>OX381624.1:12186794-13403359 GCA_947459985.1 Diloba caeruleocephala
TATGTCTATCAAGTAGACCGTCCAGCACCTTGGCCATGACAGTAGCAAGCGATATAGGCCTATAGTTCGTAAGATCTGAAGTGTCACCTGTCTTATCTTTAATAATTGGCACGACTATAGTTTTGATAAGATCTTCGGGAAGGTGAGAGTGACTAAGGCAGAGAGAATAAAAAAATGCCAGAACCCTCGGGAGGTGAACTCCAGCATGTTGCAGGTGCTCAATACCAAGATAATCGTGTCCTGGAGATTTTCCGTTTCCCATGTTCTTAATCACAGAAGTGACATCCTCGGTCGAAAACCTAACACTCACCGTCCCGGAGCGATGTCCAGCATCGATCTCCTGCGATGCCCGACCAAGAGGAGACTGTACCTTAAAACTATTTACAAAAGCATTTGCTATGGCAGTAGGGTCATGTTGTCCCGCCACACTCACTGGGAGACTCGGCTTAGGATTTAGCCTATTTGTATTCTTCCAGAACTTACTAAATTTTTTAGTTGAATGGTGCCCCGCTATGATATCCATTTTGATTTGGTTTTGATTGTTCTGGCACCATTTTAATTTAGATTTAAAGATTTTTCTTGTCTCATTCATTTTTTCATATAAAGATCCCGATGTCGGTTTATCATACATGTTCCAAACTTGAAAAGCAAGTCGAGCCTCCCCATGAGCCTGCTTAACATGCTTGTTCCACCCAATTACACGTTTACGTCTTTTTACACCCCCTCCCACATTACTAGTACACTGGGACGCTTCTGAAAGTATACACACGATATCACCATACAAATGATCTAGCAAAACTTTGTGGCTGCTATCTGCACACATTCCGTTAGCGCATTCTCTAAATTCTTTTGGAAAATCTATATTTCTTAGTTTCACATGACACATTTCATGGTAATTCATTATTTCACAAGCGTCCCGCTCGCCCCATTTCACTTTATTGTTGACATAAGTTGGCTTAACCACTGTAGGACTCAACAAGCTGAAATTGCACTCGAATTGTATTGGCATGTGATCCGACCAGTATGTGTTATATAGCACTGTAGCACTAACTAGCAGTCGCCTCGCGGCCTCTGTCACTACACAGTGGTCGAGCCAGCGACAGCACCCATGGGCGTCACTCACATATGTGTACGTACCTCGCGGCAGTAAGTCCAAGTCCGCACATGACCAACGCCGCTCCTCACAGAAATTCCTCAATTCGATATCGAATAGCTCACCTGGGTGCGCATTAAAATCACCTAACATAATCACAGATTGCACATTACTATTTTCTATTATTGCATTCATTTCACTGAGACAATCTGTGAACTCAATAAGATTATCACTTGAATCTGTTGGCATATACACAGAGAATATTATCATAGAACGATCCCGAGACACGACGTTAATTGCTACGAGGCGATCGCTATTACAATGTATCACCGTAACCGATGAAAATAGGCTTTTTTTCCACAGTAAGGCTACTCCTCCATGTGGCCTGCCTCTAAGTACACCAGTAGAAGTGTCCACTGCTGAATTCCCAGTGAAAGAGAACTCGTCATCTATTTGCCCCAAAAAAGCAATATCATGGGGCAAAAGCCACGTTTCTTGGAGCGCAATAACGTCACCCGCTACACACAGTCGCTTCACGCAGTCCACCGATCTTGTAATACTTTTACAATTAAATGTTACCAATTTAGTTGTATTATCCATTAAGATTTTTTGATACTTTTTTTTTTTAGTATTAGTTTTTTTTTTGTATTAGTTTTCTTCTTCAACTTAGCACAGCAATAGTAACAACAATTAGACATTGGCTGACACTAGTCTTAAGCTGTCGCGGGCCGGATTGATGGCACTGGTGGAACGGATTTGGCCCGCGGGCCGAAGTTTGGTGACCCCTGCATATGAGATGCTTATAATATATTTATGAGTGAGAATGGCCAGTGTCCTTTCAGCGATGTGTGTTAACCAGCTGGTATCATACCAGTAACTGATCGTGATCACGGCGTGCACCGCTTCAAGACGTGCGCAAGACCGTAAGTGATTGTTGCTTTCTCTTTTTAACACAGGTAATGCTCGCATTAGGATGATGAGTATTTCCTACAGGAAAAATTTTCAACTAGGCTTAGGCCTCTATCGTCTATAAAATTCTATATCTCAAAATATATAAAAATCGAAATCACGTGATTAATCGACAATTATTTGGTACTGCCATTTAAAATGTCATCAAAGAGATTATCATTACTGGCTACCTCAAATAGTTTGGCTTTTTCTGTTCTTTAAAAAACAAGGCCAGTGTAGCCAGACTATGAGGTATTCCCTAAAACCTAGGGGTTCAATCGGGTTGTGGAGGTTTTATCGAGGTTTCGATGTCACTAAATCTAAGGGGATTGACTAAAGGTTTTTCACAACTGCAGTGCAATTCTCTAAGCTCAAACATCCATACATTCTTGAAAATATAATTGAAATAACGGTGAAACACCAATTTGGCATTCGTTAAGACATGATTGAAGCTATTTATTCACTAAGACTGGCCCTGAAGCCTTACCTTCTGCAATGTGTCCTTGAATAGCTTCAATCATGTCTTAGCGAATTCTGAAATAGGTTTTATAGCGTTATTTCGATTCTGGGGTGCAATTCCTTAAGCTCAAACATCCATACATCTTTAAATATAGAATCTAAATAACGGTATAAAACCAATTTGGTATTTGCTAAGATATGATTGAAGCTATTCAAGGACACGTTGCAGAAGGACAGCCATGAGGATCATACTTAGCGATTACCAAATTGGGTTATCACTCTTATTTCAATTCTATATTCAAGGATGTATGGATGTTCGAGCTTCGAGAATTGTACCCCTGGGGTGCAACTCTTTAAGCTCAAACATCCATACATCCTTGAATACAGAATTGAAATAACGCTGAAAAACCAATTTGGTATTCACTAAGACATGATTGAAGCTATTCGAGGACATATTACAGACAGTGAGCCATAAGGACCAGTCTAAGCGAATACCAAATTGGGTTATTACCGTTATTTCAATTCTGTATTTAAGGATGTATGGATGTTTGAGTTTAGAGAATTGCACCCCTGTTTTTAAGGATGTATGGATGTTTGAGCTTAAGGAATTGTCCCCTGGGGTGCAATTCTCTAAGCTCAAACATCCATACATCCTTGAATACAGAATTTAAATAATGGTGATAACCCGATTTGGTATTCGCTAAGACTGTTCCTCATGGCTTACCTTCTGCAACGTGACCTGGAATAGCTTCAATCATAACTTAGCGAATACCGAAATTGGTTTTGCACCGTTATTTCGATTCTGTATTTAAGGATGTATGGATGTTTTAGCTTAAGGAATTGCACCCCTGTTTTCAAGGATGTATGGATGTTTCAGCTTAGAGAATTGCACTACTGGTACATGGCGAAATTCTTTTTAAATGAGACAAAATACATAATTAAATTTGAAGTACTTGAAGGACACTTGTAGTTAAATAACCACATAAAGATTAATGGCCAGGTAATAAAGTAAGTAGTGTGCGTACATAGTCTTTCTTTCTTATCGTGTGGTGGCAAACCTTCATAGTCGTTCATGCCCAATGGCCATTGGCCTTCGACTTAGCTTGACAACTGCCACTACACTACAACAACCAAAGCATGGGGACGCTCAGTTCAAATACTACTATGCCGAGTATGCCGTCACCCATCCACAGAATGACTGCGCCAAGGATTGCATAACCGATCGTTTACCGATCAGTGAGTGCAACTGACGATGTTATTTTATAAAAACCTTGGCCCACACTAGGTTTTCTCCTGTGTCGTGGGTGCGTTTTACAGACATATATTCCACACACAATACACCCAGACCCGGAACAACTACCCGCAGATCATACAAATTTTTGTTCCGTGCGGGAATCGAACACACGACCCGGAGCGTAGCAGCCGACTGTGTCAGCCACTGCACCAACTGTGCCGTCATTCATCAGACATTACAAAAATCGTTAGAGGCAATGATATTATATATTAAAAGAGGCTTTTTGTCCATCGTACTTGAGAAACTAGGGGTTTTGAGGTGTATATCTAGGGGGTAAATGAAAAAATCTGGCAGTTCTGCTCTGTCATGTCAGTCAATTGTCAGTTCATAATTTTTTTGTTCTTTGACAGTCTATAGTAAACAGTAAATTAAATGTTAATGTAGCAATTTTTAATAGATTTTAATTGAATTGTGCAGTAGTCATGGCCGAACAGAACCAAGGTATGAAGGTAAATTAACGTCGCACGATAACGACTTTCATAATAGGAGGAAGGTTCACCTCACTTTCCATAGGAGGAAGGTTCACTCCACTTTCCATTCCAGCAATCACTCGTTCAACCTATTCTCGACTACGCCGACGCCAACTTTCTGGATCCACTGAGGAGCTTCTAAATAAACTTGAGCGATTGCAAAATATTTCTGTATGTTTTGTTTTAAATTTTAAAAAGTACGACCATGTTTCCAATTTTCGCAAGGAGCTCAAATGCCTCCCCATCCGTCTTCGCAGGAACACCCGGATTTTATGTCTACTTTTTAACATCCTACATAGTCCAAAATCCCCATTCTACCTGAGGGAACGATTTTCCTACACTTGTCTAACTGACGCATTCTGCAGGTCACACCTTAGAACCCTTCTGAAATTTCCTTCCCGTAAAAAGGAAATTTACTTCTGTTGCTTTTCTGTAAATGCTGTTAGACTGTGGAATTTGTTCCTGCTGGATATACAGAACTGTAGAATGATTGCTATTTTTAAAAAACGATCAAATTTACACTTTCTCTTTGTCCTCATAGTTGCATTTGTGTTTCATTAATTTATTTTGCTTTTGTACCTTTATAGTTTGTATGTATTTATTTATGGGTTCATTCATGTGTACATGTGTATGTTCATATTATATGTATTCAATTTATTTAATCTTTTTTAAACTTTCCCCCTGCAGGTCTGCTAAGAGATTTCTTTGGAAATAAGCACTATCTTTCTACTTTACTCTCCTATTTCAATGTGTCTAATTTTCTGTATATAAATAAATATTCTGTATATAATATAATGAAATAAATAAAAATAATTATCTTGTTCTATTTCTTATACAGGAGTTCCCTCAGAGGCAGTCGCGTGTGAATTGCTTGATAAGATTATTTTAAAGCAACTGCATTTAATGGAAGAAAAAATGCTTTCTGAATTAAATATTGAGTCCAGTATTAAGAATGGTACTATACACCTCGCAAAATCTCGTTATATTATGGGCCAGAGCTCTGTGAGTACAGCGCGTCTACCCACAGAGAGTAGCTCAGATTTCTCAGCAACTACAATATGCAAATCAACTGAAGAAGATGGAGTTTTACATATGAAAGTTATTGAAAATGATGCAGATAATATTGTAAATCCACTTCGCTGGTTTGGAGTTTTGGTTCCACAGAATATGCATAAAGCCCAAAGTATATTCCAAAATGCTGTTAACTTTGTTGCTGAATGTGTTAATGTTCAAATACAACTACAGAGTAATTTTAAATATATTGAAATCTTGAAACAGTACATAATTTCAACAAAGTCAACATAATATATTGTTGTCTGGCAAATTGCAGAATTAAGGTCCATATCAATTTGGGTGGACCTTAATTAGCTTGACTTTTAAGCAAGTTCTTCATCATGGTTGTCATATTTATTATTAATTAGCTGCTATAGCAATATTCTTTTGATGTAAATAAAACAAATATCAATTATACTATCCTTTATTTATTTTGTTGTATGTGTTATGAACACAAGGTGTCATATGAGTGGCTTTTATTGTACTGCAATAAGCAATTATGTTTTTATTTGAGGATTTAATCATAACAACATATTGAAAGACCTTAATAGACGGTAAAAGTTCTGTCCACATGATGTGTTCATACTGTTCATAATATTTATTTGTAATTAATAGCACTTCATTTGCACTGTTAATCAAGTACTGTAGTATTTATACAATTTCCTTGGTGTCTCACTTTGCTAATGACATTTTTATCATACAGAATATTTTAATTATCTTTTTTTTACTCTAAGAATTGTTGATAATTGTCTACATTTTCATCTACATAATATAATTGTATACATAAATTATGTTTTCTTTGAGGTACATAGTAACAGCAGAAGTGTAATATTTTTGATATATAATAATAACCATGTTCCCAGTAAATATATGACATAATATAAGTGATGATAATCTTGAAATAACTTTAAATTCTGAAAATTGAATAAATAGCAATTTCTTATTTATACCAAACTGCTCTCACTCTTATGGTGTTTTTGTTTAATTCGTGATCTTTATATTTAACATTCAGAGTATTCTTTTAAATACTATTAAATTCGACTACTTCAAAAACTTGGCTACTGTCAGAAAATATAATATCCTGTGAAACAACGAAATTGAGTCAGTAGTGATGGTGGCACTTCACTAGGTCATAGGTGTGAGGTCCTAGAGCCCCTTAGGTGCCAAAGATGACCACCCCAGTGGTTTTAGCCGGTAGGAGACCGGCATGCCCCTTTGCCCTTCCCCGGGGCAGTTCAAGATAATTATTCACTAGGACCAATAAAATAAAAAAAGTCATAGGTGTTTATCTAATGGGTTTGCCATATCCAGATCCAAACTGACATATTTACATTTAATGTCTCTCATTATGATTTATATTTCTCAAACATTAGTGCTTTGTTCTAGCTCTAGCCATAGTTCTTGGTGATGTCGCTAGTGATAAATTTAATTTTAATTCTTAATCAATATCTTTTATAGCTTTTTGGCAAAGCTTAATTGAATTTGGTTGTGAGGCATCCGTTGAAATTATAACAAATGCTTTAATAGTTCTGTATACCTTTATATACATTTTTAATTATAAAATTACAGAATCATTATGTAGTGATAAGCGTAAATATATTTTATATTATTACATAATAATAACAAGGATCTTTAAAATTTGCATATTTCTTTCGCGTGCTTTGAGTGCATTATATACAATAAAAACAATGGTAATTATATAATCGCGTTTGGCCAACCCATGTTTGCATCAGAATCGTACAGATGGAGAGTCAAAACCCAAGTAAAACTTGGTCGAGATTGCAGCAACTGAATATAAACACATAACTCGTAGAACTGATTGCCGTTAGAAAAAAAGGTTCTTGAGTGGAGACCGCGCACCGGAAAATGCAGCGTGAGACGTCCTCAAACGAGGTGGACAGGCGACCTGGTGAAGGTCGCTAAGAGCCGTTGGATAAGGGCGGCATGTGACCGCTCGTTGTAGAAATCTAAGGGAGGCCTTTGTTCAGCAGTGGACGTCCTGTGGCTGTTATGATGACGATGATTAATATAAATGTTGGACCTATTATTACATAATGTTCATATTTGACTAACGTAATCTAGACTAGAGTTTTACTTATGATTCTAGGTCTGTTATACTGGCGCCGAATACTGAAACGCCACTTAATATTTAAATTGATCAATCAAATATTTATTTGCTTTAATTAAATATGGTTACAATTGGTGTTACATAATAATTATATTCAGTAGCTTAGCCTATTAGGTACGTCATATCATAATAACATGCAAATATTAAAGTTCACAATAGGTAATATGACAGCTAGTATGTCTATGTGACGATTTATTAATTTTTTCTGTTTTAATATTTATCTTCTAAATATTCTTTAATTCCGTAAAAGGCTTTTTGATAAGCCATTTAAGTAAAATTTCAAAGCCAACGTTTTTTATTTCAAATAAACCAAATATTGAAACGTCAGAATCTAAGTAAATTCACTTGAAGCGTGTCATTGGTAACTCCTAGATCCGCGCTGGAAGCTTAACGATTTGATACACCCAACTACCTAGCGAATTCGGGCCTCAAATCAGTCGCAGTCAGTGCGATGCGCGATCGGAAGCGGTAGTGCCCTACTGCACATACATCTATTATATAATGTCACTGCCGGATTATTGACTGACAATGAAGTCAAACAACTACTGGCGAACGAGCTCCTGGTGCTCCTTCAACATCGGCTGGATGTCATGGATGAAGTTAGTGTATCGCAGATCTGCCAGTCGAGTTTTAATGAAGATGAGATTCGCAGATCTAAGACGCTATTCGAGTTCGAGTTGCTGGATAAGACCGACCCGGCGGCATTCGGTCTCTAGCCTAGAAAAACCATATCGATTTTACACAAAACATACCTAGATTGTAATGTGCACCGGGTTGGGTGTGTTAGTAAAGATAAAGTTAATTTTACTAGCGTGTTACATATTTTTGAATGGCTGCTAGGAAACTACTGGCGTTGTGCTTGTTACCATAATAATGACCGTTTGAATGACCTCATATAATGACGTTTTTGTTGTTCCGATATATTTGATCACGATTGGTGACCTGAACAATTAGACGACCATGGTTGACAGGATATCAGTGATCACTTTGGATGTTTCTAAATATTTGGTTACCGTGGCTGCCACTTTTTTATATGACGCTGACTGTACAGTGCTTAGTATTAAATAGTATAATTATGTTAACATGTATTAGTTTAACTTTTCTTGTATTTACCTATGTATGTTATCTATGGGCCCTTGTTGCTTGACGTTAAGCGGGATTTAAATATTAAGTGGCATGTAGTGTTTGTCGTAAGGCAAGTTTGGACGGACGGCAATGGGACAACACTAAATAATGCCATCCGAAACTCTTTGTCATGAATTAGGAAACGTACCTCGCGTAGAATTTGCATTCACATCCGTGTCTAACAACAGACGTTCGTCAAATTACTCAAATGTAAACAATTTCTAAGGGATAGTGATCGCAGAATCGCTTACCGCAAATAATAATCAATCTAATCCAAAATCCTCAGATTATGAACTGCATCCGTATTTGTGTTAAGATCACATTTAACACAAAAAAACAGTCAAATCTTCAATTCCAAGTCCAATTAGAACGGTTATTAATTTCGGCCGTTAGCAAGTTTGTAGAAATTGCCAAGTGGAGTGCCGCCATAAAACATATGAAACAGATTTTATTTTTTCCGACTCTGATTTTAATTCAGCCATTTACATTCTAGTCTATTTATAATATACCTAACCAAGATGATGTCTCCCAAAGAATATCGCGAAAAAATGTACTGAAATATGTATTCTGATAAAAAATCCATATGAAGGAATTCCGAAAGAAGTTTTTCTTATCTAAGATTGATTAACTACTTCTATTGAAGGAAATAACATTCTAAACACAACAATATTAATGTACAAAACAATTAATTATTAGCAATTATAATTTGTGAACAAGAACTGCATTAGTATGCTGTGTTGCAACGAGTAGGTATAAAATACGCAATATAAAACTTTAACTTCGCAGAAGTCCATAAAAGCAAATAGTTATTTCTATAAAATGTAAAGACTTTTGTAACATTGTGCAAGTTGTGCGCTAAACTTTAGGTATTTTTTGGTATTTGTGCTATCACAATAGTAGGGACTAGACTTACTTTAAGTTGAGCTGTTTAGTGGTAGGTTACACATACATTTTAAATGTGGCCTCAAGCAAACTGAAGTTGTAGATATTCATAACACAATCTAGCCACTTCCAAAAGTTAATTCATTTAATGACGGCTCCCTCTAGGAATCCGTAGTAGTTAGTATCACATTTTATCATACTGACCAGTTCAAGTAAAATACCAAATACCGTGTTAAAACTTAAAATGCTTGTAAGTCCCCAGCAAGCGCTAAGGGATATATTTCTAACGTTTTTAAACATAATTGAATAACGCGACAATACATCTTCAAATCAGTTATATGAGGCCACAAACGATAGCGTAAATCAATAACGACATTGGGAATCTCGACGCTCCGTTATGTATTTTTCACGCTGAGAACTTATTGGTGAATTTAGCATTACTCTATCATCAATAGACATGTTATGTACAGAGACATAAGTACGTTGGTTTTAATGATTTTGTCTGAAAAGTAAAATCATTTTACAGAGGTAAATTAAAAAATACGACGTTTCGGCGTTTCGGTTACAAGCATGCAATATATACGGTACAATAAGTCAAAAATAACATTTAAAAACTAAAATAATTTATAAAATTGTAATTATAAAACAGTTATCATATGAAACAAACATGTCTTAAAGCTAATAAAATTCGTTATAAAAAACCAATAAAAATATTTTAACAGTAGGTAAATAAATTAAAACTAGGATGGAATGATTTTACTAACAAAGAGATTAACACTCTTGATTTCTTTGGTTCTGCTAATAAAACGGTCTAAAATAAATGCGAAGGTAAATTTACCATGGCCTTTAAGTAGGTATTAGATAGAAGAGATCAGGTCTCGTTCACACTGATTTTGTGGCTGTCCCACGTCAGGCGCCAAATAATATTGATTCATATTAGTCTCTTAATCTAATGCGCGCTGTCTATATGCCTCACTATGTTACAAAAATATTGTGGGAATACTCGAACACCGAACGGTCGAATCTAATATTAATATAACATAATCGCTACCATCGTCGGCGTGTTCCTACTACGCTATGCAATAATGGACGCGATTACAAATTTCGACTCGAAGGTACTCGTAACACAATACAAATATTCAGCTAAATGCGCAGCGCCGGGGCTCCGCGACTATGAACTGTAAAAAATAGTCGGAGCTCGCGGACGAGGCAGGCTCAAAGCGTTAAACCTATTAGTCGCGTGATAACGTCAGGCCGAGCGCCAGCTAGCCGTTGTCACTGCGCCAATCGGCGCGCGTGCAGCTGTCGTCGCGCCACCACGCCTGCACGTCGGCGTAGTGCGCGCTGCGCCGGCGCCGCTCGCTGGCGTGCACCATGGCGCACACGCGGCAGAAGAAGTACGTGTTAATAAACTCCCCGGTACCCTGAAAAAGTTCGTTAACGTTATAACGTCCTCGCATACGTGTGGTGTTCGGATCTGGCATATCGCACGACTTCCCGGCTTCTGACTTTCTGGCATATGACGACAGAAATAAACCACCGGCCCCCAAGGGCCTAGTGTATCGGTCGTTGTGGAAATCTTGGGGAAGGTTCAGCAGTGGACGTCGTTCAGTTGATACGATGAAACAAATGAGGAATCGAACTGCTTCCAAACTGACCTGATATTGCATAATAACAGCCGGTAAACATGCACTGCTGAATACTCGTATAAGCCTAATAAACAGCGCCACAATGAACGTCAGTAAGGCTATTATTATAACTACAGCTGTATGCTTCGCAAACCAATTAGTGTTTGTATTTTGCATTTTGTAGTAAATCGCCATTTGGGGTAGTTATACTTCACTTGATTTTTTGCAATGACCATCTGGCATCTACATATGTACATGTAACCTTTTTTTTTATTGATCTCCAGTGAAAATTCTACATGGAACTTCATTCACCCCGGGGAAGGGCAGGCCGGCCTCCTATCGGCTAAAACGACTGAAGCGGTCATCTTCGGCACCGAAGGGGGCTCCAGGTCCTCGTAAGATCACACTAGCGCCGCCTATTGGTACCACGCCTTTAGGCACATCACGGAGGGGGATGACTGTAAACCGGTCACCCCCTCTAGCGGAGGGAAGGCGACTGTAAAAAGCCAGCCGCCTCAGTCTGTCGAACGCCCCTGAGGGTACGCTTTCCCCGCTTTGGCGGAGAGAGCGTTTCTGATCGTAGTCATCGTAGAACATCCGTCTCCGCCTGGATGTCGAAAGGCGGAAAACGTGCAAGAAGAATATCCCCGTGCGATCCGTATAGCCACTCTGCGCTGCAGACTGTGAAGTTTGTTTCTGCAGTGCTGGACGCCTGACAGCCGTAATTACCATACAGGCGCCCCGTAGAGGGCCACGGACCGCACGACGCCCCCGTAGAGACGGCGAACTTCTTCGCTCGATGCCCCGATATTGGGCAGCACCCGGTGTACTGCACCCACTACCCTCTCGACTCAGGGGTCGAGGCACGCGAAGTGCTCTTCGAAGACCCAACGACTGCCCAGGCTGAGCCCCAGGTACTTCATGTACTGGCCCACCCTGATTTGCGCGTCCCCAACGCGAATTCACGAACTGGGTGGTTCTCTACTCCGCGGCTGTTTGTGGAACCATAGCGCCTTGGTTTTGTGAGGCGCTATCTGCAGACCCAGAGCGTTGATTTTGGCCACGACAATTGCCACCACATGCTCGCCAAGTCGGATGGTTCCCTCGAAGGACTCCCCGCTGGCCAACACAAGAGTGTCGTCAGCGTAACAGACCAAACTGACACCAGCAGGGAGAACGACCACCCACCACACCCACTGGTGCCACGCCTATAGGCACATTCCTGAGAGGGTGACTGTAAAGCGGTCACCCCCTCGAGGGGATTGTAAAGGATCCCCCAAAGCGTCCCATGGCAGCACGTGACCACATGCGTGCTACCATCTTCTCTTGGGTCGCGCGGTGTGGGTACGCAGATTCCCCGATCTACGCACCCGCGAACCCAGAGGTCCCCCCGCCTTATAGATACGGCAGGGGGTTTTAGGCGTATGAGAATTAGGCGCCAGGGCGGTTGTTACCCCGGCGCCGTCTCCTCCTTCTACGAGCGGGATCGGCCCTCTCCCGGTACCGCTCTGCAGTAGCATACCTACTTGCAGATTCCGAATGTCCCTTACCTTCCACTTGAAATATGAATTATACAAATTATCGTCTTCGTCGAGGCGCTTTAAGTACGAAGCGAGCTCTTCAGGGTTAGCGAACTCTTCGACGTGGACGTAAGAATTGTGGGGGGCCATTGCTGCGTACTCGGACGCGCGGGCACCCATCACTATTGGCAGTACGTTGTGCCTGTAAAGGAAAATGATTAGTCAGAATGTAGCACAGATATACCTGGTCCATAGTAGGTAGCTATTAAAAAACCTTTAATCTGTGACGTTAGTAAGTTTTATAATATGTATAACAATGTGTTTATAACATTAATAAGTTTTGTAAATGTAATCAGATTGTCCGTGTGGTGTCCGGATTAAGAATATAGCACCACTCCATCTCCTCCCGTGGATGTCGTAAAAGGCGACAAAGGGAAACCAGAGGGATGGGCAGCAGCGTCTTTTCTTTGAAACGGTACCCATACCTACTGCGCTCACCAACCCGCCTGCCAAGCGTAGTGAGTATTGGCAAATACCCCCAAAATGATAATGCAATTGTGGAAATCTATGAGGAAGGCCTTTGTTCAGCAGTGGACGTCTTTTAGCTGATATGATGATGATGATGATTGTAACTGCTTGACATTTAGAGTAAAAAAATGGATATACCTCGTTTATTCCAGTAAGAAGATTATTAACATGAACCGATGAACAGCATTGTATACTGGATGTCCCAATTTAGCTGTCAATAAACTATTATACTTTGTCTTTTGGTCGGGACGTTAAAGCTTCGGCCAAACCTGCGCGACTAAAGCATCAGCTGCACAGTGGATGCTACCCATGATATCTTATGGCGCCATGCACACCTACACGACCGCGTCAATCGAATGGGACGCACGCGTCTAGAAGCAAAGGATTCACTAACAAATGAATTCGTGAATCGCGCCTTAGTCGCGTAAGTGTGCACGTTTAGTTTCGCGCCCCCACTTCGCTGACGCATCTCGCATTGCTGACGCTCAGGTTTGGCCGATGCTTAACGCTGTCACGGGCGCTGCTGGTGCATTCCTTCGGTTCAAATACCGCGTCGGGTCAATTATTTGTACGGTCTAGAGCAGGGGTTCCCAACCTTTTTTTGTCTACTGCCCACTTTAAGAATAAATTATTTTTTAACGCCCCCCTTTTTAAACATACTTAAAAACCGCTAAGTACTTATAACTGATTATTGAAACGCAAATTTATAGTATTCGGACAGAGTATCTTTTATTGAAAATAAAACAAACATAATCAATTCTTATATAAAAACTAATGTGAAGGTTGAATCTGATGCTGCTCAATATGTTTGTTGATATCATATTGATATATTCCAATTTACTCAAAAACAGCCGCAAGTCGCCACGTTCGGTAACACGCAAACGATTTCTCTTTTTAGTAAGCAGCGTTGCCACAGCACTAAATCCACGTTCACACATATATGACGATGGGAATGCTATCAAAAATCGTTGAACAATTGACCACAATCCAGGGTACAATTGCGGGATCGGTTTTTGTAGCCAAAATTCTTGATATCCATTTTTGAACTTGATTTTTATTTCTTCGTTTGTTGTCAATTCTATAAGTTCTTCTTCCAGCTGAGGTGACATTGCTGTGTTGACATTTGAAAACGGATCCAACACCCAGTCTGGTATTTCCAAGTTTAAAATGTCCTGGTATCGTTCGGTGAAGTCAATGTGGAGGTTTTCCAAATGTTGGCAGTAGGCAAACAAGTCGTCGTTACTGCAGTATACTGATAAATTCGGAAAATTGTGAAACTCACGTCTGCCCATATTCTTTTTGTGCAGAAGCAGTTTGGCTGCGAAAGCAGCAACGACATTTTTTGTTTTAATTAAATTTAGTTCATCGCCTTGCAGTTGGAGGTTCATGTCGTTGAACATTTTATACAGGGCTGTCATGTAAGCTATATCATTCTTTGATGTTATGAGCTTGTTGCGCAGTTCTGTATTTTTATTTTCCAAGAACTCTATCATAGAGTCAAACAGGTTGTAAAATCGAATCAGACAATTGTCTCTTGACAGCCAACGAACTTCAGTATGAAGCAACAAACGGTTGAAATCTTCGTCATTAGTAACACAAAGCTGATGAAATAATCTATCATTCAAAGAGCTGCTACGGATTTTATTAACTGCTTTGATGACATATTGCAGTAATTGAAATAGTCGTTCACTTAAGTTTCTAGCAACCAAATGTTGTCTATGAATAACGCAATGTATAGCAAGGACATCTGGAATTTTATTCTTTAAGTATGCTATGAAGCCTTTATGGCGTCCTGTCATAGCCGGAGCGCCATCCGTAGCAACTGATATAATATTTTTCAAAGGAATCTCTTTCTCTTCACAAAACTTTTCCAATGTATTGAATATGGTTTCGCCTTTTGTATCTGTCTCCAAATTTCTGGCAAACAATAGTTCTTCACGTATTTTCTCATCTTTAATAAACCTCACGTAAGATAGCAACAACGCTTCATTAGTTGGTAAAGTGGACTGATTGAGCTGAATTGAGAATTGACTAGTCCTCAGATGATTGCACAATGATTCTTCAATGTTTTCAGCCATTTCATCAATTCGTCTTTGCACAGAATTATTACTCAAAGGAATTTTTCGGATAATATCTGCGGCCGGTTTATGAAGCACAGTAGTTATTACTTCCTTTATTGCTGGCAAAATTAACTCTTCTCCGATGTTGTGTGGTTTGCCTTTTTGAGCAATTAACAAAGAGATATTGTACGAAGCTCGAAGTCCGTCATCATCTTGCTTAGCAGCCGCCGAAAATAGTTTTGATACACTTGGCTGAGTATTATGCTTCTTCTCTAGGTCTTGAAAATATGCTACATTCTTTTCTGTCTTATCTGGATGCATTTTATTCAAATGATCTTGCAGTCTTGAAGGCTTCATTGCTTCGTTCGAAAATGTTTTTAGACATAGAAGACACAAAGGCGACGACGGGTTTGTGGGATTTTCAATAAATCCGAATTTAATAATATATTAGAGAGAGATTGCAGAGTATTGCCGTCTCTTCTTTTTTACTTCCGACATTGTTTTGTTTTAAGAAATACGTAAGTGTTGAAATCAAGTACTGCTTATCTATTATGCACGAAACCGCAAATGAAAATAAAATAAATTTACGTCGTTTATATAGGATTGCATAAGCAGCACGCACCAACAGGAATAAGACAAACGTGCATAAACTCGTTTATCTCATTCGACGCCCAATCGTACTCGACAAGCAAGAACAAGTATTATAGAACCAGCCGATTGGTATAGCAATGTACAATTCGGATTATTTAACAAAAACTTATTAAAACATGATTGCCCGCGGTCTTTTATATCGAACCGAGTTTGAGCTATATCTTAATTAATATTAGTTCATGTTCACAAGATGTAGTCGAGAGTCGAGAGCTCAGTCGGTGTCTAAGAGTCTTCCTAGCTAGGTAGATGAAATTATAAATCGACCCCAAAGCCCTACACAATGCCCCCTTTTTTTTCTGGGTCTCTTACCGCCCCCCTTTAGGCCTGCAGCGCCCACAAGGGGGCGTTATCGCCCACGTTGGGAAAGACTGGTCTAGAGATATTTATTCCGAGTTATACAACCAGTATAAGTATGCCTGTGATGTTTGTCCGTAAACGCACCTACGATACAGGAAATATCCTCCCCCCATCGATTTCCACAAAGACGTGTTAACAGGGCGCTAATTTTTTGTTTGAGTGGTCATTGTCCAATTCTCACTACACTTGGCAGGCGGGTTGGTGAGCGCAGTATGGTTACTGTTCCACAGAAGGGACGCTGCTGGCCATCCCTCTGGTCAAGTCCCGTAGCCATCTTTTATGACATTTACGGGATGAGGTGGAGTGGTGCTATATTCTAAATCCGGATACCACATGGAAGAATAAGAAGACACGTATAGGTAATATATTAGCTGCTTACTGAAGTCCGTTAACGAAGAACTTCTCAGTGACGTAATCACGGCAGTTGGAGTTCTCGAAGGCGAGGTAGAACTTGTACTCTTTGTCAAGCATCTCAAGGCAGTTGGGGTCGTTGCGCGGGCAGTGATGCGAGCCGCAGGCGCCGTAGATGTCTACCTGGATGAACTTGCTGAGCTGCCGCGCGTACTGCAGGCGGCGATTACGAGCGTGGCAGTTCGATACGAACCATGCCACCTGTGGTATTGATCAATGGTATTACTTATAGTGGCGGATGCCCAACTAACAATAGGCAATGCATGGGCAAATTATATTTACTAATCATATCACCCTGCCTTAGGAGGCAGGTAATTTCATTTGTGTGATTGTCGTTTTCATTGTCTTTTGGGGCGGATATTTGAGGTGCTATGTCTATGGCTAGAATCAATCAATGAAATATTTATTTACTAATTAAGTAACACGTTATATTGACAGCAGCTTAGAAGAAATACTGAAAGAAACTCAGGGCGAGGCCCTTCCCTTTCTGTTTTTGTTTTATTACATTGTTTTACAAATCTATGTTTACAAATGATTTAAGCTACTTACATTGAAAAACATTTTGCGGCTAAACAATGCAGGCAAAATTGGTTTCCTGGGAAACCGCACACGTCGCTATTGTCAGCATAGTCTTTGATTTTATATTGGTTATGCTATTCACTTTTAATATCTAACGGAACATAGAATAGAGAAATAAATTGAAAGAGCCTTTTACAGTGGCCCCCAGGCTCTTTGCGAAAAACAGTGATGTCCATAGGATTAGGCGAGTATATTATATTATAGCCGGGGGATGGGCAGCAGCGTCCTTCGAGTACATTAACAACTCAACTGCGAACGCCAACCCGTTTGCCAAGCGTGGCGATTATGGCAAAACCCCCCAATGAGCCCACAACACACCCATATTGATCGTTGTGGTGATCTTTGGGGGAGGCCTGTGTCCAGCAGGGGACTTTATTCGGCCGAAATGATTGACTATATTATCCGTCGAATTACCTTTTTAGTTTTATTGGCTGCGAAATTCCTGTCCATATCTTTCCCGGTGACCAGAGAATCATAGTAGACCCAGCGTTCGTACGGTGCGACTATGTCGGAGTCGCGGCGGTAGGTGGACGTCCAGTTGAACACGTCCACCGACGACGGCCGCAGCGACGCTGTGTGGTACGGGCACTCCAGGTAGTACAGGATCCAGATCTGGAATATGGAGCGGAATTTGCTTCTAAGTGACATTATCTTATTTGCCGTAGAACGTCCAATGTTGAACTGAATCCTAACTATGTGGGGGTGGGCTTCCAGTGTAACCAGACCTGGTGGTACTCAATCGTATTTAACATGCTCCAACTGTCTCTTGACCTGCGCAGCCCAATTACTGGGGAATACCGATATCCTATGGTAATTTGAAGAAGTTATTCCGCATGGTATCCGGATTAAGAATATAAAACCACTAAGAGACTACATCCGAGGGATGGGCTGCAGCGTCCCTTTCGTAGAACAGTAGCCCTACTGCACTAACCTACCCACCTGCCAAGTGGGGCAGTACTAGCAAATTACCCCCAAAAGTACGCCACAGTACACAGTCACTTAAGTGGGAGGCCTTTACTCAGCAGTGGATGTCTTTTGGCTGATATGATGATGACGATGATAAAGAAGAAGCGGTTTTTATAATTTTTGTGCTTGTGTCTTCGCGTAACGATTATTACAGTATTTCTCTGATAACCGGCACAAATGGCTGAACTTGCTCTACCTTTTTTTCTGTCCTTTGTGGAAATTCATTACGAACTTCCTTCGCCCCGGGGAAGGGTAAAGGGGCATGCCGGACTCCTACCGGCTAAAACCACTGGAGCGGTCATATTCGGACTGAAGCGGGGCTTCAGGTCCTTGTAACATCACACTAGAGCCACCCATGCCAAGCCTTCAGGCACATCTTGGAGGAGATAAATGTAAAGCGGTAACCCCCTCTAGTATAAGGAAGGCCACTGTAAAATGGGGAACCCTTTTACAGTGGCCCCTAGGCTCTTTGCGAAAAACAGTGATATCCATAGGATTATTACCAGGAACAAACAAACTGGTTGTTCCTGCCACTAGGCTCCAGAAGATAACCAAATCATTTAATTGTCAATCTGTGCGTTTTTACAATAAAATCTCAAGTCATATTTAAAAACGAAGTCTTAATAAATTCAAGTCCACTATAAACCAGAAGCTGTGTAGAAAGGGTCTCTATAAAGTTACAGAGTATATGGACGACAAAAATGCTTGGGATTGAGCTGCTCTAATTTTCATAGGCTTAAGGCAGTTCAACATTCTTGGTTTTATCAAATACCTACGGTTGCCATTTCTTTATGTTGATATTTAAATTACGTCATTATTACCTATAATGGATTACATTAATTCATATAATGACATTATATTATTCTATTAATTAATATAATGACATTCAATTATTCTATATTTGTTTAAATTACTTTTGATTTGTTACTGTACTGGCAGTGCGATAACCATGTGGGTTGTTTTTTTATTTTGTTCTATTGACGTGATAGTTGTCTGGCAGTTTAGGTATGTCATGCTCACTCAAGTGTTCTGCTGATGGTGGCGTAGTGTACTGGGTCGCTAAGCCTCCCTATAATATGGTTGAGCTAAGCGACGCTGATGCATGCGTCATGCTCGTGAACGAGTGCAGTCTGTTGGGACTGGTCAGCCAAATGCTGCCATGACAACTGAATCAAAACTAAAAAAAAAACATTCAGGCTTGTTTAGTAGACTTTTCAAGAAGTTTAGACTCTTTTCTCCTACATTGTTTTCACATAGCCTTGATTTTTACAACAATGTGGTCAAAAAATATTGTTACATTTAATATGATTTAAAAAGAGTAACCATGGAGTGTCTTGCCCGTTCTTCTCCTTAGGAAATCCCCATATTGGAACGCGGTAACTAAAGTCTCGACGATTCATAAGTGCCTGTATATGGTTTACATGAATAAAAATATTTTTTATCTTTATCTTATCTTATCTTATAAGTGCCTGTAAATAGATTTTCTTCAAGAAAAATATTGTTATCTTTATCTTTATAATAATAACTCTTAAGAAAAATAAAACCGTTTTTAAATAAACACAGTTATTATTATATCTTTGAGTCTGTACAAAATAATGGTACCTTAATATTTTATAAGTAGATCCTTCCCTTAAGTATATGGATAACCCGAGTGAAAGAATCATTAAACAATCGCGCACATACAAACATACGCGGGAAACAGAGAACCCTCTTTTAACAAGTCGGTTGATAAGAAGGTGTATTATATTACCTGGCTGGGCGGCCGTTTAACGTTGAAGGGGGTGTGGTGATCCTTGTAGAGAATAGCGTCGGCCACTGCGGCGTCCTGTGCGTCAGCGGACAACGTGCAGCGATCCACTGGACACTTGTTCCGAATGAACTCCGAGCGACCCCCGGAGACTCCCCACGCACCGAACCCGTTTGCGAGTAATATTTTTTTCACCGGCACTTCTTCGTCAATTGGTAGCGTATACATTAATTGGTTAACCACTCTGTGAATTATAAAGACTACTTATTACGTTTTAAAATATTGGGTGTCTAGAACCTACAGTATGTGCCTATTGGTTTATTGTGTAGACATGGGCCACATTGACCTACCGTTCAGACGTTCAAAGTATAACAACAAACTAGTGTTTCCGTTATTTACCTTTCGGTACGATAATAGTCTCTGGGTGGACTAAAACTGAAAGTGTACAGTGTAAGTGACAATGTACCGAAAACATTGGGAAGAGGTTACACTTAAGTTATAATACAAATAGGAAAGCCATTTTTCTCGGAAATAATAGGTTACAGTTTTTGTCATTCTTGAGCACGCTATGTATCGTAAACAACGTGATCAGAACACTACGAGATTATTGTACTACGATGATATTAAATATGCTACTCCGAGCGATGACATTATCGGTAAACTGTAGCTAAACAGCCGTTGAATTTTTATATACATTGCAGTTTTATGTGAAAATAAATAGTTTATTTTGTTTTGATTCAAAATAGCGAATAGACGAAAACAATCGTTTTATACTAAAATCAGTTAAATAAACTGGAAACAAAATCAGAATATTCATAAAAAGGCTCACGCAAAATCTATCGCTGAGGGTTCCAGATTCATGTACTCAATCCATGGTATTAGCACAGCCTATATATCCGTATTACACTGTGGTATTAGTTTTCGTTACGATGTTACTTACACCCGTTACGCATTCAACATGAAATTTATTTGTAAGTGTTCAGAATGCCTCCTTGAAAGCCTTGCTTTGTCAATTAAGCTTTGGTATGGTTAGTCAGCGATGCTATAAATATTAATACGAGCCCTGCCACTTGACTCGGAGCACGCTCAACAGAAGAAAGAATAAAGTCTGCAGCCCCAGCTTTCTTGTAGTCGTCGATGTCATCGTTCAAGTGGATTTACCTATTTTAGGTACCTATGTTGCCTTGGCGTTGAAGTAGTTTGAGCTAATAACATCATCATACTGCGATTATCATTTCCTAAATGGCCAAAATGGCAATTCTGCTAATATTTTCTTAAGACCGTTCATTGTAGTGTCGCGTTCTTAAAAAGTCGAGTATGATTCTATCTCTCTTAAAAAAAACCATGCCGGAGTGTATAGTCTTAGAGACATAAAATCTCACATGCACCAATACCCAGACCCGAAACAACTATCTGTAGATCATGCAAATATTTGTTCCGTGCGAGGATCGAAACCGCGAAACGCAGCGCAGAAAGCCAATTGCTTAGCCACTGCGCTAACTATGGCGATTGATTGATAACTTCTGAAGAAACAACATGCTCAATAAAACGGACCTGTCGTCTCCTGGCGAATCTTCAGGAAACAGTTTGGCGGTTGGCTCGTGCTGCTGGGGACGCCGTTCACCTCCGCGCATGAACCACGGCAGATGAGACTTCTCCTCTTCTTGTCCCATTTCGTTTTCCGATTCTGTGACCGCAGTCTGAAAATATAAATTTTGTGGCATGAATCAGAATGCCTATTATATTTCGATGCTCATGACCATTGGCGCTAAGACTATGGGTACCTTTATAACAATACACCACTGGAATATAAGGACGCTTATGCGTACTGACGGTCACCGTCAACCACAGAATTGATGATATCGGGGCGTTACTGTAGTAGTTTATAGATCCCATAATCGAATTTAGCTAGGTTTTACATTTGCGAAATCGTCCAAGCATACGGGTTATAATAATATGATGCTTACTCTGTATATGAATCTTGCGTATTTGAAAATCTAATCTTAATTTGTTTAATACAAATGGCCGAATGCCAGTATTGTAACTTCAATACTAGATATTATAATAGGTTACTCTTGCCTAGAATAAACACGCAGCTATACAAGAGAAGTTGTTATCCAATGGCCATACAAATATACAATAAATTACCAAATGTAATAAAAGAGCTAACTCTTCACATTTTTTTAAATATATTACGTAAATGGGTATTATTTAAATACTTTTATAGCATCCAAGAGTATTTGGACAGGTTAAATTAATAGTGAGCATTTTTAAGCAATGGATACGACTTAGTTTTTGATGACAACAATATTATTTGGAACTAGCTGGGACCCGCGGTTTCACCCGCGTTTAATTTAAAAGAAATTTAGAGTACTTCGATATAGACACTTGACATAGAATATATATATTGGATTTCAAGGGTTTTCTTTTTTTACGCGGAACCCTAAGTATTTTTCTACAATAAAAGTAGCCTAAGTTATTCCTTATAACATTAGCTATCTGCCAGTGAAGGTCCCGTCCAAATCGGTCCAGCCATTTCGGAGATTACCCGGAACAAACAGACAGACAGACGGATAGACAGACAGACAAAAAAATTAAAAATAGTGTTTTTGTTATATGTTACGTACATACTTTCATATGCATTTAGTAGAAAGCTGTTATTTTGACATTACAAACAGACACTTCAATTTTATTTATTTGTATAGATTAATTCTTATTATTTTAAATTAAATTATATATGACGTGCTTATTATAAATTATTGTTGATGAAATTATTATCATTTGTATTTTATCCGAATAACGGAAACTGATAATGAACTGGATATATTTGTATTTTTAATTACTTGTAATGTTAGGTTATAATTGCTGACATGGGTAGTTATTATTGAAAACATCTATTTTTAAATGTTTTGAATTATTGTTATTATTGTAGCACATCCGATATATATGACCTGATGTCGAATGGAATAAATTAAGTATTTTGAATTAATAGAAGAATACCGAAGTGTTTATTTTTATTTTTCTACAGTCTCTGAATATATTATTAGTGTCTAATGACAGTTATTATTTGCATTAAACTACATGCTACTATTATATGATGTATGACCAGAAATGGTCAATATGTGGTAGGTAAAATCTTTGAATACCATCTTTGTACCCATATTTTAGGGAATAAATTACTTTACCCTGTCACCTACCGCCTGACGCAGGTGTTCACCGGTCACGTGGCCGTGTGTTTCGGTGCGTACCTGCACAGGATAAGACATGAGGCTACGACACAGTGCCACCACACACAGCGACCAAGACATCGCCGGCTGACTGGTCGGGTAACAACCGCCCCGACGCCCATGTCCAACACGCCTGAGCCCCCTGCCGTCGCTACATAGTGGGAAGCCTCGGGGGTCACGGGCGCGCCGATTCGGCGCTCCGCGTGCTCTCTCCGAGTGACTCCCGGGAAGACGGCGGCGCGCAAGTGGTCACGTGCCACCGTGTGCGTAGCACAGCACACAGCAAGGCTTGGGAGGATCCTTTACAATCCTCCCCGAGAAGTACCTGGGGGCGACCTTTTGACAGTCGCCTTCCCTCCCCTAGAGGTGGTGACCACTTTACAGTCATCACCTTCGTGGCACCAATGGGCGGCTCAGGGCCTGGAGCCCTCCTTCAGTGCCGAAGATGACCGCTCCATTGTTTCTAGCCGGAAGGAGTCCTGCATACCCCTTCGCCCTTCGCCCTCCCCCGGGGCGAAGGAAGTTCATGTAAAATTTTCCTCTGGAGAAAAATATATTTATAAAGAATGTTGGAATGTGACGCGCTCGCTCCTTTGAAGTCAGGCTCCGAAGAGCGGCAAGACGGCCTCGATGACGCACTTTAGCGCGTACCTCAGCAGCATGAGTCGTATGCGCCACAGCTCGAGAGCGCGCCGTCGAGCCTGCCGTCTCAAACTTCCGAGCGTCCCTGAAGTCGTGCTTTCGCCACTCTGGCGGAGAGAGCGTGTTTGGTGATACATCCACGCATCGATCTCCGGAAAGGTAGAAGGCGGGCCAATGGAGTTGCCGCCTTAAAGAACACTGTTCGGTATCCTCGGTCCGTATAGCTGCTCTTCGCTGCAGACCGTGAATCTTGGTTCTGCAGCGCTGGACGCCCAAGAGTCGAGCTAACCAAAGGACCAAAGGTCTGTGGCCCTGTACGGGGTGCCTCCGTACAGGGCCACAGACCTCACGACTCCCCCGTATAGGTGGCGAACTTTTTCTGTCAATCCCCCGAGATTTTGCAGTAGCCGGTGCAAGACACCCAACATCCTCCCGATCCGGAGATAAGACATTCGAAATACTCCTCGAAGCCCCATCGACTGTCCAAGGTGACTCCCAGATACTTCATGTACCCGCTCACCTTCATTTGCCCGTCACCAACGCGTATCCATGAACTGGGTGGCTCCATGCTTCTCAGCAGTTTGTGGAACCGTAGCGACTCCGCCGTTTTGTGAGGCGCTATCCGTAAACCCAGTGCGTGGATTTCAGCCACGACTATTACCAAACGGTACCCTCGAAGGGGAGTCCTGGCCAACGCCAGAGTGTCGTCAGCGTAACAAACTAAGCTGAAACCAGCAGGGAGAACGACACGCAGGACCGCGTCATAGGCGAGGTTCCATAAGAGAGGGCCGAGGACCGACCCCTGTGGAACCCCGCACGTAATTTCCCTCTGTTTTACGCTACCGTCACTGCCGTCGACATAACTAGCTAACTACCTATTTCATTCGTGTACTAATAAAAGCCTTAATCAGTAGCAAGTCTAGTTGACAAGAATGGATATCCACTGTGAGAACATCCGGTGCCAGATGATCTTGTGTTGTGAGAAATGAAAGAAATGCTATATCGTACAGATCACACACTTCTTTACATATTTACTTTACTTGGCTAGTTTTATTATGCGGAATAGACAATGATTATACTTTATTCGGTTATATTATCAATACCTAAGTTCAATATAGGCTTAAACCTAAAATGCATGATAGTCATAGTGTTCGTTATATATCATCATCTACTTCTTAATAGAATCACACATACCTCGTAAGGCCCAAGCTAAATAACGAAGGATGAATTAAACCCAATATGCAATACGACCTAAGTAAGTTCATTTAAATGCACATAGGGCGTTTAGCTCATGATCTTAAATTCAAAATATTTACCTATTCTATTTGTCGGTTATTGATTGGGCTCAGCTATTGCTGAAAAGCACCTCGACCCTTGTGGATCTTTTATGCTGACCTAGCCCTCTAGTCCATTGCTAGCACAACGGAAAATATTCATCTAAGTACAGTTTATCTAAGTTCAAAAGTTTCACTATCAAAATTCATAATAGGTTATGGTCATTTGAGATCGAAATAGGCAGAGTAAATTCATCTAAACCTCGAGAAGTAATAACTTAAAGGTCGAAAACTGAAACGCTTTAACCATTTGAGCCGCCGGGTTTACTACCGTAAACAGGTTTCTCGAATAAAGCGCGCCTTAATAATAATAATTGGCGGTTCAGTATTCGGCCGTAAGAGTTGTAATACCTTCTCCAGCATTCTTAGTACGTTTTTCAGAGTTAAAACTGTGCCAAGTACAAGTACGTAATTTTACATACAGTGCAATAAAACTGAGTTCGTTGGATTTTATATTATTTTCTTCAACTGTATACCTACTATCGTAATAAAATTCAACAAGTAATACCTAAAGGGCACTATTAACTATGTATTCAGTCCCATAAAAAAGTTGTTTAAAATACATCATAGGTATCTAAAAGATTATAGGCACTTTAGGCGTCAATGTGTATGTTTTGAAATTTTGAATTAATTGCAATTGCAATTGCAATTGAATGCCGAGTAGGTACACACTCATCCACATGCCAGCACATACTGTGCCCTGTCTCGGTTGATATTCCGTTAGGACATTTCCAGGCAGCAATCAGAAAACATTTAGGTACCTGTATGTGTATGTCTTCGCGCGGTGGTGCTGGAGGAGAGGGGCTTCGCGGCGAGGGCGCCAGAGGAGGCGGTCGCGGCAGCAACAGCAGTGCCAGCGCCGTCAGTGCCAGCGGCAGCAGCAGCAAGGCACGGCGCAGTGCCCGCAGCAACCGCGCCGCCCGCACCCACATTCTAGCAAACTAGCGGCTATCCAACCCAGGCCGGCCTGCTTAACGTCCCTGCTACCTCCTGCATTCCTGCCCCTGACACTATCGTGTTACGTTCATTTTCGAAATCTGCAAATGGAAAAATGAGTTCGTGAAAAAAAACTCATAATTAAATGCAGCTGGTTTCTCGGAAAAACAATTGCAATATAGTTGAGAAAAGACGAGGATGACAGCCCGTAGGTGGCCTTCCTTGATTTTTTTGATGGAATGTATGTTATTGGCATATTGGTGTGTATGGTATGTAGGTATATTCATCAGTTCTCTCGAAGCAAAAATAGCATTGTTTAATAATCCCAGTGTCAAGTTAACATGACGTCTCATTGAATCGGAGGATATGAACTCATAAAGAGAATAAACGCATAGCAGAAATAATTATCTTCGAAAAAATAAAACACCTGTATCGTGTTGCGGCACGTAGGAAGACGATGTCCACAATCATCCCTTGTAGAGTAGTCAATTCTTTGCCAAAAACCATACGGCAAGGTTGGGTTTTGAATCTTAGGTCCGTATTAGGGAACGAATCTCAAGCATTGACCTCAGTTTAAAACTAGTTTTGAGTTGAGCATTAATTTTAAAACGTCCCTCAATTATAAATTTATTGAACGTAGTTCAACCTAGTCCTGGCTTTATTCTAAATCGTCACTCAGTTATAGGTCTGTACTTGAGCAGAGAATTAAACTGTGATCACGTGAGTGTGGCCGGACGCTTGAGCACAGTTTTTAATGTATGTTGTTTCTTACGCATTGATTTTTGGTTATATTGTTGTTGAATAGAAGCTAAGATGTTTTTCTAAGTGTCTCTGCAATGATATTATGTATTAATGTATCTGTAAAATGTCATTGAATGGAAGTATATATATATCACAAAATGAATATCTTTGGAGAAGTTGACTATTACAATGATTTATTTAACGATTATTCGAAGTTTGGTCTTTAGTGTTCCTCTCAGATGTATATGAGATGTACAGGACCCATATAATTGTATTTTTTTTAAAAGAGGAAGTTTCTTGTTCTCCCAATATGTGGTGAAAAACGTCATACTTTCTTTCTTTAACTTCCTGGAGGAGCCAACACCATTTCACCACAGGTTATTATGTTAACATGTACATTAAAAAAACTACATTTATTTATCAACATAACATCTGTTCAAGTGTTCAATGACAATAGGCGCCAACGCCAACACACGTCCTTTATAGTTTAGCTTTATACTACAACAACATTTATTTCGTTAAAGTACATTAAAATATTTTACATAGGTACCTAATATGTAAAAAAACTCTTTTAAAAATGAACCTTGTATGTAAAGAGCGACTACTTTGTGATATCCACAAAGTAGTTGTTCAAATTCAAATTCATTTATTTGCATAACACGAGGTTAAATAAAGGTGACACAAGAGTGAAAATGTACACTGTGTTTTACCGCAAAGGGTGTGCAAATGTTTACATAGTTTCATAGATCATCAAGAGACGAGGTACAATTTTCATGTCCCATTGTTTAATAATGATTTCATAATAAATAATACAATAATTGCAATAATCACAAAAAGATAATCAATTCTTCATACAATCATAATGTCTATCTATTTCATACTTAAGATTAATAATTATACCAATGTCAAATCAATCCATGCAAATGTCAGTGTAGAATGTCAATACATAAAAACATAAAAAATAAAAAGTGATTTTAAAATTAATTTGAAATCAGTTACGTATTACTGAGCACACTTATAACCTATCAGTTAAAAATTCGGTGATAGAATAGTATTGTTTCAATAATAAAAATGTCTGTAGCTTATTCTTTAGCACTGGTAAATGACCTATGTCTTTTAAAGAAGACGGTAATTTATTATATATTCTACCTGCCATTATAAATATGCTCTGATTCATAAGAGTTGTATTATTTTGTGGTATCATTACTCTGGTGGGATCTCGTTTACCTTCCCCTCTTCTTTCAAATAGGTTTTGATTTAATTTAACAAATAACGTCATTTCAAAAATGTATAGTGAAGGTAAAGTCATTCCGTCTTATTACAAAACATGGTTTATCGATAGTCTCGGACTAAAAGTGTGGTTTAATAAAATTTCTTATTACAAAAAGTGGTTTAACTCTTAGTCTTGGACTATCTATGGTACTAAAGATAAACCTGATGGGGACCTAGTTTAACTCTATAAACCTTTGGTCTAAGTCACAAATATACGTCATATTCATTGTTTTGAGGTTAGATTTGGTTTATTTTTGTGTGTTACATTGTACTATTTCCTGAAATAGTTTAATTTTGTGTTGTCCTAAAGATAGTAATGTGCCGTAATTACAATAATTGTAGGCAAGTACTAACTTTTTCTTCAGAATTCCAGTTTTCACTTCTTCGTTTTTTCTGTTGTTCTATTTTATTAATATTATTCCCTAACTTCTTATCAATAGTCAGTACGAAGAAACGTCCAAATCTCAGAATAGAAAGTTAAAATTCCTATGTTTAAAGATTTCCGCGCGATATAGACATTCCGTTACGCATTAGTGTTGTTTGAAAGTACATATTTCGGACATGAAATAAATCTCATAGAAGTATTCCTCAGAAAGAAAATAAATGGCATTTATTGAAACAAGAACAACCATTAGTTTCTAATAGTTATCGTCATTAAATACCCTATCATATATGTTAAAATATCAATACCATTAATATAAAAAATTTACAGAAATATTCAGCATTTGGGTAAACGGAACGATGTAACCGAATGCTATCTGATTGAATGAATGTTTCCAAGGAATTCCGTGTATAATCTGTGGAAATAATTTAAGCCAGAACTAAAGTCAGGTACTATCTAGTCCTGACTTATTTTGATATTTGTAATACGGACGGGTTTAAACCACGGTACTAACATTAGTTCCGTACTAAGTCCAGACTTCATAGTTCTGGTTTAAACCTGAGTCTAACAAGATTTTTGTAATAAGACTGGTAATGTTTAGATTTTTGAAGTAGGGTCTACAGCTGTCCGTTTGCTTTAAATTACATATGGAGCGTATACATCGTTTTTGACATTTAGATGCTATTTCTTTGTGTACAGAGTTACCCCAAAAAATAATACCATAACGCAGAATTGAGGCTACATACGCGTGATATGCCATTAGGTACAACTGTTTTCTGCTGTACTACTTTCGATAACTTATGAACAAGGTAGGCATATTGATTTAACCTGATGCATATGTTGAGGCGTGATTTGATTCTCGTCTCAGCTGAGTTTAGATTGATTACCGTTCTGGAATATGACCGATACTCAAGTACAGATTCTATGCTTAAACAGTGATCAGGTGATTAAAGATCAAACTGGACTTGAGGATCGTTCTGTAATACGGACTAATACGGACCTAAGACTTAATTTTGTTCTACTTTGCTCAAGCAGACTCAAGTAGGTACGCGACCTCTCTAGTGTGATCATACGAGGACTTAGAGCCTCCCTTAGGTGCCGAAGATGACCGCTCCAGTGGTTTTAGCCGGTAGGAGTCCGGCATACCCCTTCGCCTTTCCCCGGGGCGAAGGAAGTTCATGAAGAATTTCCACTGGGCACCAATAAAAAAAAAAAGGTACCGGTAAAGGTAAGGTATATTCTAGTACTTACCATCAAATAAAATGGTTTTAGGACTGATTATAGGTAAATGATGATGTAGCTAGTCATCTATAGACTCTACTCTTGTAGTTTGCATGTAACTCGCATTTAATTATTATCGCTTAGAATTTTAAAAACCGCGCGGCTTTTCGAATTGATCATTTCTTGTATTAAAATAAGACAAAACTAGAGATTTTTAAACATATTCCTGTCTTATTTCGAAGGTTATTTATATAAAACCACTCCGATGCAGAGTCATTGAAGTCATATCATGTAATTAGTATGTGTTCAACTAATTTAGATTCTTCTTCTTCTTCTCTTAGATTATGGCTTCTGTAGAGTATCTTCCGCAACTTCGCCAATGTCTAGTACAAGGCAACGTCGTACGGTGTTTAGATGAATAAATCTTTACATATTCATAAAATATTTATCAAAAATGAAAATAAAATAGTATTACATCATTCTCCCGACTATTGTCCCTAATTTAGATTACATAAATATATTCAGATCATGATACATCAAAAGTTACTCTCAAAATGTCATTTTAGACAGATTTTTCTTGTCAGATTATTCTAATGTCTTTTAGTACTTGATGATTAAGTTTCTGTTCGAAGATTAAGGACTCCTTGAACAGACAAATATTCAGCCGGTTTAAATAGCCATAGATAGTTTAGCAGGTGGGGCACGTAGGGTGCGGCGAACGCTCGAGCTAATCCCGCACCCCCAGCCATAGGTAGGAACACTGTGGGATTTTAGCCAGTAAAAGTCCAGCACACCCTTCTGCTTTCCTCAGGGTGGAGGAAGCGTATGAGGATTCCGCCACGTGCAAATATGATGCCACAAGTAATTACAATAGAGTAAATAATCCGCAAATCCGTTTGGTTTCCGGATTAAGAATATAGCACTACCTCCTACCGTAGATTTTGTAAAAAGCGACAAAGGGACTTTAGACCAGAGGAGCCCATTCCTAGCGACGTCCTATCTGTGACAGTAGCCATACTGCACTCACCAACCAGCTTGTCAAGCGTGGTGAGTATTGGCAAATTCCCACCATAATGATAACACTTTTGCGGAAATCTATGGGGGGAGGCCTTTATTCAGCGTGGACGTCCTTTGGAAATAGCCAAAGGATATGATTAGAATAAAACTGTATGTTGTAAGCATATAGCACCGTCCATTTCGTTGTCCATACCGTAGGAGATGGACTCCTGCCGTAGATGTTGTAAAAATCGACTGAAGGACTGTAAACCACAGGGATTGGCAGCAGCGTCCCTTCTGTGGCCCTTTTGCGCTCACCCGTCCTGTGCACACTATGTTCGCGCTCCCATCACATTATATGATTATTACTTTATTTCATAAAAAAAAGATTAGGTGTTCTGTGTTATCCTGCAAAAGCTATTCGATAAACGTTCTGATGCTATGGATGGCATCGAATTTCACTTTGGAGTAAATTTATACGTAGTTTATTAGATAGTTCGAGAAAAATCTCTTTGCACTATGCAAAGAGATTTTTCCTCCTAACAATAGTTTTACTGTTTTTTTTAATATGATGGCACCATCATTTATCGTCATACGAATAGCTTTAAACAATACTTGCAATGAATTTAACAGACTGATGATGATTGGAATATAAAATTTGTATTTATTAGTCGGCAAGTAAATAAAGGTCCGGAAGTGTAGGGAGCATCATCTCCCTTGATTGGCATGGCATGATGAGGAAGGAACAATTAAGTGATATTTTGCAGTTCAGGCAATAACCCGGGCTATTCCTACTGACCTCAAAGTAGGCCTTTCAATAAAATGCAAGAGTTCCCCTGCCTACGTACATCAAATATTATTATTAATTTTCCGGCTTAAGGTTTGTTGAACTTGACTCTATTAGTTAAACAGTGTAGCTATTTGAATGATGCTAATTTGATACCGTTCTGTAGCGTTGCACTTACATGTTAAAAAGTAACGTTCTGTCTGGAAAACGTTTTGTTGACACCGACAAAATTGTAACGCTAAACATATATATATGCGGACATATTATAACTGTACGAACGTACGTACGTACTGTACGCATCTATTTGATTAAAAACTTGGCAGCTCCGTAAACAAAGTATATAAATAAAGAATTATCGCCGAAATACGATACAGGTACCTATTATCATAGAAAACTACAGTTTAAGTAGTCATTTATATACAAGCTGTATTTAGACATGACTGGAATCGATAACATTGTATAATGAACATAATAATTATTTGTACTAGTATATAGTAGGTACTTGGTATGGCAAATATATTTCTTCTTTCATTTTTCTGTGTTTCTCTTCATTCTTTTACAATTATATTTAGGTTAAGATCTAACTATAGTTACCTTTAGTTCAACGTTCAACAATAAAATGGATCTAAGGTTGCTGCACATACTTCGTGATCACTGATCACAGTAAAAAGTAAACACTTCACGAAGTAGATAGTTATCTATACGAATAAATAAAATTGAAGTGTCTTTTTGTAATGTCAAAATAACAGCTTTTTACTAAATGCATAGAAAAGTATATACCTACGGTATCTGCTTATCATCGATGCCACTCTCCTTCTAATGATGGCATAGAAGTCATCGACGCGCGCGTCAGCAAATATCTGTGACGCGCTACAAAAACGTGGAAGCCCCATCAGCATCCTGAAACCATTGTTACATTGAACACGTAGGGCGTTGTAGGCCTTCTGCGTATCCGTCACCCACAGGCTGTATGTACGTATAAAAAGTTTGGTAGTAGGCTTTAAATAGATATGATTTTATATCACTACTGCAGCGTGGAAACCTGCGAGCCAACATATTATACGGACCGCCAACGCCCTACGCTCCCTATCGATATCTGCATCATCAGATAAGTCCTCCGTGACCACATGTCCTAGATATTTGAACTCAGTAATTCGCTTCAGCGGTATTCTGTTGAAAGTCACTGGAGGAACGTTGTCTAACGACGCATTTTTACATTTAATAACCAACAGCTCTGACTTTTTGACATTATATATGAGCCATGGGTTGCCGCATAGGACTCGCATACAGTTAGCAATTTCTTAAGTGCGCTGATTGATGGACTCAATAAAACCATATCGTCTGCATAGCTCAGGTTGTTTATCATAATACCATCTATTGAGCAGTCGACATTAGCTTTACTGAGTTCTTCAAGCAGGTCATGGATATACAGGTCAAACAAGGCGGGTGATGTCAACCCACCCTGTCTAACTCCACATTAGACTACTTAAGATACTCGTGTTTTACATAGATTTTACCCAACCTGACGCCATTACGTCACCAAGGAGGCTGACACTGAAAATCAGTGCTTTTGGCGTTGTCACAATGCCTCGACAATATGCTGAGTGTCAACCAGTTTCTGCACACTTCGGCGCACTTGATTTCTGTTTTTTTAATTTAAATTTGAGCCTATAACTATATTTAGTATTTGACATTCTATTGCCACTTTAAAAAAAAAATGTTATGTGTCTATTTGATAAGTTTTTATTTATATGTAGGTGTTACTTGTGACTTAGTTATAGTTTTTAAATTGTCTTTTTTATTATTGTTTTACCTGCGCTCGTAATGCAGAAATAAAAATATTTTCTTTCTTTCTTTCTTTTCTCTTGAGAGCACTTTGGAGCCCTGTTTCCGCTCAATCGTCTCTTTAACACCGTTGGTATTAAAGGTACGAATATCGTGACGCAAGGACTTTCATATCCATCTATTGAGCAGCCGGTATTCTTCAGCATAACTGGAGGACTGGAGCGTCATGGCACGTCTTTCTGCCATGAACTTGAGAGTCTTATCCGAGACCTTTTTTGGTCTACCTTCACGGTGGGTTTTATAGACCCCACCGTTTAGACAGTTTCTACAAACCTACCATTTATCTCGTCCACAGATACACAGTGTTCTAGAAACGCGTAGCGATTTTGGAGTTCGAGTTGAAAGCTCCCGGGTTTTTGGATATACGCACTAGACGGTCGGGGTGTAGACTTCATCAGACGAGATCTCTCAACTTGGAAATTATTATATACCTAATAGAGAAATTAGTCTGCATGGACGAAAACATTTGGCCAGAAGCAGCGGGATTTCGTCGTTTTGTTTATTACAATAATGATAACAAGGACTCGGCTAGAACCGACACACTTGCAGATAAAAGAAATCAGTAATTAATGAATACATAGCTAAATGAATGAATAAGCTTTAATTGTAAAGGTATAACACGGTCGTTTGATGGCGTAAGATCCTTATGCAAAGCAGAAAAACCTGGATGTAACAACATGAAATAGCTACTCTTGCGCAGATTGACAGTGAATTTGGATAAACTGGTAAATCATCTTTTATCGATTTCGACTTCATCGATTTCCATTCGATGAAGCCACCTGTGCTAATAGTTACTTGTGTTGGGTCCCATGTTTCGGAAAAACCAGTAGACTTTACAGCTAAAGACGTAAAATGTGTTCTAAATAGTATGTCTTGGGGTAAGTCTCCGAAACATGATGCACTGAGTATCGAGCTTCTTTCATATGCGGAGACGCATATACGCGTGTGCTCGCGATGTTCTACAGTCTGTCAGGTACTATACGGGTAGAAATACATCTGTCTATGCGGTCTTTTTTGATCGCTCTAAGGCTTTTGGCATACTAAATGTTATCAGAAGCTGTGGACAAAACTGAGATGCCTGAATGTGCCTGAAGAGTTGACAAAATGTATTCCAGTTTTGGTACAGCAATCAAAATAACCGTGTAAGAGGGGCAGGAGCTTTTTCAGACACTTTTGAACTAGAGTGTGGGGTAAGACAGGCGGGATTGACATCTCCTTTGTTGAATGTTTTATATGAATGAGCTGACTGATGAAGTTAACAGGGGTTCACGCCCCCCCCCCCCCAAGCATTTGGGTCCACCCCAGAGAAATCTTAAATTAAACTTAATATTATCTTACCTTCTTCTAGTTATTATCTTTATTCTACTTCTTATCATAGTATAACAGTATAATTTTCATTGAGTTTGCGAGGATCGAAGTAAATTCCACCAAAGGCAAAGTCGCATATTTTGCAAACTCGGAGACAAACATGCTCGCTTCAGACAGATCTCGAGTTGGGCTGATCGATTCTTTGAAAATCGCATGCCTTATATCTTGGAGTCACTCTCGACGAAAATCTGTCCTTCAGAGAGTACACAAAGACAGTGCGCGGCCGCGCTGCCTTTGCACTCGGACGCCTCCACGGCCTACGAAATGCTCGTAGTAAATTATCCTTTAGAAATAGGGTGAGAATGTATACCACGTGCATTCGGCCTATCTTGACCCATTCCAGTGTCGCATTTGCACATGTAGAATCCACTCTGTAGACTTCAAGTTCTCCAAAATCGATTCATGCGCACGGGTGCGCCCTAGCAAGAGAATACAGTAGCACGCGTGTGGTCACACGCTGCCGTGGGACGCTTTGGGGAATCCTTTACAATCCCCCCAGGGGCCGCGTCCCGCCGCTGACCGCTTTATAGTCATCCTCTCCGAGATGTGCCTATAGGCGTGGCACCAGTGGGCGGCTCTAGTGTGATCATACCAGGACCTGGAGCCTCCCTAAGGTGCCTCCAGCGGTTTTAGCTGGTAGAAGTCCCTTACCCTTCGCCCTTCCCTGGGACGAAGGAAGTTCATGAAGAATTTCCACTGGGCTATATATAAAAAAAAGGTACATCATACTTTTTTGTGTTCACCTTAATAAAGCCTACCATCAGCTGGGTCAAGCCCCCCCATACCAAAATCCTGGATCCGCCACTGTCAGCCCACCGGGATTGCATTATCCCTGTGAGTGGTGAGATGACACAAGCCCCAGAGTTATTATTATAACTCATCATTACCTAAATGTACGCTGCTGTGGTGACTACTTAACTCTTTTTCCTCTTAATCAGCTTATTTTCCTCTTATTCAGCAGTATTCGTGCAACGCAAAATAAGGATAAACATACTTATTTCAACTTACATTACTTATATCAACTAAAATATGTAAGCTATTTGCTTTCATAGCTGAACCGACATAACTATGTTAGCGAAATTTACGGCCGAATACTGAAACGCCTCTTAATAATAAAATCCCGCTTAACAATTTGCTCGTAGATTACGCACCAGAATACCCAGAGTGGCACGAGGGAGGCCTTTGTTAAGCAGTGGACGTCCTTTTGATACCAATTTGAGCCCACTTACCTACCGAAACTAGGCGTCTCAAATACCTAAGAGGGATTTAAATATTAATTTGCGTTTTAGTATTCGTCCGTTAAGGTACTAGATACTTACTGAGCAAGAACATTAGTGAAAAGCGCTTTTCCTTATTTATTTAAACTAAACAGCAGTTGTACGTAGACGAACTTAATTCCTTAGGCATTCTCTACCAATCAACCTTAGGGTGATGCAGAGATGCCATATCAGGTGCAATAGGTGTAATGATAAGAACATAAACTGAGAACAGTATATATAATATGTATAATAACATACATGTATATCTAATACGAATAAATAAATACACACATATATATAGATTTATATACTCGTATATATGTATTAATGTTATATAAACGTCCCACGTTTGTATGGTTCTATCGTTTTTATATATAGGTATGGTGTGTGTAGTCAGCCAACCCGCACTAGGTCGGCCTGCCTAATACCTATACCTTTTTTCATCGTGATAAAAGGCCCATGCCTAGCAGTGGGACAGTAATGGACTGATTATGTAAACCTGAATATATTACTAGCCGTTGCCCGCGGTTTCCCCCACGCGTTTATTTTTATCAATCTACACTAATATTATAAAGAGGAATGATTTGTATTTTTAACCGACTTCAAAAAGGAGGAGGTTTTCAAATCGAAGCATTTTTTTTATGTATGTGCACCGATTACTCCGAGGTTTGTTTGTTCCGTGTGGTGTCCGGATTTCCGTGTGGTGTCCGGATTAAGAATATAGCACCACTCCGTCTCCTCCCGTGGATGTCGTAAAAGGCGACTAAGGGAATCTAAACCAGAGGGATGGGCAGCAGCGTCCCTTCTGTGAAACGGTAGCCATACTGCGCTCACCAACCCGCCTGCCAAGCGTGGTGAGTATTGGCAAATACCCCCCAAAATGATGACACAGTTGTGAAATCTATGGGGGAGGCCTTTGTTCAGCAGTGGACATATGAATGGCCGATATGATTGATTGATTGATTGATTATTGACTGATTAGAGCAATTCTTTTTTTAACTGGTGTATATTGCCTTCGAGTTGGTCTCATATAAATTTCATTACATTCGATTGAGTAGTTTTTTAACGAGATTCAATAAACAGGTTAACTTGACTGCGCTTATCTAGATGATGTCTTAATAGTTTCGATTCCTCTGAGATCAGAGAAAAGAGAAAAGTTCGTACATTTATTTACACTAAAAAGAAACAAATAATACTTTTTGACAAAAAAGAACGTCGTTATGAAAACAATAATGGTATTTGATAAGCTTCTCTTTGCGAGTACACGATTATTACTGCACATTTGTTAGAGTTTAGGTGTATGAAATTATTACGACAATAGGCCTGTAGTCTGTTCAGGTCATTTTGTAATAGTACAAAATCACTTTATCGTGTCCTCGCCCTCTCTTCGGACTTCTGATAGACCCATGATATCCCAGTGCAACTTATATATTTCTTCTTCCAGATCAACAATCTTTTCGTCTGCCCTCAGTGTGCGTATGTTATACGGTACCAGGGCCCGTTTTCGTTTGGGGTGGTAGCCGGATTCCGTCTGGTGATTCTTAGCACCCCCTGCCACGCCGTTACCGTGCTATTGTTCGGGGATAAAACGCAAAAACCGAAGCGAAAATAATAAGTTTATCAATCATATTCCATATGTAAGTGTAAGAGTTTTCTTGTATTTGTCTATAAAAATATTTTTAAGTTTTATTATGTTACATTTGAATTGATAGAGCAGAACGACATTATTATCTTTGTACAAAATACAATGCTTCTTAACCACTTTTAACTAGCAATCGGTGAATAACAACCGCAGTGAAAAGAATAACGAATGGTATTCCCAATAAACTTACGCGTTACGTGGTATGGCTGCCGTGTGCAGTCCGTACGATCGGCATGATTGGCTACCTACAAAGTCGTGGGTGTGTTTTAGTATGAGTAGCCAATTATAATATTGTGTTTATTCAGTTCATTGGATAAGAACTTATACTGTGTGCATTAGTGCGTTCTTATGAAGAATGGTAGGGGAAAACTGGATCTGTAGGCTCGCATACATTTTGAACTATTTTGATTAGACTATGATTTCGGATTCAATTCTAAGCGTTTCCGCGGATACCCTGTTAGACAAATTGCGACGCGCTCACTTCTCGATGACAGGATTCCACGATGAGGACATATCCTATATCCATCATCCCGATTGAAATTCTTGTACTTTTTTATTTTAATCGCTTCACGAACAATTCTGGGGTAGAAATGATGATCAGTGGAGAGGATTTTTGAGTCGTGTAGTTGCGTTGGGTCCAGTGGTTTGGTCCTGATTCGAGCAAATGTTAGACTATGGCAGATTTGTTGATTTGACTTTGCTTTACCGCTGTGATGTGCTCCTTCATTCTCTCTGCGATAGTACCTACGCTTTATCTGACCAATGTAGGAGCTACCACAACTGCAGTCAACCTTGTATACTCCCGGCGTAACTACATGGCATATCTGCCTTCTTCCAATATTTTTGGTTTGCTCCTTCTTTTAATATATAATATCATTGGTTTGTTCCATAAACTTTATGGGATACCTTCCAACCGCGGTAACCACGGCTTCTTACGTATCCGTTTTTATCGTGGTCGACGCTATAAATCTACAAGCAAAAGGCGATTGAAATAAAATAAAAAAACCGCTTAAAGAATACCTACAATCCGCTAAATTTAAGTGGATACCTCGGAAATTAAGTGGATTTTCTATTCAATTTAATATTCCCTATTTTTTTAAGATTATAAACATTATTTTCTGATAGCTGTTTCTTGACTATAGGATCTAGATAGAAAAATATACAAAGGAGGCTCTTATAATTTTCATTTATCTCTACAAAGACGATATTTCTACGAATTAGTGCCCGGAATTATTTTTAAAGCATAGTATATAATCATATCAAAATTTCCATAAACCAATTTTGAAATCCTTAAAATAGTATTTTTCCCAAATATTTAAATGTTGTTGGGTTTGGTGTGGTGTGGATGTTCGGGTTCGGTTTATTTCCGAGCGCGCTGAGTATAGCCATTCCATAGTTTACATACATGAAGTAATTGCATCGCTCTCTTTTTTATATTAAGCTTTTATAATTGAATTGGTACTAACACCCTAATTTATAACAGAACTGTGACTTACATTCAATGTAATTAAGCTATATTCAATGTATAAAAGCACGCAACACACCCTGACCGGTCGTGGTGGTGATCTTTGGAGCTTTTCAGTTGAAATGACGAAAATAGCATGTAATTCAAATGACTAATAAATGACTACTGACTATTATTGTAATTATATTATTTAATAATGTATAAAATGTATGTATAAAGTTCATGTATAAATTTCATAAATAAACTAATTCATTTTTATTAAATACAAATTACATTACAATTACATTTGAGGTTGCAACTAATATGTTGCTATAGTCAGAAAAAAATAATTAAACATGCATCATCTACATATTAGTCCCAGGAAAAACAAAAAAAACCTGCTTACAACTGCTGCAACTTACGACTCTAGATTTTTTAAATGAAACAATGTGGTCTTTTCGATGAAAAGTACCTAATTTTAGCAGCATCACCAGATTGGAAATCTTTTGCTGGTGACATGCTTTTAGAAACGAACTGACCTATTGCACACTTTTATTAAATAGAAATAAACGCCGCTGTCCAGGAGAAGCAAATGCATTTTTTGCGCTGTAATAAACGAACCGGACAAGTGTGTTTGAATTACAAATCAAATTGGTACATACAAATATAAGGCCGATTGCATATTTGCAAGATATAAAAATGGTTAAGGGCAGTTGGGTATGGTCACCATACAATATAGATCGAATTAATTTTGAAAGATGGCCACTAATGGGCTAAGACTATTTAAGCCTAAACAAGAAATCTATCACTACCTCTTACGAGCACATACGCAACGTCATATGAAAGAAAGAGATGTCTATAGAGCTTTGGTTACAGCAAAATAATCGAATGGCACCGTTTCGTACTAAAGTAACAACCCACTTTCTGTTAAAACTGTTAGCGTCGTGTGTTGTCCAGATGGTTTCAGGTAAATATAGTGTAGGCGCGCAACGCTTCAAGACGTGTGCGAACGGTTGTTTTCTCTTTTTATCACACGTATTACTCACATTAGGATGACAAGTATTTAATCGTGGAAATTTGTTCAACTAACTAACGTAAGCGTAATCTTTGCTACTGGGGAATAAAAATAGAGACAAAGTTGTGTACTTTGACTGCCTTTTAACCGAATTTATACCGAATTTATAATAACCGCCTTTTAATCCACGCCACACCAGAAACAGACCCATACGATAATCTGACTATTTTATAGCAAAAACAAACCAACCAAAAACAGATTTTGCTAAAGATTCGGGAATTAATGGATAGAAGACAAGATACAAACATAGACAAACAGGAACAAGATTTTAGAGTATTGAAAAAAAAAAATTCAATGTACGTAATTAATTTTCTGTTGTTGCACTATGCTTTGGCAGAGTAAAATTTTCTATTGCTCATAGAGTCAAAATCGTTTACTATTCATTGTAGTTATTCAATACGTGTAGAAAAGATAGCGTCTGCTTTCCTCTGGAAATTCCACTACATCGATAATCTAAGTATATCGTAATATATAATGTTTTTTAATGCACCTCGCCATTTTACGGAGTCATTATCGTTCAAATAAAATAATGCCATATTTTTCGTCCCTGAGATCAGTCATCATGGTTTAAGTCGTTGGATTATAGCTATAATTCAACTACCCACCTAAACAGATAGACCACTTTCTAGGCATTGAATTATACCTAATATGGCTATTATACACATTTCGAGTAATATAAACATAATTATTTGTAATAATAAACAGTAATGTATTACAGAATAAGAAGTGAGTAACTAATTGTAACGAACATTATCGTTTCTAAAAAAGTCTAGTATTAATTTACTCCATAGTTCTGTGCGGTACTCGATTCCACTACGACGCGCTACGCGGCAAGAGCGTGAACGATAGATTCCTGGGCTAAGTCATGCCCACAAAACTACGATTCATTTTAAGATATCCTCTTAAATATGATATAGTATGTTATTCTCACAATTAAGACGAATCTAACAACACCTCATATGTTAAAATCCAACAAGCCGTTTAGGCTACAGAGCGTGCCAAATGCCAAAGAAATAGACATACATATAATCTCCTACATACCTTCTGGAGGAATAAGGTAAAAAATTCAAAGAATACCTTTAATATTTAGTGCATGGAGTGTGCGAACACTAATTGATCGACCCGAACGAAGTAATTTGTGTCCAAAACCGAAGGGAACAACAGCTGCTAGCGAACCCACGCGATCTGGAGTCGGGTTTTCTATCAATTCTGAGATAGCACCGAAACTAAATAAGGACCCGGTTTACATATCTGACAGGTTGATTTCATTAACCCGTCATCTAGACACTAATAACTATCTTAACGTCATCAGTATTTATGCTCCGATAATGGATAGGGGCGACGAAGTCAAGGATAGATTTGACGAGGAGGTTACTCAAGCTCTAACTATGATACCAACTAGAGAAAAAATCCTACTGCTTGAAGACTTTAATGCACGAATTGGAAGAGTTCACGAAGCGTGGCCTAAAGTACTTGGCAGACATGGAATTGGGAACATGAATAGTAACGGGCAACTGGTACTAAGTCTATGCTCTCAGTTCCAGCTGAGCATAACGAATACCATGATTCTACCCTCTGCTAAGTAAAAGACAACCTGGATGCATTCGATTTCCAAACATTTACATCTTATCGATTATGCTGTATTCCGACAGAGATATTTGGCTCAGGTTCATTTGACTCCAGTGATGCGTGGACTTAACTGCTGGACTGACCTTAGGCTTCTGATTACAAAATTGACTTTACGCTTTAGTCTAGTTTTTATTGGAAGTTCTTCTGCCGTATGTGGAAGGAGTATTTGGTGTCTGATTTGTTCACACTACATATGGTCCTAAAAAAATAGTGAACTTATTTTAAGCGGAAAATCAGTAGGTTAAAGAGATTCATGCAATCATTAATGAGTTAGTTATTAAGCTATTCGAGTACTTAAATGTTTTGTTTACCATTTTATTAATCCGTGTGCGTATTTGTAAAAATAGAAATGGCAGTTTTATTCATTAATTATCCAAAATATTTGCAAACAAAAATTATGAAAATTACGACTTCTTTTAAAATAAATATCTTCCCAATACCCCACTGATTGTTAAAATAAAATTCACTATTTTTGTTGGGCCATATATCAATGCAAAGGCAATCGTGCTGATTGCAATTCCTACAGTAGCAATTCGCGTTCCTGGAAAAATATTCGCAGGAGTCCTCGTCAACCGGCTATTGAAAGTATCCCAGAAGACCCGAGACCCAATTTCGGTTCCGTCAAAACCGAGGCACTTGTGAAGCAATCTTCTCTATTCGCAAACTTCAAGGACAGAGGAGAACAGTTACAGCCTTTGACTCTCTGTTTTTTGGACATAAAAAGCCTTTTGATAGCGTGCCTCGCCAAGCTCAGTGGACGATATTGGGTATACTCAGCTCAACTCAACTCAGAAATGAGATCAATGAAAACGTCACCGGTGACCAACCTTCGGTGGTACCCATCGTCATATGCTGCCCATAATTCTTTGGTTTAACCGGGGGTGCCCAGGCTTAAGCAGAGCTATTGCTATTTGCTATTTGCTCTCTCAGTGCAGAAGTCATGAACTCGCCACTGCTCCCAGTTGTTTCATTTGCTCTACTGTAATGTCATCCACACCAGCGGCCTTGCCATCTTTGAGATTACCTATAGCTTTAATGATGTCAGTGAGTTTAAAAAGCGTGCTAATACCGAGCTCATTGTTTGAAGAAATCCCTGTATACCTACGTATCATCGTATATATGGTATGAGTTCATATCTACGTTGCTTATCTGAAGTGTGAAACTAGTCAATATTATTATTAATAATACCATAACACCGTTAACAACATGTATATTTTTATTCTTATAGTTCAGTTGGTACCACCCCATATCCTCCCGTGGGTGTCGTAAAAGTCGACTAAGGGATTAGCCGGAGGATGGGCAGCAGCGTCCTTCGAGTACATTAACAACTCAACTGCGATCGCCAGCCCGCATGCCAAGCGTGGCGATTATGGCAAAACCCCCCAATGAGCCCACAACACATCCATATCGGTGATTGTGGTGATCTTTGGGGGAGGCCTGTGTCCAGCAGTGGACTTCATTCGGCCGAAATGATGATGATGACAGTTTCATCACAGTTTTTTTTGCATTTACTCGTAGACGCTCGTAGTAACGGTAAGCATAACATGTAAGCTAGGTATATGCACACCTCCGAGATGTGCCTAAAGGCGTGGCACCAATCGGCGGCTCTAGTGTGATCTTACGAGAACCTGATGCCCCTCTTCGGTGCCGAAGATGACCGCTCCAGTGGTTTTAGCCGGTAGGAGTCCCTTCGCCCTTCCCCGGGGCGAAGGAAGTTCCATGTAGAATTTCCATAGGAAACCAATAAAAAAGAAAACCAAACAAAAAAGTTTATGCACGCCACCATGGTAAATTTCAGTAACTACCTATTTCAATTTATATAACTTACACATGCGTTGTTAGATTTATTTTTATGGTCCCATCAAGTGCTTATCAGCTCACATAAACAGTCTTGAGATATTTTTTACAACCTTTCCATAATTAACGAATGGTTTTATTTACGTTTGTACTACGTTAACACAGTGCGTAACAAAAATAAAAACAATATACTTAGATATTACTTTCGAGTTTTTGATAATCATAAATAGCGTTTTGTGTAATACCTACCTATTTATTTTCAACTGTACATGTAAAATTATATATTATATAAACCATATACCACGATATGTCAGTTCACAGAATCTGTCTGGCCTAAAGCTGATAGTAAGCGAGAAATAATAATATAACGCTTGTCATAGACACCAAATTTTTTATTTATTTATGTCCAGTGGAAATTCTACATGGAACTTCCTTCACCCCGGGGAAGGGCGAAGGGGTATGCCGGACTCCTACCGGATAAAACCACTGGAGCGGTCATTCTCGGCACCGAAGGGGGGGCTCCAGGTCCTCGTAAGATCACACTAGAGCCGCCCATTGGTGCCACGCCTTTAGGCACATCTCGGAAGGGATGACTGTAAAGCGGTCACCCCCTCTAGCGGAGGGAAGGCGACTGTAAAAAGGTCGCCCCCCAGGCACTTCTCGGGGAGGATTGTAAAGGATCCCCCCAAGCCTCACATTGCGCTGTGCTGCGCACACGGTGGCACGAGACCACGTGCGCGCCACCATCATCCTGGGGGTCGCTCGGTGTGAGCACGCAGATTCTCCAATCTGCGCGCCCGCGACCCCCGAGGGCCCCCACCATGAAGTGACGGCAGGGGGCTCAGGCGTGTTGGATTTGGGAGCCGGGACGGTTGTTGCCCCGGCGCCGTCTCGTCCTTCTCCGTGCGGGATCAGCCCTCTTCCGATCCCGCTCTGCAGTCTCCTTCTGGAGCATGACGCTCTCGCAGAAGGAGACCACTGCACTCCAATTTTCATGCTCTGGCAACATAGCCGACACAGAGAGAGATCTTGCCCGATCCGATCGACCAGGACCCGCCGCTCGGCCGCCCACGCAGGGCACTCCTCGAGCGTGTGCTGCGCGGTATCCTGGTCGCTTTCACAATGGTGGCACTGTGCCGTAACCTCGCGTCCTATTCTGTGCAGGTACGCACCGAAACAACCGTGACCGGTGAACACCTGCGTCAGACGGTAGGCGACGCGCTCACTCCTTCTGAGCCAGGCTCCGAAGAGCGGCAGGATGGCCTCAACGACGCGTTTGGTCGCGAACTGCAGCCGAAGGCGATTTCGCCACGTCTCGAGTGTGCGCCGTTGAGGCAGCCGCCTGTCGAACGCCCCTGGCGGCACGCTTTCGCCACTCTGGCGGAGGGAGCGTGTTTGATCATAGACCCACGCATCCGTCTCCGCCATAATGTCGAAGGGCGGAAAGCGTGCCAGGAGAGTTGCCGCCTCGTAGAACACTGTCCTGTATCCCCGTGCGATCCGTATAGCCACTCTGCGCTGCATACCGTGAAGTCTGGCTCTACAGCGCTGGACACCTGAAAACCGGGATGACCATACAGGTACCCCGTAGAGGGCCACGGACCGCACGACGCCCCCGTAGAGACGGCGAACTTCCTCGCTCGGTCCCCCGAGACAGGGCAGCACCCGGTGTAATGCACCCACTACCCTCTCGACTCGGGGGACGAGGCGTGCGAAGTGCTCTTCGAAGCCCCAACGACTGTCCAGGGTGAGCCCCAGGTACTTCATGTACTGGCCCACCCTGATTTGCGCGTCACCAACGCTTATCCACGAACTGGGTGGTTCTCTGCTCCGCGGCAGTTTATGGAACCATAGCGCCTCGTTTTTGTGAGGCGCTATCTGCAGACCCAGAGCGTGGATTTTGGCTACGACAATTGCCACCGCTTGCTCGGCAAGCCGGATGGTTCCCTCGAAGGTCTCCCCGCCAGCCAACACAAGAGTGTCGTCAGCGTAACAAACCAAGCTGACGCCGGTGGGGAGAGTGACACGCAGGACCGCGTCGTAGGCGAGGTTCCATAAGAGGGGGCCAAGAACCGACCCCTGCGGAACCCCGCACGTAATCTCCCTCCGCTTCACGCTACCGTCCCTGCCTACGCAGCGAATGTGCCTATCGTGCAGATAGGCCCCTATGATGCCCTGCAGGTAGGGGGGACACCGATGATGGACTAGTGCCCCCCTAATCGCATCCCACGGGATGGAGTTGAAGGCGTTGACGATGTCTAAACTGACCGCCAACGCCACCCCACCCCGCTGGGACACCGCCTGTTCCGACAGCGAGCGGACGCGAAGAATCACGTCGATGGTGGACCGTCGCTGCCGGAAGCCACACTGACTTGTCGGGGCCAACTCGCGACAGGTGCTCAACGAGTCTTCGGGTAATTATTCTTTCGAATAGCTTCGAAGCCTCGTCGAGCAGGCAAATGGGACGGTATGCAGAGGGAGACTCTGCGGCCCTTCCTTCCTTCTTCAAGAGAACCAATCCGGCTTCCTTCCAGCTGGACGGGAACACACTACGACGGAGGCAACTGGTAAACAGCCGCCTCAAGCGGTCCCCAAGAGACTGCAGTGCATACACCCACGCGCGGCCCGGAATGCCGTCCGGACCCGGTGCAGTGTTGCGACTCTTCAGGCGGCCAATGGCTCGGTCCAACTCCCCTTCTGAAACCCCGAACTCCTCGGCCCATTCCGAGGCAATCGGGGTTGGAGAGGGACTAGGATGGTCCCGGACCGCTGGAAAGAGCGTTGAAAGTGCTCTCTCCAGTAAATCCGGGGCCATGGTTTCGGTCACCAGGGGGATCCACGGGCGCAATTTACCCACGACCATACGGTAGGGTCTCCCCCACGGATTCCTGTCCAGTCCCTCCAGGAGTTCACTACAGGACCGAGCCTTCGCTTCGCGAATTGCGCTATGTAGCGACTTCGTGGCCGCCCGGTAGGCCAGATAGGCCTCTGCAGTCTCTCCATCTGTAGCACTACGCCGGTGTCGGCTTCGTTGATACCGGCGGCGGGAAGCCAGGCAGACCGCACGCAATTGCGCGATCTCCTCCGACCACCAGTACACCGCCGTACGCCGGGAGCGCCTGGCCCAGGGCATTGATGCATCGAATATCGACGTCATCGTCTCCCGGAACCAGGCTGGTTCCTCTTCTGGATCGGGCAAGATCCCTTGATCGACCTCTGACCACGCCGCGACATTGGCAGCTGCAATAAGCATCTCTCGATCGAGCTGTGTGAGGGCCCAACGCCGCGACTGTGGGCTAGGACCTGGACGGCTCGGGCCAGACGGACGGAGGGCCACGTCAAAAACTATGTGGCGGTGGTCGGACAGCGTGACCACCTCCTCCGCCACCCGCCAGCCCGACACCAAGCTGGCCGCAGAAGGAGCCGCCCATGTAAGGTCCACGACCGACTCCCACTGCCAGCGAACGCAGATGCTAATGGACCCCCGATTCATCAATCGGAGGTCAAGCGATGCCGCCCAGTCTTGTATTATCCTCCCCCTTGGCCCGTCCCAACGGTTGCCCCAAGCTCTAGAATGAGCGTTGAAGTCCCCCAGAACGAGCACTGGACGGGGTGAGCATTTACAGCGAATGCTGGGTGCCACCCCGTCCAAGTATCCCTCGAAGTCGGCGAGAGACACGATGGGGGAGATGTAGCAGCCCACTACTGCCAGAGGTCCCCACTCAACCGCAACAAAGCCTTGCCCCCTGTCTAACAGGGAGCAAGGTGGCCCACCTTCCACTGCAGCCCAGTAGATGGCGACGGAGTCCCCGGCATCCACGAACCAGCGAGGATACTCGTGGATGGTGTAGGGCTCCGCCACCACTGCCAAGGCAACTGACCACTCCGCAACAGTCTGCAGCAGTAGATTCTGCGCGTTGCGGCAGTGGTTCAGGTTGCCCTGAAGGACTCTTAGGGCTGGGAATGTGCAACTTCCATCGCCTCCGGTGGGCCTGCGACCAATGGTGCCGGCGCAGTCATCTCCTGCCTATTGGCAGAGGCAGAGGGAGCTCGCTTCCCCCTCTTACCTTTCTGGGCAGCGCATGACTTGCTGCCCAGCCTATGCCCGAAGTCTGCGCACAGCGGACAATTCTGCGACTGCACCGTACACTGCCTCGCCTTGTGGCCCTGGCTGCCACAAGCGAAGCAGAGGTCGCTTCGGTCAACCCCCCCATGGGTGGCGCAGCGGAGGCGCACGTGCCCGAGTTCAAGGCATCGGTAACACTGTAAAGGTCGTGCTGCCAATGCCTCGACCCTGGCTGACACCCACCTCACGCAGACACGCGAGGCGGCCGCCACCTTTCTGGCCGCCTCCAGTGGGCAGCGCACCCAGACAGTACCCAAGGACACGGGTGAGCGTCGAATATTGCCCACCCTTACTTCCTCGGGCTGACAGCCGCCCGCCGTGGCGATGGCTTTAGCCACCTCTTCCGGCGTGACGGCGTCGTCTAGGTCACCCTCAACTCCGCCGTCCTTATCAGCCTCGTGATGCGCACGGCAAAGACGGGGGAGAGCTCCTCCCGCATACGGTTCGCCAGATTGTCAGCCTTAGCGCCGCAGTCTGCGCCAGCGACGGACAGCACCATACCGCCGCTGGCCGCCCTCTTCATGGTCACCATGTCGGGGCCTATGCCGAGGTCGGCGAGCTTAATTCTCCGCCTAGCCTCAGCCATAACCTCACCCAACCTGCTTTCGGGTGTGCCCTCCGGCCCGGCGACCGTAATGGCGGCCGTTGCGGGAACCTTGGGGAGGTTGACCTTCCTCCTTTTGTTTCCTTGCTTCCCCCTTCCTCCTTTCCCTCCCTGGGTGGTGGCAGATTGCGCAGCCTGCACAGCAGAAGCTTCCAGGGCCTGCGGGGATTGAGACTTCTTCCCCTTCCTGTAGTTCAGCAGGCACACTTGCCGCGGGCGCAGTGGGCGCCGCATTCCCAGTAGGCACCGCGGGCAGGTCGGCCACTCCGTCTACCTTCTTCGTATTGCGCCCTTTCTTCTTCTTCTTGCCCTGCGTCTGAGTCGCAGGGGAAGAATTCGGAGCTTTTGCCGATACGTCAGACGGTGCTTGGGTTGCGGTCATACCCGTCGTCGCGCCAGACGGCCCCTTGGCGGCGGCCACATACGTAACTGCATTTGTGGCAGTCTCTGACTGTAGCCGCCGTGAATTAGCCGCCAATGGCGGACGAAGACGCTGCTCCGGCAGGAGTCGCCCCTCCAAGGCGGCAAACCTGGCGCTCACTATGCCCCCGACTTCAAGGGCGATTGAGCGCCGAAGCTCCGCCACTGCATCCGGCGGCATGAATGCCGGTGTCAACATCTGACCCCACGTCCATCTGGACGCTGTCAGCCTTCGACAGCGAACCCGCATTCACTCCCACCTTCTCTTTCTCCACCTTCTTAGTTTTTAAAGATTTTTTCATAGTTAGTCCCACGAGTATGGGGGAAATGATAGGTCGACCCTATCGTCCGTCGGTCGACTCCGGGAGGTTACGATATCGACGGTGGCAGGGAAGGAGAGTCCTCCCATTACCTACTCGGGGCAGGGTAAGTGCACACCGCCGCTAGCCCTCCCGTGCTCCTCCGAAAACGGAGAACACTCTAAGGCCTACCTACAGCCCAAACTGGGCCTCAACCCGTCAGAATATTAGCCACCGGGCAATAAGGTCCTCCAAAAAGTGGAGTAGTTATTGCCCGGTGCCCAGGGTGCACCGGCCCCGGACGTATCAGGAGGGACCAGCAGCCATCGAGCGCACGTGGAGGTTTCCTGACCTAGCACCCCTTGATATAAGAATCTACAAAGCTACAAAAACAAGGAAATCTTCTTATTGTAAACCTATGTTATAAATGACTAGTAACGACGTTATTTATGAGGTTGATTTCTGTCTTTCATTAATAAACATATATACTAGCGTAAGTATACTTATTATAATTCTGCTTTTACTCTAGTTTGTTCACAGTTGAAGCGGACTTTTGTATGTGTTACGGAATCATACCATCTATCAAATATTAAATTTAAAATTATCTAAAGTTATTTTTTAGGTTTCCGAACGTCTGAAGGAAAAACGGCGGATCCCATAGAGGATCACTCGAGTGTCTATATATCTGTCCGTTTGTCACAGCCAATTTGATCTCCGATCCGAATCTACTAAACCGATTAAGTTGAAATTTGGTACAGATTTCTGCGACCCAAACACTCTACAATCTGGTACCATGCATACTTTTTTTAGTTACGGCATACAAGTTTGGATCAGATAAAAAGAACACCTGGCGGATAACATATTAATCGTACAGAACCCCCTTTTCACGCGAGTTCAACTCGCACTCGTCCGGTTTTTTTTAGAATCCGTTTCGTAGTATTTGATATTAGCCTCTACAATCAACTCGCAAACTTTCCTTTTTTATAATAATAATAAAGTACCTAGTAGCATAACCCATGTAAAATTTTGAAAGTATATTCAATATTCCATGAAATAATCTCAATTAATATTTAAGTATACTCGTAGAATAATATAAACAGCATTCTTTTATCTTTGAGCATTATTGTTCAGTCGATACCTCAAACTGACCGGAGCGCGCTATGCATTTATAATTGAGTACTTAATAAACTGCTTACATCTGACAAGCACATACTAAACATAATCCAATAACTTTTTTGTGCGATGTTAATATGAAAGCGTTATTCTTAAGTTCTTTAGCATTTAGTAAACTTGGGGCGTTATAGGCTTAGAAGTTACAATTTCTTGATTGCACCTGCTTTAATTTAGCTAACAACTTTATTGTTTTGATTCTATTTAATATTTATTAATGTTGAAAGTTTAGCATACATTGTGTAGTTTATGTGGTGCGGTACGCGTGGTATGTACGGTTAGCGTTAGTCACATAGTGATGTAGAGATAATGGCGGCCGAGTATTATTCACTGATAAAGTGAGTGAAAGCCAGCTAACATTACATTTACATATTACTAATGCTCAAATTGTATAAACCGTTAATGATTGCCCGTGGATCTGTCGAATTAGCGCAAGGCTTACCTTTAACAATCACTACCCACACCTAATCATCAATTTGATTCATTTGTTGTAGAGTTTCGTGTCCATGTTTTTGATATTAATTTCTAGCTTTTGCTTTCGTAAGTGCATAGGGACATTAATGATGAAACTGCCACGCTGATCGAAGAGTTTACATGATTATGTAGGTTAAATGAATGATTTACTTTTTTATTTGTTACGCTGCCAGCGGTACTGTTGCAGATAATTGTTATTAGGATATGTCGCTAGATTCTAATGCGTTTTACACATCCAGTGCAAAATGCCACAGTCATCATTTCGGCCGAATAGAGTCCACTACTGGACACAGGCCTCCCCCAAAGATCACCAAACGACCGATATGGGTGTGTTGTGTGCTCATTGGGGGTCTTGCCATAATCGCCACGCTTGGCAGACGGGTTGGCGATCGCAGTTGAGTTGTAAATGTACTCGAAGGACGCTGCTGCCCATCCTCCGGTTAATCCCTTCGTCGACTTTTACGACACCCACGGGATGAAATGGGCATTCTGAGCCGGCACCACACGGCAATATAATACAGTCATAATATTTAAATTCAGTACGCTGTATTTTGTACAGCAATTTTTCGATTTAACAAGCAATCATGTGATTGCTGCGAATTATCATATTTATGTGTTGTAGTATTTTGCAATATGCGCAGTGCAGTAATAAATTTAATTGAACGAAAGTGTAAACAATATGATACTTTTATAACGTTTATTGTTCGATAATTATCATCACATTTTAATAAATATCTTGTTTAGTACATTTGTAGCAGGTTCACTGCTTGAAACGTTTCATACATTTCATTGTAATAAGTCTGGTGACATTGTTCAATACAAATGATTGTTGTACGGTCATATATCTTACAATATCGTATATGAAATATGACCGACGATGATGCTGGTATGTAACAGTCCAATTGTAAAGGGTCATGTTTTTAACAATACCGCCGCAAACTCTACATACGTATTAGTGTGAAAGGGAATCTAGCTGATTCATTCATTACATCAGCCAAAGAAAGTCCACTGCTAAACAAAACCTTTCCCATAGTGTTCCACAATAATTTATTAAAAATTATCAAAGAGGTCCTCCTAAAGGACCCTTTTTTCATCGCCAACTATGGCAAATTGTTTTCCCCCGCACCCACGCAGGCTCCACCTGCACCCCAGGTCCTAGACCTAAACCCATAAACTTTCGAAACGGATTCCCCCCTGTTCCCCAATGCAGCCATGATCGTCCATTCGGACATGTCTGAGGTCTCATCAGCCTCCGAGTGTGAGGACACTCCCCTCCCTCACCCTCAATTAAGCTCCTCTGACTCGGCATCTGACGAATTTCAACTCGTCAGTGGAAGCCGTAAAAAGCAGGCCAAGTCCTCCGCCTAAGCCACCCCCGCCAAAGCCCCGAAAACGGTCGAGGCTCCGTCCTCCGCTCCGCCCTCTGCCCCTGTCCCTAGGATGACCTCTTCACAGTCTACTACCCCCGCAAACTCCCAAGCCCCATCCCAGCCCGCCAAGGTCCCTAAAAAGGACAAAAAACCATCCGCCATCTACATCCAGGCTAAGGAAAAGTGGAACGATGTGTCCAAGATGTGCATTGAGCTAGGTATTAACTACCTCAGTGCCCGCACCACAGCCGTCGGCGTCAAAGTGGCAGTTCCTACTGCCCAAGACTTTAAGTCTTTGACCCGTGCCCTCCACGAAAGAAACGTGTACTTTCACACGTACTCTCTCGCCGAGGACCCCCCACTCCGGGCAGTCCTAAAGGGAATCCCCAAGGAGATCGATACTGACTCCATCAAAAACGACCTTCTGTCGCAAAATTTCCCCGTCATAGAAGCACACCGCATGCACGCTGGTCGCAGCGGTGTAGCTTACGACATGGTCAGCAAGCGTTTCCCGCCCTGAGGCCTAGCCTAATGACCCAACAGGCGACCCAAGCGTCAGCGATTCCCTCGCTGATGACCGCCACCCCCCTTACGGCACCATACCTTCCTGTGCCGTACAACCAACCCACACCAAGTGCACTCTCAGAGGGCCGCCCCTCCCTCACCCACTCACTCCCAAATCCCGGTAGACAATCTATCCATTGTTCTCGGCCTCTTAAACGCCGTGGACATGAATCGAGTTGACCTAATGGCCACCGAGATTATTGCCAATCAAGGCCAACCCGGCCTCGTTCTCGTCATGTGTAAATACAGAGACGTCTCATCCGCCCTACTCTCCTACCGCGTTCATCCGTAATGGATTCACAAAGCAGGTGCAGAATAAAACCCTGATCCCTTAAAATAGGCATCTTCAATGCAAACAGCATTAATAGCCAAAAATATGAAATCGCTCTATTCCTTCGCGACCACCTTATTGACATTATGTTGATACAAGAGTCCTTTCTGAAACCCTCTCACAGGAACCCTAGAATTGCAAACTATGATATAGTGCGCAACGATAGGACCCACTCCCGTGGAGGAGGCACTCTTATCTACTATAATATATCCTTCTATTGCATGCCCCTAGATACTCCGTCCCTTTCCAATCTAGAGGCATCTGTGTGCAGGATAGGCATGATAGGTCATCAACCGATCACCATAGTGTCGGCGTATATAACCCCCAACGGCCAAGACGATCCAATACAATCGGATCTCGAAGCACTCTTCGATCTAGGCGACTCCGTCATAGTAGCGGGGGATCTCAATGCCAAACATGAGTCTCACCCACAACCACAGAGGAAGTAAATTATACTCCCTCAGTACCCTTCTCAATTTTGACATCATCGCCCCGAAGCATCCCACCCACTACCCCAACAATGTTAACCATCGCCCGGATATACTCGACATAGCACTTCTATGAAACTCCCTGACGATGTACGTGCACTGATAACAGAGAAGATCGCAGCCCTTAGAGCGTACTCATCTTTTCCTAGCGAACCCAATCGCCTCTTTATGCGCCACTTACGCTGTAAGTGGCGCATAAAGAGGCGATTGGCGATGTTAAGGAACGTATTAAGGAGTGCCGAGAGGCTAGCTGGACAAGATGTTGAGTGACTTAGAGCCAACCCACCTTGCGTTCTGGCATCTGACGGAAACTCTAATCCGAAACATGCAATGTTGTCCCCCTCTCAATCGTCCCAACCAAAGGCGACGACGACAACTTTGACGACGACGAAAAATCCGAATACCTAGCTGACAGTCTAGAAGCGCAATGTTCCCCGAGCACTCTACCTGTTGACCGAGCTCACCTCACAAAGGTTGACGCTGAAGTCGAACGTAGAGCAGCTATTCCGTCTGCCGAGGACCCTAACGACCCCCTCCCTCTGGTCACGGCAGACGAGGTCAGAAATCTCGTGAAAAATATTCACACTAGCAAAGCCCCCGGCTCTGACTGTATCACCAACAAGGTGATTAAACTCTTCCCCGACCGTCTTATCGCCTTAATGACCTTCATCTTCAATGCGGCATTAAGCAACAACCTTTTTCCACATTTGTGGAAACAGGCCACAGTTATTGGTATCCATAAACCCGGTAATTCCAAGTGCGAGCCCTCTAGCTATCGCCCCATAAGTCTTCTCAATTGCGAAGATTTATGAGCGGATTATTTACTCCCGACTAAAGGATTTTGCCGAATCCAATAAACTCATTCCCGACGAACAGTTTGGTTTTAGAACCAAACACTCATGTGTACAACAAGTCCACCGACTAGTTGAACACATCACGTTCGGATTCTCACGCGGCATGATGACGGGAGTTCTCTTTTTTGATGTTGCGAAAGCATTTGAAAAAGCCTAGCACAACGGCTTATTATATAAGTTGTATCAACTCGGTGTGCCCGACCGTCTCGTTCTTATCATTCGAGACTTCTTGTCAAATCGCAGTTTCCGATATCGAATCACGGGCGCTCTCTCGTCCCCCCACCCCATTAGAGCAGGAGTCCCGCAAGGATCCGTGCTAGCCCCATTACTGTTCACACTGTACTGACATCCCCAAACGACCTGCTAATACGACCCAATTAGCACTCTTCGCCGATGACACGGCCATTTTCCACTCCGGTTACGTTCCAGATAGCATAACTAAGATCCTCCATGCCACAGCCAATGCCTACGGGAAATGGTTTAGGAAACGGCGGATCGAGGGTTAACCCCGCCAAAAGCAAAGCCGTCCTCTTTTGCAAATTAGGCAGCGACCACCCATGTTTTAGGGAGATCTCGATGCTGGGCCAATCGGTTCCTTGGGAACCGCACGACAAGTATCTTGGAGTCACCCTAGACAAGAAACTGACCTTCATTCATTCACTACCCACACAAAGACGGTGCGTGCCTTCGCCGCCTTTGTGCTCGGTCGCCTTCACTATATCCTGAACGCTCGTAGTAATTATCCCTTAGAAATAAGGTGAGAATTTACACCACATTCATTCGACCTATCATGACCTATGCCAGCCCAGCGTTCGCACACGCTGAATCCGGCTCGCTCCGTAAATTCCAAACCCTCCAAACCCGTTTCATGCACAAGGTGGCCGAGCGCCTATCTACATGTGAAATGATCAACTACATTTCGATCTTAACTTGCTGACCATCATGCAATTTATGAAACAAGCGTTAAAACGCTATCTCGATTCTGCCCTGTCCCACCCTAATCCCCTAGTGGTATCAGCCGTCGATTACTTACCCTCTCGTATCAATAGTGTACGCCGCCCGAGGCACGTTCTGGTCGATCCAGACGATAAAATCACGTTCTGGTCGATCCAGACGATAAAATCACGTTAGATCACATAAAGAGACTCGCGTTATCTCATTCACTTAACACCCGACCGTTTTCCTCCCCGCCGAGGATGCTTGCCTCACCGACGTAACCGTCCCGTTCAAGTTGGCACTTCTCCCTCCCGTCTCTTGCTCGCGCCGGCCCGTGCCGAGCCTGTAGCTTTAAATATCCCTTAATACATTTTAAATAATACCGATCCAGCTGTCCCCAAAACAATAGCTTGTTATCCCCAGCAACGCCCTAAGCCGAGGTCCGTGTCCCGCAGGTGGCGCCCTTAGCGAACGTTGCTTAGTTTTTAATATTAATTTTAAACCTGGCTGCAGGCCTCTTTTGGCTTCACCAGAAATGCCCGGTTAAGCAACCACATTTCCCAGAAATGTATGCGACAAGCCCAACAAAAAAAATGGCAGAGAAGTAGTGTGGCTACGTTACTCGTCATGCTACTCGTCATGTCCACCTGTTTTGTTAGTTACTTGTGCACGAGTCAAAGGGCCGGCAGTATGTACATGAGTAACTGGCCACATATTCGCACGATAGCGTAATCCGCATCGAGCGCTCGTATTGGGAGCACGTATATTTCTGTAGGTTAGCAGTCATGGCTCTAGTGTGATCATATGAAGACCTGGAGCCTCCCCTTAGGTGCCGAAGAGGACCGCTCCAGTGGTTTTAGCCGGTAGGAGTCCGGTGTACCCCTTCGCCCTTCCCCGGGGCGAAGGAAGTTCATGAACAATTACCACTGGGCACCAATAAAAAAGAAGTTTTGCAGTCATGCCACCGACCGATGAATGGTCTAATCAAAAAGTATTAAAATTAATTGAATTATTAGCTGCTGAACGGCAATTTGGCACTCAAAAAATAAGCAGCATAAATTTATTAATTTTAAGGGTTATTGTTTTGATTTCGTATTTATTGTAACTCAAGTGTATCTACGGGTGTGTGCCAGCTAAGTATAGCACCAACTCACCTCATCCCGTGGGTGTCGTAGAAAGCGACTAAGGGATTAGCTGGAGGATGGATAGTAGCGTTCTTCGAGTACATTTAAAACTTAATGCGATCACCAACTTGCCTGCTAAGCGTGGTGATTATCGCAAAACCCCGCAATAAGCTCAGGACACAAAGCCAGACCGATCGTTGTGGCGATCTTCAGGGGAGGCCTTTATCGAGCAGAGGACGTTTTTACGGCTGAAATGCTGATGAATTATGAATTATATCTATACCATATCACCAGATGTACATGTGGATACGGGACAGGTGGCATATAAGTGACAAGTACCTATCTATTAAAAGGGACAATTGAAAATGTGGGCTATATAATAAACAGATAGACAGAAAAAATAAGATTATTTGTTGTATGTACCGTAGATACTTTCATATGCATTTAGTAAAAAGTTGTTATTTTGACATTACAAACAGACACTCCAATTTTATTTATTTGTATAGATGATTTTCATTCAAATTAACATTATGTTCAATAATGTACGAAATCAGTAGGCATTCGAGTAAATGTATGTTATATACACTGAAATTACATAACCTTTTGGTATATCTATTGTCTATTATACCACGTGAACGTTTTTAAAACAAAATTATATAAAACTTTAGTTAGTTGTGAGGCATCCGGTATAAAAAAACTTTAATTTAATATAATTACACATTTTTTCTCATAACGTTACAGTCAGTCAGTGAATCACTGACGAGCGTATAAATCACAGAGTACCTTTTCATAATCTGAGTATAAATTTCGTTTCAATGTCAGTTTTTGTTGGAATGTTGAGACCACATATAAAATATTCCACCAAGGAGGTTGAGACATTTTGAAAACTCTTTGATAAGTGTAAAACGTCATCTTTATCTGTTTAAAGCATGAAAAAGGCTATAAAAAGATTTCCAGCGTGACTTTATTTTCGCTGAGATAAAATTCATAACACCTACATGTGTCTGTAGGTATATTTATAGTGCAATTAGGAATTGGGATTAACAGGTCTTAATTTGGCACTTTATGTACCCAACTTAATAGCTTGAATTCAAAATGAGAACATTATGCATTTCTGTAAAATACGTTATTATATCTTATATAAATTATTTGAATAAATTGTTATGGTTTTGGGAGTAGTAGTAATCTGTACTTCGAATACCTACGTGTCTATGGTTGCTGAAATTGCGTGACTCAAATAGCCATTTTAGTCTGTAGGCGCGAGTCCATATTTTAGAGCTATTTTAGGTGAACTTCCAGTCGGGAACATAGTTGCGATTTATTCTGTGTGCTAGTAATCGCCTCTTCAGTGTCCTCTGCGGGTTTATTGGTCGTCATGTCACGTAGGTAACTGTTGCTTTCAGTAGGTCAGTAAAATCATATATCATAATCAATATATTTTTTACTGGGAACGGTACAGCGACGTTTACGAGGACGGTAACGTCCCGATGATACTTACAAAAATGTATTAATTTGTTGGAACCAAAATCCCAAATTCGCGTTCCAATTAAGGCACAAAATGTGTGCATAAGATTATTTAACTCGGCTAGAGTTCAATTAAAAGGGTGGCACTCCGAACTGATAACATTGTTTTCTTGATACGGATGCATAAGACAGTGGCATTGACACTAGAAGAAAAGTAGGCCTAGAGGTCGTTGGCGAGCAGAAAGATCGTGGTATAGGTTTACTACTTTTTAATATTGATACAAAGCTGAGAAACTGGAGCAAATCCGTGTCAGCGACGCACGTTCCATTGTCTCTCGGTTGCAAATGATTCGTACGGTCGTACCTACCACTGCTGGTGGACGTGCTGCCGCCGACTACACACAGTACCTGTTTATTCAAATTGCAAGACGACAGTGTTTGTATAACAACTAAAATTTTAAATTTCATAAAAATATATGGTTCTTTAGTGTCAATCCTAGTCAAATTTTCATTTTAACTGAGTGAGTAATTGTGATTTCGTAATCATTGGAACACTTCACATTCATACATATAATTATAATAATAAGTCAGAATAATTTCTCTGGATATTTTAAATAGTTTAAATATTATATATTAATATCAACTATGAGCAGCAAATATAAACAACAAAAATAAATTAGATAACTAAAATAAAAAATAAAATACCTACAAGAAAATTAGACCACAAATACGGAAAATTATAAATATGAACGACGTACCTGACAGATGATGTCATGACCGACCGAGTATAAAATAATATGAATTAGGATGTAGAAAAAAAATACAATTGAACTGTACGGCGTTGCAGGACATATTTTTTAGATATTTTTCATTTTTGGGTAATATTTTATTGAATATGTAAAGATTAATGAATCTAAACACCGTACAACGTTGCCTTATACTTGACATTGGCGAAATTGTGGAAGATACTCCACAGAAGCCATAATCTAAGAGAAGAAGAACATGAAATTAACATAAAACAAATCATGATTACTCAAAATCGTGCCAGAATGCAAAACGCACGCCCAACATCTTCGGCCTCGTCGCTCAGTTCCACCTCGCAGCCGCCGGAATCCAGCCCCTTTGTATGCACAGCGACACCGGCAGTTGCAGTTGCGACGAGTATGAGATCGCCTTTTTTCTAATATAAAATTAGTCTAAGTTACGCCTTATAACATCAGCGATCTGTCAGTAATGTCCTGTCAAAATCGGTCAGCCGATTCGGAGATTAGCCGGAACAAACAGACAGACAGATAGACAGACAAAAAATAAATTTAATTGTCATTTGGTATAAGTACCGTGTATCATTTTATATTGATTTTGTAAACAGCTGTTATTTTGACATTACAAACAGACACTTCAATTTTATTTATTTGTATAGATATAGATGTTGAAATCCAGCTCTAACGCTACCGCATCCCCCGACGCTGACATGCCCACTCTCTCGGACATTTCGGAAATGTCAGAGAGTGATGACTCCACCCCTCCGCCCCAAACCTTATCCTCCGACTCTGCCTCAGATGAGTTTCAACTCGTTAGTGGCAACCGAAAAACGCGGGCCAGCAAGGCCAAGTCCTCCGCCCAAGCCGCTCCCGCTAAAGCCCTTAAGACGGAAGAGGCCTCGTCCTCCGCTCCGCCCTCTGCCCCTGTCCCCACGACGACCTCCTCTCAGGCCAGTACTGCCCCCACCCCTACCCCCGCAAACTTCCAACCCGCTAAGGTCCCTAAAAGGACAGGAAAACACCCGCCATATTTATCCAGGCAAAGGATAAATGGAACGATGTTTCCAAGATGTGTACTGAGCTTGGTATCAACTACCTCAGTGCCCGCACCACAGCCGTCGGAGTCAAAGTGGCAGTTCCCACTGCCCAAGACTTCAAATCCCTAACCCGAGCCCTCCAAGACCAAAACGTGTATTTCCACACGTACTCTCTTGCCGAGGAATGCCCACTCCGGGTAGTCCTAAAGGGGATACCCAAAGAAATCGACACCGACTCCATAAAAGACGATCTTCTGTCGCAAAATATCCCCGTCCTGGAGGTTCACCGTATGCACGCTGCTCGCAACGGTGAAGCCTACGACATGGTCCACCGACAATGATCGGAAAATATTCAACATTAAAACCGTGTGCCACCTATCAGACATAAAAATCGAGCCCCCCCACAGATATGGTCCCCCCGGGCAGTGTCATCGCTGCCAACTTTACGGTCACGCGCAGCGACACTGCTACGCCAAACCTAGGTGCGTTAAGTGCCTAGGTGACCACAGCACCTCCGACTGCGATCGCCCCAAAGATCGCACGCTTTGCACAGAGCCTCCGAGTTGTGTGCTTTGCTGCTTTGGTTAGGTCATCCCGCGAATTATCGCGGATGCCCCAAAGCCCCGCGCGCTAACAACAAGGCAGCAAAGCGCACAACGGCTTATTATATAAGTTGTATCAACTAGGTGTGCCCGACCGTCTCGTTCTTATCATTCGAGACTTCTTGTCAAATCGCAGTTTTCGATATCGAATCACGGGCGCTCTCTCGTCACCCCACCCCATTAGAGCCAGAGTCCCACAAGGATCCGTGCTAGCCCCATTATTATTCTTACTGTATACCAGTGACATCCCCAAACGACCTGCTAATACGATCCAATTAGCACTGTTCGCCGATGACACGGCCATATTCTACTCTGGTCGCAGTCCCGATAGTATAACTAAGATCCTCCAAGCCACAGCCAACGCCTATGGGAAATGGTTTAGGAATTGGCGGATCGAAGTTAACCCTATCAAAAGTAAAGCCGTCCTATTTTGCAAATTAGGCGACGACCGTCCACGCTTCAGGGTGATCTCGATGCTGGGCCAATCGGTTCCTTGGGTACCGCACGCCAAGTATCTTGGAGTCACCCTAGACAAAAAACTGACCTTCATTCCCCACACAAAGACGGTGCGTGCCCGCGCCGCCTTTGTGCTCGGTCGCCTTCACTATATTCTGAACGCTCGTAGTAAATTATCCCTTAGAAATAAGGTGAGAATTTATACCACATGCATTCGACCCAACATGACCTATGCCAGCCCAGTGTACGCACACGCTGAATCACGCCCACTCCGTAGATTCGAAACCCTCCAAACCCGTTTCATGCGCAAGGCCACCGGAGCGCCTTGGTACATGCGAAATGATCAACTCCATTTCGATCTTAACGTGCCGACCATCAGGCAATTTATGAAACAAGCGTTCCAACGCTATCTCGATTCTGCCCTGTCCCACCCCAATCCCCTTGTGGTATCAGCCGTCGATTACCAACCCTCTCGTATAAGTAGTGTACGCCGCCCGAGGCAGGTTCTGGTCGATCCAGACGATGAAATCACGTTAGATCTCATAAAGAGACTCGCGTTGTCTCGTTCACTCAACACCCGACCGTTGTACCGCCCTCGCCGCCGAGGATGCCCGCTTCACCGACGTCGCGGAGGCCTATCGCCGCGTCACCTTCCCGTTCAAGTTAGCACCGATTCAGCTGTCCCCAAAACTATAGCTTGTTATCCCCAGCAACGCCCTAAGCCGAGGTCCGTGTCCCGCAGGGGGCGCCCTTAGCGAAAGTTGCTTAGTTTTTAATATTAAATTTAAGCCTGTCTGGAGGCCTCCTTTGGCTTCGCCAGAAAATGACCGGTTAAGCAACCACATTTCCCTGAAATGTATGCGAGAAGCCCAACAAAAAAAATAAAAACACAAAAATAATGGTTTACTGCTGAGCTCCTTTAAGAGATAGCGATATACATAGTAACTATAAAGGTTTGGCTCGTTCGTAACACTATAGAGAAAGTACCATCTTAATCTGTCCACTGGTTTTGTCGTGATGGACATTCAGATAAACCGACAGATATAAATAGTAAAAAAAAATTGTTTTAGCTCCAATTAAAATAAGCATTATACTATATTTACAGAAAAGTCTCCTTTGAGTTTTATTATAGGATAAATTATTGAAGACAATCACTGATCATGTGCGAGTGCGTCCAATCGTCTTAACACAATAGTGTTCTTGTCCGATTGGAAGTTTGTTCGTAAACGTGTCATCTGTTTTTCAAAACATCCTATCGTGAATTCGTTAAGAGAAATGCAAACAAAGTACATGTGTGCCTAACAGATGTTATATTTATATATGTACATATGTTAGTGACCACGGCAGTGACCACTCGCATGGATCGTGGAGTAAAGATGTTTTAAATCCAATTTATTCCTCAACCTTGTATTGTTGACTTTTAAACAGTGATAATCCGAGCTAAATCGTCACTTGGGAATCTATTCTGATTATTTCGGAAACATGCCTCCCTATGCGTATTTTCCCAAATGAATAACGAAATTAGATATGCATTTCTTTTTCACCTTTTATCAGCTTGATTCATTTAACATATGCTTGCAACTAATAAAATGTTTACCTAAAACTTTGCATAGCTAGTAGTAATATATTCAAATTAGATTATTTTCATTGTAGAGATATAATAAGAACCATTAACACGCTAAATATATTTCAAAAACCGCAGCTTGTGGGGAAATTCTGTTAACGTAACCATATCAATGATTGACATTGTTGTACCTGAATTGGAAATTTTTTCTTACATTATGAAAAATAGTAAGATCATTCCTTTGTTTTAATCATCTGACTTACAAATTTTAGACCTATTTCAGTAGCTACACTTAGTCAAGTTTTTAAAAAGTTGATAAATGTTGTTTAATAAGTATCAATTATTACATTGTAAACAGTTTGGCTTTACAAAAGGTCGTTCAACGACTGATTAGTCTAAGGCATTTGATGTTCACGGAACATTGATCGGGAAATTACTTCACTATGGTATCTGAAGGCCAATTCTCGTAATTTAAAAATGTTCAAAATATAGTTCCGATCTAGTCAGTGTCATAAATGTCACAAATGGTATTCTCCTAAACTAACAAACAACGTCAAACATGAACTTACACTTTGATGAGATCGAAAATGGATCGAAAGTTGATCGAAGTCAAGACGGTATTCTGCTAACATTTCGAACTGTCACATGTACTAAATTGTCATTAAATAAACGTCAAAATTGAGATCGAAATGAGACTAGATCGAGATTATACTGAAATCCGACTGAACTTTAAGGGTACCAGAGAGAAGAGAGAAGAGAGAGAGTAGAATACCATTTTTTCGGTCAATTCATAATTTAATCTCAGTTCGGTCAAGTTTCAGTCATAGTGTAAATTAATTACAAGAATTTGCCCCCTGGACTCGGCACTGGATCTTCTTGTTTCATATTTGAGTTATAGGCTTCAGAAAGTAGACATTAACGGAAAGAGATCTCGAAGAGAAAGTGAGGTCGAAATGGCAATGTTTAAGTGTTTACAATAAGTCAATGTCCTCTCGCGTGTTTACTCCCGGCAGCCGTGTAGACAAATAGTTTTTAATTGTGTCTCGTTTTACGACACGCAATGAGATCTAAAATTAAGTCTTATTAGTTATATTGAAATTCTTGGTTTTGATCTGTTTGGACTTTGAACTATAGAAGTTGAACGCTGCGAATCGTGCGAGAGGGTTTAGTACTTTTTAACACGCTTTTATTGGCTTGGTATGTATATATGTATCTCTGTATCTATGTATCTTTGTATCTATATATCTATGTATCTATGTATCTAAGTATCGATGTATCGATGTATCGATGTATCAATGTATCGATGTATCGATGTATCGATGTATCTATGTATCTATATATCTATGTATCTATGTAACAGAATTTTTGAGGAAAAGGGCGGGAAAGTCGAATTAAAAGGCGCTCTTTTTGAAACTAAATAAATTTAATTTGTTTTGACCTATAAATAATCAGTTTTTAGCCCTTTTTCAAGTCCATGAGTGAATTTAGTGGTGGGCTCATGGAGCCCTTGGCTTTCGATGCCACTTTAAAGCGGAAGAGCACAACTTGTATCCGCGAAGATGAACCGGTTCCCAAGATGTTACCCAAGTTCATAAATACTAAAAGGGGTTTATTCAAAGATATCCTTCCAATTTATGAAGAACAGAACCGAAAGGATTATCCCGTTTTACTTTTTCAGGAAAACAAGGAAAAAATTGATCCCTTTAAAATTAATAAAATTCTTAAGGACTTGGTGCCACCTAACACGTATGTTAAGCCCATTGGTCATTACTTTATCAAGATCTTTTTTCCAACAAAAAAAGAAGCAAACTCTTTCATTATGAATAAGCCCATTCATAGCAAACATAACTGGTCAGTCAAGATACCTTTTGATCAAATTGAAAGCCAGGGAGTAATAAAGGTCCCTACTGAAATTGATGATTCTGAACTTCTATCGTCTTTGAAGTCACCTGGGTGTGAAGTTTTAGGTATCAAGAGGTTTAAGAAGAAGCTTCCCGATGGCTCACTTACTAGTCTCCCAACAGTATTGGTAACTTTTTTGAATATTAACAGACCCAGTCATGTTACTTATGAACATTTATGGCTAGAAGTAAGAGAATATTTTAGACCTTTAGTTCAATGCTTTAACTGTTTCAAATTCAACCACACTAGTGGTTCTTGCAAAAATGCCCAAGTTTGTTCCATCTGTGCAGGTAACCATTTCTATAAAGAATGTTTACAAAAAGATAAAATTAAATGTAATAACTGCCAAGGACCTCACGTAGCAGTCGCCTATGAGTGCCCCCTTAAGGCTTCGAAAGTTGCTGAAATTAAAAACAGAATTTTGGGTGGTACATCATATGCTTCAGCTATTAAAGGCTCCAAATCAGTCTTACATACATCTAATGACAAAACCTCAAAAAATATGTCTTTGAATTCTAATCTAAATACTAAAGCCACATCAGCGCAGAAATGATTCATTATAAGCGACATATTGAACTGTGATTCAACATTAAATGGTATTATAAAAACAGTTGTAGATTTGATTTCCAAGAAAGATGGAGCACCAATTACATCCAGGATAATAAAAGAATTGTTAATACACAATTTAAGCAATATATAATATTATATGGATAAAGTTATTAAAGAATATTAATGTAATGGAACTAAATTTCACACTGGAATCCTAGATATATTTCCCCTAAACTTGATGTTTCTAAATAACTTTATTGATAATAGTATTGATAGCATCAACTTTATTTTAATTAATAAATGGAACCTGACTTTGTTTTAATAAAAAAATAAGCATATGGGTTATATTTGCAAAAGGCTCTGATCAACCTCTCAGAGCCATTGCTATTAAATTTATATTTTAAATTCACTATTATTGATATAAGTAACATAAAATTTTATGTCAAATTGAATTAGTTTCTTGTATTTTCTCTATTTTTTTGTGTGTATATTATCCTTCTCCACCTAATGGTAAATTTTATATTAATATTCTGAAAGAAACATTTAGTAAAATAAAAACATAATTTCTTATTCATTGCATACTTTAATTTAATGCTCTTCTTCTGTTTTTGGGGTGCTAAAATGAATAACATTAGAGGCAATTTCATGATTGATAAAACTGCATTCGTTTTAATGATCTTATTATTGTAATTTAGCCCCTATAGTCAATACGAATAAATGTTAGATTTAGTTTTTGTTTCTCCATCTTTCAGTTCCAGTAGTCATAGGTTAAGTTTTGGACATTGTAAAACATCTTGTCATTTGTATAGATTAAAACTCTCCGGATAATAAATGTTAAATATATTGTAAATAGGAAAGCTATTGCTAATTGTTCTTTGCAAAGTGTAAAATAAAAATTTTTATGATGTTCTTTGATTGTAAGTAGTTTTCGGTGCAGCGCAACATAATACACAGATTACTTTACTTTTGGGCTAATAGGTAATTGTAAATATTTAAATAATGTACATTGTTGATAACGTAGTGGAAATAAAACCTCTGATTATTGATTTTATAAACCTACTCCGTGACTGTGATTGATTTAGCAATGTCAATTCATCAATTGTCAATTTGTCAACCTATGTCAACACATACTGGCGAAATGTGACATACATAAAAATGTGTTTTGTTTTATTTTTATATGTAAGGAAAAATATTTGTGATTTATTAAAAATTTCAATTTTATATTCATCCTAAGTTCTGTTAGATCTATATGAATTAGTTATAAGACTATGTACTAGGGATACTATGTACTAGGGATGCAAACCAGTAAAATTACCCCGCTGAAATACGATATTATATATAGATATTAGTTTTGTCATATATATTATAGATAATGTTAAGTATAACTTAGACATAAAAGATTTAAAGTTAACATGTAAAAATAATCCGAATTGTTAATTTTTTGTTGGGTTGATGGTAAGACCAATGCCCGAAATAAATGAAAAAAAAAAAAAAAAAAAAACAGAATTTTTGAACTCGATTTTCATCCCCTTCAAAACGTCGGATTGATTTGAAACTTAATCGCATAATTATCAAGGCCTGATGACAATGCAATAATTTAAATAGTTTTTCCCATTATGCTTGCCAGGATCCTCAGGATTAGCGATTTTTTCATCTCTGATACCCGGAAAAAATGATAAATTCATCGACATACACAAACTTGCACTCAAAATAATACCTTCACAAGATGTCGATTCAATTTTCCGCGGCAAGAGTGCGATGAGACTCGAATAGTGTCTCATTCTTTACGTTTTTATCCGTAATGGAGAGAGAATTTGTTTACTTAAACGTCGAAAGGAATATGCTTGACAATTGACAATGTATCTAATACCATTGCCATTTTTTTATCTTGATATTTAATCAATTACCAACGTCATCATTTCATATAATGTATTTTTTATATAATAATGACGTCGGCGCACCGTTGGCGCAGTGGCTAAGCGATTGGCTTTCTGCGCTGGGTGTTGCTGGATTGATCCTCGCACGGAACAAAAATTTGTATGAACTACAGATAGCAGTTTTGGGTTTGGGTGTTTGTGTATGTGCAGATGTATCTCTGTAAACTGTACCCACGCCACAAGAGAAATTCTGGTGAGTCAATTTCTTTTTTAAGAAAAGACACATTATACTTTGTCTATTTTCATTTAGAACAATAATATAGTACGCGCATAATAACTTTGCCTCTCTGAAGTTAGCAGTACCTGTGCGAACGTTCCCGATTCATTTTCTCGGCCCCTGCTTACCCCGGAAACCATTTAGACCCAAAAAGCGACTATATCGTAGCTACTTTTTGCTTACTTCAGAGGGGCAAAGTTATAATGAGCGTATGTATGTATAATATCAATCGTTGAATTAAAATAGCTTACGGAAATATATCGCGATTAATTAATTCATTCTATATACTTAAGTACAACATCTATATGTGTAACGTGCAGCCCTAGCACATACAATTATAATATAAATCGTTGCCTGTAATCTTTAAAAAATCTTTTTACAGGTTTTCTAGAGGGCGCAGGAAGCGAAAGTTCCATAATAAATTAAACTTGTCTTTAAGAAAAGATCTAACCTGAGCTCCTTTCTATCGGCATTTCTTCACAGAGGTTGTAATGTACTGAAACGTCCTTGTAATATTACATGTAATAGTGTCTGTTAAGATTTAATTTCTGCATAAATGATTCTATTCTATCCTTTTCCGTCAAGCTGTGGTATGAGTATACATGTTTTACAGACGCTTATTGTTAGGAAAGTAAGTGAAAAATATAGAATTCGTTAAGTGATCCTATTGACTACTTTATAAATAAAAACTTAATTACATATTGCTTTAAAATGACTTTGAGCCAAACTATCAGCTTGGTTACCTGTTGTTTTGTTTTATCGATTTCTTATCGTAGCAAATGCATTACATTCTGTTCATTTCTTACAAAATTTGAATTAGTTTCACGACTGACAAGTTGGTACATGAATTCATAGTGGGCTTCGAGTTATTAACTAGATTCGCCATACGTTAAAAGTTAAAAGTCCTTAACGTTATTAAAATTGTTATAAAACAATGAAATTTAAGTGACCTGTATACCCTGTTTTTTTCTACTGTTGTGTGTACATAAATAATAAAAAAAAAAAAAAAAAGTCTATAAAATTGAACGGCACGGCTGCTGCAGTAGCTGAGCAATTGGCTTTCTGCGCTGTACCCCTAGTACGAGTGTTTTTCACAACCGAACGTTAGAGTAAACTACTTACAAGTTTTCCGCGTTTGGCGCTTCGATTGCTTGAAGAGTTTGGATCGGGCCGAATCGCAACCGAACTTGCGAAAAGTGATTGTGAAAAGAAACTCGTACTAGGAAACATTACCCATGTTTCCCTCGCAAGTCAAAATACAGTATGGCATGGCTTACAGATAGTGTTGTCGGTTTTAGATTTTGTACATACATACATTTAAGTCAGTAAACCAAGAACAATTTTTAAAACACTCTTTTAAATGGATTACATCGCGTATATTATAGATTTTGATTTTCCTGAGATAATCCAGCATTCGCTTGCTCCAACAACAACAAAACACAAACAATACAAATGTAAAATGTAAACAATACACGTAATACGGTACCTACATAGACAAAAGGTGATATTTGATATAATTGTCCAAAACTAATACTGTGATCGATGATAAAAACTATAGTGATGTAGTAGTTGGAGAAAATGCCATAGGGAAAGCTAAGGTATTAACGAGGCACTCAGTGACGTTTGACAAACCAACAACTCACAACAATTTGTTTGGATTCAATTATCAAAGTGTTATTTTGACGAATATTCATTTTACTAATTCATGTTTCGTAAAGTATCTATTCGTTGGACAAATGTATCGCTTCGCTTTAATTGATTGTTCATTAATTTATTTCACATAGCCATTTTTGATTAACTTCTAAGGTGGCTGTGGGTGTATTCACAGCAACGTGGTTTTCTTGGTAGATAGATTGGACCTAAGCTAACCCTATTTTTTCCAGACTACGCCGAAGCAAAAAGGAGGGTTATGATTTTGACCGGTATGTATTTATGTGGGTATGTATGTATGTATATTAATCTGTTTCCTCAGATCGCCTAAACTACTCGTCGCATTTTGACAAATGAGGTGTCGTTGGAAGTGTCATGCTATTCCGCAGGTTATATGATGTCACATAAAATTCAACTTGGCGGTTCATAGCGGACATAAACTGCTACCAAAAAAAGTATAAAGTATCGTGTTTGATATCCAATGAAAAATGTTCTAAAAATGCATAGATTACCTATAATTTTACATTTTCTTATTAATTTTTAAGACCTATCAATTTTGCTCAAAACACTTTTCCAACAACGATCTTTAACACTAAAATAATTTAAATAAATTAATATTAAGAAACTAAAACCCGAGATAAACACAAAACAAGTTTGAAGAAAATTTCGCAAAGAATGTTCAACTAATAAATACATTTCTCGTAGTCGAAAGCCGAGAACCGTTAGTTATGCTTTGTGCATCGCGGTTGGGCCTGTTGTATTAGTTTAACATTCCTTTGTTTTGTGCTATTCCATAGTTTTTTAATCTTATTTTATTTTAAGCCAGATCTATGAAAATTGGTATTTGGCTTTTTGGTTGAAAATAAAGTAATACGGGTTTCAGTGCTTTTGTAAATTCAACTCTTAGGGGAATAAAATACGGGGTAAAAGTTAGTATTGGATTCATTGAATTTTTGAAATCAATCAATCAATTCTCAGTAAAAAAAAATTGGATAGATGTATTTTAGCGTTTTGATAAATCAACATTTAAAGTGACAAATAAGGGATGTAAGTTTGTATTGAAATCCGTCAGCTTTGAAGTTAGGTCTATGAAAAATGATATTTGGGTTGTTAATTGAAAACAAAGAAGTATGTGTTTTTGGAAAATCTGTCTTTAAAGGGGTCAAATAAGGGTGAAAGTTGAATTACACTTTCTTAATTTGAAATGATCTCAAATTTTAAACTAAGATAAAGAGAAGATAAAATTATTTTTATTCATGTAAAACCATTTATAGGCACTTATGAATAGTCTAGACTTTAGTTGCCTCGTTCCAAGGTGTAGATTTCCTATGGAGAAGAACGGGCAAGAAACTCCATGGTTACCTACTCTTTTTAAATCATATTGGTACAATGTTCTCGAAATGATGGTAATGTGAGGACAATGCAGGAGGAAAGAGTGTCGACTTCTTAAAAAGTCTGCACTAAACAAGCTTGATTTGAATATTCACCAGAGTTTTTGATTCAATTGTCATGAGTTCATGACAGCATTAAGATGACCAATCCCAACAGCCGGCACTCGTTCACGAGCATGACGCATGCATCAGCGTCGCTCAGCTCAACCATATTGTAGGGAAACTTAGCGACCCGACACACAACGCCATCGTAAGCAGGACACTTGAGCGAGCATGACATACCTAAACTGCCAGACAAATATCACGTCAATAAAACAAAATAATTGAATAGCCCACATGGTACTCGCACTATTACAGTATCAAATCTAAATGCATAAAATGAACATAAAAATAACATTAAAATAAATAACATAATATCATATAGAATAATGAAATGTCATTATATGAATTAATATAATCCATTATAACAAATAATGCAATTTAAATGTCAAATTAATTAAAAGTACTGGTTTTAGATACAGACATACCAGGAATGTCAATATAAGCCTATGCACATCAGAGCAGCTCAATCCCAAGCATTTTTGTCGTCCATATAGTCTGTTACGTTATAGAAAGCTTTTCTACAGAGCTTCTGTTTCATAGTGGACTTGAATTTAGTAACGCTTAGTTTTTGAATATGGCTTGGGATTTTATTGTAAAAACGTACACATTGACATTTAAATGATTTGCTTATTTTCTGGAGCCTAGTGGCAGGAACAACGAGTTTGTGTTTGTTCCTAGAATTAATACTATGGGTATCACTGTTCTTTGCAAAGAGAGAGATATGTTTATAAACATACAAAACATTTTCGTAAATGTATTGAGATGGAACGGTCATTATATTAATCTTTTTAAATTGCTCCCTAAGTGAATATTTAGAGCTTAACTTATAAGTTGACCGAATAGCTCGTTTTTGCAGCACAAAAATAGTTTGAATATCGGCAGCATTCCCCCACAACAGAATACCGTACGACATTACACTATGAAAGTAACCAAAATATACTAATCGGGCTATTTCTACGTCTGTTAAATAACGAATTTTCATTACCGCGTATGCTGCAGAGCTAAGCCTTTTCGACAATTTAAGAATGTGTGGGCCCCACTGCAGCTTAGAATCTAAAGTAATACCTAAAAACACTGCGGTGTCCAAAAGATCCAACTCCGCGCCATTCATTAATACACTGGTGTTTACCGTTTTAACATTAGGTGTTGTGAATTTCATACATTTAGTTTTTGTCTCATTCAAGATTAAATTGTTAACATACACATTGTTAACGTACACAAGAGAATGTAATTCCCTATCAAAGTGAGTTTCGTGATGAATATTAATAAGTAACAAGATCAAACTCTTAACTTCGCGGCAGTTGACTGACTGACAAGATTGTTTCTCCCACAGTCTGTTTTATGTGGAGTGCTCACGTGTTAGTTATGGTGCCGCGTGCCATAATAATATGCGTAATAATATGTTATAAAATGTGGTGCTTATACAAAGAAATTTAAACATCATCATAACTTCTGAATTTGGTTTATGCAATACTTACATATGTATTATGTACGTTGAGCCCCATCAATCTTAGTATTGAGCCCCCCACATAATTTTCGCTGATACCGTTATCCACCTCATCATCACATCAAGTCAAGGGACCTCCACTGCTGAACAAAGGCCTCCCCTATAGATTTTCACAACGAGCGGTTACATACCGTCCTCATCCAACGACTCCCAGCGACCTTCACCAGGTCGTCTGTCCACCTCGTTGGAGGTCGTCCCACGCTGCGTTTTCCGGTGCGAGGTCTCCATTCGAGAACCTTTTTACCCCAACGGCCACCAGTTCTATGAGCAATGTACCCCACCCATTGCCCCTTCAGGCTACTAATCTTTTGTTTACAGACAGAAATTCTACACACAATACACGCAGACCCGGAACGACTACTTGCAGATCATACAAATATTTGCTCCGTGCGGGAATTAAACCCGTGACCCGGAGCGCAGCAGTCGACTGTATCAACCACTGCAACATTTTGCTATTGGCCCTGGTTTCAAGTGTTTTATCCACAATCAGTTAGGTACTCTTTAGTCGGACACACTTCATAATCTAGATTCCTTTAACATTACACATCATTGTGAATGTAAAATATCCCAAGGAAACAATCATCAGTATAATAAATTCTCTGTACTTTACGTATGATGATAATATAATAAATCATATATACGATATTTTAAATCGAACGTACTGGCCAAGGTCATATGATTTTTACGGAACATGGTCCATATTCCGTAAAAATCATATCATCATATCAGCCACAGGACGTCCACTGCTGAACAAAGGCCTCCCCCTTAGATTTCCACAACGAGCGGTTACATGCCGCCCTCATCCAACGACTCCCAGCGACCTTCACCAGGTCGCCTGTCCACCTCGTTGGAGGTCGTCCCACGCTGCGTTTTCCAGTGCGCGATCTCCATTCTAGAACCTTTGTGCCTCAGCGGCCATCAGTTCTACGAGCAATGTGCCCTGCCCATTGCCACTTCAGTTTACTAATCCTTTCAGCTATGTCGACAACTTTAGTTCTTCTACGGATCTCCACATTTCTGATTCGATCTCGTAGAGAAATACCAAGCATAGCTCTCTCTATAGCTCGCTGAGTGACCTTGAGCTCTCTTATGAGGCCTATTGTGAGTGACCACGTCTCTGTTCCATATGTCATAACTGGTAACACACACTGGTTAAAGACTTGCGTCTTGAGTCATTGCGGTATTGTTGACGAAAAGATGTTGCGAAGTTTCCCAAACGCTGCCTATCCGAGTGGGATTCGACGATAGATCTCTTTCTCGAAGTTGGACGTACCTTTTTTTTTTATTGATCCGGTGGAAATACCTCATGTACTTCTTTCGCCCCGGGAAAGGGCGAAGGGGCACGCCGGACTCCTACCGGCTAAAATCACCGGAGTGATCATCGTCGGCACCGAAGGGAGGCTCCAGGAACTCGAAAGATCTCCATCTAGAGCCACCCATTGGCGCCACGCCTTTAGGCACATCTCGGAGGAGATGACTGTAAAGTGGTCATCCCCTCTAGTGGAGGGAAGGCGACTGTAAAGAGGCCACCCCCCCAGGCATCTCTCGAGGGGATTGTAAAAGATTCCCCCGAGGCCTCACTATGCGCTGTGCTGCGCACACAGCGGTACGTGACCACATGCGCACCGCTGTCTTCCCGGGGGTCGCTCGGTATGAGCACGCAGATTTCCCAATAAGCGCGCTCGCGACCCCCAAGGCCCCCTATAAAGACAACACGGGGCTCAGGCGTGTTGGACACGGGCGCCGCGGCGGTTGTCCTCTCCCGATCCCGCTCTGTGACCTCCTTCTGGAGCATTACGCTCTCACAGAAGGAGACCACAGCACTCCAATTTTCCTGCTTTGCCAGCATAGCCGATACTACTGCTGGCAAAGAGAGATCTTGCCCGATCCGACCGACCAGGATCCGCCGCTCGGCAGTCCACGCAGGGCACTCTTCGAGCGTGTGCTGTGCGGTATCCTGATCGTCTCCACAGTGGTGGCACTGTGCCGTGACCTCGCGTCCTATCCTGTGCAAGTACGCACCGAAACAACCGTGTCCGGTGAATACCTGCGTCAGGCGGAATGTGACGCGCTCGCTCCTTTGGAGCCAGGCTCCGAAGAGCAAATTGGACGTACCTAACTGGACAGTTTGTCCCAGGTATGAACATGTGGTGCCGGCTTTGCCGTGTGGTGCCGGCTCAGAATGCCACCACCCCATCTCCTCCCATGGGTGTCGTAAAAGTCGACTAAGGGATTAGCCAGAGGATGGGCAGCAGCGTCCTTCGAGTACATTAACAACTCAACTGCGATCGCCAACCCGTCTGCCAAGCGTGGCGATTAAGGCAACACCCCCCAATGAGCCCACAACACATCCATATCGGTCGTTGTGGATCTTTGGGGGAGGCCTGTGTCCAGCAGTGGACTTCATTCGGCCGAAATGATGATGAACAATAAATATTATGACTACCGTTAATATGGCTTATTTTTAAAGTTTACTTAGGCTGGCACTAGAGGTGCATAACATTATTACATACGTGCAAGTTTGTCGTTTGGGTTATGGGTATTTTACTTTTTGCATTATTTTAGATTTAGTAACGATGTAGTAATCATAGCTATCACAATTAATAAAAAGATTTGAATATCGCGTCGTTGTGTATTATCTTTCGTCCTTCAGTAACACTCAGTAAACACAAAACACTACCAGAAAATACTCTTTTCTGTTATGTGGTATAAATCTCATCTTCCGTCATTATCATCATGTTAGCCTTTTCCCAGCTAGATATGTTGGGATGGCTACAATACAGTAAGCTAAGCTAAGACTGCCCACTGCAGCGTTGCCTGACGATACTATGCGTCTCGTCGTCGTTCAATTCTATTTTCAAATATGTACGGATGTTAGAGCTTAGAGAATTGCACTACAGTACTCGAAGTGTTGATACTGTTCTTACGCTGTTTATGATGTACTTATACGTTTCAAAATGAAATAAAATGGAAATGTCTGTTTGTAATGTCAAAATAACATTAATAAAGCATTTTACTAAATGCATATGAAAGTATAAACGGTACTTATGACAAATCATTTTGTTTTTGTTTATTTGTCTGTCTGTTTGGTCAAGGTAATCTCCGAAACGGCTGGACCGATTTTGACGGGAATTTCACTGGCAGATGGCTGATGTTATAAGGATGTAATTTAGGTTTTTTTTTTCAGAAAAAGAAAAAGAATTAGGTTTCCGCATAAACACAAATACCCATGCAATCCAATATATGTCAACTGTCTATGCCGAAGCCGAAGTACTCTAGATTAATTATAAATAATATGATTTCTTTAAATTAAACGGCGGGTGAAACCGCGGTGTGCAGCTAGTCATACATTAAATACAGCATGTGTATTAAGCGTACCCTTCTGGTAACGATACTATTGTCATCTGACCTCCGCAACCCAATTACTGTGGATCAAAATAAGACAATTCTTCCACCTCGTAGAAAGTTTACTTAGGCTGGCACTAGAGGTGAGCTCTAACATTATTACATAATACGTCTTTGTATAATCGTGATTATCAAACTACTTTACGCTAATATCTCCAGTTCGATATCCCCTTTTGACTACGATAGAGGGAGAGATACAAATTATGTAGTTGATTAGTCATTACTGCATATTTCATTTTGAATTACCTTCCCTGTCAGCGTGGAAGATATATTAATTAAATTCGTAAATAATATGCCGTGTTGTTCCAAGAAATATTCCACCCTATATCTTTTTATGGGTATAGTAAAGGCCACAAGGGGATAATGGTAGACCGATGGGCGGCACCATTCTCCTGCAACTATAACAACATTCTATCATCACCAAACCTTTGTAGCCAAAATGGTTTTCATGGTAATATTACGTCCGTTCAGTAGACTACACCGCGTAGGAGTCGACAATAGGTATTTATATATAGCTATTTGACTATACTTTTATAGATTTATCTCCTCTTTGCGTCTTACTTATATATCTAAGAAAGAAAGCTAAATTGATTTCTTAGAAAGTTAACAATTATTATTATTCTGTAAACGTGTCATGAACTCATGATACCTATGTAAAATTATGCGCAATACTCGATGATTAAAAGTAGCGTAGGACCGCATATTGGTACTCAGCCCCGTTACTCATCGTTCATGATAAATAACGTAAATTTGATATAGATACGTTAATGACTGTTGAGTAAACACAGATTTGGATTAAAATGTTGGTACTGTACTGGTGTTTTTTTATTGTAGTTGTTGATAGCAATTAACGTACGTTATAGAAAATATGTCAGACTCACCTTTTTTTATAATGTCTTAGTTAAATCGCTATTTGCTACGCGGATAATTTTTATATTATTATTAGTATGTTTGTAGAAATATTAATAACACTGTTAGAAATACATAGTGTTGGTGATCTATGTTTTGCTACGAACTCTGGTTTGGGAGTACCTGAATATCACCTGGACGTCCCTATAAGTTGTATTTCTGATAATCGTCCTTCATACATACATGTCCAAATAAATAACATAAATTTCATATTTTAAATTCTGAATTTCACATTAGGTACCTTTTTATTAATAACAAATATCCAAGATCTTTTGGTTTTTTATGTCTCGCCGTTTAGAGAAAACTATAACAGTATGGTAATATGAAATACTGAACGAAAACAATTAGTTTATTTATTTACTTATTAAGTAATATATATACATATGAGACTTAACGTTACTACCGTGATTAAAATATGGGATATTAACTTTTTATAAACAAATGATAATTACAAACCAATGCAGGAGTTATTTAATCGGTATGTATATAATATTGAGAATTAAAATTGAATTTGAAAATATGTTTTATTTTTTCAGTCTTGATTCGCTGACTTTTATTTACGTGTCCAAAGCAAATCACATTGTCGCGTACTTTCCGTTTTTATTTATAGTAAGAGAAGAGATAATAAATTCGATACCTAAAGTGGTTTTGAAGTCAAATAAATACACAAATATCATATACCTATAGTACTTACATGAAAAAATATGTGTTGTGCAGTTCACTGATAAACTGATAACGTGGTGCACTGATCGACCGCTTTCATGAAGAGCGTTGATTAAGAAATCCAATGATGTAGTGTTATGTGGCACTATAAAACTATGACACAGTTTTCAGAGCGACTTAGCAGGGTGGTTGCACGTTTTCGCGTCGATATTTCGTTCAGGGAGCGAGTGGCGCGCGCTCTACGGCATCTAGCGGGTTATTGGCAGTTGCGGGCCGAGGCTGCGTGCGCAGGCCGCGTAATGCCGCTTGCCGCATATCCACTCCGCATTGACAGGCATAGACGGTGCCACACACCCATCATTCCAGGTGTACGTAAATTCACGCCTCGGCTGACGACGCCCTAATTGCAAGTCAGATGGTTAACAATAAGCCTTAAATATTTAAGAATATGACTTGTGGTATTAAAATTATCTAATATTTAACTGCAGGTTTGTTGTCATGGTTAACGGGATATCACAAATGTATTACTGAAGAATTTTCCTACGTGTAAATTATTACCGTATAACATTGATTCGATTCAGACTATGAGGTTCGTAATGTGTAAAACTACATTGCCATTAGATACATAGCCTAATGTAAGGTAGGTATTTTCTTTCTCGGTAAGTATATAGACAGGCTACTTTTTAACTAGAAAATGTTATACGTGTGTCGTCCTTGTTTTTAATTCTTATGTAAGAATAGATAGGCAAATGCAGTGCCTACTGCGTTAGGCTGAGTTGATTGAAATATTAATAGCTGACGCCCAGATATCGATCTACGCTATCTTGGCCGACAACGGTCGCGGCTGTCCTGTAAACCATGGCTGTCATCCACGCAGTTCATAGCCTGAAAAATATCTTATCTTATTTTTTTCTATTCATGATGTATATTGAAAACGTAGACACAGTAGTAACTTAAATTGCCTCCACAACTTACACTCTCTGGTCTTACCCTATACTAGTTTGATATTCAAGTTTCCAATTCCAGCGTAACCACTGAAAGGAATTTAATGAATTTAGCGTCTCCGTGCCCTCCGAAGCACGGACAGCAACAGCAAGCCTTTGTACATTTTAGCTTGTCTTTAACAAAACAAAGCATGACGCCAACTGATCAATGACATGTCTACCGTTTTCGTTCCGATTACCTTAACCACTGGGCCGCAGGTCCCTGAGTACACACAATGGTGTGTCTTAAGATACCGTGTATGGCTACAGTAACCACAACTGATTTGCAATATAAGTACGTGACATGACATCAAAGCTGACATAATCAATGCCAATACAAGCATGGTAATAGAAAATCCCGTGCGGACGTTGCGTCGCGTCGAAAAAAAATTGCAAGTTATTATTAAATATATTATTAATTTATATATCTCACTATTCACGGGCTATTAAGGTCCGCAGAAAGAAACCCGGTCCTCTATGGGCTTGCGCAGGGACATGGGCCAACACGCAGAGGCCCTGCAGAGCATTTCAATCTAAAATGTAATGGGAAACTAACCGAGGACTCTCCATAGCTGCACTATAAGCTATTAAGGCTAGTGTATGAGATGGAAACTAAAACGATAAGCTCTATTGCAATGGGTGTTAAATGGGCTTAAAAGTTTAAGAAATACGGGAACAACGGTATCTGCCTTTCAACCTTTTAAATTCTGTGGCACGTCTGCCACAGAATTGGCAGTGGTGAGTCACCGTCGTGACTCACCACTCACAAGATGGGCCCCTTAAATGGCTACCACTATAGGCGACGGGGACCAACACTAGCGTGAGAGGCTAGGGGTGCCGAGAAATGCGGCACCGGTTTCATCGCGCGTCTCGAAGACTCGGAGCGGATTTCCCCGTTATTACGCCATTAGACACTTCCACCCCCGAGCATATAGCTATTGCAGCCCCCCAACCTAACCCAATCGGCCAACTAAGGCAAGCCAGAGTTGAAAATCCTACGGGCACTCATGGCGTACCACTCCAACCAGCCGGAGACGAGGCCCTGACCGACTCTCTGGAGCATTCAGGTATGCAGTGACGCCACTCACAGTCAGCTCGCCACAAGCTGTCCTGCGTCTTGCAAGCTTTTTAGATCTCCTTATGATATACTTTTTTTCTATTAAAAGGGAGCAAGAATTGAGTCAGCTGTTTTCATCTTTAATTTAATTTAAGCACCATGATTGCAGCCGGATATATATATTAGCATAGAAAGCCCATTGCTTAGCCACTGTGCAAACGGGGGCTCAGATGGAATTTGCTCCCTGTAAAATTGCTGGTTGGTGGTTTGACCGGAAGTCGGATACAACATACTGCGGCAGTAATATTATTAGTATTCTTTGCTGCGGCTAAGGCTAAGGCAGATGTTAACTGTGGTAAAATATAACGTATTAGTTATTATATAATGTGTCATAAATTGTCGCAGTGACGGTACTTTTAAGTTTTAGATAGAAGTGGTAAATATGCTGCGTTAAATCCGTAAGATTTGAACTATTGAGACACGTGCGCGGGGATGCGATCAGCATTCATCAAAATATCTTAACTATTGCACAAGATTGCGGCGGATGGACGACAAATGTCGTAATATTGTTGTATCAGCTGCATTTATTTTTAACAAAAATCAAGGGACCGTTCTACTTAGGTCACTCATTCTGACAGTAAAGAAAATAATATGTAGCTATATAACATCATTGCCTATACACGGATTAGGTGTATCAAGCGTCGATGATCTTAAATAAATTAATAATTCTAATGTTAAATGCGAAAACTAGAACAGATTGTCTTTACATTTTTATCAGTTATAAATCTAGTTGCTGAACAAGGGATGCCCAATGACCGCTACAATGTTCTGTTGAATAAGGGATACCCAATGACCGATGCAAGGTTCGGTTAACGGGGACAAATGCTATAATCATTATTAATATAGGCGGATATTTATTTTAAGACAACGGAAAAAGATAATGGCTCGTTGGCGCAGTCGCTAAGCGATTAGCTTTCTGCGCTACATGTCTCCGCCCGCGGGTTCGATTCCATTCGTATGTGCGTCTGAGATGTATATCTGTAAACTGTACCCACGATACAGGAGAAATACTAGCGGGCATTGTTATAAAAAATAAAATAAAACACATACTTTAGCGACATTATAAAAATACGATCTATTTCATACGCTTTTATATTTTATATTCTAAAGGCTCTGTCTTATTAATAAATGAAAAAACGACGTTCAAACCCATTTTAGTTCAAAATATTTATTCTCCATATCTTTCAATGTGACGTTTGGTTTGAAAGATATAAGGACGAAACATATTTAACAAAATGATTATCATTATACGAGGCAGGCCTTTTAAGTTTTGTCGTTTGAAGAAAAAAATACAACTAGAACCCTATAGTACTTTTTATTGTTTTTCAAAGTATTCACCACGTAGCTTAATACACTTTGCCATTCGCTCAAACCAGTTATTATAACATTTATTCGACTCTAAAGTGGGAGTGTTCAAAATGGCTGACTTGAAAGGGTCGACTGCTTCTTCACCGGACTAGAACCTTTGACCACAAAGACATTTTTTCTTAATTTTAGGAAATGTAAAGAAATCGTCAGGGCTTAGGTCAAGACTGTATGGAGGATGGTCAAGAATTTCTACTTTTTCCTGCTTCAAATACTCAATCGTTTGACGAGCACTGTGTGAGCATGTGTTGTCGTGGTGCATGATGCGTCGCTTTGAGTTAGATTTTCGAAGTTCGGCGATGACTTGTAGTAAACAAACTGTGGTATACCACTCTGCGTTAACCGTTCTACGATCTTCAAGTGCAATAGTCGCAACATGGCCGGTTTTTCCAACGAACGTGACCACCAGATGGTGTTTGAAGTGCTTCGAGAACGAACAACTTTAGTCGGATTTGGCTCGTTTTGAAAGGTTCAGATTGTAGATTGTTGTTTGGAATCAGGATCGTAGGCATAGATCCAGGATTCGTCACCACTGATGATGTCGTAGACGTAATTTGACTCTCCTCGGTTTCCTCGGCAAAGGTTTGCAAAGTTTTCTTACACCATCTGACGCGGGCCGCCTCTTGATCGTCGGAAAGCAGATGCGGTATCCAACGGCAAACTAGCTTTCTCACACCAAGCGCTTAGTGCAAGATCTTCTGAATGGTTGTCCCTGAGGTGCCTAATAGAGCCTCTATCTCTCGATACGTCACATGACAATCTTCGAGAATTAGTTGTCTCACAGCAATGGGCTCGCACTGGGCGCAGGCGCCGGCAGAGGGCGCTGAACGATATCCGGCCTCCATGAGTTGCGGCCAGCTGGTGACCAACTAGCCCCAGTCCGTCGCCCGAACAGAAACAGGCCCGACACGGCGCGCGTTACGTTCTGCGCGCGCATCTCTGAAGGGATGACCGGCAATGTTGCAATGAGACGTCAGACGGGCCGATACCTGCCAGAGATGTGCCGAACACTTCACCCCCAGCCATAGCTAAGTGTAAGGAACACGGTGGGGTTATAGCCAGTAAAGAGTCCGGCATGCCCCTCGCAAAGCGGGACAAGTCCACGATGATTTCACCACGACAAAAAGAATGTTATGCCTGTAAGTAAAGTTTTCATAAAAAAGAAGTCTATAAATACGTATAACTACCGTATCCGTATTTCTTAATCCGGATCCGTACCGGTATCCACCATTCCTCCCGTTCGTAATTCTTTAATATTTTGCAGATATATAATATAATAAGAACCAAAACGATTCTTTGGCGACATGATAATGTGGGATGATACGAGGGCGGCACTGAAAATTTCGGGAATCAAGGAAGTGACACAACATTACTATTTAAAAATGTATTTATTGCTTTTCGAAGTATTCTCCGCGAAATTTGACACATTTTTCCATACGATGGAACCAATCATTGAAGCAACCATTCCATTCGGAAGTTGGGGTCTCCAAAATGGCCGTTTTGTAGGCGTCCACAGCTTCTTTAGGTGATGAAAATCTCTGTCCACGCAATTTATTCTTTATTTTAGGGAAAGTATAGAAATCATTAGGGCTTAGGTCGGAGCTGTACGGCGGATGGTCTAATAATTCTATGTTTTCTTGCTCTAAAAACTCTTTTGTTCTGTCCGCGGTGTGAGAACTCGCATTGTCGTGATGGAGGATGATGCGGCGGTTGCACTTCTCTCTACGGAGTTCAGAAACGACCTGTGGCAAACAAATGCTAGCATACCATTCTGCATTAACCGTTCTTTGTCCCTCAAGAGGAATAGTCGTAACATGGCCGGTTTTGGAGACAAACGTGGCCACCATTTTTTTGCAACACTCCGTGAACGAACAATTTTTGTTGGATTTAACTCATTTTCGAACACCCAAACTCGTGACTGGTTTTTTGTTTCGGGTTCGTACGCATATATCCAGGATTCGTCACCTGATACGATGTTGTATACAGCATTTGAGGATCCTGCGTGGAATCTTTCGAGAGTTCTGACGCACCAAGTAACGCGAGCCGCTTTTTGCTCTTCACATAGCAAATGCGGTATCCATCGGGAAAACAACTTTTTTACACCTAATTGTTCATGCAAGATTATTTGTATTTGACTCATGCCAATGTCTAAAGTTGCTTGAATTTCGCGGTATGTCACATGTCGATCTTCCTCAATCAGCTTACGCACAGCATCAACGTTTTCTTGGGTGACTGCAGTTTTTGGACGACCTTGACGAGGATCATCACTGAGCTTGACACGTCCACGTTGAAATTCAGCAAACCAGCGATAAATTGTGGTTTTGGATGGGGCTTCATCACCAAATGCAGAAATCATCCGATCAACACACTGTTTTTGTGTTAAACCACTTCGAAAGTCATAATAAATCATCGCTCTTGAATTTTCTCGAGTCAATTCCATTTTCTCAACGACTAAACAAGTTTGACAAAACCTTGTGACAAGACCGTGAATCTTTTTTTAAATAAATAAATGGTATTCGATTTGTAAAACCAAGGAGTTTTCAATTAAAAAGATTTTAATATGACAGGAACAGTGGAAATATTCCATTCCCGATACTTTTAGTGCAGCCTATGTATTATGAGGAACACGCACTAGAAAAAAAAGAAGGACTCCGCGCCACTTATATCGAAAGTGAAGCACCCTAAATATGCCGATTCGCTTGTACACACGTGCCTTACGCATACACATGCATCATAGTATGCCCGTCGACAGCCAATACGCGGCACGACAGCGGCAGTATAGTATAGTTACTGTTTACGTTAATTGAAACAAAAAACCAATAATGCCGTCTTGTGTCGTGAAATGGTGTAAAAATAACTCTACATCCCAAAAAAAGTGTCAAGGAATTACTTATCACAGGTAAGACACTAATTTATGTACCATTTGGTATATTTTTGAGATTTAAATTATCATTACTATTTGGAACACAAAACCTCAACTACACGTGCCTGTGTTGTTAGAAAATAAATGGGTAAGTTTCCAGAAAAAATGGGTAATATGTTTTTTATGGAAGCGAAACTTCTTTAGCACCGTTGTGATTTGAAAATTCAGTGAAACGAAAAAGCACAAACATGTTCATAAATAGGATTTAGTCTGCTAATACAAGTATAGAGTGCTTCCTATATTCTTCGTCTCATCTTTGTTCAAGCTTTCGTAGTCACCCCACAAACTAGACAAAACTAGGCTGAACTCGACTTAACTAGACTGAACAACACTGAACTAGACCGAACTACTCTGTTTACCACCTCCATAATGTATTCATCTCATTCTCTTACACATTAACCAAAATACAAATTTTTACTTATACCGCGTATGAACTCACACTCGACAATATTTTTGTTATTTATAAATGTAAAGTCAAAGTCAAATTGTTTTTATTCATGTAAACCATTTGCTGGCACTTACGAATAGTCAGAATTTAAATAGTTGCACGGTTCCAAGTCGTTGATCCTATGGAGAAGAATCGGCAAGAAACTCCATGGATATACTCTTTTGAAATCATATTTGAAAGTATAACATTCTTCAATATAATCGTAAAAACTATGTGAGGATAACGCATGCCAATGTGTGCGATAAATACACACATATTTATGCACAATGATAATCAAATGCGTTACAATTAGATTACTACAACAGCTATAATAAAATATCATATCAGCCTGTCACTGTCCTTTTTTTATTGGTGCCCAGTGGAAATTCTTCATGAACTTCCTTCACCCCGGGGGTACGACGGACTCCTACCGGCTAAAACCACTGGAGCGATCATCTTCGGCACCTAAGGGAGGCTCTAGGTCCTCGTATGATCACACTAGAGCCGCCCACTGGTGCCACGCCTATAGGCACATCTCGGAGAGGGTGACTGTAAAGCGGTCACCCCTCGGGGGATTGTAAAGGATCCCCTAAAGCGTCCCACGGCAGCGCGTGACCACATGCGTGCTACCGTCTTCTCTTGGGTCGCTCAGTGTGGGCACGCAGATTCCCCAATCTACGCACCCGCGAACCCAGAGGTCCCCCACCTTATAGCAACGGCAGGGGTTTTCAGGCGTATCGGAATTAGGCGCCAGGGCGATTGTTACCCCGGCGCCGTCTCCTCCTTCTTCGAGCGGGATCGGCCCTCTCCCGATCCCGCTCTGCGGTCTCCTTCTGGAGCATGACGCTCTCACAGAAGGAGACCACTGCATTCCAGTTTTCATGCTCTGCCAACATAGCCGACACTACTGCTGGCAGAGAGAGATCTTGCCCGATCCGATCGACCAGGATCCGCCGCTCGGCGGCCCTCGCAGGGCACGCCTCGAGCGTGTGCTGTGCGGTATCCTGGTCGCTATCACAATGGTGGCATTGTGCCGTGGCCTCACGTCCTATCCTGTGCAGGTACGCACCGAAACAACCATGCCCGGCGAGCACCTGCGTCAGGCGGTAGGTAACGCGCTCGCTCCTTTTGAGCTAGGCTCCAAAGAGCGACAGGACGGCCTCCACGACGCGCTTGGTCGCAAACTGCATCCGCAGGCAGTGACGCCACTTGCCAAGTGCGCGCCGCCGAGCTAGCCGCCTCAGCCTGTCCAGCGCCCCTGGAGGCGCGCCTTCACCGCTCTGGCGGAGAGAGCGTGTCTGATCGTAGACCCACGCATCCATCTCCGCCAGGATGTCGAAAGGTGGAAAACGCGCCAGGAGAGTTGCCGCCTCGTAGGACACTGTTCGGTATCCTCGTGCGATCCGGATAGCCACTCTGCGCTGCAGACCAAGAATTTTGGTTCTGCAGCGCTGGGCGCAGCCTGTCACTGTCCTAGTGCTAACCAAAGGCCTCTTTTCACACAGAGAAATCAAAATTCAATCTACAGAAATAATATTTCCATTTTTATCTTATCTTTGATAACCTACCTACCTCACTTACCTACTATTTGTAATATTACTGTTTCTCTATTCACGGGCTTATATCCCCTGTAAGGGGGAACCCGGTCTTTTGATAGGCTTACGCGGGGACATGGCCCTTTAGAGAATTTTAATCTATAATGGGACACTACTCGGGGACTCTCAATGGCTTTACTATAAAATGCAGTCTCGGATTGTCCCCGGCGGCGTAAAACTATTGTACGAGATTGAAACTACAATTATATGGTCTATTGCAAAGCACCCTTGCAATAGACTAGAATGGATTATATACTTTTAAAAACGGAAACAACGGCGTCTGCCTTTCAACCTTTAAAGTGAAATTCTGTGGCAGACGGTGACTTGCCACTCACAAGATGGGCCCCCTAAATGGCCACCACTATAGGCGACAAGGAGCAACACCGGTGTGAGCGGATATTACTGTTATTAAAAATTATTGTTATTATGTGGTAAATTTTCATTCCATCTGGTACCCCTCAAACCACGCACGCATGTTCGATACCGTGCTTCACTTTCGTAAATAGTGGCGCGGAGTCCTTCTTTGTTTCTAATCCGTGATGACTGATGAGGAATAGACGATTCGGGTTAAAACTGTACATACAGTAAAAACCTTTCTTGACTTTTATGATTTTACCGAGAAACATCTAAACATTAAATGTTGACTATTTATATAAGTAGAAGAAGTATGTTTACAAATAATGAATCTACAATGATTCTAATCAGTTATGGAATTTAAGAGCAACTGCAGAACTCTTTCCACCAAAGAGCATAAAACCAATTGAGAGCCGATGAGCTGATTTATTCTAGGCACACGACTCACTGTTGCGGGCCGGGGGGACTAAGAAAAATCCGCCATATGCAACAATGTCACCGAAAATGCACCTCCCGATGGCACCCTTAGTGCTGTACCTCTCAATACCGATAAAGTCGACTTTATACTATGAACGTCATAATAAATAATAAATGATACCTTCATAGTGTATAGTAGTGTACAGTCGATGTAATAAATATGTATGTAAAATAATACATTATTAGGTATTATTATTAAACACTATGAAGTATTGTATAGAAAAAGATTAGTATTTTTGATGTAGTAAAATAGAATGAAAAATAAAACATCACACAACACAAACACATTTAAATTAACTAATCTAGTTTTCAATATAAAAGTAGAGTGTCTTATACCACATATACCACAAGCTAATTAATTTTATAACATTTAAGTCTATGATAATAACACCACAGACGTTTTTAAAATTAAATCGGCTAGCGTCCATCTCATCTGTGGCCAAGGCCTTTTTCTTGGAACGGGCAGGCGTATCAAGTTATTAGTTGAAATGAATACCAAATACTAAGACAACGCAATCAAAAGTTACGGCCAATGATGTACTCGCAAACACACTCATGAAAATAGGGTATATCCCGTTGACCTACAATCATAACATTTGGTCTAAGGTCTCACAACACAAGTAAAGAACAAATCCGAAGATTGTTAATTTGTAGTTATAAAACAAAAACAAAACAAAATTTGGTTATAAAGATACATTTTTTTTATAAAAAAAACCTTGCCCAACCCTAGGATTACTCCTGTGTCCGGTGTCGTGGGTGCGTTTACAAACACAAATTCCACACACAATACACCCAGACCCGGAAAAACTACCTGCAGATCGTACAAATATTTGTTCCGTACGGGAATCATAAGCATAATATACATAACGCAGATTACATACGTACATAGGTCTTCAGAAAAGTAATCATCAGAAATCCGAGAAAATCGCGAGAAGTCAATAACAAAATAACGTTATTCACAACATTTCGATTAGTATTAGCAGTGTTCCGGTATGTACTCATAGGTATTACTAACACTGTTTTATGATAAACTTACAGTCTGTGATGGCTGCGTTTCAAAATAACCCGTAAAATAAACTTGAAAAATTACTTTGAATACACAAACTAAGCCCAGAGTAGAGTACACATATGACCTAAATTGTACACAATTCGTACCCTTCTGGCAACGCTGAAAGTGATGAACATGTACCACGGTCTTTTATAAGCTCCATAACGCAAATGCTTGGCGTGCGTTTGTGCCCTGTATGCGCAGTCAAGTGGTTTTATAGTCATTGCTTTCCACAGACCGTTTTACTTTACATTTGACGAATTACCCATAAAAGAGAACAAAATAAAAATAGATTGATTGATGACAGCTTAAAGTCGCTCAGCGAGCCATGGAGAAAGCTATGATAGTTATTTCTCTACGAGATCGGGAATGAGAATATCCGTAGAAGAACTAATGTTGCCGACATAGTAGAAAGGATTAGTAAGCTGAAGTGCCAATAGGCGGGGCACAATGCTTGTAGAACTGATAGCCGTTGGGGCAACAAGGTACAGCCAATGATATTATACCATAGATGTTACGTCCATATTAAATGGCGCGCAAAATTCAGTCTCGCTGTATATAGGTATAAAACTGCACACCTGCATAGGTGTAAGAAAGAAGATACAAATAACTACGAGAGTAAAAGAGCTACCTAAAATGACACACGCGTACTCGATGTCTTTGTCGCACCTGTGATAGAATATATGTGTTGTCTCTTTTCGTTGCTTGGCCTGTGTTTTCTTCAAGAATATTATTCTATACATAATTTTAATGGTATTTTTATTCAAATATTTGATATAGTTTGTTACTCACTTGTGGTATGAGATCACTTGTTCGTTATTTATTTTTGCTTGATAATTAGTGCATTTTCTATACGCACGACGGCATTGTTATTACTTAATAAAACAATACAGATTGTGAGTGTGTGCTCGTCTTGGGCGAACTGATTGCAAGGTGCTACAATTGGGTGTTTTGGTTCTTACTTTTGGTGCGCATGTAACATATCTACTTCTTTTAATATATAATATAATATCATTGGGTACCGCGCACTAGAAAACGCAGCGTGGGACATCTCGAACGAAATGGAGAGACGACCTGGTGGTTACTGGAATGCGTTGGATGTGGGCGGCATGTAACCGGTCGTTGTGGAAATCTATGGCATCGGCCTTTGTTCAGCAGTGGACGTCCTTAAACTGATATGATGATAAAGAATCGTGTTGTAAAATAACAATATTCAAAACAAAAGAGAAATAATCCCTTCAACGACATCGTATTTATTCTAGTACAAATAATGCGATACACAGATGTCGCTATATTTATACATAGAAAACCTTAAAAACCATTAACTGAAATAAACCACTGCTCAATCTATTTTACTAAATTTATAGTACATAGTAGAGTACCTAGCTATTTTATAGATCTTTTTCACAAGTCGCAATCAGATTTTCTAGATGTGATTTACAAATGACTCCTTATCCTATTCATGGTAATCTTACGAAATTTTCGTCACTTCGGATAAGATTTGATCAAAGTGACGCTATTGGTCCCCAAAATCCATCTATATATTATAGAAGATTCAAATAGTGTCTTATTTGCGTTTATTTTATGGGAGAGCATGAGCACAATGTTTTCCCATGTGACTAGACCGGCAAAATTTAAAAAAATAATGCCATGGTCTGATTTGATTTTTCTTCTCTCTCCTATCAGACAATAGCTCCAAACATGTTGACGCAAAGCTTACACTCCTCGATTACCACTTGCACCTGCCTGCCAACAAATTTCCAGCTGTGATTTTAAACAGACAAAATCAGTCTTTTGGTGCAGTCCTTGTATTGCAACATTTGTATCTATATGTCAAAAAATACACCGTTAAAGATGCCTGTTCTATCTTCCATAAATAAAAAGCAAGATATTCATGGCCGAGTATAATATCTGTAGAATAAATAAACTTATGCAATATGCTTCCATTTTCTTCCGACTTGTACTAAAGATAATAACAAATATCAGTTAAACAAATATCTTATTAATTATAGTGTTTATTACTATCCCCGAAAATGCTTTAATAAAAAAACGTAACTACCACAATACCTGAACTTTAAATTAATCATTGTGACACAATTTCTGCCATAAGTATTAGAAGTTTTAATTAATGGCTGGCTACAACATTATTTACACACCAAATCATTGGCCATACATATTTATATAATGCTATGCACTACTGAATACTTCATAAATATTTGCACCTAAAAGTTTTAATTTATCATTAAGGGTGAGCTGTTGTGTCAATAAATCTGGAATGTTTGTATTGCCTTTACATGTATTCTTTGAGATGAGTTCATTTATAACAGGTAACAGTTTGACAAAGTGTAACTCTACCTTATTAACATCTACAAAAGTGTCAGGCGTTGCTCCTAATTTTAAAGCTCCATTAGTTATAACATGATCAACACTTAATTCCAAATGATTCTTGGTAATTGGTGCTGTTTTGGATACAAATAAGTTTGCAACTTCATCAGTAACAGAAGAGAAGCTGCGACTTACAGATGACATGGCAATAGATGTTACCTCATCACTTTCTAAAATATCCATTGTCTCTTTTACAATGGTGTCTAACTTAGCTTCATTGATTTCTGTATGACCTACTAAGTAGTGAACCATCTTCTTCACAGGGTCACCATCTGTGGTGTCTGTGCACAGAATAGTTTGTATAGACCAAAAAATTTGCTCTACCTCCTGTAGTGTCATCTTTTTTTTCAGCGATATAGGCTCAACAACGTTCTTCACAACATGCTCTACCTGTTTTATTAAGTCTTCCACACCTCGTCCAACAAAATGATGGCATAAAGACAAGTACTTGGCCTGCAAGTCACTGTCTATAAGAGAATCATCCTCATGAACTGAATCTTTGTATAGATACCCACCAATTATGTTGAGTTGCACTCGCAGTGTCACTTGCAATATACTTAATGCATATACAAGGACACATATTCTTGTGAATATCATAATTTTCAACTGCTCCCATAGTACTAACTTGTTTTCCGGATTCTCTTGCAACTTTTGCACTATTTCTTCTGTGTTTAATACACCTAAAATGCTTTCAGTAACTATTTTTGACAATGACAGAATAGTTTGATTACATGTGCGCTCTGTGCTTTCAAAGTGTTGCTTTTTACGAGTCATCTCAAAGAATCTTTTCGCTTCCTTTTCCTGCCATCCTCTCAATTTTCTCTGAGCATAGCTTGTTAATAAGTACAGTCCTCCAAAAACAGCACCCGTCACAATAAACTTCCTCTTGTGACGGCGCAAAAACTCCTTAATGCCGTCTAACATGTTTCTTACTAAAATATATGCTTAATTTATTGGAATACAAGAGGAGCGTCAGAACGGTACTTAGTTGTGTTCATAAGGCGTCTGGTGATGAATGTGGTAGCATCAATAAACCTTTCGACACAGTTCATGATGCACACTTCAGTCTTGGAGTCAAGACGGTTGGATGGACTTCCCATGCAAGTGTCCCAACATGTGTCAGTCAGAACGTGAACAAGAACCTGAAATGTAAAACAAGTTGAGTTGAAAATATTGTTTTCATTTCTCTCTTGAAAAAAAGACAAGTTATTTTGAAAAGGACATTAACTGAATATTATTTTATTTATTTATATACACTTTATTGTAAACCATATAACAAAAACAAGGAAAAGGAAAAAGAAGAAAAACAATAGTCAATGTACAATGGGCGGTCTTATTCCATATAGATTTGGGAAATAAGAAACAGATAACACACAGTCTAGGGGTGAGATTCAGAAACAAGTCTTAGCGTAAACGTACGCCCCTAATTTTGACAGATGGAAGCGTGAAGTGTATCACTCAGGAACTCAAAACGTTCTTTAAGGTAAAAGGGGGTAGAAGGGTTGAAGAGTACATTGTATAGTAGTGAAAGAATATGCGTATTCCGACGAAGGCGAATAGGTAGCCATTTGAGCTTAGTACGAAATTCAGAAACATGATCATATTTGCGTAGTCCAAACATGAATCTTATACAAAGGTTTTGAAGATGCTCAAGTTTATCAAACTGGCTCATGGTGAGATCGAGATAGCTAGCATCAGCATAGTCGAGGATTGGAAGGAGGAGATTTTAAGACGTGTTTTTTATTTATTCACAATTCTACTATGCTTCAGACTTCTAGCCCTTTTGTTGCAAGATGTCTGTACAGTAATAATAAGTGCTAGTATACTGCACTTCGTTTGGATACAATGTCTTTCACTTTTAGCAGGTCGTAATCAAACAATTGAACATTTTAATTATATTAAACTATGCAAGGTTTGGTCAAAGGTCGATGACGACCCATGTTCAGTGAGAACTCATAGTAACAAGTTTGCTGTTATTGCCATATTCTAATGAGCCATACAATATTTTGAGAGGCAGCATGTAATTCAAGATGATAATCATAGTAATACCTGGAAACGTTGTTTCTGCGTTTCAGCAAGGACGAAATTTTTTAACTGTGGATCTTCTATTTCTTTTTCGGTCATAATCAGTAGTAAGGACAACAAAATACCACTGTTCAACAATATAAAAATATTGCTAGTATGCTACATATGAAATTTATTAAAAATTCAAGTTCAAGTATCTGAATCTGAATAATCTGAGACAGAAACAGAGAATTAATTTTACTAGGTAATACTGTACCATTTACCAAAGAGTTTTTTTTTCACCCAGGGCTCGGCCTATCTAGCAGTGTTGCCACCTCATAAAAATAAAAGTCACTAGATCAACACACAAAAGTCACCAGATTGGGCTAAATTTGAAGCGAAAGTCACCAGAAATCCCAAAAAATATGTTTTAGTAGAAAAAACATTGTATTGCCATCTATCGAAGTATCGATAGTACTGGACAGACTATTCAAGCGGCAGTACATGTTCAAATCGCCGTGTAGCTTCGGTCACGGTGAGCGTTACCCCGTCTCATGCCATGGGTGTCGTAGAAGATGACTAAGGGAGTTTGGAACCCGGTGTGTACAATTAATATCAGGCACTTTGAGTTGCCCGCACGTGACGGATTAACAACCGACTACTACTACCATACCCAACAAGTGTCAAGCAGCAGGGCAGGAAGAAGAAAAATCATTGTTTAAATATTGTTACGTAATAACAATAAACGCTGTGACTCGGTACCACTTTTTAGTGTGTGTACCAAACATTAAAATATGTCAAAAACTAGATTGTTTATTACATCAACAAATTCTAAGTATGGAAAAACTACCGTAATTGTAAAAATAGATAACAATATTTGGTTGTAATAATTATATTGTAACATCTAAACAAGAATATAAATAATAATCAATATTCTATAGAAACTTTTTAGGATAGATGAAGGCGAATCAAATATCTCTAGAAGTCGCTAAAAACAGAAAATCACTAAACGCCAGAAATAAATCGCCAAAAGGGGTCAAAAGTCACCAGATCTAGTGACAAAATCGCTAAGGTGGCAACACTGCTATCTAGTATCTAGTCTATAGACATACATAGAGCCAACCAGTGTTGCCACTTGCCAGTGCCGGCTGCCGGGTGGAGGTGCCATGCCAGCCTTTTATCGGTAGTTAGTTAGTAGAGTCTGCTAAAATCTGTAGGCATCCTATTTTTAACTTGAAATTTGCATAAAATATGGTATAGTTATAAGATCTAAAATAGAATAATTATGCGATCAAGTTGTTTCGTTCTAGTTGGACAATGGAATAGGTTTGACTGTCGTATGTATATATATATATATCGTCAGAGAATCTGAGACTTGAGATGCCAATGCATTCTACCAAATTTTGTGATAATGCCTTCACCATTCAGGCTGTCCGATTATGGAATTATGGACTGCCTGTGTCCATCAAGCGTGCCCAGTCATTGGTTACTTTTAAAAAACTAGTCAAAGAATATTACTTGTCTGTTTAATTGTTTGTTGTATTTACCAATATAGTACTTTCTTCTGATTGTGTATTTACCATATATTTATTATGTTTATGTATGTATCCAATATTCTTATGGATTATTTATATTGTATTGGATAAAGTATAGTATATGGTTGTATATATGTATATATGGATTATTTATAATGTATTGTATAAAGTATTATATATTGTTGTATATGTGTGCATATTATTAAAGTAATTTATGGAATAAATACCTATTTGTATTATATTTATTAGATTCACTATTTGATTATATTAATATAATAAGTACACCACGGAATACCCCTTTGTCTTTGTCCATCTTTTTCTTATTCATCCAAAGGTTGTCTGTAAGAAATCGCTAATAGCGATAAGACCGCCCATTGTACAATTACTGTTCATTATATTATTCCAAGTAGTTGTTTTTAAAATGGTGTACAATAAAGAATATTGTATTCTATTCTATTCTATGTACACACGGCTACACGTCAAGGCTATGCTATAAGCGATGCAGAGAACTGTACGAATTGTCGTGGCATCGACCAATTACAGCATTTGTTGTTTTACGCAGTTTTTTTGAAGAAAAATATCACCGTTCGGATCCCAACGTGAACGTTCGACTAGAACATTATTTATATGCTGATAATGTTCATATACATATAAACGCTTGTTTTACTTAGCATAGTAGGTAGTCGAGCCCGAAGTCATAATTTTATTGATGTAATTGCTAACCAACTTTTATGTTATTTATATTGTCAATTTTTATATCTGTTACTATTGTTGAATCCCGAGGTAACACACATAGCTTATGTTCATTTCGATAGTCTGTTGTAGTATACATAATCAGCCCGTTAGTGTCCCACCGCTGGGCACGGGCTTTTTCTCACGATGAGAAAGGTTAGGCCTTAGTCCACCCACGGAGCCGGGGTAACAACCGCCGCGGCGCCCGTGTCCAACACGCCTGAGCCCCCTGTCGTCTTTAAATGGCAGCGGGCCTTAGCGGTCGCGAGCGCGCTTACTGGGAAATATGAAGACAGCGGTGCGCGTGTGGTCACGTAGCTGGGCTTCGGGGGACTCCTTTGCAATCCCCCTCTCCCTCACCTTCTCTCCGCTAGAGGGGGTGACCGCTTTACAGTCATCTCCTCCGAGATGTGCCTAAAGGCGTGGCACCAATGGGTGGCTCTAGATGGAGATTATTCGAGTTCCTGGAGCCTCCCTTCGGTGCCGAAGATGACCACTCCGGTGGTTTTAGCCGGCAGGAGTCCGGCATACCCCTCTGCCCTTTCTCGGGGTGGAGGAAGTACATGATGTATTTCCACCGGATCAATATAAAAATTAAAAAAGGCCTTAGTCCACCACGATGGCCTAGTGCGCCTTGGCCGCCGGTGTGCAGGTTTCCTCGCGATGTTTTCCTTCACCGTTAACGCAAGTGGTAATAAATCTGAATTCGAAAAGTCTGAGGTGCGGCCGGGAATCGAACTCAGACTCTCTAGTATGGAAGTAAAACGTTCAACCACTATGCCATCACTGCGCTTGTTATATAGTATTATTTGGTTGTTAATCTCAACAAGTTTTTAAGTTTATTTAGCTTACGATCTGTCTTTTGGAAGTCATAAATACAATTATCTGACTAACGGCCTAATACCGAAATGCCACTTAATATCAAGTCCCGCTTCAACTATTTCAGCCACCCGGATTCCTACCGAAACAGGTTTGTCGAATAGTTAAAGCGCGGCTTAATATTAAGTGGCGTTTCAGTATTCAGTAGTATTTAGATTTTAGTAGTTAGTTTATCTTAACATTTCAAGCATTAAATAATGAGACAATTTTCTATACTTACGTGGCAACCGCGGTCCACGCGTGGCGTTGTGAATCAAACTATTTCGGATAGTTAATTCAATTTAGACTTTCTTTGACTGATTCCGTTTCCTGTCAGGTAATTTATAAATGCAAGACAATGAAGACACGTTTATAAATGCAACGAGTGACTAGCTTGGACAACATGCATAAAGGATAATTCAGATATAAGCAATACCGCTTCGACGATACCGCTGTGGACAGTTAATAATTCCGAGCGGTATCTTAGAATTCCACTGAGTATTTGTATAAACTTCCACGGCTAGCGCGAAACCTAAATACAATTAATATCTACCCAGCGGAATACCGCTCGGTATTTTCGCCACCCAGTGGTAGCGAATATCGCTTATATGTGAATAGGCCTTTAGCTTTGGGTCGAAGCTATCTCTAATTCTAATCAGTTCAATAGTTTTGCTGAATATGTATCAAACAAATGTCAAAAAATGGCCCGTGCCCAGCAATGGGATAGTAATAGGCTGTTTTGCTGTTTGACATTCCCTTAATAGTCATCGTTTTTGGTAATTCTCTAAATTTATAATCATTCATTATTATTAATTATTTATTAATAATAATAGATGTAAAGGCGCTCAGGCGTAGCGCAAATAAAAACAATGTATTACGAGACTAGCTAAACTTGCTTACAAAATATATACGTATATGATACGTATCTATATGTATATTATGGATAGAGCACCGCATGTTGGTGTATGGTGTGTGTCGCGCACTCAAACTAAACAGGTTTTGTATAGCTTGATCTGTAGCCGAGTATTCGAGTATGTAAAAGAGTGTGATGGAACGACAAAAAATACTACAACCGATACGATTCGCAGCGTTCAACTTCTAATAGTTCAAAGTCCAAACAGTCTAGGTTGATGCGTAGCCGTGTGTACTACGTACTAGAGTAGCTTTTACAAACAAAACAGCGCGTATTGAGTTATTAAAAAAATATCTCACTGCACATGAAGGCATATCTAAGTATTAAAAAGTAGCACTCAAACACGTCACTTTGCGGCAAGCGGCCTAACACACGCGTGTGACAAAGAACCAAGTTGAGGCGTCTTCTCCAGTACCTACGTAGTACAATAAATGATTTTACCTCAATGATCCTGAACACCGTACAGCGTGGCCATACACATGACACTGGCGAAATTGTGGCAGATACTCTAACAGAAGCCATAAATGTAAGAGAAGAAAAAGACAAGACCGGTGTTTTCGGTGGTCATGCTACACCAATTAATGTTATGTCCATCCAATAAATGCAACGCATGAAAATGGATACTGAACTCAAGAGCTGCGTAAAAAAAGCATTTGTTACCTAAAGGCTAAATTGATATAATACTATCGAAGAATATAATACTCCCTTCAATACTACTCTGCTGAGCTCGGTAGCACGTCTGTAGGGAGTATTATTTAATATATTTCTTGGTGGAAAAAAATACCGGGCAAAGGGCAACACAAAAAAAAATTAGAATCTTGACCACAGAACACTATATACCAAGGGAAGAATAACGACTCCGTACAAAAAAGGTTGAGACAGATTTGATCCACGCCATCTAGTGGCACCCCAGAATAAGTTTTTGGAGGACATGGAGCGGGCGGGAAATACGAAATAGTATTAAGATATGATAAAACAATTTTAAACGGATTAAATCGCGTGTATTATTGTTTTTGTTTTTCCTGACGTTTTAAACACTTTGCATGGTTCATGGCCGCACCCTGCAAAGTGTTGGAAACGTCAGGAAAAACAATAATACACGCGATTTAATCCGTTTAAAATTGTTTTATTATAATGTGTAATAATCGCGAAAACCTAAGACATTACTATTATAAAGATAATTGCTGCGTAGTAGACTACATTTTCTATCTGGTTGTGTTGTGCAATAGAAACGCGTAATTATCTCAAATTAGCATTATCTACATATATAATCAATTTCCAATAGATGCTAATTCGACATATTATTACATTTCTATTGCACAGCCAGAAAGAAAATTTTACTTTATGCATTTCCTACATATACAATATTATAAAAAAAAAAACAGGAATTATAATAATTTTCTTTATTTAGGAATTAACACAAAACAAAGTTTCATAATCAAACATACAATTAGTGATATACCGTTGGCAAAGCCTTCTGATTAGATCTGCAGGCATATTCACATTTTGATGTTAGCAAATAAATAAATTATATCATCCAGTTTACAATTTGGGGTTCTTAATCACTATGTTGTAATAGGGCTCTTGGTTATTGTGCGTGTAGCAAAGTAATATTATTTTTCTATAAACACGACAGTAAATACCTTAAATTATACCTTAACGTCATAAACGTTACAATTTGGTGCCGTTAAGGGCAAGTTCCTGATAACATATCTGGACAAAAAGTGTTACATACAATTTTTATATACAACATACAAATTCTGTTCCCGTTTTTATTTGTCTAGTAAGGTGCTAGCTTGTTACGTGGTGAAACAGACCATAAAAGTGTTATACAATAATAATTAAGAATTATGTATTTTTTATTGTTGACGTTATGCATACAATAAAATATTCTTCATCCATTGGTATCTCAAGTCTCAGTTGATCTGTTATATTCATATGAAAACAGATCAACTGAGACTCAGGATATCAGTAAGTTATAAGTGGGCTCAGGGTAAGTTGCTCATGAGCTTTTACTAATTTATTATATGCTTCTAGTGCTTTTAGCGAACAAAGCACTAGAAGCGTAAAAGCAAAGAATAATTTATTTCATTTGTGCTTCAAAATGTCAATTTTTCTTTTTAACGATGCTTTCGAAGATTCCTCTGAGAACTGACGATTTTTGATCGTACAGTGTCTCTTCACACAAATATATGATATATTTTCTATAAAGTAATTAAGATTGTGTTCCCAATGTGCTGGACAAGCCTTAAAAAAGTCATGATTGACCGACTCTTTAATACTTTTAATTATTCTTTTAAGGACGTTATTTTCGTGACCCATATCTTTGAGCATTGTGTTTGCTACCGAAGCACAGGATTCTGTATAGTTTATTACATTTAAATGGGGATACTTTAAGCTCTGCTTTTCGGAATTGTATCCCCTAAATTCTATAAATAAATGTTCTATGAACAATTTTTCTTTTGCAATCAAAACATTATCGCAGTTTGTGCATGTGTAATTAAGTCTCTTAATCAAAAATCCACAAACATATGCACAGGCCTGGGATTCACCACTTGATAGTTCAGCATTACATAAATTTTCAAGTTCCTCAGACAAAACTGAGGTATGTGAAAAGTTTTGTAACACTGCATTTGTATCATGTGTGCATATGTTTGTGGATTTGGTCAAAACCTCTTTATAATTATTAATTATTGATTCGCAGTAATCACTTTCGCAGTTTCCTGTGCCTAGGTGAGTCAGGTTGCTCAAGATAGAAGTTTTTAGGGCTGCTACAAATTGTCCAGCTGTTGGATTGTAGTTCGCACCACAATTACCCCGAATGCAGCCGAACAGGTTTTCTAATGGGTCCTGCTGTAGTCTGCGGGTGGCAAGACTTTTAATATCCGTATGCTTTTTACGGAGTTTATTCCATAAAAGCGCGACTGCATTCAGGGTCCACACCCATCCTTCTTTTGAAGGTGGTGTGCGTTTGCAGCCTACAAATTTTAAATTATTAAAAAATAATATCCTTTCCTTGAATAATGGGAGATGTGGAGTGTTTTCTCTCAAATTTGTTGCGTAAATTTTGCCCCGGCGCAGATCTGAAAAATCGATATTTATAGAATCGAATAATTTGTCCATTTTTGATACTACATCAACAGTTACAGCTGCTTCTGAAGTCAGTTGTCCTGAAAATATAAATAAATATGTATTTAATTGTATACGTGATTTAGGCTGGTACGGCCCCCTGGCGTTTGATAATGAGATGTGTATCAATCAAATGTATTCCCCTTCACAAACATATGTACCACAATATAAATCTGCGGCAGATTATACGTGCTTGGTATAGGAATTAATACTTTTAATGCCTATTCCAACTGGTTGGCTTCCACATTGGTTTTCCTGTTAAGAGCTATCGAAATAATTTCAGCATGGCTACCAATCTACTCGAATATCTCCGAACATACTTCGTTTTACTCAATTATACTCAATTCCATTGTTTTACAAAGGTGGACTCGAAATAGAATAATTCAGTAAAAATTAATTAAAATTTTATCAACTGAGTGATTGTATATTATAAAAGTATAGAATTATATATTTTAAATACACATACTTTTTATGTATTTATATGTTTTCTGTGTTATATAATTATGTTACCTTTATTTATATATTGTAATATGCAATCATCATATCAGCCACAGGACGTCCACTGATGAACAAAGGCCTCCCCATTAAATTTCCACAACAAGTGGTTACATGCTGCCTTTATCCAACGACACCCAGCGACCTTCAGCAGATCGTCCACCTCGTTGGAGGTCGTCCCACGCTGCGTTTTTCGGTGCGCAGTCTCCACTCGAGAACCTTTTTGCCCCAACGGCCAGCAGTTCTACGAGATATGTGCCCCGCCCATTGCCACTTCAGTTTACTAATCCTTTCAGCTATGTCGGCAACTTTAGTTCTTCTACGGATCTCCTATTTTTTTTGCCGACTATGCACTATAACCCCACTACGTTTGATGCTATTATGTATTACGGTTTGAGAGATAGAGCAGGTACTAAGAGCGTTGTAAAAATGTATTTTATTCGAGATTTCTTGCATGGGGATCTCCTTAGAGGTTGACATTTTATAATAATTAATAATATTTTTGTTGTGATGGAGGCCATAGTAACATATGCTGTGAATTTTTTAACTAGCTAGATATTATGGTTCCAAGATCCAGACTGACAGACGGACTGACGGATGGACGGCGTTGGCATATTAATAAGGTCGGTACTCTTTAGGTTCGGCAGATTGCAAACTGTTTTTATTATAAACTTACCTCCTGAGATTTTTGCCATCATCCCGGCAGCAACTGTATGGCTCAAGACTTGTGCTGCCAATTTTACCCTCATTTTTTGCTTGCTGTTAGGATTGAGGTGTTCTAATTTTAGACCTGGAGCAAATACAAAATTGGGGTTCTGGTTATCCAGCTCATAAAATGATTTTATGTGGCTCCATTTTGCAACACCTAGAATTAAACAAGTTGCATAAGTATGTATCACAAATAAAATGTGTCGATTTATTACTTTTACGTTCAATATAAGAACACTTGTTTTTAGTTCTTACCTATTCCACTTTTATTTTTTGATGTTATTTCTGGAGTAAATAGTATATCATACTTCATAAATAAATTTCTGAAGCACTTCAGAAGATGAGGTGGGTCATACATATTGATAATTTGTATATTATCAATAGTTATGTAGGGATTTTTAACTGTGGCACCCAAGATGGCCAAAGCCCGTCTATTCACCCCATCCATATCGCAAACTGTTGCAGCTATACTTAGACCCGCCTGTAGACATTCATGTATCATCTAAAAAAAAACATTATGTTAATAAATGGAATAACACACTGATTATTATTTTCTAAATTAATATATAAGTTTACAGTACTTGAGAAAATATAACAGTGAAATAGTTCTGTGTTAAAATTAGGTAGCTGTAAAATCATAGTATTTTAGATTGCTTTGATTACCTCTTTTATCAGGATTGCCAGTCTGTCTGCTGTCACATATGCACTTGACAGGTAATAAGCCAGAGGCTGTTTTATCTTTTTTCTAATGCCAGCTATCATGAATACTAAAGCATGTGAAGCTATTTGTGAGCTTCTACCTTGAAGTCCATGGTCTTGAAAACCTTCTATTATATTGTTCTTACGGTTATACATTTTTTTTTTATCGACATTTCATCAAACATAAGTATATATTCATTGTCGGATGGTTTTTGCAGCTCTGCTGTTCGTTTTAGAACAGAAAAAATACATTTATTAACACCCACATTGAGGCAGAATTGGCTCAAAAGAAATTTTAATGTTGATTGAGCTGGAAGAGTAAACAGTCTTCTCATTAGTCTGTAGCATGTTGGTGATCTTTTGTATAACCTCAGAGCTATAACTTTTTCTTCTGTAGTCCATCTCCTTCCTTTGGACTTTTTATTAAAGTTTTTAATTTGTGCTTGCAGCAACAAGGCAAATGTAGGTGTTAATTTTTTCATCAAAACTTCAACTGACTCGTTTTTATTTAATTCTTTTAAAACAGACTTGTTTTTTAATTTTTTTATCCTATTTCGCAACTGGCATATATTTTTTAGGTGTTTTCTGCATTTTGCTAAAATATATTTTTCTTTTTCAGTTTTAGGCACATTTGTTGGTGTCTGAGATGGAATATTGGTTTCAAGTAGTACTTCGGATTGTGTAGTAATTTCAGTGGAACCGACTTTCTTTTTTTCAAATGAAGCATGCGACATGCGTGAGGGCCCAGGTATAGGTTCAAAAGACTTTTTAAAGGGTGGTGGTGTTTTTTGATGAGCATAACGGTTAGTTACATCATTCAAAACTTGCACTTGACAATATGATGGACCCGGTTGAGGTTCAGTCTGAAATATAAAAATAAGTATGGTTCAGTCTGAAATTTAAATATAAGTATGGATGTAGTAGTGGTACTAGCAACAAGTATTAACCCAAATAGGCACTACATCAGTAGTTGTAATAACAAAACTTACATAAAGCAAATTTATAGTTTGCCATAGTGCGACAAATGCAAGTCAATATATCTACCATTTTGATGATTCTGTCTTTGACCAAAAGGTTGACTGATAGAGAATACCATATGGCATATGGAGTCCATCTTATTTACCATTTTTAATTTTTTATGAAGCTTTATTAAATAAAAATACTTATTTATTAGGATATACCTAATAAATAAGTATTTTTATTTAATACAGCAGAGATATAAATCTTTGAAAAAACCACATACTTCCTTATATGAATATACCCAATTTATTCATGAAACTTCTACAAACTTAATTTATGGTGATATTTCTAAAGTTGTTATTAGTTACATGTTAAATAAATTACCTCTTTGTTGTCATCTGGAACAGCAAATCTGTGAAGCTTCTTTGATGTTAAAGGGTAATCACTAAATGATGTCCTTAGAAAATGGCTGTTGCAGAGCATTTTATGTTCTGTATGCAGTTTATGCTGGAATTCTGGTGTCCAGTATTCTTTATCAGGAAAGCAGTACTTTGCCCATAATTCACAGCTGAAACATAACTATATTTAAATATCTGATGATACTCTATCCGTCTAAATGTAAACAAAGGCACTAAGTAATCAGGGTAGCATGATATAGTTGGAAGGTTACTTAGTAAATTACGATGATGTAAAAAAAATAAGTGAGCTAATTAGTTAGAATAAGTTAAATAATGTTTATTAATTTAATCATTTGAAAACATCTATTGATTTCTGAGAAAACTGCAACTATATCTAGTGACTGGTTCCTTATCTGCTTTGACCACTGTATGTGCTAATGACATATTAATGTATCCATAGTTCAAGACAATCTAATCCAATAGTCCTACTGGCCTACTTTACTACCAGAATAACTTATAATTGAAACTTTTGCAGCCATACAGAACAAAATATTATAGATATAGACAGTCTGTTTTCATTTTAAGCATCATTATCATATGGGTAAATTAGGGCTTGAATTGAAATGCATATCTTGGCATGAACAAAATTTAAATGTTCTGAATCTGTCATATTTTAGAAAAACAGTGTGCCAAGATAATACTTGTAAGTTGTACATCTTATGTAAATTCTCAATTTGTAAACAAACATCCCTGAGTGTGGCAGTTAATCTGTCCCATAAATTCTTGTGATGTCCGCTTTAACAATATAGCACTATTCCATCTCCTCCCATGGATGTCACAAAATGTGACTAAGGGCTCTAAAACAGAGGGATGGGTAGCAGCATTCTTTCTATGAAACAGTAGCCATACTGCCCTCACCAAACCGCTTGTTAAGCATGGTGAGTACTGGCACATTCTCCCTAAAATGACGACATGATTGTGGAAATCTATGGGCGAGGCCTTTGTTCAGCAGTGGACGTCCTAGGGCTGATGTGATGAGGGGGAATAACGGGATGTGGAAGCCTAGCTGTAGTTCAGTAACTTTGTTATTGAAACCCTAGCGCATTACAAACAATATTGAATAATTCATACATTTTATAAATACATACCGCAGTGTGTTCGTTTTTCTGGGTTTGGGAAAGCGAAACAATGTAGTTAGTGGATCCCCAGCCGGTGAACGACCACACTTATAACATCGCCGCAGACTTTCTGCGTTTGCTCCCTACATATTCACGTTTTAAGGGTCACTTTCTCACAAAGTCACTATCTCCAAATACAAAAACAGATTCACTATCACAAAAAACAGACAGGAGTCCTATCTCAAAAGAGTCTCTATCTCGAAACACATAAACTGAGTCAATATCTCGAAATATACATTCAGATTCACTATCTATAAATATTTGGATCGCACTCAGGTCGAAACAAATGGAATCACAAAACTGTTGAGCTGAAAGCGGACGGTCGGTACGACTTCAGCGACAACTAACAACCAACTCCGCCATCTTGGATTCTTGGCCGACTAGCCAAGTCATTCGTCACATCAGTGATATTATTGGTCTGATTAAAGACCCAAAATCAATTTTTTTGTCTTTTTTTAGGTCCCAGTATTTTTCATTTTTACTTTGGCCACACTTTGAATAGCCCTTGAACACAGTGATGCCAACTTGGGGGTTTTCCCCCTAAATTTAGGGGCAATAAGTATTGAAAGGGGCTTTTTTAGGGGCAGGATTTCTTTGGGGGTTTTTTTAGGGGGGAAGGATTAATAATAATATAAACTTAAAGTTCTCATATTTCTGAACGCTGCCAATTTGCACTCGTTTATATGTTTTTTAACGCAGCCTAGAACGAACGGTACGCCTGTCGAGTTCATTCTGCGCCGCTCATTCCAAAGAGAATACAAACTCTATGCTGCTCATTCATTCATTATTTATTTGTTGTTTCGCTTTTATCGTTCGCTTGAATTCAATTCAATCGTCTCAGTTTTTTGTTTGGGTTCCTTCTATCCTTTTATTAAAAGAAATAAGTTGGGTGTTATTCAATTTGTTAGTCTCAAGAGTTTATGAGTTAAGAATTAAGATTGTTCTTTCGGTTTTGGTTCTTGCATAAACTTCAAATATTCAGAATACATGTGAAAAGAAATCAGACACGGGTTAAATAATTTAAAAAAATATGCACCTCACACTGGCACCTCTGAGGTCACTGCTGACGACGATGACGATGCTGTTTTAGATATATTAATAATTAGATTTAGAATTTAAAATATGACACCACTCGCATTTCCTCCCATGAAGGTCGTAAAAGTCGACTAAGGGACTAAAAGGGAAACCGGAGGGTTAGACAGCAGCGTCCCCTCTGTGGAACTCTACCCATTCTGCACTCACCAACCTGTTTGCCAAGCGTGGTGAGTACTGGCAAATTGACGAAAAAGCCCCCAAAATGACGGCACGGCATGTAACCGGTCATCTTAAGCAGAAGGCTTTTGTTCAGCTGTGGACGTTTTTTGGGCTGACATGATGTTTTTTTTTTATACTTTGCCCCTCACTAGTATTTCTCCTGTATAGTGGGTGCGTTTACATACACAAATTTCCCACACAGAATACACCCAAAACAATAATTATGCATTAATATTGCATAATTATTGTTTTATTTCACCAACACCAATAAAAAGTATTTGTAAACCTAAACAAACTATACTAGATATAGGTACTAAAAAAAATACTTAAGGGTTTTTAGGGGGATATTGAAATGATCTTGGGGGAAAAATTCTGTAGGGGTTGGTAACACTGCTTGAACATGTGTCGTTGATTCGACGTATAAAGTTGACACCGCCTGTCTTGACTGACTTGCAGATTCATTCTTCAATTTTGTGATTTGATTATCTTGAACATCGTACATCGTTGCCATATTACACGACATTGGCGAAATTGTGGAAGATATCAAGATACTCTACAGAAGCCACGATATAAGAGAAGAAGAAGAATTTTGTGATTCAAATTCAGTTTCTAAATACGTGATTTATGTATTGGAAAAAAATAGTGTTATTATGGCTCTAATAAATCAGTGGAAAAGATTGCGGAACTGTGATTTGAGTGGCTATACTCTTGTAATACCGAGTGTCGCCGTTGGAAATGTTGGGCAACTTGCTTGTGATTTACTTATTTCTTCTTTAAACATGAGAAAGATTGCACAGCTTTATAGCCCGGCATTTATTCCAATATCGGGATACGATCCTTATAAGATTGGGTCGACGACAATTTCTGGTGGCTGTGAACTTTATCAGTGTTCGGACAGGAACATTATTATTCTACTCCTAAGGGCTCCACTAGTTTATAAATATGGACAACAATTTCTGACTGAAGTTGTGGACAAATTTAAGGCTGATAATATAAAGGATATCATTGTTCTAACAAGTAGTTTTGCATATGAGAAGAGGCATATAATGACATCTCCATTCAGATATGTGGTTAATGAGTTCTGTCCTCACTTAAATAAGTTGAAAACCTTAGATTGGGTTGAACATGAAACCAAAAGTGAGACATTAAAAATATTTGGTGGAGGCTTTGCATCACTACTGTATCAAATCATTAAAGAGAAGTCTGTGCCATGTTTAGTTCTTTACAAGTTTGCATCGGAGGGAGATAATATACCAGATGCATTTGAAATGGTGCAGTATTTGAACACTATTGTTCCACTATTCAATGAGCCAGACTTTTATTCACAACTAATCCGCCCAGTGTCATGGAATCTCATGTTTGGTAGTCCACCACCAACTAATATTTATTGAATGTATTAATAAAATTTTGATAGTAAAATGTGTGTGATAAATATTTTTCTAGATGATATAATAAATCTTATAAAATAATCTGAGTCATTGAACAGTCCCAGGATATTAGTTAAAATCCAACATAGTTGCTATAAATTAATGTACAAGATCGGAAATCTATCATCACATCTTGGAATGTAGCAATGGAAGTCTAAATTCAAATAAAGTGCTTCGGAAAGGCCTATAGTATATATATATAGTAGTATAGTAGTTTTTACTACTTTATTTCATGAGTATTCATACAAAATTTTCAAATAAATTCTAATTAAAAAAAAGTTAATATTCTTTTTTTGCTATTTTATTTCTATTTGGCGGTTTGCATGCATTTGCCAAATTGAACAGGAGATTCCTCTTTATTTTAGCAAATGCAAAATTTTCCTTCAGTCTAAGTAACTATAGGAGGACTTTTTAAAACAATGATGCTACCTTATCTTTGTCCTTACAAGTAACCAGTAATAAGTAAGATATCATTTTTCTTTATAATTACCTATATACTATCAATATAATTATTTTGTGTTCGTGTGAAATGAATAAAATGATATTATATTTTCAAAGTCAAGTCAAAGTCAAAGTCAAATATTTTTATTTCAAATAAACCAAATATTGGCACTTATGAAACGTCAGAATCTAAGTTGCACGGTTCCAAATAGTTGATCTATGGAGAAGAGCCGGCAAGAAACTCCATAGATACTCTTTTAAAATAATTGAGATTACAATGTTGATTGATACAAATTATGGTAAAACATATAACGAACATGATGTAGGCAAATGTATAAAAAAAAACATACTAATGTAATATAATTATTATTCGCCATGGCAGTTAATGGCTGACCAGTCCCAATAGACGGCACCCGTTCACGAGCATGACGATATTATAGTTGGTACAGAGTTAAAGGTAAATAAAAATCTTACTTATAACCATAATAGATGATGCATATTAGCGTAGTTAGCATTAGAGCTAGGAGGAGCTGGTTCTGCAAAAAAACGCTATTATTCTTTAATTTATATCATCATGCATATGCAAATGAATTTAACAAATTTTCTGTTCAAAAGAATACCCGAGCACTAACAACCAAATACTGAAACGCCACTTAATATTTAAATCTAGCTTAACTATTTAAGACGCCCGTTTTGGGTAGTAAGTCAAATCATTAAGCGGGTTTTAATATTGAGTGACATTACAGTATTCGGCCGTAAGACTATAATATTAAAGTAAGTAAATAATATTTAAATTCAATTAATTATAATGTTTAACTACTTAAATCAGTCTATAGTCTAGTGCGTTTACGAAACGTGCTCGAAAACGATATACGATGAACATGATTCACTCTACGCTTCGATTAACCGTCGCTGTTTTATACTATGGGTTTAGAAGAACTCATTATTATCGGTCTCCTGGTGTTCCTGCAGTACCAATTTGACGTCGATGAAGAAGTAAGTGTCGTGCAGGAGGACGAGAAGGGAATGACAAAACTTCAAGACAGGATTTGGGTGTAAAGGTGTTTGCCCATTACACCGTAATTATCCATCACGACCATGACCGATTTGAGCGTATTAGGTATAGAAAAGACAAGGCGAGCAAGAAACGGGGACGGCGGGGGCGAGAAGTAGTTACTTGAACGGGATGGTGGTGTCGATTAGGCGGGCATCCTCGTCGGTGAGGGCGGAAAAGCGGTCGGGTGTTTAGAGAAGAAGACAGCACGAGTCTCTTCATGTGATCCATGGTGATTTGGTCGTCCAGGTCGACCGGAGCGTGCCTTGGGCGGCGTATTCTATTAATACGGGAGAGTTAGTAATCGGCGGCCACCACAAGGGGGTTCGAGTGGGACAAGGCGGATTTATCTTTTTTTTTTTTTATCTTTTTTTTATTATTTTATCACATAAATATTGGTATATTGTTATTGTACAAATTTGTTGTGAGAGACTGGTGCCTAAACTAGGTTCAAGCCTGTATTTCAGGTCACCAGGCCTTCCACCCCAGAAGTCCATTTTCTTGTTCTTCATGTATCTGATTCTATCAAGTTGTTTTCTCTTGTTAGGGTTCTCTTTATGAATGCACTCCAATACGTTGCTATAACTTTATCAGACACCGATACTGGATTCGAAGAAGCATTTTGACGTTTGTTTCATGAAAAGCCTAATGGTCGGAAAATTTAGTTCGAAGTGGATTTGATCATTGCGCATGAACCAAGCCGCCGGTGGCCTTACGCATGAAACGGTTCTGGAGGGTTTGGAATCTACGGAGTGGGATGGAATCAGTGTGTGCGAACACTGTGCTGGCATAGGTCATGATGGGCCGAACGCACGTGGTGTAAATTCTCACCTTATTTCTAAGGGATAATTTACTACGAGCGTTTAACAGGTCGTCCGTGTGGTGTCCGGATTAAGATTATAGCACCACTCCATCTCCTCCCGTGGATGTCTTAAAAGGTGACTAAGGAAATCTAAACCAGAGGGATGGGCAGCAGCATCCCTTTTGTGAACCGGTAGCTAAACTGCGCTCACCAACCCAAGCGTGGTGAGTATTGGCAAATACCCCCCTAAATCCAGGCTGATCAAGACGGCTTTATTAAACTGAAGAAGAAGAAGCGCCCTCGTTGAACCCAACAACTTGCTGTGTCCAGATATATCCTCGACGCAGGTGAATGTCACGTCTTCACCACTACACGAAGGTTCAAGATATCGCGGAGTAGAATATAATAGAATATTTTTTATTGTATACCATTTTAAAAACAACTAATAGGAATCATTCTTTGAAAAGTAATTGTACAATGGACTGTCTTATCGCTGTTAGCGATTTCTTACAGGCAACCTTTACAGAGTACATCCATGTGAAGACCCAATCGACGCCCAGCAGACAAAACCTCGTAAATTAAATTTTCATTAAAAATATTTATTGGTTCTTTAGATTGGTAAACTCATTATACAACGATTCAACAAACTTTCATTTCAGATACTCCCAACGCCATCTATACCACGTGTTGAGAAACCTGCATAGTAAGTGCCGCGGAGTACGCTTATATAAAGGCTAAAAATCAAAGGTCATTATGATTATGATCGTTTTTCATTTAATGTTTCCCCTGTAAGATAATGGTTTACACTTATTGTACGTGGGTTTCATGCCTGAGCGTGCTATTGGGCCTTGAGGGTTGCGAAGTTGTAGTCACGCCACAACAAAGCACGCGCTGTAGAGCGAATGACCTTGAGTGGCTTGAGTAATTGAGAATTTGGTCGTCCACTCGTCACATCAGATCTCAGAATACGTAACGCCACATACAAAATGCGGTAAAATGGAGTATTAAAAGGGTTTTCAGTCAGTTTTTAGGCTACGAAACTCTAAAAGATGGCGCTATTTTTTATTAAATCTGTAATATATTTTGCAGCATATCTTCTTTTAATGTTATTACTGTCTTAATATTCACAATTAGTATTTAATAGTAAGTATATAAACCCACAAAGCATTAAAAAACCCTTATATATTTAGTTCAACAATTTCTGCTGCGATACCTGCCTAAATTAAATAATATATAACCTGTGATAAAATTAATGTCTCTTTGATCACAACACAATATGTAGTAATTATGAATCAACTACGAAACAGATGAATTCATTCATTTCTTATTATTATGTCGATCTAGAGGTGCTAGCGGGTAAAGGGGATTGCAAACACCGCGGTGTACATTTGTATTTATCATGTCTTAAATGTCTATTTTTGAAGAATGTGTTATTAACCTTTTAAAATAGTTTTATGTACATTATTAGTAATAAACAGTGTTAATCTTATAAAGAAACATTTAAGATTTATATTGACTTTGATTGTGCAGTTCTTGTTCTTGTAGTCGAAAAAGGATTGAAGTAAACATATATATACAGAAATATGAGACGCTTATGTTATATGCTGTGATTGCTACCTAGGTACTATGATTAAAATAATGTCTCTTGAATAACGAGAAACTTTATGCTGATATCTCTTTGTACGGAAAGCACTAAGCTGGTTGTGGACGAGACGTTTAAGGACTTTGAAAAGGAATGGAAGAATTGATATTGGACGGTACTCTGAGAAGGCAGTTGGATTTGCTATTTTGGGTAGAGGAATAATTTTGGCGCCTTGCCATAAAGATGGAAATTCTCGAAGGATATGGAGTAGTTAAGGATATAAGGCAGGACTGGGAGGATGTCGTCAAGGATAACGAGTATCATCTTTCGGCTTATGCAATCACTACCAATTGCATTGGATGTGATTGAAACTATGCTCTTCTTAACATCACAATCGGTGAAATGACTGAAAACAAATGCTGGATAATATAATAAAAGTTGAAAGACGATGTAGATATGGAGAGGACACACATAGCATTGTCAGTCTGGGCAAATTTGCTGGCTGCAGGTTGTCCCGATGTACCATATTGGTTAAATTTACGCTGTTTATGGCGTACTGTACATCGGTGTACTCGGGGGCCCTGTGGTTCAGGTATACCTACATTTTATATGAGATATCTTCGAAGCCCATGATCGGTTGACCACGTACGGTCAGGTACTTGTGTACAGGTTACTTTCTTTGATCTTTAGAACAAGAACACATTAACGATGTGTGCTGTTCGTCACTAAGGAGTTTCATAGGGTCTCTTCGAAGTCCATGATGAGCTGACCGCTTAATTTATCATCTATACTTCCTTTGATCTTCAGTACAATAGCTCATACACAATATGCGAACGTTTCATTGTGAAGTTCTGTAATGTACCTTCGAATTCCATGGTCAGACCGTTCTCCATTTTCAATTCTGTTAAAATTGACAGAAACTACTTCTAAATGCATACCTACTTGTTTTACTTTAACTTTCTACTCATTTTATTTATAAGTAGGCACGACTGACCCCGTAATCAGTGAAGAAGGAAATCTAGACTAATATAATTTGTAACTACACTGAAAAAATAAATAATTATTTTTAAATTAAAACGATTTTTTTCATTACTTTATATTAAACGTATTTATTTTTTTGCGTTTAGCCGACCTTTATATCTCCGACATGTCACAATAAGTCTAATGACATCACCTCGATCCAAATTACCTACATTGTTCTGTTTCAAAGTACTTTTTGTTATTGTTCCCTGAACAAAAGTCATATCGTACTCGCATAATAAAAGCATGAAGAGCTATTACATTTTCCATTTTTATTGGCAGTACTTTTTAAATGTTTTGCCTTTGTGTAAATGTTTTAAGGAAAATTCATTGGTTTTGTTTTGTTGAACGCCGCACATTTTTTAAATGTTTGTATACATAATAACAATTTAAAAAACATACCCTTTTACTTAGTTGTCCATATTTAACCAAGTATCAAGTACATGCCTTACCTATTACTCATCTATACGTTAATCAAATACATAAAATAGAAGTGTCTGTTTGTAATATCAAAATAACAGCTTTTTATTAAATGCATATGAAAGTATATACGGTACGTATAACAAAAAACTATTTTTTCTGTCTATCTGTTTGTTCCAGCTAATCTCTGAAACGGCTGGACTGATTTTGACTGGACTTTTTAGTCATCAGTTACCTATGAATATGATTTGTTTATTCAATTGCACGTTTATTTAAGTATTTTTTGTGGTCGTTACTTTTTTGTTTACCTACTAAAAACATTTCAAGTCCTCACTTGTTTCTAACATTACCGTGTTGGGCAAAACGGATAGGTATCCGACAGAATCAGAGGTGTTGACGTCTACTCACGTCAAAGCTGAGCAGGCATTAAAATTTGAGAAGGCCAATATTAAGAAGACTCAGATTTCTGCGTTAGCAGGTCCCAGCAAATTTAAAACTATAAGATCCTCAGTCAAACAACGAACCAAAATCCCGAATTCAGATTTTTACTGTTTAGTGTGCGCTGGCAAATACACTGAACTACCAGCGGAAGTTTGGATTCAGTGCAAAAATTGGGCACATGACAACTTGAAGTGCGGTCGCACTTCAAGTTGTCACCTATTTCTGTGATGAATGCGAAGACTGGTCTAAACTAATTCAATATATCCTTTTTGCCCTTGGGGCGTATCCGTTTTGCCCAACCCCTCCGGGCAAAACGAATATTTGATACTTTTTGTAAATGCTCATAATTATTAAAGTTTTTTTTAAATTTTAATGATTATTTTCCAAAGATGATGAAACATAGTACAAATTAAAAGTACAAAGATTTCTATTGATTATCAGATTGTGGTTTTATTTACTGTATCCCTTGACATATGCGTCTTGCCCGGGCTTCCCCTGGGTTTTCCTGTAATCTATAATCACAGATATAATACACTAGTAAAGATACCCAATCCTATATAAAGAAATGGCACCTCACTAATTCTGGCTAGGGATCAGGCAAGCTTTTTTTAAACGGATGGCAGGTTCTATTCGCTTAGGTACTAGGCGGCATCGGTAATACTAGATAGCGCTGTTTTATATTATCACATCGAGCAGTCAAGGACAAGACATATACAATGTAGTTATTATCAATACTCGAGTTGGTGGAACAGTTACATTTGTGTGAGCTAGCAATTTCGGCGGGCTGAGTACGTAAGTTGCAGACGCTTTGCGACAGGCGTAAATCGCGCAGACGCCGTTCATAAATGACATTTTGGTATTACGTATTTGCCGATAGCGATTAAGCAGGCCAGGTCAATGACGCACAGTCTGTTGGACGATCAATGAACTAAACATTGCATCCTCGGCTTTCAATTTCAGGCTCTTTTCCACTGGGAATTTTTAGGTGCGCGATAGCTGTTGTGGCGTCTATTTGTAGCTAATACGGGTGCCGCGCTGCTACGAATCTCTTATATTATGTGCCAATTTATTTTATTTTCTTTTTATCTGATGACGGAGATACGATCGGCAAGGTTAAACGACGTTTAGCGCGGTCAGTCTATATATGGGTGACCGCATAGTGATATTGGCATATATCATTTCATTCGCTGATCGGTAAACGATCGGCGAGGTTAAGCAACATTTAACGCGGTCAGTATTTGGATGGGTGACCGCATAGTGATATTTGAACTGAGCGTAGTTGCATTCACAGATCCGTAAACGATCGGCAAGGTTAAGCAACATTTAGCGCGGTCAGTCTATGGATGGGTGACCGGATAGTGGTAGGTATCTCCGGCACTTTAATCGTTGGGTTTCGAGTGGTGTCATTAAACGGCAGTCGTTAATGCGGAGTTTTCAACTTTCTGCCAAGTACGTAATTAAAATAAAACAATACTATTTCCAGTTTATATTCATTGATATAATATTTTATTTTATTTATTTGATCAATATGACGAAAATCATATTCAATATTAAGAGTGAAAAAACTTATCAAATAACTTGATAGAATACAAAAAAACTGACAACTTATGGCTGCAAACAATTACTCAACTATCCTAATTTTATCCCATTAGATCAAATAGAATTTTCAATTCTGAGAGTAAATTGCAAAAGGTTAGTAAAATAATGCTATGACAACTACCTTACAAGTATAGAAAATAATATGTCAAATGATTGCAAAAGCTTTTGGTCATATATAAAAGCAAAACGTGGTAGTTCTAGTTTGTATCCTGCTTTAATGTCAGATGGTAATCTGGATAGTTCTGATGGAGTTCAAATATAAAATATTTGCTTCTCATTTTGCGTCCGTATACAAGAAAGATAATGACTGCAATAACAGTACTATGTTCGACTTTTCATCAGCTCCCTGTAGCCTAATTTACAGCACGCCGAGTAGTAATTGCACGTCACTAGTCATCAAACCAAGCTAACTCCTTCATAAACTCAAAAATCTAGATAAATCAAAGGGCGCAGGTCCTGATAGTATTTCACCTTACTTTATAGCTTCGTGTGCAGGAAGTTTGGTTACCCCGCTCTGTAAAATATTTAACAAGTCACTTAACACAGAGACTTTTCCAACGCAATGGAAAACGGCCAGGGTGATGCCTGTTCATAAGTCAGGAGACAAAAGTTTAATTAGTAATTATCGTCCTATGTAAATTTTTTCGAGTTTTGCCAAAATCTTTGAATTAGTAGTGTATCCATATTTTGACGCACAATTTAAGCAGTTTCTAACTGATCACCAGCATGGATTTGTTAAATGCACATGCTACATGCACAAATCGTAACTATTTTTGTGGAAACATTGTCAGAAGCCTTAGATAACCATAAACAAGTAGACGTAGTATATACTGACTTCAGCAGGGCGTTTGACAGAGTCTCTCACGAAATTCTATTGTTAACAGTTGGCCTTGTATGGTTATTCAGGATCTATGCTTGGATGGATTAGATCTTATCTTAACGAGCCTATATTCCATGGTGTGCTTAACGGTTTTGGTTCTGCTTCCTATAATATAACATCTGGTGTGCCACAAGGCTCGCATTTGGGCCCGATTTTGTTTAACATGTTCATTAATGATATTACTCACTGCTTTCGCTATTCCACACCATTCATGTTTGCTGACGACCTTAAGATCCTCAAAATTATTCAATCATCCGATGATATAATATTGCTACAAGAAGATTTAGATGAGTCATATAGGTGGTACATGGAGAACGATATGCAATTGAATCCCGAAAAATGTCAGCACATTAAATTCACGAGGCGAATCACTGTCATTCCTTCATTCTACATTTTTAATGATGTTATATTGCAAGAAGTTGAGTATATAAAGGACTTAGGAATAATTTTTGACAGAAAACTTACATTCAGTCCACATATGGCAATAATGATAAGAAAAGCTTCTATACTAGAAGCTTTTAGGTTTTATTATACGATACGGGAAAGTTTTTCGCAAACCAAAGACTAAAATCTTGCTATATAATTGTTTTGTCAGGAGTGTGCTGGAATATTGCAGTGTAGTATGGCGCCCGCATTTTTCTGTTCATAGTTTAAGAATTGAACGTATACAGAAGCGATTTATGTGGCATCTGGCATATTCAACAGGTATTGCTAAGAAAGAGGTGTCTTATAGTGATAGACTACTAACTTGATAAGCGTAGAAAAATGCTCGATTTAATGTTCGTATATAAACTTGTCAGAAACAAGATAGATTGTCCGCAGCTATTGCAAAAATTGAATATAAAAGTTCCAACTAGGTATCCTCGTTACCGAAGAACTCTCTTCTATCCTCCAGTAAGGAGAACAGTGTTTGGTTCCGGCTCCCTGATTCCACGTATGTGCAAATTGGCCAATGAGTGTAGTGGTGACACTGATATATTCCTAGAATCAGTTTCTCGTTTACGAAATAATGTGTCAGTGTAAGTAACTTAGTGATTGTGATTCCTCATTTGGTTAAGTTTAATTTGATATTGTTCAAGAAGGAGCGATGTTGCTTATTTAATATATATATGAAATTGATTAACTTGAGTTGTGTCTGCTGTTGTCCTATTGTCCTTACTCATAAATGTTATTGCATGTAGTGTTTGCTTATAATAGGTTAAACATTTAGCAAAATACTGTGCTTGTTGCTTTAGTATAAGTATCAATGTATTAACTGTAAGCGAACCATAATAAGTAAATAAATAAATAAAGGGATCCGCCGTTTTTTCCTTCGGATGTTCGGAACCCTAAAAAGTATGTATGCTACCAGATCGTAGAGAGAATTTGCTGAATATATTGTTTATTGTTGAATTCGGTCTTACACGAATAACTTATCCCAAGAAAAAACTTAACATCGTAGTTGAAAAATGTTGTCCCATACATTCCAACTGCAAACGTAAGTTTGTACTCAAAATATTCAAAGATTTACGATGTTAATTTAAGACCATAGACTTCTTATAGGTTTTCCTGTAATCTATGGATACAGAGCTATTTATCTATATTTTGCGTAAAAATTTTAGGCTTGGTAGTCTCGGAGATAATCGGATTGGTCAATTTTCGTCTGCTATCTTAAGTAACTTTAAAACTATATATTTTAAAATTATATATTAAATATATTTGTGATGGTGGTACCAGTGACGGTGATGATTTATGGAACAGAGACGTGATCACTCACTGTGGGCCTCATAAGAAAGCTCAAGGTCACTCAGTGAGCTATGGAGAGAGCTATGCTTGGAATTTCTCTACGAGACCGAATCAGAAATGAGGCATCAAGGTTCTCGAGTGGAGACCGCGCACGGGAAAAGGCAGCTTGGGACGACCTCCAACGAGGTGGACAGACGACCTGATGCAGGTCGCTGGGAGCGTTGGATGAGGGTGGCATGAAACCACTGGTTATGGAAATCCAAAGGGGAGGCCTTTATTCAGCATTTCATATGTTACACGGTACAGTATGCAAAACTTTTTTTTTTCTATATTGCCCTCCAAAAGTGACTTCCATATTCAAAATTAATCAATTTTTAATTTGATTTAATGTGTACGTTCGCGTTTGGGTTGCAGAAATCCATACGTGTCATCATCATTTCGGCCGAATGAAGTCCACTGCTGGACACAGGCCTCCCCCAAAGATCACCACAACCTCCGATATGGATGTGTTGTGAGCACATTGGGGGGTTTTGCCATAATCGCCACGCTTGGCAGGCGGGTTGGCGATCGCAGTTGAGCTGTTAATGTACTCGAAGGACGCTGCTGCCCATCCTCCAGCTAATCCCTTAGTCGACTTTTACGACACCCATGGGAGGAAATGGGGTGGTGGCATTCTGAGCGCCGTATGCGGCATACGTGTATCAAATTTCAACTTAATCAGTGCAGTAGTTTTCCTGCAACATATCAATCTTTTGTTTTTCAAAATTTTAGGCTCCGTCGTTATGGGATCTATTTTCTTAAATTACCTAAAACGCTATATACTACTCTGTTAAGAAAGTAACGGGAAAAGATCAATAATACACAAAATGTTTGTTATTAATCCAAATTTATTTTATCACCTTCAAAGTATGCTCCTTCAGAAACGATACATTTACGCCATCGAATAATCCAATCATCAAAACATTTTTTAAACGCTGTTTCCGTAATTGAGTTCAGTTATCGCCGCGAATTCTCCTTTATGTCTTCTACCGATTGAAAACGGGTGCCACGTAGTGGTAATTTGAGTTTAGGAAAAAGAAACAAGTCTGCTGGAGCCATATCTGGTGAACATGGTGATTGCTCGATGGTATTTGTAGAGTGTTTGGTCAAAAATTCGTTCACAATGATGGCCGTGTGTGAAGGCGCATTATCGTGGTGCAAAAGCCAAGAATTTTCTTTCCACAAATCTGGCCTTTTTCTTTGAATTTGCTCTCTAAAATGCCGCATAACGCTCAAATAATATTCTTTATTTACCGTTTGACCTTCCGGTAAGAATTCCGAGTGCACAACACCGCGATAGTCAAAGAAAACAGTCGCAATAACTTTGACTTTTGATCGACTTTGGCGGGGTTTTTTCGGTTTCGGTTCAGTTGGAAGGTGCCACTCCGAAGCTCGTTGACTAGTTTGCATGTCAAACTCGTAAACCCACGTCTCGTCACCAGTAACAATGCGTTTCATGAATGTTCGGTCGGAATTGACTTGTTCTAGCATGTCCTCAGCGACTCTCATGCGATTGAGTTTTTGAAGAAAATTCAGGTCTTTTGGGACTAGCCGAGCGGTAACATGTTTCATACCCAAATGATTAGTTAAAATGGTACGGATCGACTCGTGAGATACAGAAAGTTCGGTGGCTATCTCTCTCAAAGTTGAATGAGGATTTTCAGTCACTATTTCCTTCACTTTTGCGATGTTAACTTCAGTTGCAGACGTTGATGGCCTACCAGAGTGAGGCAAATCTTCCATCACAGCTCGACCGCTTTTGAACGCTTTGTACCACTCATAAGCACGTGTTTTTGATAAAGTCGGTTCACCGTAAGCCTTCTGTAACATTTTCAGTGACTCCGAACACGAAATTCCACGGCGATGCAAAATTTAAGACAAACTCTTTGTTGAGTTTGTTCGGTGTTTTTGTCCATAGTGAAATTGGCTATACACAGTTACACACTAGATATGATATAACTAAAAACAGCACTGTATTTAATATAAATAACAGATGCAACTCAAACTCCGCGCCAAAATGGAAAACAGTTGTACCAATCTAACAACAACAATAAAAGCAAAAATTTGAATTTGGAACCATAAACAAATCATCCATTCCCGATACTTTTTTGACTGAATGTACTTTAAAATTATAAAATAAATATATTTGAGACCCTCACAACAGGCCCTTCCATTAAATATGTTACACGGTACAGATCGCAAATTTTTATTCTTTAATTTTCTATATTGCCCCCCATTTCAAAAGTGACCCCCATCAAAATTCGTTTATTTACGTTACGTCCGTGTTTGGGTTGCAGAAATCCATACGTATACCTAATTTCAACTTAATCGGTCCAGTAGATTCGGAGCAAATTGGCTGTGACAGACGGACAGACACGAGTGATTCTATAAGGGTTCCACCGTTTTTTCCTTCAGACTTCGGAACCATAAAAACAAGGCATGTTAGCTCCTGATTGGTTGTGTAGATCCTGATATACAGCTTGAACCCTGTACTATATGTAGTTGTATAGAGTACAAGGTCCAAGATTGACGGAATGTTTAAATTATGTCTTTTCTGAATTCCATTTGAACACACACACACATTCGATTATTTTATTAATTAATTTAAACTAAGCTTCAAGCTTCGTCTAAAAAGAGCTAAGAGAAATAATTTTACCATTTGGATTGGCTATTTCGTCTACATAACAGTATGATGGTTACGGTGAACGAGTAACTTTCGGTCTACCAATCACCAAAGCAAATTAAGGTGACCAAAATACATTTAATTTCCGTGATTCCTCCCTCACCTGTAATCAAGACAAACTCAACCTCTCTGCCATAGTGTAAAATGCTATAGTAATAGAGATTAGATGAGGTTGAGTTGCTCGGGTGTTTGTGTATTTATGTCTGTAAAACGTTTCCACAACACAAGAGAAATCCTAATGTACGCACACTGGTTTTTGTACGTATATTTTTTAAACGATACCCCTATCCTTATATTTTAAAAACAACGCAGTAGTTGCGGGCATACGAGCTATTAAAATTATACACTGTAAAATTCTGTGACATAAGAACTTTACTATTGCATGTCGTATTTTTAGATGTAGAAGTAAAATAATTTAATCTAGTGCATAATTACGTATAGTATCTTTTATGCCGTGTGGTGCCGGCTCAGAATACCACCACCCCATCTCCTCCCGTGGGTGTCGTAAAAGTCGACTAAGGGATTAGCCGGAGGATGGGCAGCAGCGTCCTTCGAATACATTAACAACTCAACTGCGATCGCCAACCCGTCTGCCAAGCGTGGCGATTATGGCAAAACCCCCCAATGAGCCCACAACACAGTCATATCGGTCGTTGTGGTAATCTTTGGGGGAGGCCTGTGTCCAGCAGTGGACTTCATTCGGCCGAAATGATGATCTTTTATAAAGAAAGCCATCCCAATCTAAAGAAAAAATACTCCGACAACTCGGAGCTTGGTCATAAAAAACTGGGTAATAAAGAGAGTAATAAAAGTAAACATTACGATAACTTTTACTGTGCTGGGTTACACTCTTTTAACTGTTATCGTATTGTACGAAGGATGTTTATTTTATGAATTATGTTATTCCATTTATATTATACACGACGATGAATATAGTGTCGCGTCGTTTTAATACGAAACACAGATAAATGTATGACGTGACAATTGAGTTTTATACTTATGAAGGGTGCGGAAGGGGGTTAGGCTTCTATGGCAAAATGTAGGCTGTGGAGTGGGAAGAGAGATGTAAAAGTTAGCACCGCAATATCGAGTAATTTCGCGATAAATTGCCCAAATTTATCAGTCGGTTGAACGTGGTGATTTCGAATGCTGTCGGTCGTCGGCTTCCCCGATCGAATGCCCCTCGTCATATCGTGTATTTGTCATTAATTTTAATACTGAAATAAATCGTAGCTCCGTTTCATACACACAATCGTGTGCTTAATTAATGTGAAGTAATTTCACACAACATCTCACTGCTGTAAAAGTGCTGTTTCTTGAAATTTATAAGATTTTGAACTCGATCTATTTTTATGTTAGGATCCCAATTAACTAAAAAACAGACAAATCCTTAATCCCATATCAAAAGCTTTTGAATTAGATTGATTATTAGCTTCGCCGCCCGTTAATGACTTTTAGAGATTTATTAAGGATTACTGTGTTTGTATTTTTTACTAATGTGCAGTCGCCGAGAGAATTCGTACCTAACACATGTTAGTTGGACTAGTTTATTTTATATTCAAGATTAAATTTAGGGCTAAACTGTTTTAGTTTATTGTAGATTCAGTTTATAATATTAAAATTCATATAGTAACGTCTAGCTATGTTAAACTAAAATAGTTTAGCGCAAAAATCTTTGATATGAAACTAGGCCAACTGATGGGTGTCAGGAATGCATTCTCACGGCAGCCGCACAAATCTATTGTGGTACGTCGATTAGTACTAGAAGTTATTCGGGATTAATCTATCAACTGAAACATGTAAGTATACACACACACACACTTTAGATAGATTGTAAGTAGTTAGTCAAGTATATACTAAAACAGGGTACATAACGCTTACTGAATATCCGGCTTTTGTCTTAGGAAATATCCGTAAACCGCCTACTTAACGATTAAGAGATTCAAACTTAAAACACTTAAGCAAAGTTTCAAACGTAAACAATCGGGAAGAATTATTTCTTGTTATTCTAATTATTGCGGAATGACACCACATTCGCTGTTTGCCACTAGATAGAGAGATATATATAGAGAATGCTTTAGAAAAACCATGTAACGAGTTTGCTTTTCAGAAAAATACAGCCTGTGCAGTTTAGGAAGCGGTGGTCTCGATGCTTCGTTATGAATATCTAATTTAGATATTTTCATTTAGGCAAAATGTGCTGCAGTTTAAAATGCATTGCAATACATTACTAACACGGAAATAAATTTCGTGCTCGACTTGCTGCAATTTGCTTCGTTTTGTTTTATCGGCCTATTGGGATACTTTCATTCCTTATATGGTCAGTTTCAGAGGGCCAAGTGTGAGTTTATTTTCGACGCGTTTACCGCATTTGGTGCTCCAATTTAAAGAGTCCAAAAAAGAGATAGGGTCGGGCGAATCGCACGTCGTCGCATCCGTTTACGTTTTGATAACGAAAAGCAACTCATACTCGGCCCTCTGGTTTTATACAAACTACTCTTGCTTTCCACAAAACAAGATAAAATAGAGACAACAATCTGATCTTTGCCTTAAAATTATATTGAGTGGACTATTAATCATGCTGCAGCTGAAAAAAAAACAGGGATGGGAGAAAAAAGAATATGAAGGTGAAAATAATATATTATAAAAAGATAAAAAATATTTTAATTCATGTAAATTATGAATCGTTGATGCCTTAGTTGCCGCGCTCCAAGATGTCGATTTTTGGAAGGCGAATGAGAGAACGTGATGGTTGGTGGGTAGTTGTGACAGTAGGCACGAAATTAATTATCTCCCAAATTAAAATTAGATTTATTAATTATCAGTTTAAAATAAGTAATTTTATGACTTCATTAGTATGCTAAACATATAGTACCTCCTAGTCAAGTGGTATCTCCAACTTATTGACAAGTGCACAATTATGGATCACTTAAAGGATCACTGGCCGAACTGAGTGCCTTATTCAGGGACCGAATGTCCCAGTTTGAAGTAGAGCTGCAGAAGACCCACAGCACAGTGCATAGCACAGTCAGTTTGACAACTGACTTCTTAGGTTTTAAAACTTTTATATCAGAGGCACTGGGTTGTCTTCAACGCCAGGTGGAGATTCTTGCGAAGCACGTCGACACACTGGAAATACGAGGTCGAAGAAAAATGCTCCTGCTCCATGGAGTAACTGAAGACAGCAAGGAGGATACTGCGCAGGTGGTGGTTAGAGTGGTGCAGAAGCATCTTCAGTTAGAGGACTTCGCAGAAACTGCCATCAGACGGTGTCATCGGTCGGGACGCCAAGCAGATGTCAATAAGCCCAGACCTATCCTTTTTAAGCTGCAGGATGTCAGTGTCCGTGACAAAATTTGGTATGCCAAAGCCAAACTGAAAGGGTCCGGCGTTAAGGTAGCAGAGTTTCTGACCAGGACGCGGCACCAAGTCTTCACGGCTGCGCGCGCAAAGTATGGCGTAACCAACTGCTGGACAAAGCAGGGCCAAATTCAGATTTTGGGGCCTGATGGTACTCGGCATCGAATCGCCGCCCTCGGCGATTTGATTGCTGAACCTGCGCAAGGAACCGTAAAGCCGGCTGCTGCAGTTTCACCGGAAGCTATGGCTGCTCCAAACAATGATATTATATATTAATAGAGGTAGATATGTTACATACGCGCCAAAAGTAAGAACCAAAACTCCCCCAATTGTAGCACTTTGCAATCAGTTCGCCCAAAACAGAACAACGAGCACACGCTGTCATAATCTCTAATTTTATTAATTAAGTGACAACAATGCCGTCGTGCGTATATAGAAATTGCACAAACTATTTAGCAAACATGAATAAAGAACTAGGGATAACACACCACACGTGGGTAACAAATAAAACAAAATATTTGTATCAAAATACTATTCAAATTACTTATAGAATAATATTCTCGAAGAAAACCCAGGTCAAGCAAAGAAAAGAGACAACACATATATTCTATCACAGGTGCGACAAAGACATCGAGTACACGTGTTGTCATTTTAGATAGCTATCTCTTTTATTCTAGTAGTTTTTGTATCTTCTTTCTTACATCATAGGTAGATGTGCAGTTTTGTAGGTTTATACATACAGATTGAATTTTGCGCGCCAATTAATATGGACGTAATATATCTATGCTATAATATCATTGCTCCAAAGAAAAGCGTGCTGCAGCTAGTAAGAAAGAAAGAAAGTGATCTATTCATTAACAGATTTATCACATTTTTGGTCACTGTATGTTTCGGGTAACCTTTTATGGATTAACTGTACCCTCAAAATTCACTTGTATTTAATCTCATTTAACCTTGTATACATTAGTTTGGTTGTTAATTAACTTCTTAGAAAAATATAGTTTTGACAACTGACGTTTATGACGTTGTCAGTGTCGATTGTCAATGTCAAATAACGTGTTGTTACTTTCCTATTCCTAAAATTTTTAGCATGTTATTCTTTATGATGTATACTTATGGTGATTATATACCACTTTTTATTTTGAATACTGGAAACATTTATTCTTTTCTTAGTATTTTCTATCGTTATAAATTTTATTTACTAGTGAATATTACTCGAACGATATTCGCAATAATTGTGACTAGATAAACAAAGTTAGGTTTTTTGTTTTCAACACGCGACTAGCGGGTGGACAATTTAAATTTTCTTTTTAATTGTGTTGTATATTTAATTTACATTTTTTAAAATTTATATATATATATATATTAATAATGACTGATACTGAAGCCAATAGTGATACTGAAAGCTTTTTATCAGCATGTAGTGACGACAGCTTTAGTAGCATTCCGACATTAGCCGATACCCTGGAGTCTCAGTTTTCCGAAGAATTTCAATGTAGTCCAAGTAAATGGAAAAAAGTATTCCGGCTCATTTTCCTGACATGCTGGCAAATTTTGACTGTAAGAACGTTCATGCAATCTTTGTCTCTGAATCATGGCTGAAACCATGCCTTCCTTCTACTTGTTATTCCCTACCTGGATACCAACTGGTAAGAAATGATCGCACGGGTAGCGTTGGTGGCGGTGTTGCTATATACCTTCGGGCAAATATCCCTTTTTCTATTATTGATATGTCTTCACAGCCGCCACCGCAGAATGCCGGCGAGCACCTCTTTTTAGAAGTTAATCTTTGTCACACGAAGATACTACTTCGGGTGAAGACATCGTTTATGTCGCGTAAGTTCTATCGTCGTCAATGTTAAGGTTTCGCTCTGACAATGACACGCTACACTAGGCAATATAATCCAGTATTCAACTCAGATTAATAAGTTAAGCAATAGAAATTACAGAGACAAGTAGAACCATGGGCACAATCATAGACAATCGGTTATGCAGCGATAAGTGGAGAAGGAGACAAATGTTGGGTACTGTAACGGACGCGTTCGTTTCCAACTTATCTGCTGCTTAACAGCTGCTTCAAAACAGGAAAAGGTTATTTAAAGATGGCATGGTTGGTGGAGTGGTTGATACAGTCGGCTGCTGCGCTCCGGGTCGTGGGTTCGATTCCGCACGGAACAAATATTTGTATGATCTGCAGGTAGTTGTTCCGGGTCTGGGTGTAATGTATGTGGAATTCATGTCTGCAAAGGCACCCACGACACAGGAGAAATCCTAGTGTGGGGCAACGTTTTTTAAAAAGAAAAAGAAGAAAGTGCCGCAGACATAATCTCAAAATGTAAACTAAACATGAAAATATTTATTATTATAATGTCTCTGTATTCACGGGTTAGTAGCCTCTGCAAAGATGAACCCGGTCGTTTGATAGGTATACGCAGGGACTTGGGTCCAATGAAAGGCTCGTTGGAGAATTTTAATCAAAAATATAAAGGGCTTCTGGGACCGGGGCCTCTCCACGGCTGCACTGAAAACGCAGTCTCAGGTTGTCCCGAGCGGTGTAAAACTATCATATAACACGGAAACTACAATTATAAGGTCTAGGAAATATTGCAATGAGCGCTAAATGGATTTATATACATTGAAAAACGGAAAAAACGGCGTCTGCCTTTCCACCTTTAAATTAAATTCTGTAGCAGACGGTGACTCGCCACTCACAAGATGGGATCCTAAATGGTCACCACTATAGGCCACACGCACATTTATCAAATCCTCGGCGACATCCACCAGCGTGAGCGGCTCGGGGTGGCGAGAGGTGCGGCACCATGATCGGCCAACTAAGGCAAGCCAGAGTTAAAAGCCCCGGGCACGGCTGATACACTCTCTGGGGCATTCGAGTACGCAGTGTCACCACTCACATATAGCTCGCCACAAGCTACCCTGCGTTCTGTAAGCTTCTTAATAGTACAAGTATATCATAAGGAGATCCTTATAATATACTTGTTTTTGTATCAAACGGGAGGAACATGTGAGGAAGTTGCTTTAATCTGCCCTCAGGGATTGCGTTATCCCATGGTGAGATAACGACTGCCCCAGAGGGGTATTATTATTATTAAACTATTATTGTTATTATTTCCCATGTTACAAATGTTACGTAATCATCATCATCATCATCACCAGCCTATCGCAGTCCACTGCTGGACATAGGCCACTTCAAGTGCATGCCACTGATCGCGATCGTCGGCTACTCTCATCCAGCTACCGCCAGCCACCTTGCACAGGTCATCACCTCACTGTTACGTAATATATCTTATGAATTTATCTTCTAAATGACACGGTTTTTATTTTTGTAGCTGTGAGCTCCCCATTGTATGGCGACTTGGGACCGCGGGTGATACTAGTAATTATTATACACCTCACTGATGGTACACATAGCTCAGTGGCGATGGTCCAAGGGATATAAGCAATCAAAATCAAGGCCCATTGCCTTGCTTTCGACTTCAAATTGTCTGAAATTCTGCTTAAAATGCTCTGGCTTCGTTTTTAATTCCTCTAGCTCTTGCCAAACCAATAATGTTGCAACGGGATGTAAGTACTTACAGTAGACAGGTCTTATGAATTCCAATTGACACAGCCATTCTAACTCGGACTTCATCCAACAAAACAATTACGCTAAACTAAACCTCGGTAAAAAACCACTTCTTACATTGGTGATACATTACAGAATGGCGAGCAAACGGGAAACGACTATATGCGAGCATGTTTAATTGATTCGATGAGATCGGCTGTGGCCCGTGATAAGCTCACGCCGAACAAAACCCTTGTTTTAAAAAATGGAAACTTTACGGTGTTTACTGGGAATCAGTAAACAAGCGATCCTTTTTTTGGCAATAAAGCTTTTAGGAATGTGAATATTTTGTTCCACCGGAAATTTAGCGAATTTAATAATACTGGTAAATAAAATATATCTGTATTCCGACGATATTAGTTATGGAAACATTCGTTTTGTAAATGTATTATTTTTAAGAAGACATGGCTAACCGTAATATCTTCGTAATTTACAAGGATACTTATCATAATGTACCTATTAAGTACACCCTTTTTTTATTTTATTTTTTATTGGTGCCCAGTGGAAATTCTTCATGAACTTCCTTCGCCCCGGGGAAGGGCGAAAGGGTATGCCGGACTCCTACCGGCTAAAACCACTGGGGCAGTCATCTTCGGCACCTAAGGGAGGCTCCAGGTCCTCGTATGATCACACTGGAGCATTAAGTACCACCCTACTGTCCTGATTTCATCAAAGTTGCATTGCAGTCCATCGAATACGTTCTGACACCACAAGCTTGAATTATTGACTGCTTGTCTAAAAAATGCTTCTAAATAGTCACTGGTCCCACCCTCGTCGATGACATAATATACACTTATGATATTTATTAAGAACACGTACATGTCACTTTACCGCAACGTGACCCATTTTATTTATTCGTCAGTCATAAACAATAAACATAAACAATTTCCAATTCAATTCAAAAGGGCAAAATTCGATTATGGCGGGATAAGGCGATATACCGCTTTTCGAGGTAAATAGAACGTGAAGCCCCGGTGACGTCACGGTACAGTTATTAATTCTGTTGTTCTTACGTAACAGATATTATAAACGTACTACTGTTACAATACGTAGCGTACGCAGACCTCAGAATCTCATTTAAATGCACCTATCACATAACGCAATGAAACTGTAATACTAATGAGAAGATTAAATAGGAGCAAAGTTGTTCGGTCTTTCTATTTTTAGAAAATCGCTCGGACTTGTCTGTGATAGATAATGTTGCGTTGTTTTTATAGCGCCATAAAGTAGTTATTGCTCGTAGGCGATAACACGCGATTTGTAACACTTTAGCGCGCGCTGGGTTGGCCCTCAGAGGGTTCGGCTCTACTCACACATGCTTTATTTCCACACGTTTATAGTGTACTCTTGCCAAGTTTTTGTATTTTGTGCGTTAGAGAAATGTCTACTCCGAGATTACTTTTATTTAAACCCACGAAACTGTTCATATCAGTTTAGACTACATAGATATTTTTTGTCTTTATATATATTTTTTTTTTTAATCTTTGCCCCACACTAGGATTTCTCCTGTGTCGTGGGTGCGTTTACAGACATGAATTCCACATACAATACACCCAGACCCGGAACAACTACCTGCAGATCATACAAATATTTGTTCCGTGCGGGAATCGAACCCATTTTACCTACATTTTGAATCGTTAAACTGTATTTTGTTTCGATCCCTCAGTTCCTAAAGTGATTTATTAGGTGCTTTTTAAAACTAACTAGGGTATAAATTATCGTTAAGTGTTACCATAATGTATTTATTTGTGTTTTTATTGCCTACTGTATAAAATATGCCTCATAAAGTGGCATGCAAATTATTCAGTAAAAATATATATGTTGTATATTTATAACTGAAGGATTTTCATTTCAACAAAATAAACTCGTCCCAAATTAACCCAAACGTCGTTATTTTTCCCATTTTGTCATAATTACGTAGGCTCTGTTGACTGTTCCCCATGCTTCTATTTCAATGAAGCCGTTAAGCCATCCCTTATTTCAAAGTGGGTGAAAATACCGCCAAACGGTAATCATTGTTAAGGCCGACGACGGACCTAAAGTAAAATTAATTTTATTACGACGTGACGATTAAATATAAATTGACCTGAACTTATGGGGTGTACAATATAGGTGAGTACACAAACAGCAGGCTGTGTGGTGCCGGCTACGAATAGCACCAACCCATCTTATCCCTCGGGTGTCGTAAAAGGCGACTATGGGATTAACCGGAGGATGGGCAGTCCTTCGAGTACATTAACACCTCAACTGCGATCGCCAACCCGCCTGCCAAGCGTGGCGATTATGGCAAAACCCCCCTATGAGCACATAACATACCCATATCGGTCGTTGTAGTGATCTTTGGGGGAGGCCTGTGTCCAGCAGTGGACTTTATTCGGCCGAAATGATGATTAGTAAAAATAAGTGAGTGAGTTGAGTCCCAAAAGATGGTACTCGTTCACAAGCGTGACGCGTAACATCAGCATGGGTTAGCTCAATCATATTGTAGACAAACTCCGCGACCCAATACACGAAGCCATCGATCGGCAGAACACTTCAGTGAGCATGACATACCTATACTACCAGTTTAACTATCACGTCATTTAAACATAATAAATTAATAACACACACGGTGTTCACACTTACAGTATCAAAACATATTAAGTTATGGAATAAAAAAAATCTGTATAATGTCATTTAAACAGATATAGAATAATCAAATGAATAATGAAATACAAATTAAAATAATCCATTGTAAGAAGTGATAACTTACCCAATAAAATGTCAAAATAAAGGGAAATATAATATTCACTCAATTCAACCCACTCTGTACATGTTATATGAGATTGTCTTGACATAGCGACCAACTTTTATCATCTAAATACTCTTTTGTGTTGTAGTACGCCTTTTAAATAATTTGGTAATTTTGGTAATTCTAGCAAACGATGTGGTAGTTTATTGTAAATGCGAATATTAAGCCCCACAAACGGTCCATGTACTTACTATGTATAATGATTTATGTCTATTTTGAGTATTGACATTGTGGACGTCGCTATTTTTGACCTATGAACTTATATTTAGCCTAACATATAATATGTTTGCAAAAATAAATTGTGATGCAACAGTGAGAATACTACTTAATACCTTTGAAATTATTTATTTACCTTGATTTACGCGTCACCAACGCGCATCTACGAACTGGGTGGTTCTCTGCTCCGCGGCAGTTTGTGGAACCATAGCGCCTTGGTTTTGTGAGGCGATATGTGCAGACCCAGAGCGTGGATTTTAGCCACGACAATTGCCACCATTTGCTTGGCAAGCCGGATGGTTCCCTCGAAGGACTCCCCGCTGGCCAACACGAGAGAGTCATCAGCGTAACAGACCAAGCTGACGCCAGTGGGGAAGCGGCACGCAGGACCGCGTCGTAGGCAAGGTTCCATAAGAGGGGGCCGAGATCCGACCCCTGCGGAACCCCGTACGTAATCCCCCTTCCCCTTACCTTGCCCACGTAGCTTCATAGAGGTTCTGATAGGCACTTAAGAAAAGTCAACTGTTAAGGTGCACGGTTCGGAAAAGTCGATCTTATGGAGAAGAGCCGGCAAGAAAGGCCGATTAATCACACATCAGGTAGTATAAGGAACACCATACGGTTTTAGCCGTAAGAGACCGGACTCTTTCCTAGGGTGGAGGAAGACCATGAGGATTTCCCCACGAAAAAAACTGGACATGTGTGAGTTGAACTCGCACGTCCCGTACGATGAATATGTAATCTACCATATTTTTTAAATATGTCCCGTATATTGTCTATTGTTGAATTCTCTTCTTCTATTGTTGAATTCGTCTTGTACCAGTAAATTATCCCATGAACAAACTTAACATTGTAGTTCAAAAACACGTTCTCCCATACATACCAACCACAACTGTAAGTTTTTATGCGCAATATTGAAAGAAGAATTTTAACTTTCTGCTCTCCTTCTCCATATGAACATTAACTATACCAAATCTCAACTAACTTTGCAATAAACTGCACGCAATGTGCTTAAAAAGGGGTAGAAAGATTTTTCTTCACTTATTAATATATAGATATCCAGAAATATGTGGTAATAATATATAGGTTTCCAGAAATATGTGGTATCTACATTTTCGAGTTTCGAATAACGAGTAGTTGAGAATTATATTGAGTCCGAGATTCTTTACATTCGGCATTATGAATTTAATACACTTCTTTTTCTCGGCATTTAGTACTAGGTTATTAACCGTAAACCATTGCGTTGCGTTCAGTTCATTAAAATGTTTTCTATTTCTCTCTACCTTAAAAATGATAGAGATGTCATCTGCAAACAGTAGAACGTCACAGATATTCCTTAGAAAGTACGGTAAATAATTAATATTTTTCAAGAACAAGAATGGCCCTAGTATCGGGCCTTGAGGCACGCTTAATTTATTGGGTAGTTTGAAAGAAGTTTCCCCATTAATATTGACGCCCTGAACTGATCTAGATAAGATTTAACTTAACGTACCAAGTGTTACATTGTGGACACCATCTCTTGTCTCACAATCACGAAGTTTTCGTATAAGCATGTCACGGTGAACTATCCTATCGGCTGTTCATAATTATATTTATCTAATGCATACCAACACCTATAGTTTAAAGTCTTCTTTATTACTTCCATATAGAAAATCATAACACAATCATGTGCAACGGCCTGACTAACAAAATTAAACACATAAAAAGGGTGAGAATGACAGTGAATATTTTAATTATTCATCTGTGCAAAAGGGGTGAGTGGAACGGGATGAATTTTGTGATAACCAAGCAAGAATGCGAAAATTGCGACCACCTCAGGAAGATGTGACATTTCAGTTGTTCCACTTTATTTATTATATGTTACTACTAGACTACTAGATGTATTTTATGTAATTATTAATAAAAAAATAATTAAGCACATTTTGTCCTTCTCACAATATGACAGTCTATAATGAATACTCGAGAGATAAAATAAAATGGAGTAACAAAATAAACACACATTACAAGGTATAACTTTCATTATACTAAGGATTCATTATTGAGGAACTTATTAGAAATTGTACCCATAATGGGGTGATAATGGGTAAAATGTGTCTTAACGAGTGAGCATGGCGACGAACACAGTTAATTTAATAATATGATAATGACACTTTAATTATAATTACATCTTATTTAGGGAGCAATGTTTCATGGACATAAAAAGCTGGCTACTTTTAAGACGATCCTTTCAGAATGTTATTGTAAGAGTACACAAAAGAAAATGGGGATATTATGCTTTATGATGTTATAACACTTTTAACTTTATTTAGAATACAATAGAAAATAATCGTTTATCAGTGATTAGGCCATAAAAGATACTTTTACACGTAACTTGGCAGGTATTATCAATTCCTACCGTGTGGCTAAGAATAGCACAAACCCATCTCATCCCGTGGGTGTCGTAGAAGGCGACTATGGGATTAGCCAGAGGCAGAGCAGCAACTCTAATGCGATGGCCAAACCGCCTGCCAAGTGATACGATGACGGCAAAACCCCGAATGAGCTCATAATACAACCCAGACGGTCCTTTCAGCAATCTTTGGGAAGCCTGTATGCGGCAGTGGATGTTTTTCAACTGAAATGACGATAATAGCGATGATGATTATTACTTTACATATACCCTATGTACTATATGAAATAAATAAATACTATGTTATACAAATTATCTTGAGAATATTCAAACGATAGATACTGTAATTAAAATAAGACAATTCGTAAAACTTGTCATTGCGAGACGTTGCTGACAGTCTTCATTTTGCAATGTTATACCGCATACATATATCTAAATGGTTTACAACTAGTACCTGTCCGTACCTCACCGTAAGGTTTCATTTCTTCCCAAGGGCTTAAAGGCGACGCGGATGACAAGTCAACAGGATAAAGGTACTGCGATTACAAACCAGTGTACCATTAGCTCACTCATTTTGGCAATATTTCTTTTAGACCAGTCATTGTTGGGGTCTATTGGAGGCCCATGTATAGCGACGTCTACCGGCTGATATGATGTTATACCATAAAACCACCTCTGCGTATATACAGGGTCTTGCAATAATAGTGAAATTTCTTTTAATGTCACAAACTGTAGGTTATAGGGATTTATTAAAAAAAATTGTTATATCCAATATTTTAAGCAAATGCTTTGAGTAATTAATTAATAGAATTGCCATTTCAACACTAAAATAAACATATTTTCACTGTTTTATTACGAAAACATAAAAAGTGAAATTACAACTTGTTATAATAAGTGATAATCGCGAAAACCTAAGACATTAGTATTACAACTTGTTTATCCGATAACCTATTGATTTATCAAATCAGCCAAAAGAGCGCAGAATGGTTGCTGTTACGGGAAACGTTTAGAGCCCCTTAGTTGATTTTTACGACATCCACGGGAGGAGATGCAGTGGTGCTATATTCCATTCCATTTGTTTTTACAAATTGGCGGTAATTTACAAAGTGCGTGTCGTATGTCGAAATAAATTTGACTACTGAAAATGTTTGCTTCATGATTTATTGCGACTTTCGTTGCCGTCTTAATCAACAACTATGTTATGATAGACTTCGATTGGCATTTCATGATGAAGCTGCATCATCTTGTATCACTGTTTATAACTGGTTCAATAAGTTTAAACGTGGTCGAAGCTATCTCACTGATGATTTGCGCGAAGGACGTCCTTCTTCGGCGACCACTGATGATAACGTGAACGCTGTGCAGCAAATGATTGAAGCTGATAAAAGAGTGACATATCAACAGATCTGGGCAAGTTTAGGTATTGGTATGATTCAAGTGCAAAAAGTCTTTCACAAACAACACAACAAAACAAACAGATGGATTGCTCATAATTAGACGGAAGATCAAAACCGCCGTGATTGGTGCCACGAAATGCTTAAAAAGTATAACGGAGGTGACTCGAATGCTGTGTTTGACATCGTCACAGGTGATGAAAGCTGAATATGACAATCTGCCGAATGCCATTTGTTTTTCTATTTGATTATTTGCCGACAAAAGTAAAGAAGGGCAGAAGTCACTGAAGTTACTGCAGATTTACTTTAACTATTCAATGTCCGTGTGGTGTCCGGATAAAGAATATAGCACCACTCTATCTCCTCCCGTGGATGTCGTAAAAGGCGACTAAGATATTTTAAACCAGAGGAATGAGCAGCAGCGTCCCTCCTGTGGAACAGTAGCCATTCTGCGCTCACCAATCCGCCTGCCAAGCGTGGTGAGTGCTGGCAAATTCCCCCCAATATGATGACACAGTTGTGGTAATCTATGCGGGAGGCCTTTGTTCAGCAGTGGACATTGTATGGCCGATTTGATGACTTTGCAACTTTTATTTATTCTCCAAAATAAAAGATAGACTCAGAGGAATTCGCTTCATGAACGCCGAAGATGCGCACCGCCGTGATTGTGTTCGAAAACAACGTGAAAAACATCCCTTAAGAAGGGTGGGCCACTGCTTCAGTCAATGGTTCCATTGCATGCGACGGTGCTTAGAAAGGAACGGAGACTACTTCGAAAAACTATAAAAATATTAACAGGAAATTACTCAATCATTCCGCTATTGATTTCCTAAAAACATTTCGTGTGACCCTTGTATGTAGTGACACTTGAGTACAAAATTTACCAAATAATACTCTGTACTGTGTATATTCTGTATGGTATTAGTAATTCCCGTAATTCCGTAGTCAGTCGGCGGCACCCCGCAAGTCCTTCGCCTGATTAGACATCTTGCGCCCTGACTACGACTCAATTACACCTTAACACACCATTTGTACGTATTGAATTGAATTCACAACACACACACTGAACACTTATATATGTATGTACTATCGATGGGTTTTGTTGAGCTTCACTTACAGTTGATATACCCTAGTTTAAGAAGCTGCAAAATTAAATGAAACTATCCTTACGATTGAGTATATAATAATATAATATCCGTCTGTAACCGAACCAATGCAGGGCAAAGGCAAGAAGCCTTGTTTTTTTTTTAAATTTTTTTTCCGATGGATATACCTCATGTAGTTTCTTCTCCCCGGGAAAGGGCGAAGGGGCATGCCGGACTACTACCGGCTAAAACCACCGGAGTGGTCATCGTTGGCACCGAAGGGAGGCTCCAGGAACTCGAAAGATCTCCATCTAGAGCCACCCAGAGAGGGGAGAGGGATGGGAGAAGGGAGGGGAACAAATTTAGCTCCACGACCTCCGACCAGTACTACACTGTCATAACTATGGTCTATGATATCGTCGTAATGGCCATGCATTATCACTTTCTAACAATACGCTGACTGTAGCTGATAACTGCGACAGGTCAAATTGATTGCGTATATCGTGTACGCAATAAATTTAAACTATCACTTTTATATTATTTCCATACAATAAGTATATGTATGAAGGTGTACACACAAATAAATAAAACAACAATTAAGCTCATCCTACGAAATAGACGCGATGATTAATCAATTGTCAGTCTCGCTTAGCTCTCGCTTAACTATCGATAGCGTGTGCATACACGCTATCGATAGTTTAGATAGCGTGACAAGCGATCTTACCTACTTCCTTATGCGTGTCATACGTCTTCTAGTATCTTTGTTCAGTAGTAGATATTCTTTGGCTGATATGATGATTGAATGTAGCTTACCTTTACCTTAAACTTGTAACTTACCTGGTATTGTCGCGGTGTCGCATGTGTGTTGCCCCTCGAGAGACTCATTAGTAGATAGGTAGGTAGGATGTGTATTGTCTGCACACAAAACACATTCGTCCATGTTTGTTGTTTAAACACTCAGTGTGATGATAAAAGCTATGACTTGAACCTTACAATACGTTTGGATTTCAAATTCTTATTAATCTAAATTTAAATCACTTTGTATTTTTGATTGGCAGGCATGTTAGCGAACGCAGTTGAGTTGTTAATGTACTCGAAGTACGCTGCTGCCCATCCTCCGGCTAATCCTACAAGTATTAGTTTTATCGTTTTTAAGACTACCTATTTAATATTTTTAGTATACTTAGCTCTAAGTCTAAACCCAAGGAGATTTTAATCAGTGTAAGTTATTTTATTTTAGTGTTCTCCCTTGTACGAAAATTTCCCGAGTGTTATCTTTACAGCATACATATGTAACTAGCATAGCCATTTTGTGTCGCCAAAAAATGCACCGCCTTTCTTCGTACCCGCTTAAAAAATGCAGGCCGTGTAAATGTAAATAAGTTTACCAATGCATACATTACTGATAGGTACTGTCAGTCTGAGACTACCGTCCGTCTGTGTACTACTAGGCAAAAAAGTAAATTATCAGGTATCAATTTATTTTTGTTTAAGTGCTTATATCTTGGCGGTGTAGCACTCGCCACTGCCCTCTATATTTTACTTTCTTGTTGACCTCTTGATACGTCACGACTTTGATTTTCTCCTTCACTTGTTAAACAAAGTATCGACCCTTCCTCTTTCTTTCCGTCTAATTACTGCGATATATTCTAAAGTTATTATAGCTATTATTATTTGCTATTATTCTTCATTTTGCAGGCATAAATCCACAATAAATCACACCCAGACCTTAACCATTGAGCTGAATCTTGTTCCATGCGGGAATAGAAACCGCAACTGTAACGTAGAAAGTAAATTACTTAGCCACTGCACTAACCATACTGGTTTTATAATCTCAATTAGTAGGAGAAGAAAGCATTTATTAGCCCATTAACATTATTGACTTTCTTAAACCATTTGTAGAGTGCATATTTCAATATAGACAAGAGAAGATAATTTCTTCTCCTGCCATAGTGGTGTATCCACGACGCTAAAAGATTATACTGAGTGCGATGGATAGTAGGGTGTACTTAACTCGTAATTTAGCTTGTATATTTTCTTGATTCCTCTTAGTAATTATAAGTAAAACGGCAGAGGAGACAAGAATTCATAAAATAATTGTATTTTTTTATTCCATTATTCTGCGTTAGATAACAAGCCCAGTACTTAAACAAAGGCCAGGCAGTTAATATTAGTATCTATATTACTTAACAAAGCGCAGCATTAGGTATGCAAACCGTTAGCTTCAAACTTACGCTGGTGTATTACCTAAGACGACAAGTTAGTGGTATCACGCCCAGCGTTAGCAATCCGTGCGAATTTCATTCACAAAACCGTCATTATAGAATCATATGAAAGGGCATGCACTGCGGATAAAGGTCGCTGCGGATTTTAATTCTATAGTTTGCTGCAAAATGTGCGCCGTCGTTTGTGATATTTGCTTTAAACCAAATAAAATATGAAATGAAAACTAAATGCACCGCAGTATGAGTCAGACATTAGCACGAGAAAACATAATAAATCAAAGCCACTAAAAATAGTTCCTTGGAATACTAAAAGATACGCTGTGGGATATTTTGGTTTTATTATGATACTAGTTAAGCGTGGGCTTACATTTGGAAATAAGGTTAAATAACGTTATCACATGACTGATTAGGATTACTCCAACTAATTGAGTTCATTAATGTAGAATCAATTACCCCCACTGTAGATATTATTAGCAACTGTGAGAACGCTAATTGTCTACTTTGCTAATGAATAAGATGTTAAGCGTGTACTCAGATGTTAAAAGGACAGACGCTTTGTAATAGATATAAGTACCGGTCTAAGGAAATCTGCCTTTTGACATAATAAATTAATTGGAGATTTTCTTCGTACTTTAAATGTCTAATGCTTTTACACAAGCTGTTTTTTAATTATAGATTCGATGAAATTTTAACTTAAATTTAAAGCTCACAAATTGTTAGACAATTTATACGCTAACTTTTTCTTATCAGTTTAGGATTTCATTATTTATTTAAACACGTTAAGCTTACAATGAAGTATTTATCGCTACATACGCTTAGAGAGTTCAAAATGGAACCCTTTTCATTTCGTGTTTGGGCAACACAGCGGGCTACGCGCGACGGTCCCTCTTACGTACGAATAGTATCACCGTCGAAATATTGAGACAGAAACAGCCTCAAAAAAATGAGTAATCTCGTACAACTGGTGTATTACCCCGAGAAATATGATCGTGTTTATGTTGTGAGCGTATTCGACATTCTTCATCATTTGTATCACTAGAGATATGTAGTACAATGCAATAGCGCAGGTATTGTATCTTGTTTTAGTGTACTAAATAATTATACACTAGTAGCTATGTGTGGAACCAAATAAAGACTATCCTCCCTTTTTTCCCGGGTGTCGTGCACATGCACGTTGTTATAGATACAGAAGAATGCATGTGCATTATACAGTGTGTTGTATGTAGGTACTATAATCGCCAAATCCCTTTCCATGTGTGATGTCATGATTAGCTTCGACTGTTTGTTGTAGCTCTCTATTAGGAGGAGCATTTTCACCGCACGTGTACAGGTTGATGTAGTGATGTCTTTTAGTTGTATTAGGTGCATTATCGTCAGCCCAGTGATATCCAAGGCAGACAGACAGAGATTATGACCTGTCAGAAACTGAAATTCTTGTTTCTCAATTCTGCTTCTGAGTCTCTCGCCCGTAGAGCCAATCCCTTATAGTATTCCTACTGTAAAGTAAGATATTTCGTACATTTTGCTCATCGATGATAATACTAACCATCCATCAATAATACTAGCTCAGAGTAACTTCAGAGTAAGACTGTCATGATAGTATGAGAAATTAAATCTCGAACGTTATCGAACATGTAGAAGGCTGAAGATAGGATTGGCCCGACGGCTGCGGCATCTTACGGTAACTCGATTACCAAATACACACAAGTTGTCGGTCCATCATCGAAAACGGTGATCAACTGTTACTTGCTCTAAATACAATTATACGTCAGCAAACGGGATGATATATATAATATTTTGGTTTATCTTCTACACAGAAATGACAGTAGTATTTTGATTTATGTACGTGGAAGAATTTCATGTAACGTTTAGAGAAGAAACTAACTAATGAAAATGGGTAAGATCGCGATCTTACAACAGAAAAGGTATTATTTAGGTAAGGTTAACAAATACATTTACAAGTTTAGTCGAATACCATCTAGCACGTTTCTTGAAACGAATTCACTCTGTATTTAATTTGTTGAAGTATTTAATATATGATATTTACATCTTAGATAAATAGAAATGTAAAAATATCCTTACAATTATTTAAGACTAAGTTCACTCTGCAACTAATGCAAATGTCGAGTGATTATGCTTAGTCCGTTTTAAAGAACACTTTACCCTCATAAATATTAAAGAATTAGAACGTAAAAACAAACCACTCTCTAAATTGGAAATTAAAATTAACTCGTATATATGTACTTTCTTTGCAAGGAGAGAAGACAACAGTCCTTCTGTTCTAGTCTAGTGACGTTGTCAAAGCCGAGCCTGTCAGCAGTCTGCGGCCGCCTGCCGCTACGCCACCTGAAGCCTGCGGCTGCCTGCCGCCTGGTCGGTGTGACTGACACTCGTAATTATGCGCCCCTGACGCCGCCGGCTTCACGACAAACTTTTAATTGAACCGATGAAACAGTTTTTGGCCATCTATTTTATGAAATTGTTGGCGAAAAACTTTTTACAATATTAATATTGCATTGTGTTTGATTGGCTCTGGTAATAAGTTAGTGTGATGCTTTGGGTAATAAAGAAATAGGTAGTAAGTAATGTTTAACTTAATATTGTCTCTTTTTAATGTGTTGATAATAATTTCGGCCGAATGGAGTCCACTGCTGAACACAGGCCTCCTTCAAAGATCACCACAGTAACCGATATCGGTGTGTTGTGTGCTAATTGAGGGGTTTTGCCATAATCGCCACGCTTGGCAGGTGGGTTGGCGATCGCAGTTGAGTTGTTAATGTATTCGAAGGACGCTGCTGCCCATCCTCCGGCTAATCCCTTAGTCGCCTTTTACGACACCTACGGGATGAGATGGGTTGGTGCTATTCGTAGCCGGCACCAATACTCACAATAAAATTAATAATAATAAAATGCGTTTTCTAAAGAAGTAAAAGGTTATTTATAATTGTCTTCAGATTAGGATTTATCTATAAGTGAAACTATTAAATTTAAGTTCGAAAGACTTCTTTACCCCTCATCTTAACAGATGTAATTCCAAACAAGTGTTAAATGTAGGTGAAAAATATCGAATAAATATTTATGAACGAAGAAAAGTATTTTTTTTCATAAAATTCAATCTGAGCGACCTTTTTCACGGAGTTGTCGAGATATGTAAATTGTTTGTTGTTTCGACAGAAGCCACGCGACTCTCCCTACAGAATAAGTTACACTTTCGCTAAGTACGCAGTGCTCTATTGTAAAATTTCGTCAGAACATTTACGTTTTATTTTCTTTTGTTTAGACTTTTTTGCGGTACGGAATTATGGTATATTTGCTAAATGGAGTTTCCATAATATTCAAGGAGCCACTAGATAGGAATTCATAACTAGAATATTTTTAGAAATTGTCACATTAAGATTAGAACAAACCAAAGATATACCTATACTACAGGAACAAACAAATTTCGTATAAAAAGCAAATTGAAATCCTAATAAGGTTGTCACCCGCGCATTGCGTATAGAAGATTGGGATTCCTTGCAAATGTCGCGCTTTGAGAAGATGATATTTAACGTCAAATGTAATCTCTTCGTCGATTGTTTCTAGTGCGAGGAAAAGAGTCAGACCAAAACATGGTCAAAACTAAGAACACTTCTGCAAAAATCCAATTTGTAGGAAACTACTACATAATCAAGTCGTTTAAATTCTCATTCAGCAAAAAATACTTCTCAGTATTTCTATTCGTGTATACTGTTACTGTTAACTGCGGTTGAATATTTTTGCATAATTTTAGGGTTCAGACCAAAACATGTTACTATCGTTCCCGTTTTTATTCCCACGGGGAGGAAGGACAGGAACGTAGAGTAATATGTCATTACAATCAATATAAATATTATTATATAGATTTGACAGAATTCCTTGAGAACACAAGGCCTGATCTTTTAAATATTATAATTGTGACTTTATTTAGCATGCAGCATAAAGTTTTTCATAAAAGTCGATCCTCGTATATTTTACAATTTTCGTACAACGTTTCTTGATCTTTGGAAACGTTAAACCGGAACTCTACCCTCTAGGGCCGAATATTTTTGAATTTACCGACAAGCCGCCATTTTGCGTTCCAAATATTTAGACCTTTTTTTTCTATTAGTGTCCTGTGTTCTACATGAACTTCCTTCGCCCCGAGGAAGAGCGAAGGGGTATGCCGTACTCCTACCGGCTAAAACCACTGGAGTGGTCATCTTCGGCAGCGGAGGGGGGCTCCAGGTCCTCGGTAAGATCACACTAGAGCCACCCATTGGTGCCACGCCTTTAGGCACATCTCGGAGGGGATGACTGTAAAGCGGTTACCCCCTCTAGCAGGCAGGCTGGGCAGGCGGCTGTGAAAAGGCCACCCCCCAGGCACTTCTCGGGGAGGATTGTAAAGGATCCCCCCGAGCCTTGCGCTGTGCTACGCACACGGCGGCACGTGACCACGTGCGCGCTACCGTCTTCCCGGGGGAAATATTTAGACCTAACGGTATTGAAGCTCTGTCATTGATAATTAAGGCTATGACATGACATGAGTTCCTGGCTTAGCCAATCGTGACTGTTACACCCTTAATCCTCAAAGGTGTACTGCTGTACATCAACAGTTTGGTCGTGCTGGTAGTAGTTCCTCTATGAACTGGGTGAGAATTTTCTTAAAGTAAAGTTACCCATTTTTATTGATCTAGAAATCAAACACAAGACTTTATGTTCAGCAGCCGTGCGTACGATTACTAGGCCAGGTTTCAGCCATCTTACGTGTTAGTAAGATGTGCGTCATTTTCGCACGTAAGCACGTCTTGAAGCAGCGCACTCCGCAGCGCCACAGTCCGCAGTGTCGCAGTGTTAGCACATGGATAATCAAGGCCGGTTGGCTAATGAACATCATTATCAGATATTTGTGCCGATGAGTAATGCACGGTAGCTGGAGGGCAGCGAGCCGAGGAAATTGCCAATTAATGTGTCCGCCGACTACGCCCTGATATTCTCCCCTCATCGCTATTTTAAGATGGGGATACAGCAAGTGATCACTACTGTAAGCATTTATCCTTGGAGCACTTAAAGTTTCAGGCAGAGCGGATTTAGCGTGTAGACAAGATAAAATTAATTCTAAGGATAGTTAATTGAATGCGGTCACATAGAGGATGGTGACTTGATTTAGGTCCCTCTGGCCCAAATAAATTATAAATAGTACATTCATCCTCATCATCTTTTCAGCCAAAGAAGTCTTCTGCTGGACACAGGCATTCCCCAAAGGTCGCCACAACGACTGGTCTGGGTGTGTTGTGTGGTCATCGAAGTGTTTTGCCATAATAGCCAGAATGTCAGGCGGGTTGGCGATCGCTGTTGTGTTGTTAATATACTCGAAGGAAGCTGCTGCCCATCCTCTGGTTAATCCCATAGTCGCCTTCAACAACACCCACGGGATGAGATGGGTTGGTAATAGTAGATTCGGTAAGTGAAAATGAAAAATCTCGATCGCCACGTATGCATAAAAGTTACGAAACAATTGTCGCCATCGGTATAGCGAGACGTCGCGCCATGTTGTTAGCAAATTCAACATTCCCGAATTTTGTGTCCAATGATAAGTTGGGCGATGTGGTCAAACAATGTTGTACAAGGTCTTCCAACATTAGTCCGTTAGAGAATACGTGGCTCAGTTATTAGTAAACACTGCCCGTTATTAGTTGCCGAAACCATTATTATCCATTAGTGAGGTGCTTATTTTATGACTTAACTAGTCTACGCTGTATTTTCTGGCAGGTAATTCCCACGCAATGTTGTGTGTCCGAAGCTTAAGCCTCCAGATAGCTCTCGCTGGGGAGACGATATTTATTCGATTCTTTTTTCTTCTCTGAATACATTATTCTTATTTGTAAATAATTACTTCTTTCGCCGTTTCGTCCTCCTGAGATTAAGGTCGTGACGGTTTTACTTTATTCTAATATGAGTACTACTTATTCTACATGCGTATGATACAATTTCTTATTGATTAATTTCAAGGTCTTAATAGAATATAGTCTTATCATACATAACACGATCCACGTCCGTTCTTGAATATGACCTTCAAGACGTGAGCGTGGGGCAATATTGCCATAATGGCAACCTTTGGTCAACGGATTAATGACTGCAGTTGAGAATAATCTGTGCAATATGTGTGAATGAGGATTCAAAATAAAACAATTTTCTTTGTTTCTTTACCATCAGATTTCCTCAATCACAGGATTCACCAAGCTGTTTCCAAATATTGGGTTAGCTTCCAGTCTGAGCAGGAACGGATGAATATCAAAATTATATGACGAATATCACACGTAGTGACAGTCATCTAATCTCCGCAACACTGATACTTGATAAAACCGATATTCTGAGGTTAGACTGGGTATCTGACGTTTCATATGACGACTATTTAGAGCCGGATTAAGAGGTGTGAAGGGCCTCGGACAAAAAAGGAGTAAAATGTTTTCTAATTGTGTTTCAATAATTTATTGAGAACAAATCGAATTCTTTCAACAAACACGTAGATGTAATATACAAGAAATAAACAAAATTAAATTAAAGTGTTAACGAATGTAACCTTCCGAGCTTTCTTTGACGAAAAATCACTTATGATATAGCTGAAATCCAGAGTAAATCACTTTCAATGCCAACTTCACTTTTTTTTATTGATCACCAGTGGAAATTCTTCATGAACTTCCTCCACACCGGGGAAGGGCGAAGGGGCATGCCGGACTTCTGCCGGTTAAAACCATTGGAGTGGTCATCTTCGGCACCGAAGGGGGGCTCCAGGTCCTCGTAAGATCACACTAGAGCCACCCATTGGTGCCACGCCTTTAGGCACATCTCGGAGGGGATGACTGTAAAGCGTAGGGAAGGCGACTGTGAAAAGGTCGCCCCCCAGGTACTTCTCGGGAAGGATTGTAAGGGATCACCCCAAGCACGTGGCACGTGACTACATGGGCGCCACCATCTTCCCGGGGGTTTTATGGTATGATTCCGCAGACTCCCCAATACTCGTGACCACCCAGGCCCTCTGCCATAAGGCGATGGCAGGATGTAGATGCCAATTTTACATAGTTTTCTATCTATCTACTGTAGGGGTCCCTCTCATGTGGAGGCCCCGAGCCTGTAGCTCCGGTTGCCCTGTCCTAGATCCGGTTCTGCAACTAGTCTAATTTCTGAAATATATTTTATGAAATTTTGTTTATTTATCCTGGCCCTTTTCGGGTCAGTGCAACAGTGTTTAAATTAAGTGCCTTCAGTTTCATAGATCAGGTCCTACGATCGCAATCGGCATGATAAAGACCACTGAAGATATTGAAACTGTATGTAGATATGCTTCTGTGAATACTCCTTTTACAAGAACTTAGTCAAAAGCGTTAATTTTCAATGTTTAACATGGGCCTCCGAACTAAAGAGATTATTCACCACGCAATCTGATCGTAGTGTATTGTTTTAAGAACACCGATTCCTACTCTGTTTTTTTATATTTTGTTATACAACATGGTTACGAGACAAGTAAGTCATTTGCCTGGAGGAAAGCATTACGCCTGTACATAACAATTGTAATGCTATCCAGGACTAGTCCTGGGTGGAAACACACTGCACTCGTCACCTCAAGACAAGTTATTTTGCCCTTCTAACCAGAACACAGTAATGTCGAAAGTTTAAACACTACGGCGAATATCTGATAATGCTGCTTTACTGCTACTTATGACATAATCCTTTGATCGCTCTACAAGGAAGTGGTCTTACCACACGGCCATCGCTAAGTCAGCCAACCACATGTCATCTCACAATCTATTTAGTTAAATTAGGCCTGAAACTTAAATACAGGATTAGGATTACGCTCGATTTACATTTAAATATCCGAGAGCTGAGAGAGATGAGATGTTCGAGAGAGAATATGTTCATCCGGGATAAGAATATAGCACCACTCCATCTCCTCTCGTGGATATTGTAAAAGGCGATTAAGGGGCTCTAAACTAGAGGAATGGGCAGCGCGTCCCTTCTACGGAACAGCAGACATTTTGCGCTCGCCAACCCGCCTGTTAAGCATGGTGAGTACTTGCAAATCCCCCCCAAAAGACGAGATACGGCATGTAACCGGTCGTCTATGGGGGAGGCCTTTGTTCAGCAGTGGTTGCCTTTGGGTTTAAATGATGATGATGAACATGTCATGTAAACAAAGAAGAACAGTTAAATTATTTATATCGTATTGCACATTGGGCGTTTAACTTATCCCGCGTTATTTAGCTTAAGCGTTATGCGGATATAACTTCAAAACATTTTCATTTGTGCTAATATGATGACGGCAGGGTTGGTGCAGTGGCTAATACAGTCGACTGCTGCGCTCCGGATCGTGGGTTCGATTCCCGCACGGAACAAATGTTTGTATGATCTGCAGGTAGTTGTTCCGGGTCTGAGTGTATTGTATGTGAATTTCATGTCTGTAAATGCACCCACGACACAGGAGAAATCCAAGAGCGGGGGAACGGTTTAAAAACAATATATAACCCCAAAAGCCATACATTCATATATCATATATATGTTTGTTGTCTAGCCGCCATTCGTTGAGCGAGAGATAAGTGATATAAATAGGGTATTAACCAAACACAAGCAAATAGAAGTATTATCCACACACAATAGCCAGGTAAGCTGGCAGCCGACAGCTGCTTTTAACATGATATTCTCTTGTTTTATTATATTATCGACGTGCATGCAATACATTCACGTCTGGTTAAGTTATAGAACGATGCTATACATTGTATGAGAAAGCAGCAAGGGAAATTATACATGGTATTGTGAACATTTTAGGGAATAATTCACGTGGCTCAGTGCAACCGCCCCGGGGGATGCGCGAATCTGCCAACCTATGGGCTACGGCAGTTGGCTACGGGCCGTAGTGACGGCGTTACGCTGCCGCTACGCGGTTACTACGAACGCGCGGTTGGGTAAACACGTGCTGGGACTCGTGAATTTATTTATAACTGTGCTGCATATTTAAGTGGAAAGTTCGTATTTATATTTATCTATACGTTATATTGCTTATTAACTTTGGTAGTGTATACTACTACATGTTTTGAATAAATATTAATAAAGAAATGATAGACAACGTAGCTCGACCTCTGTGATTGTACCTTCACACTTACTTTCATTTTTATCGTTTATTTCACTCAATATCACTATCTTTTAGAACACTAAGTTTATTATCAGATGTTTCGTGCTTGATACTAGTGAATAAATTATAATGCCCTGGTAGTGCATCACGTACATCATAATAGATCAATGTTTATATAGTCTTAACACTGAAATTGAATGTGGAGACTGAGAGAGGGTAATTTAATTCTACATTAGATTTGACTTGATCTGCTGACTCAAACAATACATTTTTAAGAGAGTAATTGTGCCTGAATGCTTACTATTTTTATCAGCCTTATGGCTTTTATTCATTCTCTCGCTTATAAAATTTGATTCGCAAGTATACAATATAAATTTTCTTATTACTAGATCATTCAAGTCATGTTACTGTGAAGAATGAACATATATTTGTCTATAAAGAAAGCGACAGACAAAGTCTAGTCAGTGAATTAATTTCAGTAGTCAGTTTGTTTGTAGTATGAAGACAGAGACGATGTATTCGTCGATGTGGTTCATGAGCATCGTCGCCCTCCTGGTGGTGGATGTTAGGACTGGCGCCTTACAGGATCGAGGTAAGCACTATATAACTAATTGTACACTATATAACTATAAAACTAATTATAAAACTAACAGGTTAGCATCTAATAAACCGACCACGTTTTCGATTGGTTTCTAGAATGTCGTAGAAGCATCTAGAATCTCTTGGAGCAGTATACAAATAGAGCGTTAGACCATACCACCAAATATCAGTTCAGAAGATTTAAGCATGGAAACTTTGGTCTGTTTGATGAACCTCATACAGGAAGACCTACAATAAATGTGAATGAATTAAAAAGGCTTATAGAAATGGATGCTAGTTTCACTCCACGTTTCTGGCAGAGCAATTATTTCAATGCTGTTATACTGCAATAAAAATAATATTACGCTTTAGGATCCACACTTGTGGATATTCATGGAAATATTCAGTTTGGATGGCACATAAATACAGAAAACGCACCGTGGGGCGGCCTCCAACCAAGTGGATAGACGACTTGGTGAAGGTCACTGGGAGTCGTTGGATGAGGACGGCATGTGACCGCTCGTTTTAGAAGTCTAAGTGGGAGGCCTTTGTTCAGCAGTGGACGTCCTTTCACTGATATGATGATGATGCCACATAAAATAATTTTGTGTATTAAGATGGCGGGTTTTTAGTTGATATAAAGACAGACCGGTAAATCAGTATATATTGGTGAATAGGTTATTAGCAACGCTATACAAGTTGTTATACATGTCACTATACTAGCTGGCAATTTCTTACTAATTGACATCTTGAAAAGAGGCACTGAAACTAACGTCGATTTGGTTCATGACCATCGTAGCTTTGCTGGCTGTGGATATTTACAAAATTTGCGCTTTAAGAAATCTAAATCAGAGGAGATTCTATTTCAAAAGATAAATATCGGTCCTTGAAAATACCTGAACTCGAACTGTGAACTAAACCGATATTGAATGAACTCAAATTCTCTTTTTTTTATTATTCCCGCTTTAATCTGGGAGTGCAGACACTCAGAAGGTGCTCTTCATCCTCCGCAAGACGGATAAACCGGCTTAGGAAAAGAGTTTACTACAGTGTTGTACGTAGTTGGGTAGTTATTTCTTAATTATTCTATTAGTTTGGTGGAAGCCGGTGGATACTTAGCTGAAAACTGCGCCCATTTATTAACATAGCATCTTTATAACCTATTAACCCCATTGCATGTGTGACAAACATATTACAAAAAAGCTTCGGCGGTAAATAATTCTGTCTTACCCATTAAGCCTAGCTAACTAGCATTTTTTTTACGTTAGGCTTAAGTAGCATTTTTTAAGTAAGCCCAGGTAGGTAAGCATCTTGCTTGCGTGTAGTTTTTTATTATTTTATGTTATTTAGCATCAAAGCCAAATCGATTAGTATTTTTTGTTGTTTTTGTCTAATTGCTCACAGAAGACGTAAGGAAGATAGATTCGATTTATTCCGGCCTATAACATACTTATATCATACAAACTAGACGAAGTGGGGGGCAAAAGCTCACTCAATCTTATAAAAGGCATACTTAATACGAGTATTTTAAACTTGCTTTGACACACGTTAAATTCAGTATTTTCTAAATGTTTGCCAGTCTTCATTGGTAAGGGTTTGAGGGTTTTAATGCCATCGTCCGAAAACATTGTAGATAGCTCCAACAGCATGTTGAACACATTGTCTGACATATGGGACTGTCTGATGCTTGGACGCTGGATACGAGTTCATATATCTATTGTGAAGTAAACAGTATCTTAGTATATAATTTACATACTAGATGTATTTACTAACAATAGACTAATAATAATAATATAATTATTAGCCTATTTTGTTTTTCCTGTTCGAAACGTCAGGAAAAACAAATATCTAACAAAATATACGCGATAGAATCCGTTTAAAAGTGTTTTATTATAATGTGTAATACTCGCGAAAACCTAAGAAATTGTTATATTTCAGTATATAATAGTTAGATATCCATATATGTGTTAGTAAAAGTCTTATAAGTATGTTAGTAGGAATACAGGTTTTATTTATTTTTAAACAGAACCTATGACTATGTCTATCCAGTATTTGACTATAGGGCTGTCAGAACGCTCAGCAATCACTCTCAGAACGGTGTTGTGACTGCCGCGCACTCGTTAAAGTAATGACGCTACCTTCTTCCGCATAATAGCGTGAAAGCCGGCAGTGTGCGCCTCCAGGAACATTCCCGACGCACTACAGCACCGTGGCAGTCCCAACAGCATTCTAAAAGCGTTGTTATACTGAACACGGAGGACGTTGTAGGCTTGGCGCGAATATTTGACCCACAGGCTGCCAGAGCAAAAAGATTGGCAGTATGCTTTAAACAACGTAATTTTCACATCTGTGATGCAGTGTGCGAACCTGTGGGCCAATATTGCTCCTCACTACTAACGACCTCCGCACTCTTTCTATATCCTCATCATCTTTAAGGTCTGCGGTTATTATATGACCGAGATATTTAAATTTATCCACTAGTTTAAGCACTGAGCCGATTAGTAGAACTGGAGGGACGTCCGTTGGATAATTTTTCCCAGCCCTAAAGGTGAGAACTTCGCTCTTCTTACAATTATATTTTAGCCCATGAGTCCCCGCATAATTCTCACAGATCCCAACTAGTATTCTAATAGCGTTAATCGACGGAGCCAGCAGCACCATATCATCAGCATAGCTAATGTTAGTCAGTAACATTCATCATACAGACTCCGTCAATGTAACAACCGGTATGTATACTGCTGAGTTCGCTGATCAACTGATCCATATACAAATTAAAAAGTATTGGCGAGGACAGACCTCCCTGTCTCACACCATATTCCTCAGACATGGTACCAGCCCATCTTACCTGGTTAATTTGGTTTAAATACCAGTACTTAAGAAGAGAGATGCTTTCACCGGCCACTTTCGTGCCCTCTAGCTTATCCCAGAGCTTATCATACTCTACTGAATCAAAGGCTCTCGACAAGTCCAGAAAACACGCGTAAACGGTGTCTTCCTATCTGTTTAATATTGGACAGTGTGCTTAAGGCCCAAAATGGCAGTTTCAGTTGACAGCCCGGCCCTGTGCACTATGTAAGCTCATGTTTTTATTAAGATGACGATTAAGCAGACTGTCCAATACCTTAGCCACTATCGTCACCGCTAAGGTCGTCTTATTACTTACACTAAATGGAGCTAAAATAGTCTGAAATAAAGATAAATTATATTATTTTAAATTCGAGATTTAGGAGGATTTATACATTTCTTAGGGACATTGGTACCAAATGTAGACTGTAAAAACAGTGAGTCCTAGCTGTCATGAGTATCTGAAGGTCCAGCCTATGCGCCATCATATCGAAGATCTACCAAAAGCTCAATAAGGTTGCATTAAATCAGTTCTCAACCAACTTTTTTGGAACAAAGCATCGACCGATTTCACATTGACAGTCGGACGATCAGTTCCAGTAATTAAATCAAGCTATATACGTTTCAAAGTCACAATTAAATTCACATTTATAATTAATACATCCAGCGGATTATTCATATGACCAACGAGTACAATCAACTCCAATATATGGTATTCAATCACGTGCTCAGGACAGCCTACAAATGACAGAGCCTTAATAATTTGCTGTATCGAAAAAATTGTACTCTGTGATATTACCATCCACCATCATTTTTTTATTTATTTAACCAGGTGGAAAATATCATGTACTTCCTCCACCCCGCTTATAGCATCGTTTCAGTGCTTAGTCGTCAGAACAGCTAACTAAAATGTTCTACTTAATTAATCTTATTGATTCGGTATGACCCGTGTGCTCCATAATATTTTTTTAAGAATTCTTCGATACTAAGATAAGTGTTCGATTATTATATAAATAATATATACATTTATTTATTTAGTTATTTTATACTTAATTTATAAAAACACTCTAGATTAAATACAATTACTCGTAAAAAATGTTAGTTAGGTATATTAAATTAAAGTTTAATTATGAATACACATTAACATTTCAAAAAAGTACCTACTAGATTTTATTTGGCATACCTAGAACATATTTTTACTTATAAGTTTTATTTTATTGCCAATCACTAGAATTAGACGTGAATGTTTTCAGTACTGTCGCCTACAATAGAAACGATCAATCCACTTTTAGTTTTAAAGCAATTCACTGCACATTCGGCGGAAGGAATTCCGTCTTCATCTATAGTTGGGTGTAGTGGAGGCCAATAATCCCCGCTCTCAGACGTGCCTCGGTTTTCTTTGTCCAGTCTATCCATACTAACGAGCTCTCTATCAAGCTAGCTCAGAGAACTGCCTGACTTGACTGTTTACTATTGTATCAGAAGAAAGTTAGTAATTTTAAATTGTTCTATGAAATCGCAGTGTACCAAATGTGTGTTATTCTACAAAAGTAGTATAGCCGCTATGAGTCTTGTAATGCTCTGAATAAGAAGAAGGCTAAATATAAAAGTAGAAATAAAAGAAAGATAGAAAGTTTTATTATTGGTACAACACAGAGGATTTATTGACCACTTTCGTGGGGAAATCCTCATGGACTTCCTCCGCCTTGAGAAGGGTGGAGAGGCATTCTCTTACCGGCTAAAATCCCCCGGTGTCCTTCCACTTACCTCTAGCCGTGGTAGGTGCACGCTTTATCAGCATTACACCACGCCCCCGGCAGGTACCGGCCCGTCACAGTTTGATGGGCCCCATCTTTGTGCGACCTGGTTGGCCGCAAATATCCTACAGAGAGGACTTATAGATCTTTTTTTTATTGGTGCCCAGTGGAAATTCTTCATGAACTTCTTTCGCCCCGGGGAAGGGCGAAGGGGCATGCCGGACTCCTTTTTTTTATTTTTTTTTATTTGTGCCCAGTGGAGATTCTTCATGAACTTCCTTCGCCCCGGGGAAGGACGAAGGGGAATGCCGGACTCCTACCGGCTAAAACCACTGGAGTAATCGGTCATCTTCGGCACCTAAGGGAGGCTCCAGGTCCTCGTATGATCACACTAGAGCCGCCCACTGGTGCCACGCCTATTGGCACATCTCGAAGAGGCTGACTGTAAAGCGGTCACCCCCCAAGGGGGATTGTAAAGGATCCCCCAAAGCGTCCCACTGCAGCGCGTGACCACATGCGTGCTACCGTCTTCTCTTGGGTCGCTTGGTGTGGGCACGCAGATTCCCCAATCTACGCACCCGCGAACCCAAAGGTCCCCCACCTTATAGCAACGGCAGGGGTTTTCAGGCGTATCGGAATTAGGCGCCAGGGTGGTTGTTACCCCGGCGCCGTCTCCTCCTTCTTCGAGCGGGGTCGGCCCTCTCCCGATCCCGGTCTGCGGTCTCCTTCTGGAGCATGACGCTCTCACAGAAGGAGACCACTGCATTCCAGTTTTCGTGCTCTACCAACATAGCCGACACTACTGCTGGCAGAGAGAGATCTTGCCCGATCCGATCGACCAGGATCCGCCGCTCGGTGGCACACGCAGGGCACGCCTCAAGCGTGTGCTGTGCGGTGTCCTGGTCGCTATCACAATGGTGGCATTGGCAATGGCAATGGCACTGTGCCGTGGCCTCACGTCCTATCCTGTGCAGGTACGCACCGAAACAACCGTGCCCGGTGAGCACCTGCGTCAGGCTGTAGGTGACGCGCTCGCTCCTTCTGAGCCAGGCTCCAAAGAGCGGCAGGACGGCCTCCACGACGCGCTTGGTCGCATACTGCATCCGCAGGCGGTGACGCCACTTTCCAAGTGCGCGCCGCCGAGCTAGCCGCCTCAGCCTGTCTAACGCCCCTGGAGGTGCGCCTTCGCCGCTCTGGCGGAGGGAGCGTGTCTGATCGTAAACTCACGCATCCATCTCCGCCAGGATGTCAAAAGGCGGAAAACGCGCCAGGAGAGTTGCCACCTCTAGGACACTGTTCAGTATCCTCGTGCGATCCGGATAGCCACTCTGCGCTGCAGACCGTGCATTTTAGTTCTGCAGCGCTGGGCGCCTGATAATCGAGCTGACCATACAGGTGCCCCATATAGGGCCACAGACCACACGACCCACCCGTAGAGACGACGAACTTCCTCACATGGACCCCCGAGATTGGGCAGTAGCCGGTGTAGTGCACCCACTACCCTCTCGACTCCTATCGACGTATTTGAATAGTTTTTTAAATTTATTAGTTCTGTACATAATATTGTGGATACATAAAAGTCTTAACTTATTGACCCAGGTTCAAATAGTAATGGTTTATAAATATATAAACAAAATAACAATAAAAAACTTTTTGTGAATTATAATTAAAAACCTTATATATCTTCGAGTGGTGCTTACGTAATCTCGATATTGTTTTGTGCGAACACCGCAAAACCACTTAATGAGGATATGAAATAAATAACATAATTTGTAATAAATAAAGTTGGGTGTCCTAAACAAAGTTAAGCGATGCTTCATAATTGGACAGCTTCTTAAGCTTTACCGAGCACCGGTCTGATCTTGTACGCATACTCGCAGCTAAAAGCCTTATAGACAACAATGGTCCACAGTCTAGCACATTGGCGAAATTGGCACATTGGGTCGTCTATAGGCTGTATTTTGGGGAGTGTGCGCGGACGTTATACGAACTGATCTCGCCATCTTCCTTCTACTATCGGAATTTCAGATTTCGCACTGCAGATTACTATCCACACTTAGTTGATATCCCGATATGACGTACCCAGTGCTTCGCCTCAACCTTTATTATGTGTCAAGGTCACAGTCAAGGCAACTCCCTACCAGCGTCTGTGTTCCCTACTACCTATAACCTGTTTACCTTTAAAGCAAGAGTAAATAGGCATCTTCTGCAGGCATCGCGTTTCATTAGGCAAGATCGAAGTCAGTACACATTCATAAAAAAATCCCTGTAATAATCTAAATCTGTGTAAAATACCGAATATATTTTTTTTAACTGCACTGGTTGTGATCGTAATATTATAGACTACTAGCTGGGACCCGCGGTTTCACCCGCGTGTAATTTAAAAGAAATTTAGAGTATTTCGACATAGACACTTGACATAGAATATAAATGTTGGATTTCAAGGGTTTTTTTTTTTGCGCGGAACCCTAATTATTTTTCTAAAATAAAAGTAGCCTAAGTTATTCCTTATAACATCAGCTATCGGCCAGTGAAAGTCCCGTCAAAATCGGTCCAGCCGTTTCGGAGATTACCCGGAACAAACAGACAGACAGACAGACAGACAAAACATTTAAGAATAGTATTTTTGTTATAGGTACCGTATATACTTTCATATGCATTTAGTAAAAAGCTGTTATTTTGACATTACAAACAGACACTTCAATTTTATTTATTTGTATAGATTATATAAAAGGTAGGAAACACCAGAATAATAACTCCTTTTCAGTTAGGTTGCTTACAGATTGTTTCCAAATTCAGTTTCCACAAAGTACTCAGTTATTAGTTTTTTCAACAATTTCCATGTCGGAACCGCATAGCGAAAATGTACCGACCCAACGTTCCCTGCGGTCAGGGGGAGTAGAGGCACGGCACGGACCGAACAACACACTTCAAAGGACACACTTCGTTGAAATTTTTATTCAACTCGAGTTTGAATCTGAAGAGGAATTAAAACAAAATGTCGTTTTACGACGTTTTACAAACTTTCTCTTTTTTATTGCCTGATTGGAACTTTTATTTGAAAAGGTTATGGATAATCGATTAATTATTTTTTGTGACTTCTCGGGAAATAGAGTATTGTAAGTTCCCCGAAATGCTGTGTTGGTTGTTTCATTCACTCATTCATTCATTCATTGGTATATTTAATATTAGAAAACCCGGCCATGTTTGTTGGACCTGTGATTAAACTGCCTCATTGGTCAAATGCATGGCTGCCTTCTGTTAGTTCTTGTTGTGATGCCCAGGTTTGAGCAAAGTGGTAACAACTCTAAGTCAAAGCTGGGGTTATAAAATTATGTTCAGTCCAAATATAATCATCATATTTTTTTCACTTAAAACGGAGCTACATTGTTTCCTATTTTAGTGCTAAGTACAGTCCATTTTGCCATCGAAGATGTGTAAAATTTCAATTTTAACAATTAAATTTAAGCTATTATTATACAGTGCCTATTTTTTTTTAAACTTTGCCCCACACTTGATTGATGCACCGGAACAACTACCTGCAGATCATAAAAATGTTTGTTCTGTGCGGGAATCGAACCCGCGACCCGAAGTGCAGCAGCTGACTGTATCAGCCACTGCACCAAAAATACCATGAAACAAAATGAAATACACAATTCCATTAAATAAATTACATAAAACATATAATTTGTAACACGACAAGGTTTAATTATCAACATGCATCATAGTGTCATATTTGAAAATAAGGACTAAAATACAACATTAGACCTCTATTTCTATCTTTATTATTTACTAGTTATTATTATAGGACGCTCATTACAATATCACTATACTTTACATTGTGTTCTTTGGTAAACAATAAATAATTTATCTATTTCATCAAATATATGTAATGTATATTCCAGGTTCAATGTTCATCATCACCTAAATGTGGACATATTATATAATTAAATAGAACCTTTTAACTCTTGTACTAGTACACTATCACATGTTATAAATGTGCAAATATAATTATGTAATTAGATTCAACCCGCCAAGTAATAAAGAAATAAAAGTGTACTCTATCTATTCCATTTCCTTCGCATCGGTACTCTAAAATAACTGAACACTTTTTAATAGGAGCTCCGGTGTTGCAATTTCCGGGAATCAAATGGGTTATTGAATAGGGTAAGGGGCGTCTGTTTGGCAGACGGAACGGGATGTTTTATACCCTGTTTGAATAAGGGACGATGCCGTAAATACTGTCCAATTTCAAAGTTCTCGCAGCCGACGCCGCGGGTAAAAACTACTAATATGTAGCTATATGTAATATATACGACGGGCCGGTATCATAGTCCAGCTGTATTCTTTTTTTGGTTTTTTCCACTGAGTTAAAAAGCAAGCGTACACCCCACCTGATGGTAACCAATTACTGTTATCACATTATGTGGTTGACCCAAATTTCCTTCATATTATCTTGTGAATGCACCTTTAACCGATCTAATCATTCTGCAAATGCCTGGTTTTCATAATCGCGATACTCGTACGGTTGTCTTCGTTTTAGGCAACAAATTCAATGCTAAGTGAAATAGGAAAACGGAGCTTAACATATATACAAAGCGGTCTACATGCTTGACTAAATTTATTTATAAAATCTCATTTCTACATAGTTCAGATATTTGCCGAAGCAAAACCTGCAACAGAGGGAAGAAAAACGATAACCTACTACGAAGGTGACAAAAAAACAACAAGGATACTTATATGTTGTCTACATGTGACTGGCTGGCTCTGGCTCTACTGAGACCCAGTGCGCGGGAATCCACCATGCGACCTATAGGCGCGGGTGATTGTCTAAGTACATATAATGGATGAGAGCAGACGCCGTACGTCTGAAGTTGTCACGGGGTGGCAAAGTGAGGTCCTCATAAGACACATTTTATTATTACCGTAACATATTCCTAAAGTCTAAGTCCTAAACTTGATGAGATAAGGTGACAGGTACTAAAAAGAGATTCTGATTTTAATCAATGCGAAATAACAACAATATATTTGTACTAAGACCGCTATTCCTGCTCGTAGACGTTTATGATAACCAAGCATTACATTAATGTCTTTCAACACCAAGTGGTCTGAGAATATGGTCGTAAAATCTTCTACTGTGAGCACAATAGTTACACAATTTAATGAAATAATAACGTAAGACATAAATGTAGTGATAAAACAGTGATCGACGCCACAGGCAAGGGTTAGGGTGTGTTCAATCTTAGTTTGCCTAGAGCAATCTTCTTTGCTCTCTCTTAGAACAAATATGTAGAAAAAATGTACTGGTATTATAGCGATGAACTATGATTCTATAGATTATTAATATTTGGACATGTACTTATATAAAATAGCCCTAGTGATAGTAGTTAGAAAGTAAATTACTATTTTATAGAAGTATCTCTTGTATTTATCCTTTTTTAATTTATCTGATCATTTATTTAGGTTTCGTCGAATATTCCAACGCATTTGGCAACATTTATGTGACTATTTTAATGCTCGTTGTTAATAATATAAAACATAATAACGCAATAATTGTCATTTTGTATAAAAAAGGCTGCTTACGGCTGGTAACTTGCCGGAAATATATGATATTAGACCTTAGCACTTAGCTAGACTTTAGCAGAGGTCAAAGCCAGAGAACAGTATCCTAGGGGTCCGACTTACGAAGCGGAAACGTTACCAAAGGGATGACTATAAAAAAAACTGGACAAGTGCGAATTGAACTCGCGTGGAGAGGGCTCCGAACGAAGAATATGTTATCGACAATGTTTTTTTTAAACTGACCCAAATTTGTTTGTCGTAACTAAAATATATTGTCTATTGTTGAATTCGGTCTTGTACCAATAACTTATGCCTAGAAAAAACTTAATATCGTAGTTGAAAAACATGTACTCCCATACAGTCCAACTGCAAACGTAAGTTTGTACGCACAATATTGAAAAATGTACCATGTTATTTTAAGACCATAGACTTCTTATAGGTTTTCCTGTAATCTATAGGTGAAGAACTATTCTCTATATTCTTTCAAAATTTTAGAGATATGGGACGGAATGGTAAATTTTCAATTTACAATTTTCTTAAATAACTTTAAAACTGTATATATTAAAATAAAAAAATAAATATATTTGAGACCCTCACAACAAGCCCTTTCATTTCATATATTACACGGTACAGTTTGGATAAATTTATTCTTTACGAGTAATTTTCTATATTGTCCCACAAAAGAGAAACTTATTTTCAAAGTTCATTTATTTACATTGCACGTTCGTGTTTGGGTCGTAGAAATCCATCCAAATTTCAATTTAATCGGTCCAGTATATTCGGAGCAAATTGGCTGTGACAGGCGGACAGACAGACAGACACACACACGAGTGATCCTATAAGGGCTCCGCTGTTTTTCCCTCGGACGTTCGGAACCCTCAAAAGACAAATGTTTAGGTCTTAAAATAGTTTGACGGCTATAGACGCTTATTTTGTGGTTATTTCCTGCCTACTTGGTATAAAACGTTGCCTACAATTATCGATTTCTTGTGATATTGATTTCGATATTCAGTACGTTTGTACAGATACACTACTACTCTATTTCATCAGTTTTAGCTGTTCTACATAAAATATTAAGATACAAATGTTGTACATAATGTGTTAGTTTTGCAGTTATTATACTAAGAAAGCTTTCGCTATATAGATGCGACATACTTATTATACTTAGATAAAATCGAATTGTTGTAGGTACAAGTGTATCCAACATTAATTATCAAAAACCTCGACACACATATTGAGGCAGGGTCACGACTAGTGCGTATATTTACAGCGCGGCGCGGTGTCTACATATCGTAGTTGGTAAGTCGTGATCAAAGTTGGGAAGGGTTGTTCACACCGCAGCTCACAATCCCTTACTTGTTTGTTGTTATGGCTGTGTGTGTCAAGCTGAACTTTGACTTCGCTTGAGTTATGATACGACTGCCTCCAAGCAATTACTTACAACATATATTATGCTGTTATTATATACTACCAACTCCACTTTTCTATTTTACCGATTTCTGTTATATGGTGGAATTAGTGATGTTCAAGTATATATCCACTTGAAAGACACAAGGGATTTTTGGCCGTGGACGCTTTACATTAATCCATTTTCTATATTTATCTATAAATTTAGTCCTACTGTCTTTATAACGGCGCATCGGTTGTAGCCCGTATATCGACGCAGTCTGTCACTGAAAATCAGTACTCTGGTGCCGCTCTGTTCATGCACTACCACAGTATGCTGAGCGTTGGCTATTTTGTATGGATATCCTAGAATATCTTCTAAACCAATTTTGCTTTTTGTATACTTGAATTTTAATATTTAGGTGATATTGTTTTTATATAATAAATTACTTATCTTTCTTTTTTATTACAATAAGCTCCGGAAGAATAGAAAATACAAATCAGATTTAGCCCTGTTTTGATTTTTATTTGTGTCTATCACCTGATCACCTGTACACAAAGTTGCTCATTTTTTATTGCTTCTGGCTCGACTCCAAGTTTCTGACAAAGCCTAATCGAATTTCCTCGATATGTGCACTTCACTCCGTAGTAAGATATTTGTCGTTTGGAATTACATTTGCACTGGAGAAATACTGGATACTTTTTACTTCGACTTTTTTTGCTTGTGATTGTGTATTCTAGGAAGGAAGGTATCCCAATAGTAATTTCGTATACTTACGCTCCTTTTTCTTCCTAGCTTTTTCCCAATCTATGTTTTGATCAGTTTCTAGTCCAACCAGATACGGTTATATATTATTATTTTACAGTTCTCTATTGTACTGTCTTATTTTATGGTTGCTTTACTTGTCATACTCATCATTTGGCATAACGTATAACTTTTTCCTCTATAATTTATCATAATATCTGCCAAAGAATAGAATTCCACTTCTGAACAAAGGCTTCCCCCATATATTTCCACAACGACCAAATACATGACGTGTGTTGTCATTTTGCAGCGTCCCTTTGGTGGAACGGTAACTATTCTGCCCTCACCAACCCGCCTGCCAAGCGTGGTGAGTACTGATGAATACCCCCAAAATAATGACACAAGTATGAAAATCTATGGGAAAGGCCTCTGTTGAGGCCTTTGGCTGATATGGTGACATATAACGTTTCTTAAAAATCATTGAAGCTTTGCTTCGATTGCGTTTGAATGAAATTATTTTACTGTATACAATACAATCGCGGCATACGGATACCCTGCCGCACAGCAACCTACTGTGGCAATGTTTGGCTCGAATTCTTAAGTTAAAACTTTTCTTCTTAAGTTACATATTCATTATCTTTAAATATTTTTAAATATATACATATAAAACAAAAAAACCGGACAAGTGCGAGTTGAACTCGCGTGGAGAGGGTTCCGAACGATGAATATGTTATCTGTAGGTACGAGAAGTGACGGTTGCCTGGCCTAGTTAAGGCGAACGAGTGTAAAAATAATTTATCTGAAGAACAAACTTAACATTGAAGTTGAAAAACATGTTCTCCCAAACATTCAAACTGCAAATGTAAATTTGTACGCACAATATTGAAAGATTTACCAAGTTATTTTAAGACCATTGACTTCTTATATGGTTTTCTGTAATCTATAAGTAAAGAAAAAGTAAAAAATATATTTCTTTTTTAAGGTACACAACGGGGGGAATCGTAAATTTTCGCCTATTTCCCTAAAAACTTTATGAGGTGAGGTCTCAACAAGCCCGTACATTAAATATATTCCACAATACAGTTTGCAAAACTTTATTTTGAAATTTTCTATTTTACCCCCTAAAAGTGACTTCCATATTCAAAATTCACTTCATTTACGTTACACGTCGGTGTTTGGGTTGCAGAAATTCATCATTTCGGCCGAATGAAGTCCACTGCTGGACACAGGCCTCCCTCAAGGATCACCACAACCACCGATATGGATGTGTTGTGGGCTCATTGGGGGGTTTTGCCATAATCGCCACGCTTGGCAGGCGGGTTGGCGATCGCAGTTGAGTTGTTAATGTACTCGAAGGACGCTGCTGCCCATCCTCCGGCTAATCCCTTAGTCGACTTTTACGACACCCATGGGAAGAGATGGGGTGGTGGCATTCTGAGCCGGCACCACACGGTATTTGTGTACCAAATTTCAACTTAATCGTTCGAGTAGATTCGGAGCAAATTGGCTGTGACATACGGACAGACAGCAGACACACGAGTGATTATATAAGGTTTCCGTAGCTTTTTCTTTCGGACGTTTGGAACCCTAAAAAAGTCCATACATTTAAAAATATAAAATAGAGACCAACTTGCAACGGGCACATGGTCTAGGCTACCGATGGTTAGGGCTCCAGAGAAAGGAACCTCCTCACTATGAGTGCAATGACGCAATTGGTTGTCGCACCCGTCGGGCTGATGATTGCAGAGTCCACATGTAGACAATCTCGTGTGCCAAGTCCAAATACTTAATTTGTTTATCTATCTCGGTTTTCACGAGATTCTTATCATGCGGAATGATAACATCAACATCATCGTGCGGGACTCTAATGGTTCTATTACCACTATGTTCAGCTTGTTGGCAACAATAGTCCTATCAGTAATGATAGATCGATCACAGTACAACGTGACATGATCATTTTCAAGAACTGGGTCAAAAAACTGTACTGCGGAGCAAAATGCGGGTGGATGATCCTGGCCACTCGGTTATGCCTGTACTGTGGTTATAATACAGTCATACTATTAATACGTCTAATAATAATATTTATTATTATTTCATTTATAATATTAGCCTCTGTTTGGAGGCAGCCGGTCTTTTGGTACCTATAACGTTTTAATACAATTACTTTTACGTTTATATTAACTAAAGTCATGCGGAACGAAAATATCGATGATACCATTTATACTACATATATATACGGCTCAGAATGCCACCACCCCATCTCTTCCCATGGGTGTCGTAAAAGTCGACTAAGGGATTAGCCGGAGGATGGGCAGCAGCGTCCTTCGAGTACATTAACAACTCAACTGCGATCGCCAACCCGCCTGCCAAGCGTGGCGATTATGGCAAAACCCCCCAATGAGCCCACAACACATCCATATCGGTGGTTGTGGTGATATTTGGGGGAGGCCTGTGTCCAGCAGTGGACTTCATTCGGCCGAAATGATGATACACATACATACTATTGTGAATAAAAAGAAGTCAAAAGACATCTACTGCTTAGCAAAGGCCTCACTCATAAACGACTGGTTACATACCGTGTGTCGTAATTTTTTCAGAGAATTTGTCAGTAACTACTCACCACGCTTGGCAGGCAGGTTGGTGAGCTCATAACGGTTGCTGTTCCACTGAGAAACGCTGCTGTCCACCCCTCTGGTTTAGTCCCTCAGTCGCCTTTTACGATTTCCACGGGTTTCTCACTATCACGTTGTGCAAGTATTTTGCAGGTCTAGCACATTAAATCACAACATTACGTACATGGGACGCATCAAAATGAAAAGAGACCACGTGAAGAGTTGAGCTGTCATATAATGTACACTATAACAGCAAGATTATATGTGAATGTGTTTTAGGCATATTGGTAACCGCAGAGTCGGTCCTCTCGTTCTATTGAGCTATTTAAGCTGGGTAACTATACATCATATCATTATCAACCAAAGGATGTCCACCGCTGAACAAAGGCCTCACCCATAGATTTCCACAAGTGTGTCATAATTTTCGGGGCAATTTGCCAGTGCTCATCACGCTTGGCAGACAGGTCTGTGAGCGCAGTATGACTAATATTCCACAGAAGGGACGCTGCTGCCCGTCCCTTTGTTTTAGAGTTCTTCAGATTACGATTCTTTATCTGGACACCATACGGCGAACTATGTAGATGCCACCTAGTAGATAGTTATTCTTAACTTTGCAGCTGTTCGAACCCCGGCGATAAGTAGCGGGGCGCACTGCGTTTGCGGAGGTTGAATGTTATACTCGTTGGATGTATACTCTAGCGACATAGGTCATTAAATATTCCTTTCTTATTCCAGATATACGCCCGAGTCAGTGCTACGCGTGTCCCCGCACGAACGGAACCGCGTGTGATGCAAGCAGCTGGTCAACCGCCTCGTGTCCAGCCGACCGACCGCTATGTGCTACCGTCGCGAGCGCCCCTGGTAGTTTACATATTTATGTATTGCTAGCTAACCTTACCTTTGAATAAGGCATTTAAATCTATTTAACCATTCGATAGTTATAATATATTCCTCTATGTAGACAAGCAATATAGATCAATTGATGCATTATCACGTATAAAATAGGGAAAGGAAAAGGGAAGGTACTAAAAATATATTTGTCCAAAACATTAAAAATGATGCTTGCAGACAATGCATGCAATGAAAATAAACCCCCTAAAAGCGCCTAGAGACGTAATTTCATTATACTCTAGTATGTTATTGCTCTGTCAAAGAAAATTTCTCTTTCAGCGAGGAATGGTAATGTTGTTATGAGTTGAATAAGCGCGGTGAACAAAATTGGATGGAAATTATCATATTTCTTTATAGCCGACGCTTGAGTATAGACTTATAATCATTTTAGATTGAAAGCGTTCAGGGTATTACTGAATACAAAAATAAAACGTTATATAAACTTTTCGCAGATTTCGCCTCATCGTTGACTTGCGCTGCCGCTATGAAGGTACCTTGTTCATTAAGAAATCCATCGAACAATTCATTCGTATTGACTTGTGTCTGCAGCAGCAACCTCTGTAATGCGCCGTTCTTATCTGAATTGCGAAATGAGCTTCTCAACTTTACGTTTACCCTCACGAACGGTAGTGCTAATATGACACAAATTTTCTTTCAATCATCCAAATTTACGAACGTCACAGAGGAGAATCTTTACCAAGCGATAACAATTGAAAAAGTTACAGCGGTTCCAATGATAGGGATCAATTCGTCAAAGTTGACAACTGTGGTACCGGTTCCTGCGACAATGGATGCTCAATCCATTTTAAGAGACTCAGAAAAGCCGAGGGCGGATCCTTTAAAGCAAGAGCCGACCATGCCGTCTGATGACGATGAAGACGAAAGCGAAGGCAGTGGTGCGTACGAGGAGTCTAGGATACTTAATCATGCCGTGTCGGCCCCGGCCGCCCCAAGCTCGTTTCTACCAGCTAATGAGAACAGCGCAAATCCTTTGTATAGAGACTTACTCGTTACTACATTATTCATATACATTGTAGTCTAGACACAAACCATCTTGTACCCAGGTGTATTCAACATTTTCTCAATTAAGTACAATAATGTTAAGAGAAGTAATATATGAACTAACACCAGAGAATTTAACTGATATGAGCGTTGACCTGCTGGGAACAAATACGTATTTTTTGTAATTAAACATATTAACACCATTTGTTTTATTTATGTAGCGAACACAAACTTTTAGTATTTATTTAAGTTTTAAAATCAACCAATATTCTGTTTTAATGTTTAAAGCCACAAGATTACAGAATCCAACATTTGAAGTATTGAATTTTTATTTAATATTGTTATTTTAACCACTACAGGTACGAAGCAATCCATCCCATCTCTGTAACCAATTACTTTCATATTATTTTCGTAGATTCGTGATACGATAGTTCTGAACTCACGTGCCAAACGTAATATTGTAAATACTAATGAGGTTATTTGATATAGTGTTTTGTATGCAACATGTTGGGATCCAATACATAATCTATGGAAATAATCACAATTAATATGATTCAAGTAGAATTGACATTTGCATTGAGACTTCCCAAAATCAACTCACATTTAGGATTTGATTACAGTCTTAGATAGGTGGTAATTTATAAAATTCTGATAATGCAATATTGTTATGTCTAGTGTTCACACACGTTGATTTACGAAATACATGATAGAATTAAATTCTATTGAAGTAGAATAGATTAAAAAACAGAAATTGACCTGTGAGAACTTACTTGTAGATTGACACCTTAAATATATTTCATAGATTCCGAGTAATGTACTTTCTTATAATGAATTTGAATTTGTATTTATGGAGCAATATGCTCATCTTTGCCCATACCTGTAGATATAGCGTCAATTAATACCACCATCGATCTATTGTTTTAAAATGTTGTTGTGATTTATTAAATAAATGAATTTAAATAGTTAAAATGGTTTTCATTTTTGTATACATCATACTTTGTGCTGCTTGACGGCACTGTTAGCGCAGTGGCTAAGCGATTACTTTCTGCGCTACCCGTCGCGGATTCGATCCCCGCACATTCTACAGATACAGATTTGTGTATGTTTACTGTACCTACAATACAGGCTACATAATAGTGCACATCGTGATTTCATCTATTACTATAATAAAATCGTAGAGAGACAAAAACTGAAAATTGAATATTAAAAAAAAAAAAAACTTTGCCTCGTGCTCTAGGAACGAGACTGATGCCAAAACTGGATTTTTATAATTTCTGTCGGGCTGTTTGTCTGCTTCTATGTTGGACGAGATCGATGAAACTACATTTTAGAATTAGTTGAAGTTTGGCAAAAATGTCCGTTATTATCTCGCTTTCGTACATGGGAGGGTATAACAATATGTCTACAAACTTTTGTTTCACAGCGAATATTATGAAAAAAACAAACAAATGAACACATTCGTTATCAGTACGTAATAAGATGAAGAATTATTAAAAAAACCATTACCATCACGACATATATAAAGAGAGCTAAACGACAGATTTTAAATAAATAAGAATGTTTATTTCGTAATTGGTTACATAGCCTGTTAAACTGACACGCGGGTTGTCACCGTTTTGTTCTCGGGATCAAACCCACCACTAAATTTTACTACCACTAAATTTTCGTTTGTATTTCGCATAAATTGGCATTACGAAATCGACGTAGTTTAATTATTTGTTTGTCAATTTATTATTGAAGAACTTCGGTGCCAAAAGTTCTGTTGAACTCATTGTGCATTTTTGTAACTGCTGTGGCTCCTAAGCCAAAAAGCGTGATAAAATATTTGTGTTGTCATCCTGAAATTAAATCTCCTATCCTTATATTCTATTTATTACGACGTTTCTGGGTTACTTCGTTTTTAATGATTAAATTAATAAAGTTTAAATACTTATATCTTTCTTCCTTTTTAACTCGATGGCGTTACTGTCGAATTACATTAAGCTGTGGTTTCATTGGCAAAAAGTGATGTTAAGGGTCAGCTTAGATTAAAAGTAACATGTTTGAGTACCCGCATCACGCGCCTCAGAGACTTACACCCAGCGCGAATCGCGACTGAGCTCGCAGAGTATCCGCACTGCGACGTCTCTATACATGATCGACATCTAGCGGTCATGCATTTGGACATTTAGAGAATGTCTAGCAAATTTATTTCAATCCTAAAAATGTCATAGTGTGCTTGGAAAATCCGCGTAAGCTACGCTTCTCGTATTTTTTAAACTGTGCGAAGAGAATCTGTTCGCCAAATCGCGAACAAATGGTGAGATGCCGTCATACTATATATATATATGTTTGATCGACGTCAAAGTGGGCGTACAGAATATGGTTTTTCGGGAGTTAAGAAACACGTCGCATTGGGTAAGGTCTACACTGTGCATCCAAATAATGGCAAGTACTATTTCTTGCGCGTTCTACTGCACACAGTGCTTTTCATGGCGTTAAGTTTCCCAAATGTCTGCCAGCCTATGGAGCGCTCCATCTACTTGATGATGATAAACACTGGGACAATACTCTCATGGAGGTCAGCGACAGTCCCAGTAGTCTGCGACATTTATTCGCCGTCATGTTGGTCTTCTAAGCGCAGACAGTCGGGGTTCGACTTACTGCTATCCAGTCAGCGCACATTATAGTGCGTGATCTCGAACGCGTGTCTGTAGAATGGGCGGCACTGGTGGCGTTGGCAAGCAGATCGCTCTCAGTCGGCACGCTGTATGCTCGCTTGAAGCGCGCGGTCTATTCTCTTGGTCTGTACGCTGTATGTGGGATGGGAGGATGGCAGTTGCGAGCGCACTCGCGAAATTTATCTTGATAATAATTATAAAAGTATTGTACAGCACATGACTTGAAGCCCTAATTTAAATGACAAAATGAGCTGTGTGGTTATAATGAGTGATTGGACTGTTAATACTGGGTGGAAAAGGGCAAGCTACATTTTATGAATATTATTGATGACGACACCCAGTTCCATATGGGAAGCGTTTCCAAATAAAAGACAAGAGCGCATGGTTTGGCACTCGGCTGGCTGGGCTGGATGCAATATGCGGCAGGCCTGTGGGTCGTGTCATTCGGAAATATACCATGTTCCCTCTGCACCTATTTCAAGTTCCTGATAAAAGCTTAGATCGCATCATTGCATGTTTTCAATAACATGATGTACATTACTAAATTCCACGCGTGCAGAGCCACGGGCAAAAGCTAGTTTAAAATATTACTATATTATTACATAAATTTTATTCAAAATAAAATAAATTAATACAGGATTTTACTCTAATTACATAAACAGAGAAACTGACTGACTGACTGACATACCAACGCACAGCCTTTTTTTTTTATTTTTTTTATTGATATTTAGTGGAAATTCTACATGGAACTTCCTTCACCCCGGGGAAGGGCGAAGGAGCATGCCGCCCCAGTGGTTTTAGATCACTGACAGAATCAGACAGACCACTGGTCAGTCAGAATCTCTAAGACTATGCTTTATTTTGTTACCGACCTTGTTCGGAGAAGTCCAATGAAGAGTAATCAACCTTAAATCTTCAATGAGTTTATTCAAGAATAGAAGGACCCGGTAATCTTATATCTACTATTTACCTCCTGAGCAATGCACCTAAAGGGTTGCCCGGGCGAAGACGACGAAAGTCCAATAAAACGGCATACGAAGAAACGAAACGCAGTTTTATTAGAGATTTGATATTTTCAAAGGAATGTGTTCAAAGTCATCAATTAATATATTTCGGTTTTCTTATGTTCTGCTGTTTGTTGTAATGTCTATTGCTAATGATTAACAATTTACATGTTATGCACGTAACCAATTATTTTCTGGCTGGCATTGTCTGAGCATTCAACCTTTTTTTTTACTTTTTTTATTGGTGCCCAGTGGAAATTCTTCATGAACTTCCTTCGCCTCGGGGAAGGGCGAAGGGGTATGCCGGACTCCTACCGGCTAAAACCACTGGGGCAGTCATCTTCGGCACCTAAGGGGGGCTCCGGGTCCTCGTATGATCACACTAGAGCTGCCCACTGGTGCCACGCCTAAAGGCACATCTCGGAGAGGGTGACTGTAAAGCGGTCAGACCACTGGAGCGGTCATCTTCGGCACCGAAGGGGGGCTCCAGGTCCTCGTAAGATCACACCAGAGCCGCCCATTGGTGCCACGCCTTTAGGCACATCACGGAGGGGATGACTGTAAAGCGGTCACCCCCTCTAGCGGAGGGAAGGCGACTGTAAAAAGGTCGCCCCCCAGGCACTTCTCGGGGAGGGTTGTAAAGGATCCCCCCAAGCCTCGCTTTGCGCTGTGCGCACACGGTGGCACGTGACCACGTGCGCGCCACCGTCTTCCGGGGGTCACTCGGTGTGAGCACGCAGACTCCCCAATCTACGCGCCCGTGACCCCCGAGGCCCTAATTTAAATGACAAAATGAGCTGTGTGTACCATGTAGTGATGGCGGGGGCTCAGGCGTGTTGGACTTGGGAGCCGGGACGGTTGTTGCCCCGGCGCCGTCTCGTCCTTCTCCGTGCGGGATCGGCCCTCTCCCGATCCCGCTCTGCAGTCTCCTTCTGGAGCATGACGCTCTCGCAGAAGGAGACCACTGCACTCCAATTTTCATGCTCTGCCAACATAGCCGACACTACTGCCGGCAGAGAGAGATCTTGCCCGATCCGATCGACCAGGATCCGAGGCTCGGCCGCCCACGCAGGGCACTCCTCGAGCGTGAGCTGTGCGGTATCCTGGTCGCTTCCACAATGGTGGCACTGTGCCGTGACCTCGCGTCCTATTCTGTGCAGGTACGTACCGAAACAACCGTGACCGGTGAAAACCTGCGTCAGACGGTAGGTAACGCGCTCGCTCCTTCTGAGCCAGGCTCCGAAGAGCGGCAGGATGGCCGATGCCGCCACATCTCGAGTGCGCGCCGTTGAGCCAGCCGCCTCAGTCTGTCGAACGCCCCTGAAGGCACTACTTCTTCCACGCTTTGGTGGAGGGAGCGTGTTTGGTCTACCCACGCATCCGTCTCCGCCCCGATGTCGAAAGGCGGAAAGCGTGCCAGGAGATTTTCCGCCTCGTAGGACACTGTCCTGTATCCCCGTGCGATCCGTATAGCCACTCTGCGCTGCAGACTGTGAAGTTTTTTTCTGCAGCGCTGGACGCCTGACAGCCGGGATGACCATACAGGCGCCCCGTAGAGGGCCTCGGACCGCACCACACCCCCGTAGAGACGGCGAACTTCCTCGCTCGGTCCCCCGAGACTGGGCAGCACCCGGTTAATGCAACCACTACCCTCTCGACTCGGGGGAAGAGGCTTGTGAAGTGCTCTTCGAAGCTCCAACGATTGTCCAGGGTGAGCCCCAGGTACTTCATGTACCGGCCCACCTTGATTTGCGCGTGCTGCGGTCTCGTGTGAGAGCGTTATGCTCCAGAAGGAAACCATAGAACGGGATCGGGAGAGTTCCATCCCGGTTGGAAAGAAAGAAAGGAGAGCGTGTCGCCCCGGCGCTAATCCCAACACATCTGAGTCCTCTGCCGTCACTATGCGGCGGAGGGCTTCAGGAGCCGTAGGCGTGCAGTTAGGGAATTTGTGTACTCATACCGACTGGCCCCGAGGAAGATGGCGTCATGCACGTGGTCATATGCCGCCATCTTCCCCAGGGTAGAGGAAGTCCATGATCGATTTCCACCGAGTGAAAAAAAAAGGTATTAAAATTCTTCTTCTTTATTTCTTAAAAACGTTGCCCCACACTAGGATTTCTCCGGTGTCGCGGGTGCGTTTACAGACACAAATTCCACACACAATACAACTACCTGCAGATCATAAAAATATTTGTTCCGTGCGGATATCGACCCACGACCGGGAGCGCAGCAGCCGACTGTATCAGCCACTGCGTATAAGATAAAGATAACAAGTTTTTATTTTATTAATTTAAACCATACAGGCACTTTTGATTGACGAAATGGCTGGTGCATCGGCTAAGCAACTGGCTTTCGGCGTTACGTGTTTCATTCATTTCGGCCGAATGAAGTCCACTGCTGGACACCGGCCTCTCCCAAAGATCACCACAACGACCGATATTGATGTGTTGTGGGCTCATTGGGGGGTTTTGCCATAATCGCCACGCTTGGCAGGCGGGTTGGCGATCGTAGTTGAGTTGTTAATGTACTCGAAGGACGCTGCTGCCCATCCTCCGGCTAATCCCTTAGTCGACTTTTACGACACCCATGGGAGAAGATGGGGTGGTGGCATTCTGAGCCGGCACCACACGGCTACGTTACGGCACGTTACGTGTAACAAATATAAATTGTATGATCTACAGATATGATATTTACGGGGTTGGGTATTTGTGCATGTGAAATGTATGTCTATAAACTGTACCCATGACACAGGAGAAATACTTGGGTGGGGCAACAAAACAAAACTTCATAAGATAGGGAGGACTACTACCACAAGGTGAAAGTATATCAGATGAATATTCATAAATTATAACCGGTGCCGGCTACGAATAGCACCAACCCACGTCATCCCGTGGGTGTCGCAAAAGGCGCCTATGGGATTATCCGGAGGATGGGGTGCAGCGTCCTTGCCACCACCTCGTTTGCCAAGCGTGGTGATAGTGGAAAAACCCCCTATGAGCTCACAATACACCCTGACCGTTCGTGGTAACGATATTTGGGGGAGACCTGTGTCCCACGGTAGACTTTATTCTTCTGAAATGATGATTAATAAATTTCACCAATCTCTATATAATCAACTCTTACGTCCACATACGTGAGACCCCATAACAAAAGCTCTTAAAAATTATTTTAAATGGTTACCAGGGCTACGAGGAAAACGCGTACATTGTAACTTCTCAATAACAATGGCAAAACGACTCATATTTACAAATTATCAACATTATAATTATGTCAGTGAAGCTGCCAAATATTTTTTATTTCCAAAATCCCTTTTTATACACGGTAAACATAAGCCGCATTGCTTTTAATTAAATACATAGTACTAGAAAGAAACTTTTTTTTATTGTATTATATGTTCAAAGGTAAGATTATGGCTTCACTAACATTGTTACGCTTCTTTAAAGATTTTTCTGCCGGTTGTCTCTTTGAACGAGCTCGAGAAAAACATGCAGTGCTTCAAAGAGAACTAATTTTAAACTCCATAATTAAAAAGATGTTCATTTTGTTGTAAGCCACTTGTCCGGATCGACGTGCTTGTCTCGAAATTGTAATTTAAAATAGCGCCCCTTTTATAGCCGGCTATAAAGAGACATTTGATACTTTCGCAGGACGGAAAGGCTTTAAAAAACGAGAGAAACAGCGAGCAATTCAGTAACAAAAGACTCATCAGCTGTCTTTATGTTTTTTAATGATTTGGGAACACTAAGATTTGTGCTATCCACGGTACTGTAGAGATGGACTACAGACTTTTCAGTGTGTTTGTTCGTTTCCAGTTTGGGAGCAATCGACCAGTGCTTCTTTTTTAGTCCATTAGGAAAAATAACGAAAACATGACCAATACCAAAATATATCAATAATATGGAGCTTGAAACTGCAATATATATATGTCGCGGAGTACCTACCTCCGTGTTTCCTTCTCGGTTAGCTCAACTAGGTTGGTGGCTGTCTCCAGTGTGATCATACGAGGACCTGGAGCCTCCCTTAGGTGCCGAAGATGACCGCCCCAGTGGTTTTAGCCGGTAGGAGTCCCCGGGGCGAAGGAAGTTCATGAATAATTTCCACTGGGCACCGATAAAAAAAAAAAACGGCAGCAAGTAACGGAGATCAGTTAACGAGATCAATTAAACGTAACATATATATTGTTATATTGGTATATTGTTATTCACAACTTCAACACTTCATACTGATGATTATATGTATTTACATACATACATACATACATATAATCACGCCTCTCTCCCGTAGGGGTAGGCAGAGACCACTTCTTTCCACTTGCTACGATCCTTACATACTTGTTTCGCTTCGTCCACTTTCATTATTCCCTTCATACATGCTCTTCGGTTTAGGGTACTCTTGACCTGGCCTTTTTCCAAGACGTCCCTGATTTGGTCTTGAAACGTCCGCCTAGGTCTACCCCTTCCAGCACTTTCATTCACACTCGCCTTATACACTTTTTTCGTCAATCGTTCTTCATTCATTCTCTCAACATGGCCAAACCATCTCAGCATACCTTTCTCAATTTTTGTCACTACATCTTCTTTCAGACCACAACGTTTTCTTATCTCACTATTCCTTATCCTGTCACTCAGTTTAACTCCTATCATACTTCTTAACGCTCTAATCTCAACTGCATTTATTCTGCTTTCATGTTTCTTCTGCCATACCCAACTTTCACTTCCGTACATGAGTGTCGGAACCAACACCCCCTCATGCACAGCCAAACGAGCCTTGTTAGACACCTTCCGACTGTTCATAAAGGAGTGCAAAGCTCCATTCACCATGTTTCCTGCATTCACTCTTCTTTCAATATCACTCTCACACTTTCCATCTCTTGTAAACTTTGAACCCAGATACACAAACTCATTCACCTGTTCAATTTGTTCATCTCCAATCACGATATTGCAGTCTGTCACTGCCTCATCTCTTTCAAACACCATCACTTTCGTCTTCTTTACATTTATCTTCATTCCCTTTCTAACAAGAGCTCCACTCATAGCAGTTACCATCTCCTGCAACTCCTCTGCCGAGGACGCAAGTAATACTTGGTCATCAGCAGTATTTACAACATAGCTTTATTATCACAACATATAAGCTAGTTGAAAAATAAGTATTTGGAATATTCCAGGAGACTATTTGTCAGAGCGACAGCTGTGTGTCGAACCACTAGCGTTCAGAATCGAATGTGTAATGATAATGATCAAAATATGAACGATTCGACTATTTCGACTCTACGTCACATAATTCGAATTTTGATTTGAATAAAGAATGAATCATGAGGTGGACAGTGATGGAAATGAAAGGTATGAAGTCATGAAAGAGGTTGATTGAAATGAAGATGAAGAATGACTTCGTCACACATTTATATATATCATTGTTGTTGCTATATATATATATATATATCATTGTTGTTGCTACATATAGCGATCAATCTTGTTTGCTCACCCACTGTGTGGCATCTGGAACAAGGTTCAAGTTACTAGTGGTCAGGGCTCCAGAGAGAGGAACCTCATAATTTTAATAAATAATTAGGACGATTAAGTTTATTTTTATTAGAAAATGGATACCTACCTACTTGAGTGCAGTTGCCATTTTTGGCGTTGCATTTTTTCCATGTTGTTGTTATGTAGGTGGGCCTGCTTGTCATGAAATATTGAATAATGATTCCTGGAAACGGATTACGGCCGAATGCTACTCAATATTTAAGGTGCCCATTTTGGCAGGAAAACGGATCAAATACGAACGAAATTTAGCGGGTCTTAAATATTGAGTGGTGTTTCAGTATTCGGTCGTTAGATATTTGTTCTAAATGAAAGCAATATAAATACTGACAGCATCTTTATTTTATTTCACTCTCTTTTGACAGGTTGGTAGCCTCTGCAAAGAGGAATCCGGCTTTAATTATTTTAATTAGGAAATCGGAATTAGGTTTACGCGAGGACATGGGCCTAAAATGCAAAAGCCCTTTAGAGAATTGTAATCTAAAAGGTGGACACTAACCGGGGACTCTGCATGCACTATAAAATGAAGTCACGGATTGTCCTTGGTGGTGTAAGAACATTGTATCAGATGGAAACTGTAACGATAAGGTCTTTTGTAATGGGTGTTATATGGAATGAAAATTTCAAGAAAAAAATGGCAAACGGCGTCTGCCTTTCAACCAATAAGTGAATTTCTGTGCTGACTCGCCACTCAAAGGATGGGCCCCCTAAATGGCCACCACTACAGGCAACAGGAAGCAACACCGGTAAGAGACTCGGGGTGTCGAGACTCGGAGCAAGTTTTTCCGAACTGAATATCTTCTTGCCGCAAATGACTGCGATACAATAGCTTATGCGCTGGCCAAGAAAACTGGCAAAAACAAAACATAAACAGACTTTGTTTGAATTAAATTAATTATTTATTATTATTACAAAAGAGAAGGAATCTAATTCCATTTTCATATATTTGAAACGTACTCACATTTTATATTTTGCTAAAAAGAAAACCCGCGGCTATTAGATTATTCAGTGTTTTTATACTTTAATCCGAATCCGAAAATCCTGTGACAGGAAAGCTTGTTTTCTCACTCACTGTATTCCGGTGGGCTACTAGCTATGTTATTTAAGTATTGTGTATTTTATATAAATAAAATATTAAGTACTAGCTGTCCGCCCCAGCTTCGCACAGGCAGATACATACAAACCGAGAGTGCCTCTTATCGGGTCAAACACACACAAACATATCAAAATCGGTCCAGACGTTTAGGAGGAGTTCCGTGACATACACACGTACATATCTTATATATAAGATATAATCTGAAATCTTTATAAAACTTAAAATGATACAGCTATAAGTCGCATAATTTCAATATTTTTATTCACAAGAATGAATGACAGATAGGTAGGCGGTAGATATAAGTAGATGAACATAGGACGAACGACGATTGTAAAGTAAATGTGTTTAAGGCGTGAAAGTAAATATTAATCAGTAAATAAAAAAGTTGTAAAGTTCAATCGTACTATTCTAACTCGATCCAACATGTATAAATACCTTGTCTCCCACTTAACTCTTCGTCTAAAATTAAAACAATTACCTGTACACGTGTAGCCTAAAAAGTAACGGGCGGAATTTAATTGTACTTACTGTTACAATCGCGAAAGCGTTCGTAATCAAATAAGGTATTTACATCGTTACGCTACGTTATGTTTAAAGGGGACTTAAAATAAACGTTTTACAATCGCAATCCACTGTTAATTGAACACAAAATACACAAAGCCTAGATATAATAATGACGCCTTTGTTTTCCATGGTAACCCACTCGTGTCCTAATCAAAACGCCAATACCTGCTCCTGCACCCACATCCATAAAATAGATAGTATAAATTACGTAGGTGTAATAATAGAAAGTAACTTACGGTTCCAGGAGCACATCAATACCCTTAACTGCAGATTGCGTAAATTAATATATTGAATAATGATATATATATAAGACCTTACGAATGTGGCTGACGAAAAGCTGAGGGAATCAATTTACTTTGCTCTGTCTCTATTAACCTATTGCATAACGTCTTGGGGTGGTGCTCCAAAATCCACAATCTTGGAACTAGAACGAATGCAGAGAGCTATTTTGAAGGTGTTTTCATTCCTACCATGACATTATCCAACAGCGCTCTTATACAAATAGTTCTAAATACTAACGGTTCGTTAGCTGTTCATATAGCAAACGGTTCTAAACAGCATGAACTCATTTCCTTTAACCCCTTACTGTGTCGTGCTAAAAGATGATTCAATCGCGTTGACCTGACCGTCATGACACTCGGCTTACTACTATACTCTCAAATCGCTACTTTTGCCATTTTGGTAGCTTTCTCTACAATCAAATAAATAAGTTGCTTTCTATTTATAAGCTTACCAAGATCAAGTGCGAAATGAAGGTAAAGAAAAGGTAGAAAAGAAAAATTACTTGTTGTCCTGGTATGACTTGTTTATTCCTACAATATATAATAATAAATAATATAATTAAAGCATACTACATTCAAAAAATATAATTAATTATTAATGTAACTTAATCACAAAAAAGAATCACTTGCTCATATAAATCATCATAACAGCACATTCTCTCTTCCATTCAGTATTTTATTTCGCTTTACTCGCAGACACCTTCACAAAAATTATACACACACACACAAATCTAAACTCAAATTCATACAAATACTAACCATACTAACACTAAAATTTAAAACATAACTTCTAACCTTGTTAATAACTTACCGCATTCATGTCAAGGTGCGAGTACTACACTGTTAATAAAATGTAATTCTTACCCAAGGGTTGGAGACATGGTGTCTTGAAATACAGGCCTTATGCCTAGTTTAGGTTCCAGTCTCCCACAATATATTGTAAATGTTACATTGTACTTTTCCACTATGCTAAATAATTTAATATTTTGTGGTGAGAAAATAAAATCTCATCTTATCTTGAAGGTTCCTCAACTCAAACCTTCAACAAGAAGGTTTGAGTTTTTTCTACCCACGTAAACCTGTAAACCTCCACTGTTGAACATAGGCCTCCCAATGACACTAAAATGAGCGCTCATAGAAGATGTTGCCATAATCACCACGCTTGGCAGGCGGATTGGTGATCGCAATATGCTGTTATTAGCACACGGGAGGATGCTGCTGCCCATCCTCTAGATATCAACACTTAGTCCCCTCTTAGGATACTAATCAGTGCAGAGAGGTGTCCTATTCTTTGCTAGGAACCACACCGAATTTCTAAAGACTACGGTCTGTTATCCAAATGTCAGCAGCGGCAGCGACTGCCTTAAAATCGATATATTAAGTTTTAGGGTTGCTCAATTACGTGTGATACAAGTTCGTCAGTAAACGGATTCCGGAGTCCCGCGTCAATAATGATGTTAGGCACTCAATCTGTCACCGAGTGTGAACTGGTCTAATTATCAAGTGCTACATGATTGATGAACTTAGTTTACACACTGAGTATCGGACATTTATACAATCTACCCGGTAAATGGTTGCATGTTACTTTATTTACAATGAAACTATACGTTTTAGCTCTAATTCAACCTATGATCTCGTCTAAAGCTCCATAAATTAAACTTTGCGACGAGTTTCTCTATATATATAGATATCTATAGGATAGACAGAACCGTTGAGAATGTTGGGGTTCAAAGGTTCTGTAGTGGAGACCACGTACTCGAAAACGCAGTGTGGGACAGCCACCAACGAGATAGACAGACGACCTGGCACAAATAGATGGGACTGGGAGTCGTTAGATGCGGACGATACGTACGGAACCAGTTGTTGTGGAAATCTAGGAGGCTTTTGTTCAGCAGCTTTTGTGCTTCGGCTGATATGATGAGATAAAACCGGCCTACTGTGTTTCCTAACATATTAACTCAACAATTAAAATCTGGAACGTGCTTACCCTTGATATAAAGAAAGCACCGAGTAAATTTTCTTTTAAACGCAATGTTCGGGAATACTATTTGAATTCGCTGGAATCCTAACTGACAATTATGGACATGGTTAAAATGATAAATAGTACGTATTGTATGTAGTATATTTTAAACCTATATATTTTACCATATCTATAGTATGTAGATTTTTATGTATGTGTATCTTATTATTAATTTTTTGTATTATATCTTTTTGTACCATTTTTCATTGCATTTCTTTTTTAACCCAAAGGTTGACTGGTAGAGAATGCCATATGACATTAAGTCCGCCTTGTGTACCATCATTGTGCATAAAAGTATAAATAAATAAATAAATAAATGATCACCAATATGCCTTTCAACAGTAGTTATTATGGCAATGACTGCTTTCTATAGCGGTCATTGGGAAGTCCATATACAACATTGGATGTTTACATAAGACTATAACATAACCAATTGAAAATTTATCAATCAATTATATCTACACACACACACATAAGCACACACACAACTCACGAAACGTCAACTGCTGAATACGCGCCTCCCAATGATCACTTAATGATCGGTCATATCTCGGTCTTGGCAGGCGGATTGGTTGAATTGCTGCTGTACATTCTCTTGGTATCAAATTTTAGTCGTCTTTTAAAACAACCAGGGGTAGAAGGGGTGGTCTCTTCTTTACCAGGAACCGCACGGATACAAGGTACTGCTACTAATAATATGTTTTTTGTTACTCTGGTACGGTTAAACGGACATACCCACGTTCGAGTGAAATTAACAATTGCTTCGTACTTACAACAACTTACATCAATTGTGAGTGGGTAAATAAAAAACCTTGAATTACATCACTACGTCATTTTAATGTGTTTTCCTTGCTATTACTCGAAAATACTATCATCATCATCATTTCGGCCAACTAAAGTGCACTGCTGGACACAGGCCTCCCCCAAAGATCACTACAACGACCGATATGGGTGTGGTTGTGTGCTCATTGGGGGGTTTTGCCATAATCGCCACGCTTAGCAGGCAGGTTGGCGATCGCAGTTGAGTTGTTAATGTACTCGAAGGACGCTGCTGCCCATTCTCCGGCTAATCTCATATTCACCTTTTATGACACCCAAGGGATGAGATGGGTTGGTGCTATTTGTAGCCGGCACCACACAGCATGGTATGTGGTGCCGGCTACGAAAACACTAGTCCTAAAGATTTATTATTTTCTTGACATTCAATTCAATTATCTGGTAATTTCCTAGAGGAAAGTATTTTTATCAACACAAGACTAAAACTTTATAGTAGTGTGAAAATAATCCATTGCTTAATAGAGCGTTACGTAGATATACTGCTTTCATCCAACTATTGCCATTTACAAACAGATATTTTATTACTCAACTTAATATCCTCAGGCATTTCTCGAAATTTCATGACTATACGCAACGCAGAGAATTAACCTCCATTCAAATGACTAAGAAATGTGCTTCAATTGAAGTCAACACGCATTACACGTCCCACAATGCGAATTCCAGTTTATTGTCTACACGTGAGTATAAAGTACTTAGGCACATTATGAAGGTAAGGTTCCAAGGTTCTATTCTAAACGGAGCTCTGGCTGTCATCGGTAAATGAGAGAAACAATGTGAAGATTATGGCCACAGCTAAAGCTCGTTACACTGAGTACGATGCTAAATTATCGAACTTATTATAACTATCTTTGGCCCTTGACATCGACAGATATCAAAATTACTGAGATAGAACAATTACTGCAGTACCGGGTGTTTAATTGATGGGCTGGTTGTACTCTACCACTATTTACTCATGGCAGCATCTTAATTCCACAGAAGAGACGTTGCTGCACATCCCTCTGAATAAGAGGGCCTGAGTCGCCGTTTACGACATCCACGACAGGATATGGAGAGGTGTTATGTTCTTAATCTGGACACCACACGGAAAACTACCACTACCACACTTTATTCCTTGAATAATAAGCTACTTACTTCAATGGAGTAAATTAACAAAAATGTAGTCACAAATATAAGCATTTTACACTAGCGTTATAACTTCAGCATTCAAATATTGGGGTTAGTGAATTATCAGTAATAGAATTTCTGATCAAGATTGATGGAGATAAATAGAGCCGCGCATACCTTGACAACAGCTTGGATTAAGCACACCATGAATAACGCAAAGTAGTTGTGGTTAGTTCAGTAAAGTCGAGGTCCAATAGTTATGAACTTATGATTTGGAACATTACACTCGCGGCCTGCGGAGCGGAACAACGTGGTGAAAACTTGTTTCATCGCATCGCTGAACGCTTTATATCTTCTGTTCGCCCCGATCTCGCCATGCCCCGGCACTTTATAATGTTTCACTTGAGATTCACCCAACTTTTATATGAATCGGAGCATGGTTTATATATTAAACTCCTCCTGATTTTGTTAATGTGTTCTAGGAATATCTGCAAAATTGCACCTGCTACAGCATCTGCTAGTATGCGTGTCGTAGACACGTAGTTCTGACATATACAGATGCTGCTTATATAATCTGGTAAGATACATTAGGCCTCATCATAATAAATACTGAGTTTTATTTTAAAATTTATACATAGAAAGCTACATAAGTCCATGTTTTTTGCTAACTACTCTAATTCCAAAGATATTAGTAGGTACTACTAATTATGCGTTTATTTTAAGTTGCTTTGTAATAAACAAGTTTTTATAGCAAGCTGACGATTTGTAGCAGAATATGTCGTGTGACTTAGGGGGACTTCGCACAGTCCAAATTTTAAGCGGTGTAGCTAAAAGTTATAATAAAAGGATAGTCAGCAGAACTCACACGCTTACAACATGTCATTACTTGAGTGTGGTCCTTTTTACTAACTGAGCCCTTCGTAGTTCAGTGCTGGTAATACGCCTCTCCTAAATTGGCCAGTCCATAACTCGTACGAAATATCAAGAAGCAAAGAACATAAAATAGATTTATATAGTGCTTGAAGAGTATCGAATTTAGATATTTGATCCTCGAGCAATATAAGATGGGAAACCAATTAGATTTGTAACTCCGCAAGAAAATAAAACAAACTAGCAATATTAGGTATCCTAACAACTTGTTTCCTTTGTATATCCTCGTAAACACAACACGATAAAAGTAATATCCGATAACGCCAGTATCATAACATCGAGATTATTTGTACAAACTATAAACAACTGAGAGGAGTGTAATAATTATGAAAAATACTATGCAGTAACAATTATTAGTGGATAATATTTTGCAGTCGTATTCGACAGTTACCGAGGGCGAAAAGGGGGAGGGTGTTGGGGTGTTTGCTCCCAGTCTGCTTGCAATAAAACCGTTACAAGCTGTAGACAGATTTTATGCCCCCTGGCCGTCTACGAATGGAATTGACTGATGTAATAATTCCATCCTAAACGAACAAGCTTTAAGTTTGCACCTCTAGGTTATTTGTTTTACAAAGTAGAGAAAAGTACCATACATATGTAATACGCAGCAATTCATTGTGAAATTAAAACCAAACCAAAATGAATCAGAAACCAGTTATATTGCATTCCCTTCCACTTTTAAAATATTTGCTACTTGTTAGAGGAATGATTATATTCTCGTTACATATTATTATATAAAAATTTGCAGCTCTTCCTTCTTCGGATCTCCCAAGAATCTCATTTTAGTAACGGCTGTTGCCAAATGCTTGCTGATATGAGCAAAAAGTACCACTAAATGCACATTTTTATATGTTTTTGTGACGGGTAGGGCTGGATAATGTAATACTGCAATATGTGACGACCTTAACTCACAGTAGTTAGCCCTCACTCACACATTTTATAATAAAATATTCACACCACAACTTGGTTACCTCGGTGAACTTTTGGATTTTCAGTTTGATTTTTCGTTGCACGGGCTAGTTCGCGTCGTATTTTCCTATACGGCATATCGAAACTTTGAGTAAACCTGTTTGAAAATATAAACAATACAATTTACATGGTAGGTTCTGTAGTAACTAAAATAGAGAACGTCATCATATTAGCCAAAGGACGTCTACAGCTGAACAAAGGCCTCCCCCATAAATTTGCACAAGAGAACCGGTTACACTGGGGGCCGGTTGTTAATTAGCATCGCCAAATTGGGGGCCATTTGCCAGTACTCACCATGCTTGGCATGCGGGTTGGTGAAGCGCGCTACCTATGCCTACTGTTCCACAGAAGTGGCGCTGCTACCAACTCCTCTGGTTAAGAGTCTCTTAGTCACCTTTTACGACATGCGAGTTAGGACGTAGAGTGGTGCTATATTCTAACTCCAGACACACTATAATTATGTACGTAAAGTAAGTAAACTAATCGAATTGTTTTTGTTTTTGTTTTAAATATTGTCTGTGGTCTCAAAGCTCCGGTCGGGTAGCGTTGGGCAGACTGTAAGTGCAGACATAAAACTAAAAGTTCGGTTAAGAGGCAAACGACACAGTTCATTAGATATTAAACGATTATTACGGCCCACTCGTTTGCAAAACATATCTTTCATGATATTTTCAGACTATATTTTGCTGCCCATGTTTAATGTTAATGGTTATTAGATCTATCATATTATGTAGTCTAGTACCTGCCCCGTAGATAGCTATGTATTGCTAATTTAAATAAATTATTCTCAATCACAACATTCACAACACATAATCATGACCTGTATTAAGATGGACTAAATACTATGAAACATTACTCATCCTTGCAGACGGCGGGGACATTATAAAAAAAAAACTTGCACCACACTAGAATTTCTCTTGTATCCTAGGTACAGTTTACAGACATAAATCTCAAATGCAGACATAAGACCCAAACAACTATCTGTAAGACATACAAATAATGTGCGGGGATCGACACGCAGCGCAGAAAGCCAATCGCTTAGCCACTGCGCAAACCATGCCATCAACGTGTCTTGTTCACGTTATATATACATCGAGTACATAGCGCTATACTACCGCAAATGACTTGGACATATAAAAACTGAGTACACGTCCTCGTTATGTGAATTAACGTATAGGTACCGCTAGAGACTGTACGAAGTAATCGTAAAGAGCCGTTATACATTCTTGTTTTTTTAACCAACAGTTTATCAATTACGTTGGGGTCGGCTCCCAGACTAACCCTTGTACACGCAGGGACTGCCTTGTATTTGACCTCCGCAATCCAATTACTAGGAAACATTTTGTATTCTAAAATTAGACCTTTTGACAAACTTTCGGGCTTCTGAGTAAATGTATGTTTGTACGGCTAAAGAAGTATCACACACATACACAAAGTCGCATTATAATTTTTTATTTCCGGAATCCGTTTGGATTCGTTATTCGAAAGCAAAGTAATACATGCATGTAATTTGCTTTTAATCATACTGCAAATAATGTAGTATATACTTTTGAATTATGAATCTAACAATTCCCGCAAAGAAAACTTTATTGTTTCGTTACCGCTAGAAGACTATTCTTTTAAATATTACAAGGAGTTATTTTTAGACAACCGGGGCCAATGGCCTCACGTGCTCTCGAAGACTAGGGGAGAGTGACAGATGTGTGTCAAAAATAGCGATGAGCGACTTTTGCTAAAACAATAGAATTGTTGGATTGTTCCGTTTAATTCTTCACAATAAATTAACAATCGGTTTTTTTCGATTATTGGTCAAGTATAATTTATCGCTCTGTGCGGTTTACAATTAGCAATATATATTTGCCGTCTACTTTGGTTGTTACTCGGCGACGACGAATAAATTGACAGTCGAATACACGATTCGATTTTTATACATTTACAATGGCCAATTGCTAGTATAAACAGTCATCCGCTTAAGTTGAAACTGGAAGTTGAAAGTCATGATCGATGGTTTCCCTGGTAGTCGTTAGCTCCCAAATTTCGTTTGCTAATTTATATTAAGTAAATAAAAATAACCTTTTTGTCGACTGGAACTCGTTTGTTGAGAAACATAGCGATAGAAGAATAATGTGTGTACTTAACCTGATTACTTTGTTAGTGAGATCACAAACAACAAACACGGTAGGAACACATTTTCGCAAATAAATAGGTACCATTAGCAGTTGTAACAAACTGTCGTTAACATTTATTTTAGTCGTTCTAATTGCTTGTTGAATGAGCAGACAGGAGTCTCGCTTATACCTAACTAATTAGTTTCCTTTCGAACTGTGTTCTGAGTAGATCCGAAGTTCATCTGTGTCTAATACGTTGAGTGTTTACTACCAAGTACAAATCAATTAAAACTGTTTGTGTACTGTATATATGACGCCTTAACCATTTCTGTGATGCACGATGGTGTAGAATTTAATCTAATTGAACTTCGAATCGAAGGTCATACATTCATATCATTTATTTGCATTCCACAATGTACATTAGGTGATAAATATGGCTTATTAGCTAGTCACAATTATGGACCCTGCAGGGCACAGCAAAATTTATTATAATCAAAATTATATACATATTTACTTATAAATTCATAAACATAATCCAAATTACAATCAGATCACATTAAAATTTACAATCACACTATAGAAACATAAAACATCATATCATCCGTAAAAGGTATCGATGGTGAGATACATGGTGAGATCAAAACTTAAGCTTAATAATATTTTAACATTTTAATTCATAATATTAATTTTCCATGTGGTGTCCGGATTAAGAATATAGCACCACTCCATCTCCTCCCGTGGAGGTCGTAAAAGTCGACTAAAGGACTCTTAACCAGAGGGATGGGCAGCAGCGTCCCTTTTACTGAGTAGTAGTAATTCTGCGCTCACCAACCCGCTTGCCAAGCGTGGTGAGTATCGGCAAATTCCCCGCAAAATGACCACACAATGTAAGCACCGGCCCCCAGTTCCTGGCAGCCCCGCTATTCCTGGTCATGGTAGCGGCCATGGTAACGGCGGGGCAGGGGGTGCTAAGAATCTCCGGATGGGATCCAGCTACCACCCCAAACGAAAACTGGCCCTGGTAACGTATAACACGCACACTGAGGGCAGACGAAAAGATTGTTGAGCTGGAAGAAGTAACAAATAACTGCATTGGGATATCATAGGTCTATCAGAAGTGTGAAGAGAGGGGGAGGACACGATAACCCAGAAATCCGGTAACTTATTCTACTACCGGGAAGGCGAACATCTGTGTCAAGGTGGTCTCGGGTTTCTCGTCCGCAGGTCCCTCATTAACAGCATAGTGGCCATCGAAAGTGTATCGAGCAGGGTAGCGTACCTTATACTCAGAATATCCAAGAGGTATGCGTTGAAGGACATACAGGTCTACGCACCGACCTCAACACACCCAGATGATGAAGTAGAGAGTAAGTATGAGGACGTAAGTAGGGCCATACATACCTCGAAGACACACTTCACTGTTGTGATGGGGGACTTCTTATCATCCTCGGGCAAACACGCCGTCACAGCCACTATGGTTTCTGTGATTCCGCTTTCAACGGCGTCATCCAGGTCCAACACCCTCAACTCTGCCATCTCAATTGGACGCGCAATATGCATATCAAATATGGGGGTGAGCACCTCCCACATTAGTACCGCCAGGCTATCGGCCCTGGCACCGCCATCCTCGCCAGCGTCGGAAAGTACCACTCCGTCACGATGTCCGGACCGATGCCGTGGTCGGCAAGCTTAATAATTCGCCGAGCCGTGGCCATGACTATTAATGAACACAAGTTCTTATTTGAAACTTTCAATATACTGTCTGATTTGATTTGTTTTACAAATTTTTTCATAACTTTTACTAAATATGCTAACATCAGTTTTCCGATTTTTTATAGGGACACTCAATCCTTACGTACATTCTTTCAACATATGTTGTGCTACGTGTACTAATTTGTTATAAGAATGACTAATGTTTTAGTAGGAATAGGAGGATTAGGAATTGGTAAGTATTTCAGTTCATTTTGGAAAAGGGGTCTCTTGCCCAAAATAGTTTGGGAACCCCTGCTCTAGATACACCACCAATAAATTACATATGTAGTAAAGTTGTTGGTATTCGTTGCATAATAGTAGTTACCGTAGTAAGACTTGCAATATTCTCTGGTGCAAGGTAAAGTTTTCAGTCGGCTGATTAGTCTGGCTTCTTGTCGGGGTCTAATGAATTGAGGTATAACTCACCTGCAGAAGTTACTTTCATTTCAACATAATAACTCAGAAGACGTATTCATTGTAAGCTAACTAAGATAATAGATTCGACGACGAAGAGAAGAGACGACAGAAATAGTGTTTTAATTCAGATATACCGATCTGAAAATGTTGCCTGTCAATTACCGGCAGCCGTGTATACACAATAGATTTTTAATTGTGTCTCGTTTTGCGGCAGTTAATGAGTTATTCACTACCTATTTGATCATGAATTTGATAGTTTTAGTAATTTTATCTATATATGCGTGTTCCGACTGTTTTTAACATTCAAATTAAGAAGTTCAAGAATCGCAAAATTACAGTTAAAAGTTATTGACACTTCATCGATTTTTTAATTTGCCTAAACATTTTATGTCGATCATAATGCTATAAGATTCAGGTAATTAAACACAAAAGACTGACAAACAAGAGCTATTGTAATTTTCCTTATTACATTTTTATTTTCATGTCGAATAAGCTTGCGTTTGAGCACTGTCTCACCTAATGTTAGGCAACGATGCGGTCGGCGATGGAGCATGGGTTTTAAAATCATCATAATCAAAGTCAAAGGTAGATTGTTATTAAAATCGATGCTAATAGGTAGAATTTATTTATATCAATGTAATGTACGAAACCTGTTTATAAAAAATTGTTGTTTGTTTGTGTAAATTAAAATGAACGTGTTGTAACGTGCAGTCGTACTTTACTACTCAATAAAGTAACAGCGCAGGTAAGATGACACGCCACATGATACGGCAAACCAATCATATGTGAGTTAACTAACCCCTGTTAGAAAGCAGACTTGTTTGAATGTCATTTCTTTATGTGTTGAATTACAGTTTGATTCCCTCAATTATCTTAGACAATATACCTAACAGGTATATTTATATAGTACTGCGCTGAATAAAAAAATAGAGATCATACTCTCAGTCAACTCGGTAAACTAATTAAATAATGAATGTATAAACTTGAGTTTTCTCTTTCTGTCAAACCGCGATTTCCGCATTGCCACAAACAAAAACGGGGAAATTCTGAATGGAATAAAAACTGATTTTAGAAAAGGAAATATGAATATTATTGGAAAGGATCGGGAAAAGAAATACTATAAATAATGAAATATTAAAAACGATTTTTTTTTACAGTGATATATAGCGATATATATTTTAGGATCATTAGAGGCAAGTAAAACTGGGATAAACGTTGGAAAAACACCACAAATTAAAAGTAAACAGACAAAGAAAGGTGGATCAGTGACTGTGCAGCTGTCACCATTATGACCTTGTCCACATCTGTAACACTAGGCTGTGATCTACTCGGGAGACCGAGCGAGGAAGTTTGCCGTCTCTCCGGGGAGTCGTGTGGTCCGTGGCCCTCTACGGGGCACCTGTATGGTCATCCCGGCTTTCAGGTGTCCAGCGCTGTAGAGCCAAACTTCACGGTCTGCAGCGCAGAGTGGCTATACGGATCGCACGCGGATACAGGACAGTGTCCTACGAGGTGGCAACTCTCTTGGCATGCTTTCCGCCTTTCGACATCTAGGTGGAGACGGATGCGTGGGTCTATGATCAGACAAGCTCCCTCCGCCAGAGCGGAGAAAGCGTGCCGCCAGGGGCGTTCGACAGTCTAAGGCGGCTGGCTCAGCGGCGCACTTCGGTTGCATTTCGCGACCAAACGCGTCGTTGAGGCCATCCTACCGCAGAGATTGAGAACATCTGCTATACACCTCGGTAACTATGCCTACCATTGGCTCTGCTTACAGCAGCTTATAAATAACAAGGCGCCGGGTGAGGACGGAATTACGACAGAGCTTCTGAAGGCGGGTGGCACACCGGTACTTAAAGTCCTTCAGAAGCTATTCAATTCCGTCTTACTCGATCAACAACGCTGGAAGCGTGGAATAGAGGTGAGGTGGTGCTATTCTTTATAAAGGGTGATAACACTCTATTGAAGAGTTATAGACCCATCTCAGTTCTGAGCCATGTTTATAAGCTGTTTTCAAGGGTCATCACGAATCGTCTCGAGCGCAGGTTTGATGACTTCCAGCCTCCCGAACAAGCCGGTTTCCGAAAAGGTTTCATACCATAGACTACATCCATACGCTGTGGCAGGTTATACAGAAGACCGAGGAGTATAATCTGCCACTATACTTGGCATTTGTGGACTATGAGAAAGCCTTCGATTCGATCGAAACCTGGGCAGTGCTGCAATCTCTGCAGCGGTGCCAGATTGACTATCGGTACATTGAAGTGTTGAAGTGCTTATACAGAAACGCCACCATGTCGGTCCGAGTACATGAACAGAGCACGGGGGCAATTCCATTGCAGAGAGGTGTGAGACAGGGGGACGTAATTTCCCCGAAACTGTTCACCGCTGCAATGGAGGATGCCTTCAAACTACTGCAGTGGAAAGGATTCGGCATTAATATCAATGGCGAGTATATCACTCACCTTCGATTTGCCGATGACACCGTAGTCATGGCAGAATCGCTGTTAGAGCTCAGTACAATGCTCGATGATCTCAACAGGGTTTCCCAACAGGTGGGCCTTAAAATGAACATGGGCAAGACGAAAGTCATGTCAAATGCCCATGTCGTGCCCATCCCAATATCCGTGGGGAGCTCTGTTCTCGAAGTTGTTGACGAGTATGTCTACCTGGGACAACCTGTCCAGTTAGGTAGGTCCAACTTCGAGAAAGAGGTCAATCGTCGAATCCGCTTCGGCTGGGCAGCGTTTGGGAATCTACGCAACGTCTTTTCGTCAACAATACCGCAATGCCTCAAGTCGAAAGTCCAGTGTGTGTTACCAGTGATGACATATGGAACAGAGATATGTGGTCACTCAGAATGGGCCTCATAAGAAAGCCCAAGGTCACTCAACGAGCTATGTTTGGTATTTATCTACGAGATCGAATCAGAAATGAGGAGATCCGTAGTAGAACTAAAGTTGTCGACATAGCTGAAAGGATTAGTAAACTGAAGTGGCAATGGGGAGGGCACATTGCATGGCAGATGGGTTGGTGAGCGCAGAATGGTTACCGTTCCACAGAAGGGAAGAAGCTGCTGCCCATCCCTCTGGTTTAAAGTCCCTTAGTCGCCTTTTACGACATTCACGGTGGGAGATGGCGTGTTGCTATATTCTTAATCCGGACACCTCACGGACGTCCATATTTAACCTTGTTATTTTAGTAAGCTGGTTGCTGTCCTATATGTAGGATTGTAAGTATGGGATCCAGTGAGTTTCTCATACCACAAAGTTCAAGTTTTTAATCGTATTCTGTGGTGTACAATACAGTCCGTGACAGTGACTCGTACCATATTATCAAAAATTTTAAGAATATTTTTTAAGGAAATTCGAAATGGCCATATCTAGATCCTATTTCATCAATAAAAACTTATCAAAAAAAAGTGTAATTTCGTCTGGATCAACCACTATTTGCCGTGCCGTGCCGTGTGGTGCCGGCTCAGAATGCCACCACCCTATCTCCTCCCATGGGTGTCGTAAAAGTCGACTAAGGGATTAGCCGGAGGATGGGCAGCAGCGTCCTTCGAGTACATTTACAACTCAACTGCGATCGCCAACCCGTCTGCCAAGCATGGCGATTATGGCAAAACCCTCCAATGAGTCCACAACACATCCATATCAGTCGTTGTGGTGATCTTTGGGGGAGGCCTGTGTCCAGCAGTGGACTTCGTTCGGCCGAAATGATGAACCACTATTTAGTGATTTATTTTCATCTTTCATGTGTATTTATGATATCACATACCACTTTAGATTTTTTGTTGATTGGGCTATGTGATTATTCTTATGCGCTTTTTGTGTTTATTTTTAACCGACTTCAAAAAGGAGGAGGTTTTCAATTCAATCGTATTTTTTTAATGTATGTACACGGATTATTCTGAGATTTGTAGACCGATTTGAGAAATTCTTTTTTATAACTGGCGCAGAATTCTTTTGAATTGGTCCTATATAAATTTCATTACATTTGATTGAGTAGTTTTTAACCAGCTTCAGTAAACAGGTGAATTGACTGCGCTTATCTAGACGATGTCTTAATAATTTTGATTCCTCGCAGATCCGAGAACCGATTTGAGTCATTCTTATTTTTAGTGTTAAATACTGATAGCAAATTGGAAAAAGTTCTTTCATTTATTTACACTAAAAAGAAAACAAATAAAACTTTAATTATTTTTTTTCCTTTTCAGTGTTTTAATATTTTTATCGTGTAGGATTTGTGAAGTCGGTATTTAAAAAAAATCTTTTATGTACCTTGTTGAGAGATTGGGGATGGATTCGGGACTATCTTCCTGGAATATACCTTACTTGGTCACCGGTTCTGACAATACTTGATAATGGCCTCCCAATTTTCTTTCCACTCATACATTTTAAGCTATTGTAGACCATTCATCATATCGGTAGGAATGTAATGTACCGCCATTTTTGCCTGGGTATGCCACGACACCGTAAGACATTTTATGGAACCTACACAAGGGTGATTTTAGGCATACCTCATCTGACACGCAGAAAACGAGTTACTATATGTCAATTAAGCGGATATAATTGACAAGCTCTGCTTTTAATTACCTAAGATTAATAGGGAATATATATTCTCCACAACAGTTTATTTAAATTGCTAAGCTGGTGTTACTATAGAGATTATTGTTTCCAAATTCAGGGAACTTTAAGACTATGCGAGCAACTTGGCTTAACAATCTTAAACGACCAAAATAGTTTCTTAACTTGAAATACGCAGGTAGAGCATGATATTATAGCTAAACCTACACATACTTATGTGTGCGAGTAAACATTACTACATCCAGTTTTGTCAAGCTTTTCGTATCTATTTTTAGTGTGAAGAATTGAGTAGCAAAAAAGAAAACAAAATGGTGTTGTTTAAATGTTGCAGCGAGAGAAATCATTTTTCCCGCAAGCCACAACACCGCGCAAAATAAACACATTAACCGTGCAAAATAAAAAGGAAACGCACACTATTCATAGTGCTCCGCGCAATATGTTATGGACTTGATAACACGCCACACGAAACATTGTTGTGATAGCACAATATCAAGTTGCTGGGAATAACCTACCCAGGGGACATTTGTTTTTCCTGGAACTTCTTTATAACGTGACGTTGCCTGCTATGAGAAGCAAAAAATGGTTTAAAAGAATTCTGAGAATTCGTAAAAATATATTGTTTGGTAAACCTCAGAAGTTTCATTTGTGATAAGAAAGTGAACACAGATAGAAACAGAGAGATTTTTGAAAAGATCGATTATTAATTTCGGCCGTAAGAGATGTCCAAGTGATCTTTACCTAATAAAGGAGCTAAATTACTATTAGACAGTTTTCTTCTTTATGTAGGTACTTTAATATCTTGCTGCACGCACGCATGGGGTTAGGCAGCATCTAAAAAACGTCATAAATGTTTAATTGCTCATCAGTTTATTTATAAAGTTTAATCATTTGAAATTTTAAAACGACACGCCCTCCAGAAACACATACATTTTCCACTCTTGCTTTTATTTTAATATAGACGTAATAAAACCTCCGAGACATAACACAACTCTGCAGTGGGCGCCATGTGCGTGCCGTGTAACCGGGGTTCAGGTCGGGTCAGGTTAGCTCCACCGCATTGCAGCTCATCTCACCTGTTACGGGCCACACACATATGTACAACAATTACCTACATATTAAAAGATGAAATGGACCTAAATGTTTTTAGCTACTGAACAAAAGTGCCACTACGCGACTCGTATTATGTATATGTATTTTGTAAGAATAATGGCCGCTATTGAATTTAATCGCGCTGTTAGAATGTAACCAAATCCCATTACATGTAGTCAGCTTCTAATTTATGTATACACTGAGCGGAAGTAAGAGCAAACATAAAAGAAAGTAGTGATTGGAATCTTAAAATAAATTACAAGTAGTAATCTTCAGTTGTCCGTGTGGTGTCCGGATTAAGAACATAGGACCGTGGAGATGGAGTGCCGACTACTCCCGTGGATGTCGTAAAAGGCGACTACGTTACTCTTAACCAGCCAACCTGGGCAGCAGCGTCCCTTTTGTTGAACAGAAATATAGTACAAAGTTCCCCCAAAATTACGACACACGGCATGTAACCGATCGTTTAAGGGGAAGGCCTTGTTCAGCAGTGGATGTTTTTTGGCTGATATGGTGATAAAGACGATGAGAAGTATCTTCAAACAAATAAAAAAAATTTAAGATTTCAGTAAATACTTTTCACTTGCGGTGTGTGTTTTTTTATAGAATGCTCCGCAATGGGATTGATCCTGTGTCGTGGGAAAAGTTTGCAGACACTCACATGCACAAACCCGAATGACACGTAGTGCAGAAAGGCAAGCGACTAGCCACAGAGAGAAACGTGCCGTTATACATAGATAGGTACCTACATCGTACATTTTATAGGCGTACGTCCACAACTTGTTGTCGTTGTCTATTTTGGCATAATTTCCTATAGTTTGTGAGCTTATTAATATGATGGGGCAAGCCCTGAATTCATTACCTTGAAATAAATAAACCATAATACTGCTGACAAGTCATAAATAACACTTATTACATCATTATCAGAATGAGCTAATAGAGCTAAGTGCTATCGACTAATAATACGTCTAAATTGATAACACATCATTTTTAATGAAAGTGAGTAAACAAAAGTGTCAGTAGTTCGTAGACAAGCGCGTCAAGATGTTTAGCTAACATGTGACGTGGTACCATTTATACCACATATTATACTCGTATTATCTTGCATCGTCTCTGAACTTAACGCCTTTGAGCTTTTAGTACTCCCACGGATTCGCATGCAGCTGCGAAATCATGAAAAATCTTTCCTTTGTATGGGATTCGATCAGAAAGTCCATATATTCGTTTTTGATAGCTTTGTACATTTGTACAGGCCATGACTGCTTGCATACCGACGTACTCTGCAGAACCATGATGTCTGCATAACTGAGGCTGTTTACAGAAACGCCATCAACGTTGCACAGCCCACATGCTGACTGCTGAGCGCACAGATCTGTGCGTCCATATAAACAGGAGGTTAAACAGTTATAATCATTGATTACTTTGGATTGTGCTGATCTTGAGTTTGCGTTCCGCAGTTTTTTGCTATCACAATGTTTTTGAAACGATTCGCTGCCGCATGCGAATGCGTCGGTGTACTAAAGGCGTAAGTGCTATCTGTAAAAAGGCGTGCGAATTTTATTCATAGTCATCATATAAAAGTAGCCGCACTGCAGCGGAAATAAATCCGCTGCGGATTTTAATTATGTAGTTTGCTGCGTTTTGTGCCGGCTACGAATAACACCAATCCTTATCTTCCATTTTTTATTTATTTATCCCATTGGATATACTCGTGTATTTTCACCGCCCCAGGGAAAGTCAAAGGGGCAATACCATATGGTCATCTTCGGCACCGAAGGGAGGCTCCAGGAACCCGAATAATCCCGATCTAGAGCCGGCCATTGGGCCACATCAAAGAAGGGATGACTGTAAAGTGGTCACCGCCTCTAGCGGACGGGAGGCGACTGTAAAGTGGTTCCCCCCAGCGTCATCTTGGGGGATTGTATAGGATCCCCCAGAAGCCTCGCTGTGCGCTGTGCTGTGCACACGGCTGCATGTGACGACGTGCGCGCTGCCATATTCACGGGGGTTACTCGGTGTGAGCACGCTGATTCCCTAAGCTATGCGCTCGCGACCCGCGAGGCTCCCCGTCATGTAACGATGACAGGAGGCTCGGGCATGTCGGACATGGGCACCGGGGTGGTTGTTACCCCGGCACCGTGTCCTCCTTCGAGTGGGACCGACCCTCGAGAAATGGGAGCAGCGTCTGTTCTATGGTAGTAGTAAAAGTAGCCATACTGCGCGCACCAGTAAGCCTGCCAAGCATTGTGAGTATTGGCAAATTCCCCCTAAAATGACACCACTATTGTGGAAATCTATCGGGGAGGCCTTTGCTCAGCAAAAGCTATCCTTTGGCTGACATGATGATTATGATGATGATCACAGCTAAAGTCTGGAGATGGAGATGGACCAAGGGCGACCATCGTGTCGTTGTAAATTAATTATTTACGAGAGGATTACATATATATGTGTTCGAACTGTGTTACTCAAATACTACCAGACTGTGAATAAGTCACCGCAATACATGATCTGAAAATATAACAAAACTCATTTCATTCGCATTGGAGTGTAAAAGTCAAAGTTAATTCGTAATTTTACCGTTCAGCAGATAGCTTATTTTCAGACGAAAATTGTGTTAGTAAGCGAGTTGGCGTCAGTGCTACATAGCGAGATATAGTGACTCTATGATTTCTCAACTCAAACGTTGTTGACAGCATTTCACTGCCAAGCGGTGCGTCTGCTAAAACTGCATTTTCTACAGCGACAACTCCCACTAAGTAGAAGCTCAACTTGATGCAAGGTGGCGTCTTCTTTATAATGTTTTGCCAATTTTCTGCCTGTTACATGAAATGATGAGAGATATTTGTTTTTAAACGCTGCTTTAAAATAACTCTGTTGACATTCCGTCCTTTAAGTGAATGGTTCTAACCGTATTTTGTTCTTTAAAGAATTTTTATAAAGTGGTAGTGGTATTTAGTTGTGAGTTTAAATTTACTTAATTTTATACTGTCGACGTATTCTAACATTGAAGATAAATATAGCGAGGGAACCGTACGATAATAAAAAAACTTGCAACTTGTAAAGAGCTTTAGGAAAGCGATACATAGAATTTCTTCCGCTGCAGTGACGGATATAGTAAAAGATATTCCGTAATATATTCTTGCTTATCTTGGGTTTAATGTAAGCGTGACATTATATCTTGTAAGGTAGAACTCTAGAATGCTGAGTGGCGTAGTACATGTCTGTATATTAAGCTCTCCTATAAAAAATATACACCAAAACTAGTGATGCAACGAATGGTAATACCAATATTCGTATTCATCGAATAATAGCTAAATACCGAATATTCGCAAAAATATATTTGAATAAGACGGAACGCACCCGAAGATAGTTCAGCTACGATTCATGAATCCGAACATACTTTGTTGCCGTTGTTTTCTGATTATTCGGGGATTACCATCAAACCAATTTAAAATGTTCCACAGTAGCCTCATAAAAGCTATTTTCAACAGCTGGCAATATACAAACAAAAAAGAAACAGTCTGACCCCAAAAATATCTCATTACTTTTGAATAAAAAAATACAAGGAGTTAAGTTGAGAGATGGGTCCAGTACTACTGATCGGCCTTATTACGCTCTAAGATAATAGTGAGAATTAGGTGTTTTTATTTTAGGAATTATTTTATTATCTTAACATATATGAATGACATATTCAGAAAAGATTACAGCAAATTCCATAACAAAGTCAAACATACCATTGTTCTGCAAAATCGCTTGTTTTTACTTTCAGTGACTATGTTCTGATGAGACGCCGCATCAACCACAATATTTCTAATTTTCCAGAATAGTAAAGTGAACGTACTTGTCATTAAACAGTTATTCATTTTGGTACATTAAGCGTAACATTAAAACATAGTGACCATAAGTATGAAACACCTTTAAAAATTGCAAAAAATTATACAAATAATTATAGTCTGTTTTAAGGGTTATGCAATTGCAAAAAAAGTTTGACGTTTAAAATATTCCTGCTTTGATTATTAAAATACTTGTTGTTTACTTGACTAGCGTCTTTTATTGCCATTGACTTATTACGTTCAGCATATTCGTAAACGTATAACTATTTGTTGCATCCCTAAATCCAAAATATTTCTCGAAAATCCACTTAAGTGGTGCTAAAAGCGGTATATACCAAGTAATGTTCTTCTCCATAAGAAATCAACACCTTGGAACGCAACTAAAGCCTCAACTATTTATAAGTGCCAACATATGGTTTTACATGATTAAACCATATTTTTATCTTTATCTTTTATTGGTCTCACAGTAGTAATTAAAGTATATTTCTATTTGTGGCTCTCACGGGCCTCCACCAGCCGAACGCATTTCAACCCTGTTGGGTCAATTTTACTGCCCAAAGCCCTGCACTACTCCTCCTGGTAAATCAAGGAGTCCCTGTAGGTACTTCGCAGTCACACCTGTACACACGAATAGTTATCAGGTGGTGAATAAACCATTCCTAGATTATTTGCTCTACGTCTACGCAGAGCATCGTAGGTGCACAAATTGAGTCTTGATTGTTCATACAGAATCTGCATGTATCCGTCGTACTAAGTTTCATCTTGTGAAAGTACTCCTTGGTGCCAAAGTAGCCTGTCATTGCGCCTATATAGTTCCTTAGTTGGGTTTTGTTAGGTTTAAAAGTCTCTTAAAACCGTTTACCATTGTGCTGCTGAAAATCTTGGAATAGATTAGACCTCTCGTTTTCCTCCATTCTCTGAGATGTTTTTTCAGCAAAAATGCTTGTTGGTAGATCCATGAGGTATTCCTACAAATGGCTCTGGGTGAATGAGCTACATATTCAAGCCCGCCCTCGCTAGTTGGTCTGCTTTCTCGCTACCCTCAACACCTACGTGTCCAGGTACCCAAATAAGCTTTACGTGTTTTCCTAGTTTATTTAGTAAGATAACATCTTCCTTGACTACTTTTGAATATACTTTGAAGGGGGTTAGTGCCTTTAGAGCTGATTGTCTGTCACTAAATATGTATACGATTTTACTTTTCGCAGTCCTCCTTAGCATTTCTCTAATGCTGGCAATTATTGCATACGTTTCCGACTGAAAAAACCGATGTAGAGTTCCCCATGGATTGACTGATATTGCAGTCATTAGTATTTAAGGTTAGTCTGAACATATAGATAGACAGAACTGATAATTTTTTTATCAGAACAAAGTTGCTGATTAAACCTAGATATTAAAAAAGGTAAATATTATTTTTATAAAAAATTGTGACGAATCGCCACTCTGCGCTCGTCACCTCGAAAGATGAAGTTATTTAGTCTCTTTTGCCCAGTAATTTCACTAGCTAGCAGTGCCCTTCTAACTAGAACAGCATATCTATAGTTTAAACACTACTGCTTAGAGGCTAATATCTGGCAATAGGGTGGTACCTACCTAGCCTGGCTCTTGCAATACCAGTAAATATTCCACGAACACACATTATTACCACGTTCTACTGTTTTTATAAAACAGAGACACTCATGGCAACAAATAACATGAATAAATTACATTAAGTATAATTGACACATTTATTTTTTACAAACAACATTAGAGTGAACCTTAAACGTTTTGCGATAACTCATTCACTCAGAGGTTTACGAAAACGAAATAGGCTACAGAAGGAGAAAATATTCGATTTCGAACACCGCATCATCCAATCAACAACTTAGAGAGTCTGTGTAAATATATTACTTTGTGATGTGTCGCATCCGCAGAAATTTGCCTCGGGGCTTCTCGCGGCTCGTCGGGGACCATCGGTGGAGCTCGGGGCTCCTATACGCACCCCCCTGATTGCCTTTTTTATTGCTTCGCTTTCATACCATATTTCATCATAACCTTTTTTTCTTCTTCTTATAATTAGAGTTCTGTTACGTTTCTCGAATTTATGGTATTGATTATGGCTTTCATAATTGTTTTCGCTTTTGAAAATGTGGTATTTCTATACCAACTAGATTTTTCATTGAAGTAAAAGCACAAATCAATATACAACACGGGCAAACTTACAATAACTCATAACTATATTTTTTTTTTATAGATCCGGTGGAAATACCTCATGTACTTCTTTCGCCCCGGGAAAGGGCGAAGGGGCATGCCGGACTCCTACCGGCTAAAACCACCGGATTGATCATCGTCGGCACCGAAGGGAGGCTCCAGGAACACGAATAATCTCCATCTAGAGCCACCTGTCGATGCCACGCCTTTAGGCACTTCTCGGAGGGGATGACTGTAAAGTGGTCATCCCCTCTAGAGGAGGCAAGGCGAGTGTAAAGAGGCCACCCCCCAAGCATCTCTCGAGGGTATTGTAAAAGACTCCCCGAGGCCTCACTATGCGCTGTGCTGCGCACACAGCGGTACGTGACCACATGCACACCGCTGTCTTCCCGGGGGTCGCTCTGTATGAGCACGCAGATTTCCCAATAAGCGCGCTCGCGACCTCCAAGGCCCTCTGCTATATAAAGACGCCAGGGGGCTCAGGCGTGTTGGACACGGGCGATTGTAGTTATACCTAGTGGTCGGACGAAAATAGTGAACTTTATTCCAAGGGACTATAAGTTGATTATATGGATCTCGATGTTCGAATTTAGATTTTATTCTGTAATAACGAATAAATAAAGTGTTATTCGAGTACATTTCTTTGTGCTCTTGTGTTGATATCTATTACATAAACGCTCAAAAATAAAGAACAAGCAAATAACATCTGGTTCTCAAATAGTAACTTTATCTAGAAATTAAACTATTCAATCCAAGAATTAAAAATATGGAAATTACAACACATTTTAATAAACACTATCTCTATAACCTTTTTGATTACTTGTCCCCTACTTGTCACCAGTGGAAATTCTTCATGAACCTCTGTCCCGGGGAAGGGCGAGGGGCATGCCGAATTCCTACCGGCTAAGAGCACTGGAGCGGTCGTCTTCGGCACCGAAGGGGGGCTCCAGGTCCTCGTAAGATCACACTAGAACCACCCATGATGCAACGCCACATTAGGCACATCTCGGAGAGGATGACTGTAAAGCGGTCACCGCCTCTAACATAGTGAAGGTAACCGGACGCCCCCCAGGCACTAGGATTGTTAAGGATCCCCCCGGGCCTGACTGTGCGCCGTGCACACGGCGGCATGTGACCATGTGCGTGCCACCGTCATCGCGGGGGTCGCTTGGTAGTAGTAGAGTAAGATCCCAGAGCGATAAGACACAACTTATTTTCTAAAGCATAGAACTTTCGGTTTTAAGTAGTCTCTCGTGTACTTTTTAATACCTGTACGCTTGTGGAGTTGGCTCGGTGACACCTGCGCAGGTACCAGGTGAGAAAGGTAACTAAAAATCAGAGTTACTTAAGTTAAATTTTAATGACTGATTTTTATATATATTTTGTAGAATATTACTCTGAAGTAATATCAAAAAAGTCAGACGCTTTCCATGCGCCAGAACTTTTGTCAGACGCTTTAAAGCTCTACAAAAAATAAATGAACTTAATTTATTTTTAAATGTCTGATTTTTATATATGTTATTCAAATAAATATTACAAAGTTATATTTAATCAGTCAGACAAATTGTAATGACCAAACATCCCCTAAACACAAAAATTACTCAACTATGAGTATGAGCGCGAGAGCACTATACATGCGTTTCAGAGCGAGTGAGACATCCATGGTAACTCGGTTCCCTTCTTAAACTCACAATCTGTTTCAGTCTACTGTTTGTGTATGTGTATACGCCAGGTGCACACACTTTATAGTATACAGTACAGTCATATATTCGGGTTTATGAGACCACATGTTTTTGTTAGTTATATCGTGTGATTTGTGAGTGATATCAAGTTATTTTCAATAGAAAATATGGAAGAATCCTCGGACGCATCTTTAAAATGTACATTTTGTAAAAAATCTCATGATAAATTAATATTATTTTCAAAAGAGACGTTCGATAAGTGCCTAAATATTTTAAAACAAAGAACAATCCATAACCTAAAATTCAGAGACGTAGTTTTACCGGATGATTTGTACGACAGTGGTTACCATCGTGAATGTTACAAATGTTTTACTGCTTTGCCGAAAAAATATTACTCTCCAATCTCAGAAAAACAAAAAAATGATGAATGATGAACAACGGTGAACACCGATCACGGTTGTTTCGGTGCGAGACACACGAGTGATCCTATAAGGCTTCCGTGGTTTTTTCATTCCGACGCACGGAACCCTAAAGAGTAAAAAAAAAAATTGTTTGCTTTAAATCCCGCCACAATTCTCAACAAACCTTGATTTATAGAAAATAAATTAAACATTTATTAACCTACATAGCGGTATGCGAACCTACTCTAATGCCGCAATCATAAATTATAATCCCTAGACAGCACTCGTGACGTGCATTTTAAATGTGTATTTGCTATACTTTTTATTCAAACCGTCTGAAATATTCTTTCCTTTTTTAGAAAGACCAATATTATATTCATATACGATATTATATATAAACGTAAACGACCGCTGCTGATGAAAATACCAATAATCTCTTATTCATGATCAGAATCCACTATACTAGGAGGTATCAAAAAGTAGTGAGAACGACATAATCCATGGTAAGAAAAAAAAAACTGGCAGGCATAGCTCAGATACATATTTGTAATATTAATAAAGAAAAAAATCTTCGATTCTCTTTTGTTTTTTTCTGAATGTAGTTATTTGTTTGCTTCGTGTCGGAACGTGTTCTCGAAAATGGAGAAAAACGAAGTACTAGCCATTATTAAATACTTCTGTTTAAAGAAGTTAACGACGCAAGAGATTCATTGCGATTTGGAGGCAACATTAGGAGAGTCTGCTCCACCGTATTCCACTGTCGCAAGGTGGCCTACTCAATGTCGAGAGGGGAGAATGAGCACGGAAGACGAACAACGTAGCGGCTGTCCATCGACGTCAGTCACCCAAGAAAATGTTGCGAAAGTCGAGAAAATTGTATTGAGCGATCGAAGAGTTACCATCCGAAACTTAATTCAAGAAACGGGCATTTCATATGGAAGTATTAAATCCATATTGAAACAATCTTTGAATATGAGAAAAGTCTCCGCAAGATGGGTGCCGAGAATGTTAACCGACATTCAGCAACAAAATCGACTTGACATTTCGAAGATATTGTTGGACAAGTTTCAAGAAGATTCTGAAAACTTTTTGTCTCGTTTTACGAAACGTCAATGGACGAAACATGGGTCCATCATTTTGATCCCGAGACAAAACAGCAATCTTCGCAATGGAAACGGCCATCATCACCGACCCCGAAGAAGTTTCGTGTCATGGCATCGGCTGGCAAGGTTATGGCCTCAATATTTTGGGACTCAGAAGGGATATTGTTTATTGATTACTTGAAGCGTGGAACCACTGTTACCGGCCAATATTATGCAGCTTTAATTCCCAAGTTGAGGAATGCCATCAAAGAGAAAAGGAGAGGGAAACTTTGAAGGAGCGTGCTGTTTCATCACGAGAACGCACCCGCGCTCAAGTCGGCAGTTGCGATGGCTGCCATTCAGCAAGCTGGCTTCGAATTGGTTGACCACCCCCCTTTTTCACCAGATCTGGCGGCTAGCGATTTTTATCTGTTCCCCAAATTGAAAAAATACTTAAGGGGAAACAGGTACGAAGACGATAACGAGGTGATGGGTGCCATGGAGAGCTTTTTGCAGGACCAAGACAAAACTTTTTTTGTGAAAGGGATTGAAGCCTTGGAAAAGTCTGGACTCGGTGTGTAGAGAGACTCGGAAACTATGTAGAAAAATAAATTATCAAGTTATCAATAGTCATTATATTCTATCTCATTCTCACTACTTTTTGATCCTTCCTCGTACAGGGCGATTCATTGACATCGGTTAGTATGAAAAAATATAAAAAGATTAGAGGCCGACATTTGGCCCAAAGAACCACGTTGTCGATAATAAGTCGTAGGTCTCTTTTTGCAAGAGCCCACGTTGTCGATTATAAGTTATTAAGTTATCATATTGCAACAGACCACATTGTCGATTTTAGAATTAACAATGCAGTTTTTATTTAAAAAACTCGTTCACGGCCTCAAAATCGCACCCGGTCATCTGCTTTACAAAAATCACATTGTATTTTATTGCGGTAGCTGATATTGTAAGTTGTAAGGAATACATATTTCCTTGGAATCCCGTGTCAACAAGAACGACGAGAAGAAGTAGATTATACAGTGATTTGTTTATGTATGATTAATAGTAGGTTTGACATAAAAACAAAGATCTGACCTGATTAAAAAAATCTGGAACCGTATACAATAACATTTTTTTAAATTTATATGTTTTATTTTATAGAAACGTTGCCCCACACTAGGATTTCTCCTGTGTCGTGGGTGCGTTTACAGACAGGAATTCCACATACAATACACCCAGACCCGGAACAACTACCTGCAGATCATACAAATATTTTTTCCGTGCGGGAATCGAACCCACGACACGGAGTGGTTAAAATTATAGTAAATTTCCAAAATTTGTAATTTTCGGATATGTCGGTTTTGTGATTTCTCATAAAAGTATTTTCACCAAATATATTTTAAGTTTTCCAATTGGGTAGCAGTAAGGCTCATAGAGGGCGACCATTCTGAAAATCAACTAATAGTAATAGTATTTTTTTCGGCGGTGCACTACAGCGAAATTTACTGTCAGACTTGTGATAATTAAGGCATGCGGTTCTACAAATAAGTTTTCAGGTTCTCTATCGGTACTAACGTTGTTCGCTAAGTTTATTGACTAAATATAAAATAAAACACGTTTCAACTTGTTTATGCAGACTGCATTTTTTATGACAAGGTTTGGTTTGCCATGTGGTGCCGGCTCAGAATACCACCACCCCATCTCCTCCAGTGGGTGTCGTAAAAGTCGACTAAGGGATTAGCCGGAGGATGGGCAGCAGCGTCCTTCGAGTACATTAACAACTCAACTGCGATCGCCAACCCGTCTGCCAAGCGGCGATTATGGCAAAAACCCCAATGAGCCCACAACACACCCATATCGGCTGTTGTGGTGATATTTAGGGGAGGCCTGTGTCCAGTAGTGGACTTCATTTGGCCGAAATGATGATGACAGGTTTGGAGCAGCGAAATTTGATAAACACTTTTAAAAATATTGGCATAACCATTAATTCTGACGTCACGAGATCATCAATTTCTGCGTGCGAAAATCAACCATCTATTCGTCAGACTTTTTTAAACAAAGAAGAACTGGACCATAAGCTTTGGACCAGATCGCTATAATGCTAGTGAACCTTGATCAACAATTGTACTAGATTTCCAATGAGCGCTTCAAAATTGGCCTGAAAAATAAGAGCACAAATAATGGTGTAGTTTTATTTGATATTAGTATGGTCCAATCATAGCCAACAATAAGACGTTCAAAATGCCGCAGTGCGGGTTCATAAGTTGTGAAAATACCTACCGTAACACCAAGATTTCTAAAGGAAGTTTATGTAAAAAGTAATATTTTTAAAAAATAATCTAACGTGAAGCATAATTAAGGTAGCAAATGTATTTTAATTTAATTATTTTACAATTTAAAAAAAACGTTACCTCTCACTAGGATTTCTCCTGTGACGTGGGTGCGTTTACAGACACACAATACACCCAAACCCGGAACAACTACCTGCAGATCATACAAATATTTGTTCAATCGATTCAATGGGAATCTAACCCGCGACCCGGAGCGCAGCAGTCGACTGTATCAACCACTGCACCAAATTATTACTTTTGTTTGGGACCAAATTGGGACAACGCGTCAACTATTGTGTCAAACATTAACTGATATTATCAGGAACTGCGTCTAGTTTCAAAATAATGTCAGCACCAAATGCCAACATTTGTTTTTCAACCTTACCTTGTCGCGGAGTGCCTCCCTCCGTGTTCCTTCCCGGTTAGCTCAACTAGGAGGCCACGGCAGCAAGTAACGGAGTTCAGTTATTGTGATTCAATGAAACGTAACATATATATTGTTATAATGGTATATTGATATTCACAACTTCAACACTTCATCTTCATGGTGATGTTTATATATTTCAAATATAGCTTATTATCACAATATTTAAGCTAGTTAAAAATAAGTAATTGTAATATTGCAGGAGACTATTTGTCAGAGCGACAGCTGTGTGTCGAACCACTAGCGTTCAGAATCCAATGAAAAATCATAATGATCAAAATATGAACGATTCGACACCCACAATACTAAATTCGAATTTTGATTTGAATAAAGAATGAATCATGAAGTGGACAGTGATGGAGATAAAAGGTATGAAGTCATGAAAGAGGTTGATTGAAATGAAGATGAAGGATGACTTCGTCACAACCTATTGCTTACATAATGTTCCATTTTAGAAAAAAAAAATGTACTTATTCAAAAAAGGCTTTCAGTTTTCAAGACAGTTTTTATTGCTTTTACGTTTACTCCGATGACAGATAAACGTCATTACAAATATATTGCAAACCATGCCCATTTGATAATGAAGTTTTGCGTAGCGTCCATGTTTGAAACATATCATAGACATTAGGGTTGATATCTTATATAAAGAAACAACCACTATTTTCACATAGGACTTGGTCAGACCTTTATATACAATCATAAATAATAACTACTATTATTTTTGTTTCCATAAGACACTGTAGCGAATTACTGAATTAGTTACTTATAGTGGAGCGATCCATTGCTGAATTATAGACCGAACTTCCATAATGTTAAGGGGAGATCTCTCAAGTCTGCGTATATTCACAGTCCATACGCCACAGTTGACACAGATGATCGTGCCAGGGTCTTCGTGAGAAACAGGTACGTTAACCATTTCATTGGCAAGCCAGTCGTCATGGGAAGCGGGTAAGGTATCCAATGAAAACCCAAGGTCATTATCAGGAGCGGTAACAGGGTCCATGATCGTAATAGCCGTCGAACAGAAAATATAGCAGAACAGTGGAGGATAAAACGTAAATCGCATGCGCACACAACAACAGACAGAATGTGATGAAAACATGAAGTGAAATCTGAACATCAACGTCCATTATAAGATAAGATCGATGTATCGTACAATCGATATTTTGTAGCTTAAAATCGATATTTTTAATAAAGCGACGTATTAAACCGATCCAATCCTTCAGGATCGTTTTAATACGTCGATTTTGGACGTCCATAAACCGCCAAACATTTTGTTTACTTTTGCCTGACAAAGAACATGATTGTAGCCGAAGGAAAACAACTTTCTCTATTTTTGAATCCTTAGCGTATAGGTTATGTATATTCAGAGAGGATTTGCTCCCCTACTTTGTCAAAATTTACATCACGGGAAAATATAATGAATCATGATATCTTTGTAATAATGCCTAACATAGTTAGGTAATCTGATTGAATGTCTTTTAAAACTCTGATTTTCATTCCGGAATTTTATAGTCGCATTTATAATCAATCGAGATTGTTATTACTTTTTCTATATTTTAGTAGTAATAAATATAAATGTCTGAGTGCATATATGCAATCGCGGCTACTTGTAGCGATGTATTTTTGTTCCTGATCCTTAATCTAGTAATATTGTTGATCGAAGCTACTAAAGCTGAAAATATGCCTATAGTCCCGTCATTTGGTAGTATTATCTGAAAATTTGTCCAGGAATTTTGAAAATTGGTGATTAAACAGATTTCGACGTGCTCTTTCCGAATTTTCTCTTTACTAGGTAGTGTGTGTGTTTGCCGCTCACAGATATAGCGGTATATTGAAAAATTGGCGCCCATAAACCATTTTTGACAAATCTCCTTTCCGACTCATGTTACAACGTAAATAGTTACGTAAAAATTAAACGAAACAAAATATATGCAGATCAAACAAATTTTTATTGCGTGCGAGGATCGAACCCGCGGACACGTAGCGCAAGAAGCCAATCGCCCAGCTATTGCGCCAACAGTGCCATTATAACGTGGACGGTTAAATATTCCATATGAATTTACAAGGACAATATAAATCTTTTAATGTGAAAATGGGATATTTAATAAGCTAACAATATACTTACAGAAAAGCAAACCACTGCAGACCTCCATTGTGCTGAAAAAACCACACCGCCTTTGCTTAGAACAACTGTGGCTGAGGCGAGATTCCCAACCACTTACGAAAACGAGTATCCAAGTGCCACACTCGGCACTTCGCATTACGAGCGATCGTTCTTGAAGCTAACGACCATTCGAATGACCGCATCTCTAGTGGGAAAACTTATAGCACTGAAATCAAAATGAACTTATAGAAATTCTTTGAACCATTATTCTTTAACTATGTAGATTTTCCAGGCTTGTGTTTGCGTAATTGAAACTGTATATGGTAATGTCTGGTTTTAGGTCAGGCAATACGTTGTTTTTCCACTGAACTTTTTGGGTTTCTTGGCCCGACACATGGAACCCTACATAGGACGTGGGTGTGTGTGACATTGCCTCTGCCTATCATTTCAAGGATGCTAATTATATGTATTGTGTACCTATATCATTTCGGCCGAATGAAGTCCACTGCTGGACACAGGCCTCCCCCACAGATCACCACAACGACCAATATGGGTGTTTGGAGGGTTTTGCCATAATCGCCACGCTTGGCAGACGGGTTGGCGATCGCAGTTAAGTTGTTAATGTACTCGAAGGACGCTGCTGCCCATCCTCCGGCTAATCCCTTAGTCGACTTTTACGACACCCACGGGAGGAGATGGGGTGGTGGTATTCTAAGCCGGCACCACACGGCAATATGATTTACTGTATACTGTATATACATAGACTAAAGACTCAAGGCGCAAGGTATTAAAGAGCGACGGAAACTGAAAATCGTTTCGAGTACAGAGGAGCGACGGTTTCCTTCCGGGACGGGCTACAGTGTTAAAAAGTACGCCAAGCCAATATCTTGTTATATGCTATTTAACTTTTTGTTATTCTTTTATGCTTTTTAGAGTTCCGAACGTTCGAAGGAAAAAACCCTTATAGGCTCCTCGGTTGTCTGTCTATCTATCCGTCTGTCACAGCCAATTTGCTCCGAATTTACTAGACCGATTAAGTTGGAATTTGGTACACATATGTATTTTTGTGACCCAAACATGTACGTATAACGTAAATAAATGAGTTTCGAATATCCTTATTTTGGGGGGCAATATAGAAAATTAAAGAATAAAGTTTGCCAAACTGTACCGTGTAATATATGAAATGAAAGGGCTTATTGTGAGGGTCTCAAATATATTTATTTTATAATATTTAAATATACAGTTTTAAAATTATTTAAGAAAATTGACAAAAATTTAGCATTCCCGCCCCATATCTCCAAATCTACTGAGCCTAATATTCTAAGAAAAATATAGGTAATAGCTATTTACCTATAGATTACAGAAAAACCTAAGAAATACATAAGAAGTCTATGGTCTTAAAACAACATGGTAAATCTTTCAATATTCTGCGTACAAACTTACGTTTGCGGGTGGAATGTATGGAAAAACATGTTTTTCAACTACGATGTTAAGTTTTTTCTTGGGATAAGTTATCGGTACAAGACCGAATCCAACAATAGACAATATATTCAGCAATTTTGGAACCCTCTCCACGCTAGTTCAACTCGCACTTGACCGGTTTTTCCTTATTGTTTCGTTCCGTACTGGTGGTAAGTCTTTTATCGCAACCATGCGAAGAGTCCAGGTAGGGACTACCGCAGTGCCAGATACTCGCCGTCAAGCAGTATTGTTTAAACTTAAAACATTAGTGTGTTCCGGTTAGAGAGACACTGCTGGTTAAATTACTGAGACAAAATAAGTAATATAGTTCTCTGTGGTGTCCAAATTAAAAATATAGCACCACTCTATCTCCTCCCTTGGATCTCGTAAAAGGCGAAGGTGAAGGGACTCTTAATCAGAAGGATGGGCAGCAACGTCTCTTCTGTGGAAAAGTAGCCATACTGCGCTCACCATCCCGCCTGCTAAGCGTAGTGAGTATTGGCAAATACCCCTCAATGACGACACAATTGTGCAAATCTGTGGGAGAGTCCTTTGTTCAGCAGTGGAACTATAAATGGCTGATATGATGTAGTCCCACGCAGGACTCGTCCTGGATTGCATTGCAATTGTTAAGGTCAGGCATAGGTATGACGCTAGCCATCGGGCGAAAGATTTGCTCGAATTGGAAAATATAAGAGAAAGAAAGTATATTAAAATTTAAGGTCGTTCCGGGTACTCTAAGAGGGCCTGGTTGATGACACTACACTCAGATCCAATGCTCAGTTCTGTAACGGATAATTTCAATAAGGTTACGAATAGCACCAACCCATCTCATCCGGTGGGTGTCGTAAAAAACGACTGTGGAATTAGCCGGAGGATAGGCAGGAGCGTCCTTCGAGTACATTAACAATTAAACTGCTATCATCAACCCGCCTGCCAAGCGTGGTGATTATGGCAAAACCCCCGATTAGCACACAGCACACCCAGACCGGACGTTGTGGCGATATTTGGGGAGGTCTGTGTCTAGCACCACTGCTTCACACTTTATTCGGCTGAAATGATGATGATGATGATGAGCAAATGGAAGTACCTATTGCAGGAAAATGAAACTTCTAGCGATTTACTAATGGGCAGGGCATTACGGGATCAACTTTCTGTGATGGATATTAACTTAAATTCCAATTTATAGATGTTGTCTACATATAGGTTTTTATTTTTTGCTGTAACGACAGTGACGTACATACTATAAGGAATAAAATTTCAAGAACCACTAAATACCATAAATAGTCCGCTAACCGTTCTATTTAGTCGGATTATTTAGATATATTGACTGTCATAACATTTTTAGCATAGCGATACCACCATATTTAAAGCATATGACCCGTTCTTCCTTTTTAATTGTGAGAAAGAAAGCAAACAAATCAAAGGAGTGAAGTTAACTAGTTAATACGTTATGCCAACATAACATTTCAAAGACACAATCTATCGAGCTTACCTTAGGGTGAGATTTAGAGACATGAACGTAAGACGGGCTAAGAACGCTCTAAGCCAAGTAGTGCCTAAGCGCATCTTCAAAATTCGTATTCAGAGACACAGTCCCTCTCAAACTTACGTCGGTCTTGGCTAAGTTTGAATTCTATTCTCTATGGCCATTTTTAATACGAGAATGTTTATCGGTGAGATACGGTTTTTACAAAACTGTGTAGTAGGCATAAATAAAAATAAAAACGAAAGCAATATATGGAATGCCATTGGAATGAGCAAAACAAAATATCGAACACAAATCTATCTACTAATGTTGTAAATCGCAGGAATATATGAAAATTTTACGAGTAAAAGTGACTATTCAAAACTGCACATCCACCATACTAGCAATAAAAATACTAACGCAGACTTAAATAAAAAGAAATTTGGGGATGTGGACTGAAATAACAAGGTCATAAAATAATCAGATAAGTTTATTATTCTATACATAATTACTCTTACATGCTGTATTACTGCGAGTAATGAAGGACGATATTTTGTTAAATAGTTGAACATATTGGACTAATGTAGCCCCATAGTACAAAGCTAATTAGAATTATGACAATCAAAGTAAACAACTTTCTCATATACCCATAATTGGATTGTTCCGGTTGCAAGCACACCTTTGCCGGCTTAGTGGCGCTAGATTCGCCCAAAGTAGTCGATTTTCACTACTTGGCTTAGCTTAGTTTACGCTAAGCTTAAGTCGTGTTCCGATCGTCTGTGAATACAATTATGAGCGTGAGTAGTCATTTTGACAGATGGAAGCGTAAGTTCACGCTTAGACTCGTTTCTGAATCTCACCCTTAGCGCCTGCGTAAGACTCCATAAAACTCATAGTGCAAGCATTATCGAAATCTATTTGATCCGCGTTACTACGCTAGCGAATTTGAAGCTAGCGAGTAAGTTTTCTATAACAACTCATGGTAGACGTACGGAATACGTTATCTGCTTAGCTAGTGTGCCACATCCAACAGGGACGAAATTATGAACCATAATCAGTTGCAGACAATAGTGAGTATGTATGTGTGTGTATAGTATTGAAAGTACTAAATAAAAGAAGGCCGTAAGTCAAACCAAAGCGTCAATCTATTGCGTTTTGAGATCGCTACTGGACTTATGAACGCCACCGTACGTATTTGTGTATTTAATAAATAGAATCTAACTCAAGCTACCCTTTTAGCGACTCATAAAAGGTAACATTCCTCTTCAGTCTTTGACGAAATAATGAAGTATATACGTACTTCTGTCACTCTCGTCTCTCGTCGTCTGTACTCCATCACGCTGCCATTTCTTAGCTGTTAACAAGAAAAATCATCATATTGTCATGACGTCCACTGCTGAACAAAAGCCTCCCCCGTAGATTTCGACGACGACTGGTTACATGCCGCCCGCATCCAACGACTCCAGCCACCTTCACCAGGTCACCGATACATCTCGTTTGAAACCGTCCCTTCGCTGCGTTTTCCGGCCCACGGTCTCCACTCGAGAACCTGTTTCAATAACAACTCATGGTTTTGTTCATGTTTTCAAATCAGTCATAACCGCTACCAGCAATGTCCTCCGCCCATTTCTACTTCAGCTTAGTAATCCTTTCAGCTATGTCGGCAACTGGTCTGGTGTATTGTGTGTGGAATATATGTCTGTAAACGCACCCACGACACAGGAGAAATCCACGTGTGAAGATTGAGTGGTGCTATATTCAGAATCAGAACATTGCAGTGCAGTGGCTGATACAGTCGGCTGCTGCGCTCCGGGTCGTGGGTTCGATTCCCGCACGGAACAAATATTTGTATGATCTACAGGTAGTTGTTCCGGTTCTGGGTAAATTGTATGTGGAATTCATGTCTGTAAACGCACCCACGACACAGGAGAAATCCTAGTGTAAGGCAACACTTTTATGAAAAAGAAAAAAAAACAAATGAAAAACAGAGGAAATGTTAAATTCTATTTCAAAATCTTTCCCTTAAATATAGCAAACGTTTTTTACGTGAGTACAGTCGTTGGCAAAAGCTTGTATAAAAACAAACAGGTATAGAGCTAATGTTATTTTCACTACTACAAAGGTACGTGTTTACTCCAGAGCCTTGTTCGCCAAAACGTACAAAAGACCGCATACCGTACAGGTGTGTTACTATTTGACTGCCGACAGTTTCAGATTGGTTTCACTACCACGTTTTTAGAAGGTTTAGTTTTGTACATAAAAAGGCAGAGAGTACAGTTGCTCGCCTTTGATTTTTCGTCACCTACGGAAAAAGCCGGCAAACAATCCATGGTAATTATTTTTCCAGTTCAATTCGACTGTATTATATTTTGTATAACACACACATATCTACGGCATTTCTGAATTGATTTATATTAAAAAAAATAACTTTGATCCTTCAGGATTTCATGTAATATTTGATTAAAAATTGATGAAACACTTTGGAACAGTATAAAACAAAGTGAAAAAGTTTTAATAAAATATAACCGAAACTTCACGCTTACTTCACGCCTGTGCCAACGCTTCGCGCCACGCTCGCTGTTTGACTGCCTGCATAGGATTCCCTTAGATACAAATTATGCACGCCCCAAACGACACGCTGCGGTCACGCCACACCGCAGGCGAGTTTAATTGGTGTCTTACGCTACGCTACACCGTAGTAGCGTAGCGTACAATGCTACACCGCGCCCGCGTCGCGCTGACGACACGCTGCTGTAGGCCTGTTTGACATCCCTCGTACACGCCGACAACGCACTCCTTGTTTATTCAGAGAGCCTTAAATTGCAATACGCAACTTAAGAACTTAACAACGGGATGGAACGGAAATGGCGAAATACGAGAAATGTGTATTGTAAATCGTTTTAATGGGTCCGCACGACGAGAAAATGTTTAAAAAAATGCGGCAAGACGAGCAAGTCCTTCGCCTGGTAGTAAAGCGTCACGCCTGCGCAAAATAATTGTAATGTTACCCAAAACTGGTCCTGCGTAGCACCACACTGCGCTCGTCACTTCGACATTATTGTTTTAATCTCTAAGGCCCAGTCAACACTCTGGAAAACAGTAATTTTTAAGCTGTGGCTTAAATAGTCTGCTTGGCCGGACTCTTGTAATTGGCCTACCGCAAGTAAAAATGTTAAGACTGAGAAGCTGAGAGGTGGTGAACAGAACTCCTCATCGGGTTGTTGTAATTGGTATTTTCTCATTAGAGACTCGCCCTAAGTAAGATCGATTTTTGTTTCGTCCACTCATGATAGGATAAAACAAGAAAACTACATAATAATTTTGGAAAATAAATAACATGAAATTCGCATACAAATAAATAAAATTTGGTTTCTGAAGTTTGTGCCAAGTCAAACTGTAACAAAGAATTGAAACAAAAAAATGTTATTCACTAGTATTCTTAACTTAATATGGCAATTAGAATAAACAGGATTGGTGATTGGCTGATTATTTTATTGTTTTAGCTAGCCGTTTATGGGGAAAAGCTTTCCGCGTGGTGTCCGGATTAAGAATATTATAGCACCACTCCATCTCCGCCCGTGGATGTCGTAAAAGGCGACTAACGGACTCTAAACGATAGGCAGCAGCGTCCCTTCTGTGGAGCTGTAGCCATGCGTTCACCAACCCGCCTGTCAAGTGTGAGTATTGGCAAATACCCCCAAAATAACGACACAATTGTTGAAATCTATGGAGAGGCCTTTGTTCAGCAGTGGACGTATAAATGTCTGATATGATTATGGGGAAGCCTTTGTTCAGCAGTAAAGTCTTTGGCTGATATGATGATGATAAATTTTATGTTAGAACAATGTTAAGTCTTGATTAAAGTAACTTAAGCAGGACCAGTACACACAATTATTATATAAAATACTTACTAATACAAATTTACAAATAAAATAACTGTAAAAAAATTGATTATATAGGTAATAGAAATCGTGATGATTGTGCTTTCCGGTTTGTGGTTTTTATATAAGAGCAAGTAAGCACAAGCAGTAAAATATATAATCAACAACACAATAGACATTTAATCAACACGGCAAGAACCTCTTAAACAGACAACCAGATTTAACGCCTAACATGGCAAATCCTAAATCTAGACTATAAGAGAAACTATATACCTGTTTTTTAATCTAAGGAGGACATTGGTGTTTAATAGTACGTCGCCAAAATGGAGGACCTCTTATTATTATTTCAAAGCGAATGCAAGAAAAAGGATTAATAAAAATATTATAATTACAAAGCGAATACAAAAAAGGAGAAGAATATAGGCAAATTCTCTAAAGTAAACTACAAAAGTATTATAAGTTTTTAAACTATCGCGAATTTCACTCATATTATACTATGATTTCGGGACTTTTCACGCACAGATAAATCAAAACAATATTTTGACTAACCTCAACGTTACGTTACTTACGTCTTCTCGTGACCACGGTCAATGCAACTTGGCCGAAACGTTGAGGTTGGTCAAAATATTGTTTTGATTTATCTGTGCGCGAAAAGTCCCGAAATCATAGTCTAATACAAAAGTATTCTTCGTACCTACTTAATTACCTACACCATCTTTCAAAAATACAGTGTGAAACCACACAATGAGCAATGAACAATGACAAATCTGGGAAATTTTCAATCTCATGAAGTTTTCATTTTACTTTCGGTCCAGATACGTATTGCCAGTGGTAACCAACTCTTGTTGTGGAAAAATTGGCTTTGATATTTTCAATGTAAGCCTTCATGTAAAAGAGAAACATTGTAATGCCATATAAAAGAAACATAATCCAATAAATCGTTACTGTACTACAATGCAATACAATTGCAGTAATTTCTTTTTTGCCTGAATAAGGCAACAGCCAAAAGAGGGCTATGGTGTTAGAATCTATGTTTGTATGTTAGTATGTTTATCTGTTCCCTCAGATCGCCTAAACTACATGTCGTATTTTGACGAATGAGGTATCGTCTGAAGCGTCGTGCTATTCTGCAGGTAAATAGGCTATATGACGTCATATTAAATCTCACATGGTGGTTCATAGCGGACATAAATTGTTATAAAAACAAAGTATTAATATCGTTAACGAGTACATTGCAAAAATATATAGATTACCTGAAATTGTACATCCTACATAAACCCCATAAAATGTCAAATTAATATAGCTGTAACACCTTTCCAACAACGATCCGTTAACCCAAAATAATTTAAATAAAAATAAGTTTAAATAACTAATGACTAAGGAAAACATTGAAACGAGATTTCTTATACTCAAATGCCGACTGCGATGCACAAAGCAAAGCAGAAACGATTCTCAGCCTTCAACCTTCTTTTTGAAAAACTGCCATTTTCTTCTGACCTAAAATTCACATGCACAACAGCCAAATCCGGCAAAACTACCTATGAGCGTATCAATATTTGTTCCTTGCGGGAATCGACCATGCCAACCAATAGCGCGGAAAGCCAATCGCTTAGACACTGCGCGTGACATCCTGCTCGTTAATAAGAAGCCTTTCGTTTGCGAGGTCTTTTAGGTTTTAAGGCAAGAACTGTTGTCGAAAGTAATCATGCTACACAAGACCATCAATCTAACCTAAAGTCTGAGAAGGGAATTTAATAAGTGAAAGCGTGAACGAAACGTCATCTCATCACATCAATCAGGAGACCGCGAGTGCCTCAGAAAACGAGGCTTACTCCAGATATTAAATTAAATTAAACCACTCATGTCAGCCGACTCTGTCACTGACATACAGTTTCTGTATACATTCGCGTTACCATTGCCGCGAATTGAATATAAATTAAATGAATTTCAAAATACACTGTTAGCACTGTTTTTTTTACTGCAACCTTGTCTTACTTCTTGAGTGCGGCTGCCAAGTATACTGGGTTAATTTGCATGGCCCGGCAAAAAATAATTTGGTAAAAAATTCTCCGCATCGCTCGGGTTTTAGATAATTTTCAGCTAATAATAATAGGCTTCCCTCAATTTCATTATGATTTATTTGAAAATGTTATCTGACTGATATATGATATCAAGAGAATGAGCAGCAGCATCCTCCTGTATGCTAATAACATACATACTACGATCAGTACTCCTATGACCGTTCATTGTAACTTTTGACCGGTCCCATTTTCAGCAGTATACATTTACGGGCTGATGAAATGAGAGGGAGAGAGAGGGATCTGAAAAATGTGGGTGTTCACCGGTACACTTCAGGCCATCTTATGTGATTTACATGTTTGATGGCAAGGTTGAAATAGAGGCGAAGGATGCGATTGTCTTTCTAGAATGCGGACATTGAGGTATAATGTACTAACTATACCTCCATGAATGCGGACCACAGTTTAGATTCTCGGACGGAATTGATATTTGTAGGCCTACATATGGTTGTTCGGGGTCTGGGCGTTTATGCATGTGAGATTTATATTAAACTGTACCTTTTTTATTGGTGGGCCAATAAAAAATAGGTGGGAATTCTACATGAACTTCCTTCGCCCCGGGGAAGGGCGAAGGGGTATGCCGGACTCCTAACGGCTAAAACCACTGGAGCGGTCATCATATACACTAGAGCATGAAACAGTACCTACCACATATGTGGAATCCTAGTGTGGAAAAAGGTTTTTTGAATAAAACTGAATTGAATGCCATCATCATCATCATATCAGTCAAAGGACGTTCACTGCTGAATAATGGCCTCCTCACAGATATCCACAACGACCGGTTACATGCCGCCAGCATCCAACGACTCCCAGCGACCTTCACCAGGTCGTCTGTGCATCTTGTTGTAGGACATCCCATGCTCCGTTTTCCGTTGTCCCATTCCGATTATAAATTGTGCTATAATGAAGCTTACTAGAATTCAATTAAATTCATATTGTGCTGCAATGTTGATAAAAATTAACGCCATCAATAATGTTGGAAGTGAATGTGTAAATAAATCGCAACATTGAGTACGGTATCCGGCTGTAGAGAATTAATTATGTGTGCAATCAATATGGGCTGATACGAAATCAGATTATTTGTATTTTATAATAAATTCATATAACTTACCGTTGACAGGTTCTGGTTTCAATAGGTTGGCAAAGTATAATTAAGTTTTTCTTTAAAGAACTTTTCACTGTTTAGTTCACTGATCGGCTTGGAGTTGCGTCCGATAAATTGCGATAAGACCTAATACCGTCATTGTGGATTTACAGATGGACTACGTAGAATGTTCAATCAGTATATCGTTATCAACCGAGAGAATTATAAGACATATAAATTCCTAATTCTCTAATCTTTGTAAAATACCTGAAGTCGCATCAAATTCACTTTAATCCTTAAATAGGCTTATAAAAATTCTTCATGCGGGGTCGGCCCTCGCCCAATCTCACTTTTCGATATTCTTCAGCATAACGGTCTCACAGAAGGACACCAGGAAAAAAGGATAGGTTGTTTTGCAAAGCAACCTAACTTTTATATTCTCACAATTTTACAAAATACGTAAAAGAGATAATTTTATTAAACGGATGTATGTGTAGACGCACAAACCAAATATTATAACTGGCGAACATCTCAGCGACAATACTCCGATATACATATTACAACACGAAGAACAGGGCCTCTTCAAGCACCCTTTCAATCGTAAGTTACGGCATTAACAACCCAAATATTTCGGATTCAAGTCGCAAACTGATTGTCACTTTGCGCAGATATATTGTGAACATTTCCAAGGGGTTACCCTTTTTTGTGAACGGTGCTCTCCCTCATCAGGCGTGTGACAAGCGAGGAATCCGAAACAATTCCACAGCCAGAATTCGCTCGTTACGATCAAGTGTGATAACACGAGTAGATACCGTCGTAAGGTTCGATTTATTGTTCTTTAACAGATGAGCACGTTCGAGATTTTATACGTATATTATTATTACATTTTAAGCCCCACTGCCGTAAGCCGTGTGGTGCTGGCTATGAATAGCACCAACCCATCTCGTCTCATGGTCATATAAAAGGTCACTATGGGATTAGCTGGAGGATGAGCAATAGCGTCTTTCGAGTACTTTAACAAATTAATGGCGATCGCCAGTCCACTTGCCAAGCGTGGTGATTATGCAAATCCCACCTATCACCTATCCTAGCATACAACACAACCCTGACTGGTCGTTATTTATTTAGTTAATAGCGACTTTATTCAGCTGAAACGATGATAATTGTGATGAAGTAAGCTCCACTAAAGGCTCAGCTACCACCGACCCACCTTCTTTGCTATAAATATACTTCTTTCTTGTCTACATTATCATAATAATGCAGCTTAATCCAAACTTTCGACAAATATTCTTTTTTCTACTCTACATTATCATTATAGTGAAACTTTATCTTAACTTGCGACTAGTATGCTTCTTTCTAGTCTACATTATTGTAATAAACTTAATCCAAACTTTTGACAAATAGCATCTATTTCCTACTCTACATTATCATTATAATGAATCATCTTAATTATAATTCATAAAAAAAATAACTATGTAGATAGACATTAACTAAGGGACGGTGTTACTGTTAAATGTCTCATTTCACACATCGAGACCCGAGACATGGAGGTCTCTCAATGTGGGGCAAATGCCCGTTTGCACTAAATGTTAAATTGATGCCTGTCTAGGAAACATTTAGCGATTCAAAATTGTATGTCAGACGGACTTAATAATGATTTCGGAGCTGTCTAAGTTTAGTGCAAAGGAGCATAAGTCTTACGTCAACCGAGTAAGGGATCACGCCACCTAGATAAGCACCAAAAATATCCATTATAATATTAATATATAAAATTGATAACATCTTACCTTGGATATCTGGTTTTAAAAGTATAACGCAAGGAAATTGAAATGTAAGTAATTTTTCAGGAAAGCAAAACAATACTGTACTAAACTGCAATCTAGAAAAATAAACTGTACACATGGCTATGATACATAATAACACAATACACTTGAACATTATACCTATTGCTCGCTAGAACACTAACATAATTTATAAAATCCACTCTGCGAAGTATTCATGGATAATAAACAAAGGTAGGAAGATTCATTAATCTAGAGACGACGATGTTCGTACACATTATATTAATAGAGCCGTCTATTGTGCTTAACATTATTAAGGAAATTCCGTTTGAAGCCATCGACTCAATTAGAGCATTGTGTAGGAGATACCTCTGAGTAACGTTATAGTTTAGGCAGTAGATACTAGCTATGCATAACGGTATACGTTACGGATTTCAATTATATTATACAATATCTATCTTATAATTCTATCCTACCAGAAAGGAGAATTTATATTTACATATGCATATAAATCCCGAACAAGCCGGTTGCCGAAAAGGTTTCAGTACCATAGACCACATCCATACGCTGCGGCAGGTTATACATAAGACCAAGGAGTAGAATGTGCCGCTATGCTTGGCGTTTGTGGACTATGAGAAAGCCTTTGATTCGATCGAAACCTGGGCAGTGCTGCAATCTCTGCAGCGGTGCCAGATTGACTATCGGTACATTGAAGTGTTGAAGTGCTTATACAGAAACGCCACCATGTCGGTCCGAGTACATGAACAAAGCATGGGGGCAATTCCATTGCAGAGAGGTGTGAGACAGGGGGACGTCATTTCCCCGAAACTGTTCACCGCTGCAATGGAGGATGCCTTCAAGCTGCTGGAGTGGAAAGGATTCGGCATTAACATCAATGGCGAGTATATCACTCACCTTCGATTTGCCGATGACATCGTAGTCATGGAAGAATCGCTGCAAGAGCTCAGCACAACGCTCGATGATCTCAACAGAGTTTCTCAACAGATGGGCCTTAAAATGAACATGGGCAAGACAAAAGTCATGTCAAATGCCCATGTCGTGCCCATCCCAATATCCTTTGGGAGCCCTGTTCTCGAAGTTGTTGACGAGTATGTCTACCTGGAACAAACTGTCCAGTTAGGTAGGTCCAACTTCTAGAAAGAGATCAATCGTCGAATCCGACTCGGTTGGACAGCGTTTGGGAAACTTCGCAGCATCTTTTCGTCAACAATACCGCAATGCATCAAGACGGAAGTCTTTAACCAGTGTGTGTTACCAGTGATGACATATTGAACAAAGACGTGGTCACTCACAATGGGCCTCATAAGAAAGCTCAAGGTCACTTAGCGAGCTATGGAGAGAGCTATGCTTGGTATTTCTCTACGAGATCGAATCAGCAAAGGGGGGGATCCGTAGAAAAACTAAAGTTGCCGACATAGCTGAAAGGATTAGTACACTGAAGTGGCAATGGGCAGGGCACATTGCTCGTAGAACTGATGGCCGCTGGGGCACAAAGGTTCTAGAATGGAGACCGCGCACCGGAAAACGCAGTGTGGGACGACCTCCAACGACGTGGACAGACGACCTGGTGAAGGTCGCTGGGAGTCGTTGGACGAGGGCGGCATGTAACCGCTCGTTGTGGAAATCTAAGGGGGAGGCCTTTGTTCAGCAGTGGACGTCTTGTGGCTTATATGATGATGATGATACATATAAAATGACATATAATTAAAGCATTGTGAAAATATCCTGTTACACTATTTAAAGTGTAAGTAACGAAAATGTACTTATTTCTTATAAAATAGTCTAAATTCCCCATCAATCGTGTGACACGATCGGTTTGGCCTTGATAAGTTACAAATTTTAGCCCGTATTACTAGAATTTCTACTTATTTTATAGTCTCGACATATTGATATGTTATACTAAATATCAACTTCACGGATCGGACAGAGTTTTAGTACATATGTAGGTATAGCATCAGAGAAAAGATGAGATTATAAAAAAAAAACATGAAAGGATATTGAATTATTTATACCCTAGGTGCCAAATCCATGGGGGAGGCCTTTGTTCAGCAGTGGGCATCCTCCGGCTGACATGATCATGATGATAGCTACCAAAAGTCTGCGATTATCTTTCTTCTATCTATACAATATATAATCGTTTGTGCGTCTGGTAGTGATCGTCTAATTTCTGAACGACTTGACCGTTTGGGGTCATTTGCACACAATACAAGTATTCATTTTATCGCGACGATGGTTTATAGCTATGCTGGGATCCGATAGGTGGCGCCACCTACCGGAAAGGGCAGAACCACTAAGCTCATCGAAAACGGTAGTATAATCTACATCGTTTAGCACGTTTAAGCAGTAAAAAAAGCAAAATATTTCAATATTCCGCCGAACCACTAAGAAAAAATTCTAGCAATATTTTTTGTTAGCAGCCGTCGGCCAAACTTTCCGGCTTGTGCCCTCCGAAGTCCCGAAATTCAAGTCATCGCTATTTGGAACGAACGCAATTTGGCTGGAAAAATAATCATTTAAAAACTTTTCTTTATTTAGATAACCTCGGTAATAATAACACAAAGTAGGCTTATGAAATTACTGCAAATTGTTTCAGCTTCCTTTATTACGAAATTGTTTTGGCGTGAGACATAATAACCGAATAAGAACATTATACCGATATTGTTTTCTTGCCGTCTGCTGCTTCTTGATGCTTCACAACTTCGGCCTGTGGCTCTTTGTTATAGATGAATCAATTTAAAATTAGGGTGAAATGTAAATTTTGCAAAAACAGTTTTATAATTATTATATTACTGAACGGCATCGCTTTTAATAAATTTTATCGTTAGTAACAAAGGGTTAAGTTTAAACCATACTTTAATACTTTCGTGTTTCAGTAACTATTTTAAAGTTACTGAAACATGAAAGATCCACGTCTTTTAGTACAGACATAGTCCTTCTTCTTCTTTGTGTCGCGTTCGCTCCCCGCTCGGAACCAATATTTGTATGATCTTATAGTTGTTCCTGGTCTAGGTGCTTGTGCATGTGAAAAATATGTCTGTAAACTGTACCCACGATACACGAAACTTTAAGAGCAAAGTTTAAAAAAAGCAGTGTGTGTCTTAGATATGTAGCTAAAAGATGCAACTCTGTTTCTTTTCTGCCACCATACCGGATATACCACCATACTTACATTTTACACACCTTATGTATAAAGTAAGACATCAAATAGTACGCAGAATTAACAATAAGATTGATGACAGTCCTGCATTTAACTACAAAATTGCTATTTCATAAAAATCCCATTGCGTTTCTTTATTAGTTTCGAACAATATGGGCCGTAAAAGCTTGAATAATCTAAACCAACAGAGGTATGTCATAACTAGCTATCACGACAATCGCTATTATTGTACACAAACAACGAGTGGCGGCGCTGCGCGCTAGTAATCCGCAGCCGCGGTTCTGTTGATTGCTAAATAAGTCATGCGCGCGGTGCGAGCGCACGATCGCAAACATAAAACTGCTCACGTTTGTTTCTGATGAAACTAGTTGTATGCTGTGTTGCACCACTAGCCTTTGCTTTACTTAATTTATAACTCCCATTTTCTCATTTATGCCGCCTTTCTATAAAAGCCATTTAGGTATTTATTGTTCTTACAAATAAGACAGCAGTCAGATTATCAGCAAAAAAAGTAAACTTATACTTATCTTTTAACCAATAAGTATAAATAAAAATCGTTGTATTAGTTGAATTTTACGAATGAATAACTTTATGCTTACTGATACAATTTCAGAACGAGCGTTGTTTATCATAATTATTCTTCTCGAATTGAACGCGTAAAATCTGTTTCTACGAATTGATTAATATTAATATTTTCTGATATCATTACTTGGAATTGAACAAGTAATATACGGAGTATTCCGGTCCGCGCGAGTAATGCTGGAGCAATTTCGCAAAAAGCCCGACTGAATAAGTGAAGGCAGGGGGTTGGGTGCAGTCGCTGGCCTGTGAAATATAGCTCTGCATTCTGGCGAGTGAGGTGGGCTGTGGGCTGTACGGAGCAGGTGTCCTGCACATAGATTAATCTGTCGACAAACAATAACCTCTGCCAATAACGATCTGGCAACCTTGCTCAGACGCCATCGCTCGCTATCCATTTGAAGATAATCGCATTTTCAATTGAAAATCGTTTTAGTCTCTCGTGAGTGTCACCGTTGATATTTAAAACTATTTTATGGGTTTTGTTATAAATAGCAGTGTGTTTCTTTACACATTGATATGAAGTTTTAAGTATTTATTCCCAAAACATATATCGGTATATCATGGGGCAGTAACCTAACGAAATTTAACGATTTAGGTTATATAAAGAGATAGGTTTTGTTCTACAAAGTTATTTACAGCGTAAAAGATTATTCTGCAGCCCAACATTTCGGCATAACAGCACGAAGGATTCTGCTACCCAGCCTTCTAACATGATCCCTATATCTTATCTGACGATACTCTTTTCTATGGCCTTTTGTTTACCAGGAAGCAAACGCAAACAATTTACAGTCGGTCACGAAAAAGTGTAGAAATCGGTATTTATTATGCCCCTCACTAGGATTTCTCCTGTGTCGTGGGTACAGTTTACAGACATGAACTTATACCCGAAACAACTATCTGTAGATCCTACAACTATTTGTTCCGTGCGGGGATCGACCCCGCGACACGTAGCGTAGATACCCAAATGCTTAGCCACTATGCCAATCGTGCCTTCACTTTATACAATATCCATCGTTCATCTATTCCTGCAAACTTATTAGCCGTCTAATTTATAAGATTATTAACTTGTTCCAATTATATAGTGCTATACAATGACAAATTATCATACCTGTAGAAGTCAATATGGCGAAGGGCCAAAATGTTCGATTGAAATTCAACTAGCGTTAGAAAAGTATGCTATGATTGGAAAGAGACTTACATGTATTACAGCTGAGATAAAAATAGCTGCATAAATGTACACGGTGTTACTTACTGAAATTTTTAAGCCTAGGCTTATTGACAATAATCTTCATGTTTCGAATAAAATCCTTTTTTTGTAGAATGCTCATAAGCGGATTCTGCGCTTTGTATCCCACTTGGTATGAAATAAAGCCTATCATGACAAAATTTGGTACTTGTAGGTACTGTAAAAACAGGAAGGTTAGATGTAAGTCTCATACACGCATCAGCCCATAATCGTCCACTGCTGAGCATGGGCCTCCCAATGATCCCTACAATGAGCGGTCATCGGCAATATTGTTATAATCATCAAGCAGATTGATGATCGCAGTACGTTGTTATTAGTAGACAGGAGAATTCTGCTGCCCATCGTCCCGTGTGGTGCCGGCTCAGTGCCGTGTGGTGCCGGCTCAATGCCGTGTGGTGCCGGCTCAGAATGCCACCACCCCATCTCCTCCCGTGGGTGTCGTAAAAGTCGACTAAGGGATTAGCCGGAGGATGGGCAGCAGCGTCCTTCGAGTACATTAACAACTCAACTGCGATCGCCAACCCGCCTGCCAAGCGTGGCGATTATGGCAAAACCCCCCAATGAGCCCACAACACATCCATATCGGTGGTTGTGGTGATCTTTGGGGGAGGCCTGTGTCCAGCAGTGGACTTCATTCGGCCCTAATGATGATCGTCTCGATATCAACTCTAAGCTCTCTAACTCTACCTTTTACGACAGCCATAAGTGGAAAACGTTGGTATATCCTTCATCGAGAACTACACGGATAAATTTCCGCACTCGCTATTTCATAGGGAAATCGTACACGCTGTGGCTAATGGTTGACACTGACCGGGAGCGTTATCGTTATTTGAAGCACAGTACATAAAATAGAAAACGGGACACGGACGTGACGCGAACGAAAAACCGATTCATTACCGTTCTTCGCCTGCGTCCCATTATGCATAATTATGTTGCATAGTCCATTTTATTATAAAATATCATGGAAGGGACAAGCAATGGACTAAAGTCCACGCCCGACCAGGTCTGTAACCCACGTCTGATACTTTCTATGTAATTTCGTATAATCATCATCATATCCGCCAAAGGACGTCCACTGGTGAACAAAGGCCTCCCACACAGATTTCTACAACGACCGGTGTCATGCCGTCCTCATCCAACGATTCCGAGCGACCTTCACCAGGTCGTTTGTCCACCACGTTGGAGGTCATCCCACACTGCGATTTCCGGTACGTGGTCTCCACTCGAGATCATTTTTACCCCAACGGCCATCAGTTCTAGGAACAATGTGCCCCGCCCATTGCCACTTCAGCTTACTATTCCTTTTAGCTATGTCGGTAACTTTAGTTCTTCTACGGATCTCCTCATTTCTGATTCGATCTCGTAGTGGTGGTGCCACATTGAGTATCAGTACATCGAAGTGTTGAAGTGCTTATACAGAAACGCCACCATGTCGGTCTGACATGAACAACGCAAGGGGGCATTTCCTTTGCGGAGAGGTGTGAGACAAGGGGACGTCATTTCACTGCTGGAATTGAGGATGCCTTCAAGGTACTATTGTGGAAAGGATTCGGCATTAACATTAATGGCGAGTATATCACTCACCTTCAATTTACCGACGACATCGTAGTCATGGCAGAAACGCCGCAAGAGCTCAGCGCAGTTTCCCAACAGGTGGGCCTTAAAATGAACATAAGTAGGCAAGACGAAAGTCATGTCAAATAGCCATGTCGTGCCCATTACAATATCCGTTCGGAGCTCTGTCCTCGAAGTTTTTGACGAGCATACTACCTGGGACAAACTGTCCAGTTAGGTATGTCCAGCTTCAAGAAAGAGGTCAATCGTCGAATCCGACTCGGCTGGGCAGCATTCGGGAAACTTCGCAACGTCTTTTTGTCAACAATCCCGCAATGCCTCAAGACGAATGTCTTTAAGCAGTGTGTGTTAGCAGTGATAACATATGGAACTGAGACGTGGTCAGCCACTGTGGGCCTTATGAGAAAGCTCAAGGTTACTCAGCGAGCTATGGGGAGAGCTATGCTTGGTATTTCTATACGAGATAACGAATTTTGTATAATAGCTCGAATTCCAGCATAATACCAATGAATACATCAAACTTATAATTGTATAACTTCGAACATTGTAGTGGTTACGCACCAATGCTCAATAACTCTCGTCTTGTGTTCGACCAGTACTTTGAATCACATTTTCTACAATAGCAAATGCTCCAGCTGTCAGTATCCAGAACTAACACTTTGTAGCTAGATACTTAGGAACTACCATTGTAATGAAACATTCAAAAACTAATTCGGAACTAGTTAATACATTTTCATGTCAAATGCATCCGATAGAGTATAGAACGGTGCACAATATTTTTTAAACGTATCAGGGACACTTCTTTTTCATTATAAACTAGTTAGTTGTAAGGCGCTTATGATGCCCGCCAAAATTATATCAAACATTTTAATTAAATATTTTTCCATACACATAAACAGGTGTAACGGAAATGGTATATATATCTGAAAGAGGGTCGTTGGACCTACTCATAATTTTTAACAATTTTCCTATCCGGACCAATCCATAAATCATGAAAAAGATAACATGATCCTTAGTATATCATCGATGTTGTTCGATAAAATGTACTGATCAGCTGGTTATGTTTTCGTGATTTCGAGGGTCTCTGATGTACTGACTGTGTCACGCTAAAATGATTTATTCTTTTACTTTTTCAACTGGCGCCTCAGGCGCTTTACCGCTTTATTTTAGTGTCAATTAAACTGTTAACAAAAATAGAGATCAAACTGAAACAATAAAAGGCATGTGGCATCGACCGCAACGAGCCGCTTTATTGTTATAAGACATTAGCTGAAGATGTCGTCTAGAATTATGGGTCAATTCTAACAGCATAGCGTCGTTGGCAGCTGTTTGCGGCGCCGTGTCTCGCTCTTATTAAGTTTGACCCATGTAATACATAAACCTCAGAGCGAAGCAGCACAAACACCCTTAATTTAAAGGCTCTTGTGCGCCGCCCGAGGTGCCTCTCTAATCCTGCATAACATAGTAGCTGAAACATTTCCCAGATTTATTAACCGGCCTCTCATGTCGAGATAATGAATGAGTAGCCGCCCGCGAAACGGCTACATGACACGACGCGTTTAGTGTTTCACTGTATTAGTATAGATCAGCATATGCTTGTCGTGTCTCAGCAATGCGGCGCTCTGAGCCATGGTGCGGTTTCAATATGCCGAGAGCGCGTTGAATAATTTCGAATCTGATAAATGTTCAGAAATTCCGTTTGGATGGGAATCGATATGCAGCGCATCGGACGTAACGAGTGTGACGAGCGTCGGTACACTGGCTCGTTTATTTATGCTTCTTTTCAGCTACATTTATTTTACTCGGTCTTCTCAATTTATTTTGTTGCCCGGAGACCTTTTTGAATAGGCAATGTGGCGTATAAATTTCTCTCGCCCCTTGAGGGCCGTGGGCTCCAGTGACTCTCCGTTAAAAGGTGCTACGAATTAATTTTACCTGACATCAAGGACGCGACGACGGAATACGTTAGCTCATAATGAGATAGCTCAGTAAACATGTTCGGGCCGGAACAAAGTAAGTGCTTGCTTAAATATGCATATTGTATGTTGTCTATCAGCGCACCTATCGTATATAAAAATCTTGAGGTCGCTGCGGGATAATTTTGAATCTTGAGTGGATTAAATAAAGTCTGCTTCAAAAATAAGTTAAAATATACGTTGGTAATGCATAAAGATTAAAGGTTTAGAGCAGATATTTTAATTCTTTTCACCTAGTTGATGTATTTGTAAGTGTGTATCTAGGTAAATAATACATACACAGCTGTGCTGTTTTGTTACCGCACCGCTCTCTAGTGGTTACCGGTCATGTAATATGTAGATGGGAAAGCGGATAGTCTGAAATTTGTTCTTGTATTGGGTGCTTTGCTGCACGGTTTCACTACGCTAACGGTTTGGAAATAGCATAACAGTTCCTTGCATACATGCAATGCATCTAACTTTACTTGTTAAAACTGATACCTTGAGCGTTACATCAAAGCTTTGAGTGTGTAATATAGCGGTTGGATTCTCTACGGAAATGTTACTCCAATCTATAACTAAGTAAATGCGTTTGAATTCGTACTCGTACGTCGTTGACGTGGAGCTGGATTTTGTGTGGTACTAACGATCTTCCCGTTTTCACTCAAAGCCCGGTTTAGAGCTTGTCCACATGAGGCGATTTTCACATGATACAACCTTAGCGTAGGAATCTGCCTTTTGTTCACGAAAGTAGAACTTGAAATGGGAGATCACTTGTTACAATTAAAATATTGAGTTAATGGTATAATTTTAATCGAATGTTCCTTAAGTGACGTCAGCATCATTCATCATTATTATCATCATCATCCACTGACTGTCTTCGCCGACTGCTAGGTATATATAGGCCTCTCTTTGCGTGTGCTAATTTCCACCCTCTCATGCTAGTCTCATCCAGGTTCGACCCGCGATACTAACAATATCGTTTACCTATCTCGCCGCCGGACGACCGACATTCCTGCCTCCAGTCTTTGGCCGCCACTCGGTCACAGTTTTACTCCACTTGACATAACCACGCCTCGCTTAGTGTCCTGCCCAACTCAATTTCAGTTCCGTCACTCGTTTTCCGGCGTCAAAGACGTTAGAGCGTTCCCGATCCAGACGACAACGTCAGCACTGGGACTCGAATTATAAATGATAGTTTTCTAACTAACAAAGCTTCAGCAAGTTAGTGTCCCTCATTATAAGTATCATAATTCATCATTTCTTCTTTTTAAGTAACATTAGTTGAACTACGATATGTCTTCTATTCAAAGAGCCATTTACTGCAGATCCTTTCATTAATATGATAGAGTGTTTAGGGGAAGCTATACACACGATCGATTTAAGTTCTGACTTGGTTTATAGGTCAGTATCATAAAAGTGTCAGAAGCGGTTTCGGTTATGTTCGAATTAAATTAAACAGGATTTATTAGAATTGATCAGGCGACCAAGGGATGATATCAAGAGGATGTGCAGCAGCGTCTTCCCGTGTGCTAATAACAACATACTGCTATCAGCAATCCGCCTGCTAAACGTGTTGATTATGGCAATATGGCCCCCTATGACCACACAAAATCATCAAGACACTGTGAGTGATTACTGCATGCATCGAAATAACTTTTAATTAGAACTGTACGGTAGATAAATATGAAATACCCTCTAAAAATCTGTAAGACGCCTGTCACCTTAGTCACCCTGCGACCACGAATACTACAAAGTATTCGAAACGTCAGCAAAAATCTATAATATACACGATATAATCCGTTTAAAATTGTTTTATTATAATGAGTAATAATCGCGACAACCAGACATTACTATTTTTTTATGCTATAGTCTAAATTGAGTTAACCAAAAATACCAATTGATAATAATTACGAAAAGCATATTATTAAAAAAAAAAAACGCTGGAATTAACCATTTTATTGAATATAGGTGGAAAACGTGGGATTTTCTGGGAACGAAAATACCTACTAATCTCTTCGGGTCATTAATTGACTTTTGCTCCATTCGAGACGTTAACTTCTTTGATAAATCGAATTAAATCTCTGCAACTTGTAAGCATTCCATTTAAAAAGATTTTCTTTCTTCGATTGATAAAATTTGCCGGTAGAGTTTTTCGGTTCTATATAAAGACGAATTGTTAGTATGTTAAAGTTTATACATGTGGATGTTTGTCTCTTAATCACACTCAAACGTTATATGGAATTCTTCTAAAGGATCCAAAGTGAAATTTGGCAGAGTGGTGGATAATGGGATAGGTACATATTTTCCCATAACGGTTTGTTATTTAAGAGCGAATTTTAGTATGCAAAAGTTTATACGTCTAGTGTCTTAATCACGCTCAAATGTTGAATGAAAGTCTTCTAAAGGAACTCAAGTTAAATTTAGCAGAGTGGTAAATTATGGGATGGGTACGTTTTTTCCCCTTAACAGTTTATTATTTAGTTCCCTATCAAAGGCTTTGGGTAATAGTTAGAAATAGTATATTGTAAATAAATTGTAAAAAATCGCTTCTGCAATATACGTTATATAAGCAAGAGAGTTTATGTCTAGGCGTAAGCATTTACGTTTACCTGGTATAGTTAAAAAAACGTTCTAGCTCATATGAAGCATTCATTCCATCGCCACAAAGAATACCGTGAATGAGTGAGTTATCTGGATTTTGACATAGTGAAATACTCATTATCTTCCTGACCGCCTTGCGGTGTACCATACTCTTCATTATTTCAGCCGAAAAACATACACTGCTGTACAGAAACCTCCCCCAAAGATTGCCACAACGATCGGTATGGATTTGTGAATGAGCACATCATTGGGCGGTTTTACTATAATCGCCACGCTTGGCAGACAGGTTGGCGATCGTAGTTGAGTTTCAAAGTGTCAAGGTAAAACAAAGATATGAAATTGACACCACACGGCCAGACTCTTAGTGGTGTAAAATCTCCATGGAATTCCTTCAACCTATATTTAACTTTTTATTTAACCGTGTGGTGCCGGCTCAGAATACCACCACCCCATCTCCTCCCGTGGGTGTCGTACAAGTCGACTAAGGGATTAGCCGGAGGATGGGCAGCAGCGTCCTTCAAGTACATTAACAACTCAACTGCGATCGCCAACCCGCCTGCCAAGCGTGGCGATTATGGCAAAACCCCCCAATGAGCCCACAACACATCCATATCGGTCCTCGTGGTGATCTTTGGGGGAGGCCTGTGTCCAGCAGTGGACTTCATTCGGCCGAAATGATGAATGATGAATTATTATTTTTGTATTCTGTTTTATGTATGTAAGAAGTCTAATTTTAATTGTATCTGCTGGTATATTATTCATTTTGATCTTTGATTTATTAAATCTATTTAATTTATTAACTTCTTGTAAAAACTGATTTAATTTTATTTTATTCAATACCATATTATCTATTTTTGCATTTAATAATTTTAGTTAGCCTTTTTTGTTTAGCCTTAGTCGACTTTTACGACACCCATGCGAGGAGATGGGGTGGTAGCATACTGAGCCGGCACCACAAGGCCTAAAAAAAAAAAAAAATTGATTTAATGAACTATCTACTTTTTTATATATGATTTGTAGCACAGGATAATTAAGGATAGGGTAGAATATACCTATATAAAATTTCTTATTTAACTGGAAATGACTCAAAAATGCAATTGGGATAAAACATAGATACATTAACAACAGATTTCCCCTTAAATTAGGACCGTTCATATGAGTACATAAATTATGATTGGTACATGTAAAGAGAACTCCAACGGATACAAGTTGGTAATTAACAAACTTTGGTGATTACTTGGCTATCGATGTGTTATATTTTAATATGTGAGGACCAACCCATAGCCGATAACCGCAATAAATTTCAGTAAGCGTTCTCAATGGCTGTATTTCAATCAAACAAGTCGGAACTTCCGTCTCCATTAGGTGTTCAAGTTTAAACTGTGTAATAGAACCAATGTTCCGGAAACAGCACCAATGCTCTGCGGCCATCTAAACGCAAATGTATATTAGTGCAAAACACATAAACGAAAATGTGTAAGTAGGTGGTAGTACATCTTTTATTATATGAGTACGTCATTCATGCTTTAATTCCACGAACGCTGAAAAGTACTCGAAATTTAAATGTCACGCAAAGTCGTTTGTAAACTATTTTCATTTCAGCGAATCCTGTGGTTTTATTAAACTTTATTGTGAGGGACATCGATCTTTGATAATATACAAAAAATAGTTCTTTTACGTTTTAAAAGCTCTTACTCCATTCATTCTGTGTAATTTTAACAGCACAATGAGATGAATGTTTTATTCACTCTTACTTTCACTATACTTATTCTGAAATACAGAACATTGCCCTTCGATTAAAGTTTAATTACATTTTACACAACCATGAAAAGCTTTTGCGAGTGAATAAAGGACCGGAATATATAAATGAGCAAAAGAAATTAACAAAAGGTAAGAATTTATGATGGCTTTATGTATTTTTAACAATGTGTTGGGGTAATAACAACTGCCTAGCTTCGAGAATCTGATTAAATGGCACTTTGCCAGTCCATAACTTACTAACATTAGTTATAAGCCATCCCTAAGTTTTCGTCGTGAGCTCCTTGATTACAAGTATGTGCCGGAAGGCGACGCCGTCATAAATATCTTAGCATTCATCATACTCACTTTAACTAAGTTTAAACTTGGGGTAACAATTTTAAATTGTGCGAGAGCCCACACTTACTTCGCTTGAATAATTCAAGGAGCGCGGGATCTCTAAACAAATCTAATCAGAACTCCTATCAAAATCACTTAATATGTATTCGCTGATGATAAACTTATTCAACAATTCTTGTTCTCTATGCAACAATATATCTACGTCATATTCAGCTGTTCCATTCCTTATTTAAACATTTACTCGTGGTTGTGTATTTGATGTTACGAAAATGGTTTTATCGGAGTCGGAGTTGGAGGTTTCATAATGACCTACGCGGAGTGGAAGGCAAATTGAATTCGGAAGTCACAAAATACAACGGAAGTTGATATTGATTTTCTAAATTAGACTTCTAAAATAACAAAAATGGTTAATAACATTATCATCATCATCATATCAGCTAAATGACATTCAGTGCTGAACAAAGGCCTTCCTCACAGATCCACAACGAGCGGTTACATGCCGTCCGCATCCAACGACTCCCAGCAACCCTCACCAGGTCGTCTGTTAACGTTAACAAAAAAAATATACGTTTTTTTGTGTAATAACAAATTAATTATCAATTTTTTATAGGTAAATTTTTTGAAACGAATGCGCGCACCGCCTCTTGCATTGTTCTTTCATAAACCAGTGCTTTACGAGTATATTTTGAACAAAAAAGTACTCGCTATCGCAACCTGTCGCAACTCTATTGACACGTGACTCGTTCGTCGGTAAACCCCTAAGCTCTGTTTTAATTATATCAAGACCGAAGTAGGATTAGGACAAAATTTTATCCGGATTTTGAATTGACCCGGAGGTTCCAATATATCAGATTCGGAGTCGAAGTTCCGTTACATCCCTAGTTGTGTAGGTTGTTTTGAGGGATAACTTGATTATTGTTTAGTCCCTTTATTAAAAATAATGAAGTCTTAGTTTTTCACACTTATATTTATTTGTGCAGTAACAAGTGTGAGTAAGACTTTCTACAATCCATTATTGCCCTCGTGACCAAACGATACACCTGTGTGTGATTTTGTTCTATGATAAAATATCGTCAAGTAATACATTTTGGACATTTTTTTCATTTTAAACTAATACAAAGTGTTAACCAATAAATATTAAAGTATATTACATCAGAAGAATAATAAAATAGTGAGTGATTTGAATGAATATTAGTAAAAACTTTATAATCTCAGCTGTCTAACCGGTGAACGTGAATGACAAGACACTTTCCGCCCCGTGCGCGCGACTCTCACGGATGGGCTGTGCGCATAAGTTACACTATGGCGTACTTCGTCGCATCGTGATGCATGCGCTTGTTTGCGTCAAAGATAAGTCAACTTGGACGCTGCAATATATTGTACCTATTTTGCATTGTCTCTGGGAGATCGACAAATGTAAAGAATATTTTTATCGAATATGTTATTTACTCACTATGGCCAATGATTCTGAACGGTGAGGTGTTGCACTCATATATATGAAAATAGTTCAGACCAGAAAAAACAAAATGTGCAGCTTGTGGAAAATTGCACCACTATTCCTGTTTATCTCTTAAATAAAATCCCAATACTGGAATTGCCGTACATGCTTAAAAACTGCGTCAAATTATTTAAGAATGACTCGACTCCTACTCGCAACGTGTCCACGAATAGAAGCAATAAGAGACCTGCCACTCGCTCGCCCTCACCACCGTCTTGCACAATAAAGAAGAGATTTGTTCTATAATACAAGATATAATAAAATCTGTAAATGCTGACACAACTCAATACGAGCATGGTCAGTATAATTAACAGAAAATTAGACCCAGTTAGAGAGCAAATGAAGGAAATTGTAAAGTCAATGTGTTTATTTAATGAAAAATTTGAGGATATTGAAAACAGACAGCACGATTGTAACAAAACTGTAAAAATCAAATTGGAGATCTTCAAGTAAGAATGAATAACATTGAGCAACAATCTCGATGAAATAATCTTGAAGTGCAATATACGCCTGAAAACATTACCGAGAACGTGTATAATATCATCACCCAACTCGGCAGCGGATGCGAGACTTATAGATCTAAATCTGTACATACCGCTTCTACTTTACTACTTTTTCTTACATTAAAATAGCCATTTGTTTCTACTATTTCGTTTACGAGTCTACCAGTGTGATAACAGCAGTGAAGCCAAGGTTTAATCGTATCTTTGTAGTGAAGGTTATTTGAGATCTCTAATTAAAATCTCGGAAGTTTGAGATTGGTAGAAACTTTTTCGAATACCAAAAAATTGTTCTATTGTCTAAAATTTAATTATTACATCTTTTCAAAGTACTCTCTACCAGAGTCTTTACAAAAAAAATTCCTTTTTAAATTCTAGTCTTAATAAATTTCTAGATGACAGACGGCCGACGACGAAAACTCTTTGAATAAAAAAGTCGCTCCGTGCCGAGTCGTGATTGTAAGGAGGATAATATAGCAATAGACCAAGAAGGCCTGTGTTTGATTGCTTGTAGCTCACAGTTGTACAATCTATTCAGCACAACCGTGTGGTGCCGGCTACGAATAGCACCAACCCATCTCAAACTATGGCGAAGGCGATAACGGGATTAGCCGGATGATAGGCAGCAGCGTAAAGCACATTAACAACTCAACTGCGATCGCCAACCCGCCTGTCCAGCGAGGCGATTATGGAAAAACCCTCCAATGAGCCCACAAGACACCCCGGCCGATCCTTGTAGCGTTCTTTTGGGGAGGCGTATGATCAGTAGTGGAGGACTTTATTCGGCTGAATTTATGACCAGATACCCCGCCAAAGTGAAATAACTTGCAATCTAAAAATCTTTTCAGCGCTTCAGTTTGGTAGGTGTAAGTTCGTTTTGAAACAGACCAATCGTCGGCTGTCGCTTCGTTTTTTAATCATACTGCCAAGTCCAGAATTCGTTAAGAATCATCATCATCATACGTTACGTCCTTTAGGACGCCCACTGCTGAACAAAGGCCTCCCTCATAGATTTTCACAACGAGCGGTCACATACCGCCCGCATCCAAAGACTCCCAGCGAGCTTCACCAAGTCATCTGTCCACCTCGTTGGAGGTCGTCCCTCGCTGCGTTTTCCGGTGCGCGGTTTCCACTCGAGAACATTTTTACCGCAGCGGCCAGCAGCTCTACGAGCAATTCGCCCCGTCTAATAATACCATTTCAGTTGACTAATCCTTTCAGCAATGTCGGCAACTTTAGTTCTTCCACGGATCTCCTCATTTCAGATTCGATCTCGTAGATAAACATCAAGCAATAAGCTCTCTTCATAGTTCGCTGAATGACCTTGAACTTTCTCATGAGGCCCATAGTGAGGTGATAATGACACTAATAACGATGTCGAATACCGATGCCGCAAACGTGTGATATCGTTGGATCACGACACCATTCTACACAAGCCTGCTTCTGAGCCTCAAAGTCAAAGTCAAATATTTTTATTTTAAATAAACCAAGTACTGGCACTAATGAAACGCCAGAATTTAAGTTGCACGGTTCCAATTAGTTGATCATATGGAGAAGAGCAAGCAAGAAACTCCACGGATACTCTTTTATAATACTTGAGATTACAATATTGAACCAGATATTGAGAACATATACAAGGTGTTTAAAACTTTATAAATACATTGATGAAGAATCAATATAGCAGCTTTACAGTACTAAATAGCACTTCAGATATATTTGGTTACCAGGGAAGCCACATATGCAGAAAAGTGCTAACGACATATGTCCCATTTTTTTTTAAACGTATCCCAGCACATTGTTTTCTCCTGTGTCGTGGGTGCGTTCACAGACACAAATTCCACACACAATATATCAGACCCGGAACTACCTGCAGATAATACAGATACGGTTGGTGCAGTGGATGCAGTCGACTGCTGCGCTCCGAGTTGTGGGTTCGATTCCCGCACGGAACAAATATTTGTATGATCTGCAGGTATTGTTCCGGGTCTGGGTGTTTTGTATGTGGAATTCATTCGATTTTCATTTCGAATCAATAGTTATACCTAGAAATGCAGTTTCATTTACTAACTCGAGTTTGTTGCCTTCAAGAATTATTTCCAATGCAACACGAGGTACATTTGGCAACGAAAACTTCAAAAATTTGGTTTTATTACTGTTTTATATTACCTCGATGAGGTTGTGCGGTAATCAGTGCGAAACTGTCCTCCTTGCACGAAGGTGCACGCGTAAAGAGGCTTTCTCATGCACACTTCACAATCTAATCCGCAATATATGCTGAATTTCCTCGTATGCTATTCGCCTATTTCATTCATTCAATTGTTTCACTGCTACCACGATTCCTTCTGTAACAGCCTTCGGAGGGCGGTAACTTCTTTTTTCATCCTCCAGTTAGCCGAACGCACTTAAATTTGTTATACCAGCTGTTCACGGTCGCCTTGAAAGTGAAGAAAGTTTTTTTCGGAGTACGACCGATGCCTCCAGTTATAATCAACAGTTAAAATCATAATAAAACATCGCGTGATAGTGTTACTCACACAAATCCATTTTTCAGTGAGACATGTTAACGAGACGCGTTTTACTGTGAATGATTTACGTTCTTTATGTGACGCTCGTAAACTTGGCCCACCGATCACTGTGAGCTGGCCAATATGAAGAATATTCTTTCCTAACACCATTTCACTGATTTGACGCCAGCGACATTCAACGTCAATATTAGCTTAATTAATGGGGGTCAAGATGCCAAGTAATGTTGCCAACCTCTTATTGTGGTTTCTGTTCTTATGCCCAAAGTATGATAACCATGCCACCATATCAAATGTTTAAAACGCAATATATTATGAATAATTGATCGAGATGAACAGTTAAAACTGCTAATGGGCGGACTAGACGCTTGCATAATGAAACACAATAATAAATAATCAACAAACCGGTAAACGAAGGTAGTCTAATATTTCGTTATGGCGGCTCAATGTTTGGCATTTTTCGCTTATCGCAATCTGTCGTGAGTCAATCCAGTTGATTGACAGAACAAGAATGTTTAAAAAAAAATTACGAGTAACAAGATATAATATTAAAGTTTACTTAATTTTATTGTTGCGTACTGGAAGACGTCAGGCGTCACTCATCATCAATTTAGGGTGGCGCAGAAAATTAGTGCTCCTGTGTTGCAAGTAATTTGTAATATAGAAGTGTAGTGCCATTCCATTTTTTCATTTTTTGCGGAGTTGAGACTCACTAATCTTTTCCAGTTTTTACTTTTTGTCACTATTTTTTGAATATGTACTGTGTTTTAACTTCGGAAATTAATAAATTGTTTTTCTTTTTTTCTATATCAGCATGTCATGTACCTTGTTTGTCACCCGTGTAGTGTCCGGGTTAAGAGTATAGCACCACTCCTTCTCCTCCCGTGGATGTTGTAAAAGGCGACTAAGGGACTCTAAACCAGAGGGATGGGCAGCAGCGTCCCTTCTGTGGAACAGCAGCCATTCTGCGCTCACCAACCCGCTTGCCAAGCGTGGTGACTATGGCAAATTCCCCCCCAAAATGACGACACAATTGTGGAACTCTTTGGGGGAGGTCTTTGTTCAGTAGTGGACGTTGCATGATCGTTATAATGATGTACCTTGTTTGATATCGGTATTGATATTGGTGCGCCACGTTCGAACTGATCTAAAGTTGTTGAGTTCTGTTCGTGTGTCTAGTGACACTGCGTCCTCTGTCCCAAACGTGTGGTCTGCCTTTGTGTTGCCAAACTTCGCAAATAATTATGTTACTTGTTTCCAATTATCTCAATTTTCGTAATTCAGTAATTGTCCTGTTTGCCTGCATATGTGAAGTAATGTACTTACATAATGACAATAGGACGATATCTATGATGATAACTCGAAACAATCCGTTTTATTCAAAATCTACTTCTATGATGCAGTAAAATTTATCTTATGTTATGCTGAAGTGGTTAAATAATCTATCTAAAATGTAAGAGTATTTAAAAAAGTCTCCGAATTCCCAATTCCTCCCAATTCTTGTCTACGAATGAAGAGACAAACTCTTTTTATAGCTTGTCGCAGTCATCTGGAGAAAATGTGGCTGTCTACCCAGCAGGCAAAGCCGACAAAAATACTCCATCCAGTCTTAAAATTAAGATAACAAGCTACAACTAAGGAACTGCAGCTAAGGGCGTCCTCTGCGGGACTCGAACCTCGGCTTAGAGAGGAACACACTAGGGACAGCTGGATCAGTATTATTTAGTTTTTATAAGGGGATATTTAAAGCTACAGGCTCCGCAACAAGCAACGGTTGAGGCAGCAAAGTTTTTTCGGGTTGTTGCGACGACAGGCTTCTGCAGCGGCACGGTGGCGGTGAGGCGGGCCTCGGAGGCGAAGGCCGCACGCCGGTCTGTTTGAACGAGACTGCGCGAGTCTCTTTATGTGTGCAAACGAACTCATAAACGTCCCTTCTTAGTAATGTACATGTACATTGGTTTTATTAATTTATATAAACTTATACACAAAGTGGGCTTAATGCCACGTCTAGGTAGATATTTTTTATATTACAAACAAAATGGTGGTACACCTAGCGGTCTTAATGCCATGAGAAGTGGAGATGTAGACGTAGATTAAAGAGATAACATTAAAAATACTTAAACATGAAGTGTACAAAATGGGAGTCATGTGTATCACATTAATAAAACGGGTACTTTGAATAAGCGCTCGGGACGCCTACTGACAATTTAGCAAAAATTAATTTAACAACGGAGTTAAATTCAAGCACGCTTCAACAGGAAGCTTAAGAAACGTTAGACCCAAAAGTACAGTAATTTAATATTTTTAAACGGCTAAAGATATTTAATTGTCAGGTAAGAGTATTATATAACGGAACTTTTAGGTAATAAAACACATTTCTGTGGACTCAGCAATTTTTTCAGGATCATCATCACTTCAGCCGAAAAAAGTCTACAGCTGGACACAGGCCTCCCCCAAAGATCGACATAATGACCTGTCTGGGTATGTTGTGGTCTCATTGGGGGGTACATTATCGCCACGCTCGGCAGGCGGGTTGGCGATCGCTAAGATAAGTTGTTAATGAACTCGAAGGGTACTGCTGCCCATCCTCCGGCTAATTCTATAGTCGGCTTTTACGACACCCACGGGATGAGATGGGTTGGTGCTATTCGTAGCCATCACCCGGCCATTTCATTTTCATTATTTCTATATTACTCAACAATATTCCCTCTTCCGATACATATATTTTGTGTTTAAATCAAGATTATCGTATCGGGTAAGATAAAGTAAACAACAATGTTGGAGTGAGACTAGTTAATAATTCATAGCCAGCAATCTGTGACTGACAGACCTTTGAATTTTTTATCGCGGCTACAAGCACCTGATTTTAAGCTAGCTTGTACCCGCAGTCACTTGACACTTTCAATCTGAAAACAAAGCATTATATATGTACTTTATCCGGATCCTGAGACTAAACTCTAAGAAAACCCAACTGCCTGAGAAAAGTAAGGTAACCTGGACTGTGTTATTATTATTATATACTAGCTGTGCCCCGCGGTTTCACCCGCCGTTTAATTTAAAAGAAGTCTGATTATTTGTACATAATTTAGAGTACTTTAATAAAGATACAGTTAACATAGGGTATATGTATTGGATTTCATGGGTTTTAATTTTTACACGGACCCTTTATGTGGCGTGTAGGTGGTATTTTTCTAAAATAAAATTAGCTTAAATTACTCCTTAGTACATCAGCTATCTGCCCATTGCCCTGCCCATGCCCATGACAAAATCGGTCCATTCCTTTAGTTTATAGCTAAAACAAACAGACCAGACCAGACCAGGAACAGAAACAGATAAAAAAATATTTTTGTTATAAATACCTACCGAAGACACTTTCATATGCATTTAGTAAAAAGCTGTTATTTTGACATTACAAACAGACACTTCAATTTTATTTAGTTATATAGATTATTTATTGTGTGTGGTGTCCGGATTAAGAATATAGCACCACTCCATCTCCTCCTGTAGATACGGAACAGGAGCCATACTGCGCTCACCAACCCGCCTGCCAAGCGTGGTGAGTATATTAGCAAATACCCCCCAAAATAACGACACAATTGTAGAAATCTATAAGGGAAGCTTTTCGCAGTTGAATTATAAATGTACTCGAAGGACGCTGCTGCCCATCCCACGGCTCATCCCATAGTCGACTTTTACGACACCCACGGGATGAAATGGGTTGGTGGTGTTCTTAGCCGGCACCACACGGAAACGTTTTCCGTAAAATCTGGTTACATTAATATTCATTATATAAATGCCAGAGTGGTTTGTTTACGGGAGTTTGGCTACAAGACCGGCAACAGCGCTCTTGTGTGCTAGAAACAACATACCGCGATCACCTATCGTGATGACCAAGCGTGGTGATTATGGCAATATCCCCTATGACCGCTCACTGTAGTGATCATTGGGAGGACCATGTTCACCAGTGGACGTTTATAGGCTAATATGATGCGAATAGAGTTGTAAGCTTATTTTTCACTAGACACTACGAGGGCAAAGAAGTTGTTTATTTTTTATTACATTCCCTCGATATTGCTTTTTATAAATATATAATATTATCACGTTTTGTATATAAGTTAATTTCTGGGGCTGCTGTATCTGGGTCGGCGGGGCGGTATAATCAGCGACATTGATTTGATGCGGCAGACACGGCTTGAGCCGAGAACCCGCTTCACTAATCCATTTATCTAGCTTTTACTCTGTAAATATTATTATAAATATAACATTTTATCCAGCAACAGAATATTTAAATTTCCTTTCCCTTCTGGACCGCTGGCTTAATTATTCTAACGTAAATAATTCGATCGATAGGGGACGAAGTGCACACCCCTGCACGGCCTTGTAGAGAAAGCAGTCACTGTACGACCAAGATAATTTTCAGAATAAAGATAGAATACTCGGATAAACCTTGGCTGGTTTTATTCCACCCAAGTAATTAAGTGATTATATCAAACCTGGTCATTAAGATAGCTTTTCTGATGGATTAAGGTAATTTATTTTTGGCACAATGGTCAAGATAAAATTATTTTAAGGTTAATCTAGAATCAAATGAAACAAAAGAAAGATCGTTTTTATCTCCCCTGTAGGCATGAACCTATTAATCTCTGCCTGTTTGAAGCAGGCGAAACTTATTGGCCGATTTCGCAACATTTGTCAATGGGACACTTGATTGCACCAAAGTATTAAAGTATGTCATGCCAGTGGATAGTTTACATTTGTATGCTTAACTTAATAAATATTCTCACAGTGAGTGATAACCAGATGTTATGAAGTACTTATTAAAATTTGCAATTTTTTTTTAAGTGAAACTACTCTGTCGACCTATGGGAGAAATTTAAAATTGTAACGTTCTTCTGTTACGCGCCATCTTTATGTCCAAGTCACATTTTTCCGTTATGCACCATATTTATTTCTAGAGGTGCGCTCACAATGATCAAAATCCTATCTAAATACACGTAGCGTGAGCGTTTTGAGCGCTTAGTGTGTAGTAGTGTTCCACACCTTAAATTATTTAAGTTAAATCATTCCAGTGGATTTCTAACAGAAGTAAGTAATTAAATCAGATTTATATTTGGCCTACGCAAATATGATCACGTTTCTGAATTTCGAACTAAGCTCAAATGGCTTCCCATCCGCTTTCGCCGGAACGCTCATATTCTTTCTTTGCTTTATAATGTGCTCTTTAAACCTTCTACCCCTTTTTATCTTAAAGAACGCTTTCAGTTTATTTGTGAGACACATTCTAGTTTCTTGAGATCATCAGAAAATCTAAAATTAAGTATACGTATGCATTCCACTTCCTTCTTCGATAATTCATTTACTATTCAAGCGGCTCGCTTGTGGAATGCATTACCTATTGGAGTAAGACGTGCTCAAACACTACCTATTTTTAAGAAAATGGTGAAGGAGCATTACCTTTCTCTCTAATTTTTCTTCTCCTATCCTAGTTATATTTGATGTTTATTAGTATATTTTATCATCGTTTTATATATATAATATTTATTGTATATATTGTTATGTATTTTATATTTTTATGTCTAAGTAATATTGTGTATGATATATTGTACACTTGACAGCCCAATATCTCTCTCCTTTCTTCCTGTCCATCCAAAGGTTGTCTGGAAGAGATCGCCCTGTGCGATAAGACCGCCCATTGTACATGTATCTTTTTAAATATTTATCTCTATGTATGTATTATGTGGTGTACAATAAAGAGTATATAAATAAATAAATAAATAAATAAATCTTTTTTCTAATACATTCAACACGTGGGTGTGATTATGGTATAATAAGTTAAGTTATTTCAGGTTAACCTCAGTTTTTGATTGTAAATATCAGTGAATGTAAATAATTTTATTATGACTAGCAATTATTAATTAATACGACTGTTAATCTATTAAACATCAATTAAGTGTAATAATATAATAAAAAGTTAGATAAACTGTACACGGTTGGAAAATGAAAACATAGAGATGTACATTATTTTAAATGATTAGTTTTTAATAATTTTTTATTCATTTTGAATTCCTCAAAATTATTGTGTATTTGTTGAATTAGCAGTCATTTAATAATTGTACTATAAACAGATAATTTCAACTATTTTGTATCCTTGTCTATGATAATAAAAGCCTTTTGCTTAAACTTTATCTTCTCTAGCTTTATTTAACCAACTTCTGTAAAGTTCTAAATAGTAGATCATTCTTCGAAAAATGATGTCATAAAGAAGTTTCACTTCTTACGTGTGTACACTAATACACACACACTTAAATTTTTTTTTATTCAGGGCTGTTCACTAACTTATTTTATTTATTTATTATGACGCTCGTATTCTATGAAAGGCCAAGAACACATTCGAGGCAGATTTTACGTACAGTGCTGGAGTGTTCGTATATTGTTAACTTTTTAATTAATTTTAACTAATTAGTTAGCCAAGGAGAGTGCAGGACTAAAGGTGACTTTACTATTGAAAAGATTTGCGTTTTAACTATCTTACGTGATGTTAAGCAAAGTTGCGGTTGACCATGGTCCTGTTGAGTCATGATTTGAAGATTCCCAGGATTATGCGTTTCCCATTATTTATGCGTTTATACTCAAGACTCTGACGTCTTGACGCAACAACGCGTCATAGTTCAGAAGTCTCTTAGCTCGTCTCTCAATCAACTTTAGTGCTACAGGCTGGAATCAGGCCGAACCCAACCAAAGATGACATGAAACCGAAAAATCAAAATGAATGGAAGGTTTAGGTGTTGGCTGTTGCAAATATTCAATAATCATATTCAAAAATCTTGGCAGGGTATGAATCATAATCCTTGTATTTAGAGTACACAAAGTTAAATGCCCTTTTAAGTTTCAGCTACTGTTTCTGTTCAGTTTAGTTTCGTAATTCAACACAAACTTCTCGATAAACCAATGTTCCGTTACAACAACCCGAGTTTAGGCAGTTCGTCCTGTTTTACTTTGCTACGCTGGAAAATATTGTGATTTACCTAACAAAATGATTATTGTAAAACACCTAAACAATCTTATCTTTTAATCTATCAATAACAAAAACAAATAATTGTTTAGTAATTTTCATAGCCTATGAATGTCCAGTACTTACCAATCAACAACTTCAACATACTTAAAGCATTGATGGTTTCCGTACACAAGAGGTTCATTGATGCAGCAATCCATCAAATGACGTTGAAGTTTGTCCAACGTTGGTTATTGTATGCCAGTCTTTAGAGATAGTGACAACAAAGGGTCTCGGAAGATATATGTAGCCTCACATCACGGTACTTATTATACAGATGGACTATCGCGTGTATCCTATAATCATGACAACGATAGATTGTCGTTCAATTAATTTCTCGAAAATTATAAATGTCAGAACAGTCTCTATAGTGTTGTACCTATAGCAAGGACGAGGGAAGGAAGCACAAAAGTAAAATAGCCTTCACTTAGCAGTAAGTGGGAAAAGCCTGCTAAAGATGATTTATTTATTTATTTATTTTAGGAAGATCAACAGCATGTAATATTAAACAAACGATAATTGTAAGTGTCAGCAAGCCAATTACAGATATTCACGAATAAACAGTAGTTTACAAATATGTGAACAAATAACATAATAACGTAAATCAAACAAAAATATAACCCTGCACCACAACTACTTAGTGTTTAGAGAAAAAGTCTTGACTAAGCATGATGAACGAACGATCTTCATCTTGAGGTCCATGAATTAAACGTGTGAAGGAGATGTTATAGGTATCCTCGCTGGCGTCAACTTGGTCTGTTAAGCTGACGAGGCTCCTGTGTTGACCAGCGGGGACTCCTTCGAAGGAACCGGTCCGGTGGCAATTGCCGTGGCCGAAATCCACGATCAGGGTCTGCGGATAGCACTCCACAAAACCGAGGCACAAACTGCCGCTGAGCAGAGAACCACCCAATCACCTAGTTCGTGGATATGGGTTGGTGACGCGCAAATCAGCGAGTACATGAAGTTCCTGGGGCTCACTCTGGACAGTCGTTGGGACTTCAAAGAATACTTCGAGCGTGTTGTCCCGAGTCCAGAGGCTAGGAGGTGGCTGCTGCCCAATCTTGGAGGACTGAGTAAGGAGAAAAGTCGCCGTTTCTTAGGGTTGGAGAGGGGCGTATGTTGATCCCGGCTCGTCCAACTCTGTAGAACCAAACTTCACGGTCTGCAGCGCAGAGTGGCTACACGGACTGCACTAAATAACTTCAGGACAGACTTCTATGCGGCAGCTACTCTCCTGGCGCGCTTTCCGGTTTCCGACATCCTAGCTAAAACGGATGCGTAAGTCTATGATCAGAAACGCTCTACATCCGGTCATGTAAGTGTGGATGTCAAGTAAATAAGCATAATTTAATCGCGGCAGGTACTTTAAATAATCTCTTTATGTGCACAATTAGGTAGAGTTATTAGACAAATATTCCGTCCATTTTTAAATCTTCACCTCTCATAATGTCTTGACAAAAAAACATACTTCGCTGGTGCACTTTCAACACTTTATAACCTGACAGTGTCACTCATCATTTGATTTGCGCGTAATACTGTATGTGTGCAGCTGCGGTAGTTCCGCAGAATTGTGACAGATGGCGCTCTATCGCATTTCCAGGCCATTGCACGTTGGTATTTATTATGAGCTGGTTTCCATTCTATTTTTGGAAGAAAAATATCTCGCCCATGACGGCTGATGCTTTGTTGAACATTATTTAAGTTTCTAATGTTATGGCTAACAAAAGGCGAAGTAGACTGCATTGGTGTTATAAAAGGGATTGTGTAAAGGTGCCTTTAGAACAAAATCAACGGAGCTTCAGATGAAAATTTATAAATCCATCCATTATTAGCTCAATTAACTCAGCGTTTCCGTAACAGAAGATTAATTTGTGTAGAACTTTTTAATACTTAAAACAAATTTGCCACATTTACACTGATTAATTACTGTGATGAGGTGTGTGTGTGTGTTTGCCGTGTGGTGCCGGCTAAGAATACTACCACCCCATCTCATCCCGTGGGTGTCGTAAATGGGCAGTAGCGTTCTTCGAGTATATTTATAACTCAACTACGATCGCCAACCCGTCAGCCAAGCGTGGTAATTATGGCAATATCCCCCAATGAGTACGCTCGTTGAGGCAATATTTTCGGGAGGCTTCGATCCAACAGCGGACGCTTTTAAGATTGAAATGATTATGATGTGTGTGTGATGAACTGTAAATTTTAGCGTCGAATCTAAATGGCGGCAGAAAAATTGGTATATATCTAATTTGATGACCTTGCGGAAATATATATTTACTAATATCATAAAATAATAATAATTATAAATCATAAGTGGCGACACTGCGTTACTGAATGCCTCAGAGAATCAGTCACGGCCTTGGCTTACCTTTACTGATTGAAGTGGCACCCCGTGAGTGATCGCAGGACTCTCAAGTCTCTCTGGGTTGCCTTAGTCAGTCGAACGAAAAGGGGGCCGCCAGAGCTATATGTTCGAAGGTGTTAGTGTCAAATGGCGCAATAACAGGGAAATCAAGACGAGTGATGGTGAAACCGGTGCCGCAACTCTCGACACCCGGAGCTGCTGACGCGGGTGATGCGCCCTTTTGCCTGTATTGGTGGCCGTTTAGGGGGCCCATCTTTTGAGTAGCCGTCATCACCGCCGCCGCCGAGTCACCGTCTGCGACAGAATTTAACTTGAAAGTTAACACACAGACTCCGTTTGGATCCCGTTTGTTACTTCATGTTTTCATTCCATAATATAAAGCACCCATTGCAATAGGTCTACCGATAGTCTCCATAGCATATCTCCACTCACTCATCCTGGATAGTCGTTGAGGGTTCGAAGAGCACTTCGCGTGCGTCGTCCCCCGAGTCAAGAGGGTAGGTCAGGAGGCATTACACCGGGTGCTGCACAATCTCGGGGGACCGTGCGAGGAAGTTCGCCTTCTCTATGGGGGCGACGGTCCGTGTTCCTCAACAATCGCCCCGGCTCCCAGGTCCAACACGCCTGAGCCCCCTGCCGTCACTACATGGTGGGGGAAAAAAGGCCCGTATTGTTGATCGAGAGTCAATAGAACTCGAGTTGAGATTGCGTTAGTCAAATATGAACCCTACATAATAGGTCCAGCATTTATATTCAATTGATGCAATCTCAACTTACGTTCTACTTGAGTTTTGATTCTCGATTTATAATACGGGCTTAACACCTCCGGGGGCAATCCGAGACTGCATTTTTTAATACTGCCATGCAGACTCCCAGGGTTGTGTTGCATTCCATATTAGATTAAAATTTTCTAAAGGACCTCTGTGCGCTAGACCCATTTCCCACGTTAGCGTGAAGAGAGCAAACCCGTAAAGAGAGACGAGACTTGCTTGACTTCGCTGTGTAGCTGCTTAAACATATAAATATGTAAAATCAAACACAACTATTTACTCGTTTGCCGTTCATAATTTAAAAAAAACGGTAGTAACACAAGTATATTATAGTATCTATTGGTTTTGATTTTAACACTTTTATTGCCCAAATATATTAGTCAAACGGAAAAATATGGCCTATATTTTGACATATCATGTTTCTAGAAGGATTCTACTTTTATCATCATCATCAGCCACAGGACGTCCACTGCTGAACAAAGGCCTCCCCTTAGATTTCGAACGAGCGGTTACATGCCGTCCAACGACCTTCACCAGGTCGTCTGTCCAACTCGTTGGAGGGCGTCCCACGCTGCGTTTTCCGGTGCGCGGTCTCCATTCTAGAACCTTTGTGCCCCAGCGGCCATCATTTCTTCGAGAAATGTGCCCTGCCTATTGCCACTTCAGTTTACTAATCCTTCTAGCTATGTCGACAACTTTAGTTCTTCTACGGATCTCCTCATTTCTGATTCGATCTCGTAGAGAAATACCAAGCATAGCTCTCTCCATAGCTCGCTGAGTGACCTTGAGCTTTCTTATGAGGCCCATTGTGAGTGACCACGTCTCTGTTCCATATGTCATCACTGGTAGGATACTTTTATCCATATAAAAAATGCATTTAATTACCATGCCGTCTCTCGTTCATGATTATGAGCATGCACTTAAAACTAATAGGACGTAGGTACATAAAGCTGCCGTCTCTACGGGGGCGTCGTGTGGTCTGTGGCCCTGTACGGGGGCGTCATGTGGTCTGTGGCCCTGTACGGGGCGCCTGTATGGTTAGCTCGACTGTCAGACGCCCAGTGCTGCAGAACCAAAATTCCGGTCTGCAGCGCAGAGAGGCTATCCGGATCGCACGGGGATACCGAACAGTGTCCTACGAGGTGGCAACTCTCCTGGCGCGATTTTAACCTTTCGACATTCTGGGAGAGATGGATGCGTGGGTCTACGATCAGACACGATCCCTCCGCCAGAGTGGCAAAGGCGCGCCTCCAGAGACGTTGGACAGGCTGGGGCCGCTAGCTGGGCGACGCGCACTTGGAAAGTTGCGTCACCACCTGCGGATGCAGTTTGCAACCAGGCGCGTCGTCGAGACATTCTTGTCGCTCTTCGGAACCTGGCTCAGAAGGAGCGAGCATATCACCCACCACCTGACGCAGGTGATCACCGGCACAGTTGTTTCGGTGCGTACCTGCACAGGATAGGATGCAAGGCCACCGCAGAAAGCCACCATTTTGATAGCGACCTAGAGCCCTTTAGCCCTTTAGATGCCGAAGGTGACCGCTCCAGTGGTTTTAGCCGGTAGGAGGCATCATTACTAAATTCCTCCATACATAAAGCTGAAAACAGTTTGAAATTTTGTTTAAATACAGAACTTACGGTACTTACTTACCTATATCTATGTAAGATATATTATCGTGCTGATTATTGCTAAATTATTATATATAAAACATTTCTTCACATTTCTAGGATCATAAAAACTGAAAAACTAATCTTCGGGTCTAATGTGAGCTCTTATTAGCAGTCAATTGAAAAATCACAGCTGGGCAATGAATTGACAGGCAGCTGAATGAGAGCCATAAGAATTCTTATCAAGTTCTTTTAATTTTATTCCAAATTTAAAATATTACCTGGCATATATTGTGTATCAGCGAGGCCACGGCATGCTGGCATGGCGCCAATGTTAACGACACCGGGCGAACTTACACTAATTGCCGACCCCACCACAATATGTTACAAGGCGTTTCTTTTAGATTTACGGTTAGAAAACAACACGGGTTTGGAAAGTTCTCGTTCATGTGTGAACAAAATCTAATGTTGTATAAGTACGCTATTCTTAAGCTTAAAATGTTCGTTTTCGGTGCGATTGTTTTATGAGGGTACCGGCCAAGAAAGTCTCGGTATACACTCGGTATAAGATACATTGAGATAATTTGTAATGTGAGAACAATAATGCATGTTTGGTGTTGCAAACGTTTACAATTATAGATAAAATATAATCTTCTATTTTACGGACTTTATAAAATATAAATATTCAGAATGAAAAAAATCCGTGAGTGCGACGCTGCTCGACCAATGGAGGCACATGAAAAGTGTCTGGGGTACATTATTTGTGCGTCTACATTGCAACCTGTCAGAGACAAAGTCATAATTACACTATTTTGGCAGTCTGAAGTGTTAAAGTGGAGCGTTTCGTATTCGCGCCATACAAAATAATATTCCTCGAGTTGACACTTGATACCTACGTACGGACTTTAATTGATGGTTTTAGTAACTTTTTATTTAATAATCGTTTTAACTCCGTGTTAAAAAAAACAAAACGATTGATTCCGATCAGATATTATTAGAATAGTTGAAATAATTTTAATAAAACAATGATTATAATTAATTAAAGTTTTCATTAAAAACGTGCATGTATTGAGATTTGAGGAAAATTATTTGTTATGGAGCGGTGACCTTAAAAAATCAATGCGAATGTCTACAAATCAAATTTTAATAAATATCAGGCCATGATCAGTATCCTTTTAAGTTTAAATTGCTTAAGAACCTGAATGGAAACATCAATCCCCGACATACTTTATTTTTTCTTTGAAGTAATGGCAAAATTAACGTTGCCTATATTTATTGTACTCTACAAAAAATTTGGCACGAGAATATTCTGTTATGGACTTACTTGTTCTGGAAACTTCGTCGATGAATGATTCTATCGATTTAGTAATTCCTGTGAAAATTCGAAATAGAAACAATAGATACTGTATAAGATTCATTTAATCGTAGAAAGATTTTAGAAATACTTAATTTATAAAAGTATATGAAGATAAACTGAATATAAATTTTCCTTTGCGTGTATCTACACATGTTTGTTAAAAATGTCAAGTATACAAATTCATATAAAATAAAGGGCTTGAAGAAAGCGTGACCACCAGGACGTAAATGGGGGCCATTTAACAACAAAGGCTCTCAGCACCTACGTACAGCATAGCTATGGCTATCAAAATATATCCGCATCTCAATACATTACTTCTTTATGCTTAAACTTACTTACCGACATCATGTGTAAATTACGAAATGTGCATCGATTTTTTAACACTCAAGTAAACAATGATGTGTTTTATATTGTTTAATCATAACAGTTCTCTAAATTGAACACAAACTCCACTGTACATCCCGATCACTGGTGGAAATGGGTATACTATTTATTTTTTAAACGAGGTTTATGTAGCCTTTTTGTGGCTTACAACAACTTACGTAGAAGGTGTCGAGTTATAGAGTGAAGACCTGATGAAGATCGTCATCATTACCAGATACATAGGCTGCACTAAAAGTATCGGGAATGGAATATTTCCACTGTTCCTGTCATATTAAAATCTTTGATCCTCGTCAAGGTCGTCCAAAAACTGCAGTCACCCAAGAAAACGTTGATGCTATGCGTAAGCTGATTGAGGAAGATCGACATGTGACGACGTGACGATGACGCGAAATTCAGGCAACTTTAGACATTGGCATGAGTCACAAATACAAATAATCTTGCATGAACAATTAGGTGTAAAAAAGTTGTTTTCCCGATGGATACCGCATTTGCTATGTGAAGAGCAAAAAGCGGCTCGCGTTACTTGGTGCGTCAGAACTCTCGAAAGATTCCACGCAGGATCCTCAAATGCTGTATACAACATCATATCAGGTGACGAATCCTGGATATATGCGTACGAACCCGAAACAAATAACCAGTCACGAGTTTGGGTGTTCGAAAATGAGTTAAAGCCAACAAAAATTGTTCGTTCACGGAGTGTTGCAAAAAAAATGGTGGCCACGTTTGCCTCCAAAACCGGCCATGTTACGACTATTCCTCTTGAGGGACAAAGAACGGTTAATGCAGAATGGTATGCTAGCATTTGTTTGCCACAGGTCGTTTCTGAACTCCGTAGAGAGAACTGCAACCGCCGCATCATCCTCCATCACGACAATGCGAGTTCTCATACCGCGCACAGAACAAAAGAGTTTTTAGAGCAAGAAAACATAGAATTATTAGACCATCCGCCGTACAGCCCCGACCTAAGCCCTAATGATTTCTATACTTTCCCTAAAATAAAAAATAAATTGCGTGGACAGAGATTTTCATCACCTAAAGAAGCTGTGGACGCCTACAAAACGGCCATTTTGGAGACCCCAACTTCCGAATGGAATGGTTGCGTCAATGATTGGTTCCATCGTATGAAAAAATGTGTCAAATTTCGCGGACAATACTTCGAAAAGCAATAAATACATTTTTAAATAGTAATGTTGTGTCACTTCCTTGATTCCCGAAAATTTCAGTGCCGCCCTCGTATCAGCTAAAGGACGTTCACTGCTGAACAAAGGCTTGCCGCCCGCATCCAACGACTCCCAGCTATCTTTACCAGGTCATCTGTCCATCTCGTTGGAGGCCGACGCATGCTCCGGAAAATCTGATATATAGATATAAATATAACAAATTCTTAGTGTTATGAACGAAATATTAATTTCGCGCGTCATATTGGTCGGTACTTACATACGTAAACTGGACAATGACGACGACGAAGGTGGTGGGGCTTTTACCTGCTAAAACCACCACGGTTTTCTTTTAACCTACCTTTATTTTATTGGTGTCCAGTGATAATTCCACATGAATCCCCCTCGCCCCGGGAAAGGGCGAAGGGGTATGCCTATATGGGACCCCTACCAGCTAAAACCACTTGATCGCTCCGATCCGATCTTCGGCACCGAAGGGACGCTCCAGGTCCTCGCAAGATCACACTAGAGCCGCTCACCGGTGTCACGCCTTTAGGCACATATCGGAGGATCTTTTGACCTACCTATGGTGTACATAAAGAATATTCTATTCTATCTTGCGCTGGGGGTGCAGTGTAATCGCGTGCGAATTTGATAGCCCCAAAGCAAGGCAGGTTTTGGTCCGTCACTCATTTTGGCGGACCCCATTCCCATTATGTCTAATGGGATCAGGCGACCGACTACCTACGCTTAAAGGCCTGTGGCAAATGTTTTTAAGGTTTTCTGTCGTTGTAGGATTTCTGTCAATGAGCTGGACAAAGAAGGTTGAAAATTTAAATGATATATTAACTCTAACTATTAACGTAATAAATTAAAACCATATAAATCATGTTAGATATAATTAAGTCCTTAGTGTTGGTAAAAAGGCGATGGAAAGCCAGATTTTTAGTCCGATAATAACATATAGTGCTGATGGTAGAAAACAATTGAAAACCACTGCATTTGGAATAAAAAATATTACATATAAAAATATTTTACCAATATGATAAGATTGATTAATCTGAACACTACTGGAGGCATAACACACTGGCAGGAGCTGCCTGGAGCTATTTGTGTGAACATGAAATGTGTTTATGTCATTTATGACAGCTTGAGATCTAAACTTGCTTAAATACAGTAGAACCTCATTGTTATCATGTTAACGAGTTGGCCGGAATGTCACAAGTATAATGAGATTGTGCTTGTAGCGAAGTGTCGAACAATCGTGTACAGGTTCGATATATGGTTATAAAGTGGCAATAGCTATCGAAGCGGAGAAACGAAAGAATTGATCGTCCTAAATATGTCATGTCGAGCTGCATCACAATAGAGATTGTGATGCAGCTCGATATGACATATTTAGGACGATTAGATGTACTTATTAAAAGACAACTTTTGCTTTGCATTGCCCCAGACTATGGTTTTCCTATGTCGTGTGTTACACTTCACAGACATAACAGAACAAATACCCAAACCCGGAACGACTACCTGTAGACCATACAAGTACTTGTTACGTGCGAGAATCGAAGTCGACACGACGCGGTACGTAACGCAGAAAGCCAAACTACTAGCCACTGCGCGAAACGTGCCGTCAATATATAATCATATATTTGTTAATGAAACGTTGTTTTTATTTATTAAAAAGAAAAGTTTTCCTTGGATTTATCTAGTGTCGTGGGTGCGTTTGTTGTGCGACGGTACTTCAGTTCTACCTATTTCACCCCCATAATACTAAGTATCCGTGTAGTGTCCAGAATAAGAATAAAGCACCACTCCATCTCCTCCCATTGATGTCGTAAAAGGCGACTAAGGAATTCTAAACCAGAGGGATGGGCAGCAGCGTCCCTTCTTTGGAACATTAGCCATACTGCACAGTACTCACCAACCCAGTGCCAAGCGTGGTGAGTACTGGTAAATTCCCCCCAAAATGATGACACAATTGCTAAAATCTATAGGGCAGGCCTTTGTTCAACAGTGGATGTCTTATGGCTGATATGATGATGATGAATACTAAGTATGTGTAAGCGTAGTTATTCCGGATGTAGGGTAGAACCATTCCTTTAAATTACCAGAAAACAAGACTTTCCATTTTAAGCCTTATTTCAGCAATGCGTCAGTAATCACTAGATTGCTGATATATTCGGTAGCTTCCATAACTGACTTCCTCCACTCCGGGGAAGACGGAGTTAGAGACATATACAGACAGACATAAGCGTCAAACTTAACAAGACTTTTCGACATCGGGGGTTAAAAAAGAATTAGCTCGATAGACCGTGACCGATTGATTCGACAAGGGATAGCTCCCTTAAATGTTATGAAAGCTTCATCTCATTCTCAGATAATGTATTTATACTTTTGCTAAGTCGTCTAGCATTACCTCGTTACCATATTATGGTGGCTGTAGGATATACAAATAGTTCTAGCTCCGGTTTTGCATATACATGTTACAATTATAAGCTTTTATGGCGTCATTTCTTTTAATGCTTTTCTCAATCAGTATGCAAATCACGTTAAGCTCCCATGGGCTCAACGAGGTCTTATAAATATGTTTAACTATCATCAGTACGTCATAAAAAGGTCCCTCAAAAAAGTAGGCATAATTTACTAAAATCTTAAAATGTTACGATTGAAATGGTTGCTATAATAGAATACTTGTCCTTGTGTACACAGCGTTGCAAGTTATGTAAAACCCACATAGCTATTATTTCGCTTGTTATTGTACACACAGATAAATTTATAAGTTACTGCTGTTCATTAATCGCCCAGGATCCAAATTGAGACTCGGTTCTTTTTGCATTTGCTTATAGAACCCCTTCTTTTTATTATGATTTTATTGGTGCCTAGTGAAAATTCTTCATGAACTTCCTTCGCCCCGGGAAGGGTGAAGGGGTATGCCGGACTCCTACCGGCTAAAACCACTGGGGTGGTCATCTTCGGCACCTAAGGGAGGCTCCACGTCCTCGTATGATCACACTAGAGCACTTATAGACCCCCTAATGTCTTCTTTCCTTTAAGTGCACTGAAGGTATCTTCATTTTTTATACTATTAGACTTGAACACTTTTTTTCAACAGGAGTATCCATGGAGTTTATGCCAGCTCTTCTCCGTCGTCATATCAGCCAATGGACGTCCACTGCTAAACAAAGTCCTCACCCATATATTTCCTCAATTGTGTCATCATTTTAGGAGGAATTAGCCAGAAGTCATCACACTTGGCACGCGGTTTGGTGAGCGCAGTATGTCAAATGTTCAGCAGAAAGGAAGCTGCTTTCCATCCCTCCGGTTTAGAGTACTTACTAGCTTTTTGAGACATCCACGCGAGTATATGGAATAGTGCTATATTCTTAATCCAGACAACACCGATAAATCAACATCATATCAACAAGTGCTGAACAAGCGCCTCCCGATGATGACTATAATGATCGATCGTAGCTCTAGTCACCACACTTGGCAGATGGATATCGTATCGTACCGTTATCGTAGTATATTGTCTTCGCACACGGATGGACACTACTGCTTGCCCTGTGGGTATGTTCTTAGCCACCTTTACAATGCTCACGGATGGAGATTAGGTGACCTCACTTTGCCGGATACCGTACTCCATTATAAGACAAGCCGAATCAAAGGATAATGTTAATATATATATATATATATATACCTATAATAGTCACCACGGCTGGACAGATGTATTGGTAACCACAGAGAATCGATGAAGTCGCCTATCCCCGGCTAAGGTAATAAGTGCAGGCAAGTGGAAAGGTTACTGCGCACCTGGAGCTCAGGTTTTAAGTAGTATTTAAAACAGTTTTATCATAATATTATAAATATCAAAACGTATATTTACTATATCAACATTAATTAATTAGCCTACACTTGTCAAAATACATCCGCAATGAATTGTTTATAATGTGACAATCTAATTTACTGTTGTGTTTGGCTATCCTCGCGTACTGGAATATTAATAAGCAATTTAATATGTTTCCAACACACTATAAATAACAAAGTAAAACGTTTATTCCGCTTTGAAAAAGGGATTTCCAAGCCTAAAGCTACTTTGATACTTTTAAGCTGCTACGAAAAGTAGTCTATATTTAAATTGTTTATGAAAATGTCAACCATCACCGGCCGCACCACATTCTGATTTGTGGTCACCTGTGGCATAATGCTAGTTAAAACTAATATTTTGGATTATTAGTATGCTGATCTAAAAAAATATATAGGTGCGTAGTACTGACACTGGAATCCAGGCATAAATAAATGAATGTGGTAAAAGAAGACCCTTAGGTGCCGAAGATGACCGTTCCAGTGGTTCTAGCCGGTAGAATTCCGGCGTACAAAACTCATAGAATCCAGATTGGTTTTACATTTAAACCGCCACAATATTTTGAACAAGAGTCAGTTTGGGTACCAAGCTTGTATTGGCACTACAGACGCAATTAACTCTCTTATCTATGAGGTAGTTACTAAATTAAATACAAATATGAAAGTGGCTGGCCTATTCCTTGACCTCACTGCTGCTTTTGACACAGTAGATCATGACATACTAATAGCAAAACTAGATCATTATGGCATTAGAGGCAGTATCTTCCAATCATATTTAAATAATAGGCAACAATTCGTAGAATTAAAATCTATTGAAAATAAGCAAGAAGTGGTAACGAAATCCAAAGTGATCAACATTAAACGTGGCGTGCCTCAAAGGTCAATACTTGGTCCAATCTTCTTTATTATATTTATAAATGACCATATTTATATATATTAATTCTACAACTGCTTCTATCCCAAATGCGAAGGTCATAGTATACGCAGATGATACGAATGTCATAATTCCAGCTACCAGCATACAAGACCTTACTTTAAAAATCGACACAGCACTTGTAACCTTCAACAACTGGTTTTTGGTGAACAATTTAAATCTGAATGTCGAAAAGACCCACATTATTTTATTTAAAGCTACAGCACACAATAATCAGTCAATTTAGGTCCAGAGCAATGGTCGATCAATTGAAGTCACAAATTGTGTGAAATTTCTGGGTACCTATATTGATGAATTACTGAACTGGAAAAGTGAAATTAATTCTATAGAAAGTACTATTAGTTCTGCTTGTTTCGCTATTAGGAGTCTAAGAGAGACGGTTGGTATGGATCATTTGAAGCTAATTTATTATGCCCTTGTAGAATCCAAATTGAGGTACAGTGTAAAATGCTGAGGAAACAGCTACCACTACAATATGCAAAGAGCATTCATTTTACAAAAAAGAGCTATTCGCACAATGGTACGCATCCCCCCCTGGGAATCTTGCAAGGAGTACTTTGATCGGCTCCAAATTCTGACACTTCCCAGTCTTTACATTTTAGTAGTCTTAACGGATGTTGTTAGACATAGGTACAAATATGAAACAGAGGATGAGAAAATAAACAGACTAAATACTAGAAGAAAAGATCTTAAGGTTCCATTTCAAGCAAAGCTTAATATTGCGAAGAACTGTTGTCGATATCAAGCAGTCAGATTATTTAACTCACTACCAGTTGATTTAAAAATTTTTCATAGTCCAAATATATTTAAAACTAAACTGAAACAGCTTTTGTTGAAGATGTGCTTTTACTCACTGAACGACTTTTTTTCCTACATGAAAAACACCAAATAAAGTTGACTGATTTTTTATATATTTCTATCATTTGGACAATTTTGAGCCGTGTGGTGCCGGCTCAGAATGCTGCCACCCCATTTCACCCCGTGGGTGTCGTAAAAGTCGACTAAGGGATAAACCGTAGGATGGGCAGCAGCGTCCTTCGAGTACATTAACAACTCAACTGCGATCGCCAACCTGTCTGCCAAGCGTGGCGATTATGGCAAAACCCCCAATGAGCCCACAATACACCCATATTGGTCATTGTGGTGATCTTTGGGGGAGGCCTATGTCCAGCAGTGGACTTCATTCGGCCGAAATTATAGACAATTTAATGCTTGAACAAGTTTGTTTTATAAATTTAATTGTATGGTTGATTTTAATTATTATTGATAAAATATTATGTATTAATAGTATGACAGGTATTTCCTATTTTTAATGTATATTTAAATGTTAAATTTTATATTCAGACACAATTGTAAAATATTGTTACGGAATAAATGAACTGAATCAGAACATCCCCGGGGCGAAGGAAGTTCATGAAGAATTTCCACTGGGCGGCAATATAAAAAAAGGGATCGTCGTACATGACGTTCTGTAAACTATGCCTACCATCATGGCAATAAGGTTAGATATGTTTGATTATTTTTGGCCAACTGTCCTTGTGGTGTCCGGGTTAAGAATATAGCACCACTCCATCCCCTCCCATGGATGTCGTAAAAAGCGACTAAGGGACTCTAAACCAGAGGGATGGGCAGCAGCGTCCCTTCTGTGTAACAGAAGTAATTCTGCGCTCACCAACCCGCCCGCCAACCGTGGTGAGTACTGGCAAATACCCCTCAAATTGACAGTACATGGCTGTCGTTGTGGAATTTATGTGGGAGGCAGCAGTGGAAATCCTTTGGCTAATATGATGATGTTTTATTATTCTGTATTCTACAACGCAGATATTGTAGATTATTGTTATTATTAAAAATATGCGCTTTTCAAAGTTATGTAAACATACTCTAGACAAACTTAACCCTGGCGGAGATGGATGCGTGGGTGTATCACCAAACACGCTCCCTCCGCCAGTGCGGTGAAGGCGTGCCTTCAGGGGCACTCGAAAGTTTGAGTTGTCAGGCTCGGCGGCGTGCACTCGAGCTGTGGCGCGAGCGGCTCATGCTGCCACAGTACGCGACAAAGCGCGTTGTTGAGGCTGTCTTGCCGCTCTTCGGAGCCTGGCTCCAAAGAAGCGAGCGCGTCACATTCCGCCTAACGCAGGTATTCACCGGACACGGTTGTTTCGGTACGTACTTGCACAGGATAGGACGCGAGGTCACGGTACAGTGCCACCACTGTGGAGACGATCAGGATACCACACAGCACACGCTCGGAGAGTGCCTTGCGTGGGCTGCCAAGCGGCGGATCCTGGACGATCGGATCGGGCAAGATCTCTCTCTGCCAGTAGTAATGTCGCTCTTAGTGCTGTTCTCCTTCTGTGAGAGCGTCATGCTCCAGGATCGGGAGAGGGCCGATCCCGCTCGGAGATAGAGGACACTGAGCCGGGGTAACAACCGCCGCGGCAACCGTGTCCAACACGCCTGAGCCCCCTGTCGTTTTTACTCGTATATGGTGAGGGACCTTGCGGGTCGTGAGTATGCCTATTGGGAAAGCTTTACAATCCCCTCGAGAGGTGCCTGAGGGGGTGACCGCTTTACAGTCGCCCCTCCGAGATGTGCTTAAAGGCGTGGCTCTATATGGAGATTATTAGAGTTCCTGGAGCCTCCCTTCAGTGCGAAAGATGACCGCTCCGGTGGTTTTAGCCGGTAGGAGTATATACCCCTCCGCTCTTTCCCGGGGTGGAGGAAGTACATGATGAAATTCCACCAAATTCCACCAATTCCAAAATAGACAAACCTAACCACATACGTCTTTCAAACTTTTTATTGCATTCATGTGTACATACTATAGATGTTACATTTATAAGTGGTTATATGGTTTCAACATACAGCAAAATAATAGTAATGATGCTTACACTATACTTAAATTTAGTTGTATGTTAAATAGCAATAATAACAAATAACGAGTAATATTTAATTATATTTAATGGCAAGTTTATTATTAAATTTAAGTTGTACATACCTGTAGAGTTAGTAATATTTATTCACCGAATCATAACAAACAATATTTTATTTATATTAAATTGCATGTTTATTGAATAATGCATTATATAGTTAGTAATATGTATTTTATTTGAAATCTTAATATAAAATTTGGTTAAAATTGGTAGATATAATCTATTCCTATGGCGCGTATTCAAATGATGAATATACTTTAATTTTGGAAAAATATTGATATTTTTAAATACAAATATGCAGATGTCATGTATATATACGGAAGGTAGAGTTAGAAGTTTTAATTTTAGAAAATATGGCGTGGTCGTTTTGACTGAACGCAAGGGAGAACCACCAAGAATAATTCGTGAGGCTATTGAAATAGAAAATTATCCTAATTTCTATAGAGAAGAGGGTTGGCAGGCTATATTTCGGGAAAAAATCCAGTATAAGCTGATCTCGAATCGTTTTGGCTTTCCGTAGAATAAAAGATCAGCTTATACTAGAAACAATTTGTTTGATATGTAGCCGTGTGTACCACCAGTGGAATCCTGTTCATAAAATAATAAAGTCATACCATACTGGGGTTTCCCAGTATGGTATTTACCAAGACACTGCTCACTGCTTCTATCGAAGCAGTTTTAGTTAGAAAAGTAGTAAAATAACTTTTAAAATCTATAACGACGCCTGTCACCTTAATTATCATGCGACCACGAGCTAAACAAAGTTTTCTAACCGCTAGGAACACACAAAATCTATAATATACGCGAGGTAATCCGTTTAATTTGTTATAATGAGTAGTAGTTGCAAAAATCTAAAACATTACTGTACATAGTTTATATGTGGTCCATTTGGCTCACTCAGCGATACAGTGAACCTAGCTACCTACTTGCTTTCTGTGCCAACAGATTTGGGTTAGTATAATGTACAAGTTTAGCTATTATTAGCGCATTTCTTCTTGCATTTTTTGGGTTCGAATGAAATAATAGTGGCAACGTTAAACCGTTTAGAATTCACTATATTATGAATGCAAGTTACTTTTCGCGTTATTACACTTCTATTAACCTATCAATAGATTCGATTATTACATATGGACAAGACCGTGTGGTAGTCGGATTCAGAATATAGCACAACTCCATCTTCACCCGTGGATGTCGTAAAAGGCGAGTAAGAGACTTTAAACCAAAGGGATGGGCAGCAGCGTCCCTTTGCTAATACAACGACCATTCTGCGCTCACCAACCCGGCTGCCAAGCACGGTGAGTATTGGCAAATCCTCCCCAAAATGATAACACAACTGTGGAATTCTTTGGGGGGAGGCCTTTGTTCAGCAGTGGACGTCCTTTGGCTAATATGATAATGATGAGATTCGATTGGGATTTTCACTGTTGGATAGCATCATTTTTTGGCAAAGTATTAGGCTATAGTTTTCGTGGGGAAAATATCGTGACGAATGGCAAAATTAGCTTTACGCATCTATCTTTTCCGTGCGAAGCTGAGGCGGGTAGTTGAATAAGCATGTAACTGATATTTCTGATCTAAAAACCTCGTGATTTATGTAAAATGGGTATGAAGCATCCAACTGTTTGTTCCTATAACCATACTGCGATCTCGAATTCGTTTAAGTGAGATGTAAAATCATCATCATAATCATTTCAGCTGACGTGTACTGCTGGATATAGGCCTGCCGCAGACCCCCTACAAGGTGGGCCGATTACCTGGCGAGATCGCGGGAATATACTGGATGCATGTAGATGCAAAATAAAATTGCGAAAATGCGAAAATAAGAAGAAAGTAACGATTGAAATAATTTCGGTGTATATCTTTTATCTTCCTTTATTTACTCCACTTATTAGTTTATTAGTATGTTTGGGACAAATCTTACAAGTAACTTTTGAACCAGTACATATTATTAGAATTCTTCCTTTCTTTTCTTTTTTTTAAAACGTTGCCCCGCACTAGGTTTTCTCCTGTGTCGTGGGTGCGTTTACAGACACAAATTTCACACACAATACACCCAGACCCGGAACAACTACCTGCAGTTCATACAAATATTTGTTCCGTGCGGGAATCGAACCCACGACCCGGAGCGCAGCAGTCGACTGTATCAGCCACTGCACCAACCAATTCGCTGTTGGTTCATATCCCGTATGCTACGTAAAATTGTTTTTATGCATACTTAAACTGTTACGTAATTTTATATTTGTAAAAAATCTTGTGACAAGATAAAGAACCGTAAATATACAAGGACATAACAGAAACGAGCTCAGCCAACAAATAATAGCACAAAGTTTTAACTAAACTTCACCTCAGATTATATTGTTAATTTGATTGCACGTTTAATATCGCCCCCACAAGAATAAGTTAAGATACCCAACACAACGAATAGTTCTCATTCATATGTTTACGCGAGTACATAGTAACTTTGCTCTGTGTGTTGCCGTATGGATGGGACCGCTTCTCCCGGGTATCGTAATCCCTTATGATACACATCGGCGGAAGGATTATTTTAGGGGAAAAGACATAACGTCGATCCGTCCGCAAACTGCGTTCATCAACAATAATAAATAATTTGTTTTCGGCAAAAGCTATTATGCCGACGTAATTACAATTCAGCTTCATATATCTCGATTCACATACTTCTAGGAGTCAAGAATGACAAAAACGTACAAGTTATTGAGCTTGACAAGACAATGAATTTGCTCCATAAATCATATAAAATAAATTCAATATAAATATCTTATACTTAAATTATCGTATTTATTTGAAAGCTTGTTTTATTGTAGCTAGGTAGTCTAAGGTAGTTACTACCACTTTAGTCACATCCATCCGTAGATAAAGAATCAAGGAGAACTAACCGGTATTATTTATCACAGAAGAATAAGTTACTCTTCTAGGATAGTTATCTCTTTAAATAAAGCAAGCATGTAGATAATAGCATTAGTTAGTTACTATTAAAGACGGGAGTAGCTACTTTTAACCTCGTGAAAACTACATATTCTGCTATTACCGCTAGTTTTCTTGTTTGCAGCACAAGCAAGAGACATTTGTAGACAACTTAAATAAATTGATTTCCTGGCAACATGTTATTACGTGCACTATACACACTTTAACTTAATACGCGGAGCGTGGCGTACGTGTCAGAGAACAACATCTCGCAACAAATAAAACGTGAACGATACGAACGATACTAAACTATAACTTATTTTTACACATAACATAGATTTCGTCCTCTAAGTATCTAAAAGTATTGATACCGATTTTCATTGCGTATTGATCAGAAAAATGTTAAACGTTGAGAAGGATCATATCAGAACTAAAGGACTCTTTCAAGGACGTTGAGAATCATGAAAAGTAGAAATTCAGAATAGTTAAAAGAACAGAAAAGAAAAGTTAACTCCACAAAAACATTGTATTAAAATCTAACCATTATAGGCAACCACGACGCCTTTTAATATAATGACTGAAATTGTAAACTTTTCATACTATCATATTGTTATCAACATCCAGATAGTCAGAGCGACACTTCATCCAAGGAGACTTCTAGAAATTCAGAGGTCTAAACACAATAGAACAGCTGTAAATAAAATAGTGTACACATAATTTTGCAGTTTTATATTAATAACATTATCTCGTGAGGAAATTACCTAACCTTTATATATTCCGTAAGGGAAAAGGGCAGAGCGATATATTTTACTCACATATTACGGAAGTAAAGCCCCAGCAATTAATAATGTACCCAAATTTTGCTTAATTATTAGATACATGAATATTAAATTATACAATTACGAACCGCACCCTGCATGTGTGGCGAAACTAGACAAAGCCGTAAATTAATGAGAATTTATAAACAAAGTGAAATGTGAATATTTTATTATTATAGAACAAAAAACTTCGTACTCGCTCGAGGGAAAGAAGCAATCCTTTAAAAATTCAACAAAATAACAAACATTTGTTGGCAACATTGCATCAATATAATAAAAAGCCAACAATACTAATTGTTTGTATGCTGCCAGCTTGAAAAATTCTATATTTATGATATAAATGATTTACATATGTTTAATATAATGACAACTTACATTCTATTGCCGTGTGGTGCCGGCTCAGAATTGCCGTGTGGTGCCGGCTCAGAATTGCCGTGTGGTGCCGGCTCAGAATGCCACCACCCCATCTCCTCCCATGGGTGTCGTAAAAGTCGACTAAGGGATTAGCCGGAGGATGGGCAGCAGCGTCCTTCGAGTACATTAACAACTCAACTGCGATCGCCAACCCGCCTGCCGAGCGTGGCGATTATGGCAAAACCCCCCCAATGAGCCCACAACACATCCATATCGGTGGTTGTGGTGATCTTTGGGGGAGGCCTTTGTCCAGCAGTGGACTTCATTTGGCCGAAATGATGACATTCTAATGTTTTCTTATCTTTTGACATTATTTAATTAATGAATCATAAAATTGTAAATGGGTGAGCATCATGTAGCCATTAATGTTATATATTTAGTACCTATACTTTGCCTTTTACCTGGTAGTATTGGTCTGTCATGTTCACTAAAATGTCTTGCTGGCGGTGGCGTTGTGTATCGGGTCGTTCGGTTCCCTACAATGTGGTTGAGCTAAGAGATGATGATGCATGTGTCATGCTCGTGAACGGGTGCCGTCTGTTGGGACTGGTCAGCCGTTAACTGCCATTGCAAATAATAATTAGACCCTTAGATCTCCACAACGAACGGTCACATGCCGCTCTCATCCAACGACTCCCAGCGCCACCCACTCCCACTCTGTCCACCTCGTTTGAGGTCGTCCCACGCTGCGTTTTCCGGTACGCGGGCTCCATTCGAGAACCTTTTTGCCCCAACGGCCAACAGTTCTACGAACAATGTGCCCTAACCCATTGCCACTTAAGTTTACTAATCCTTTCAGCTATGTCGACAACTTTAGTTCTTCTACGGATCTCCTCATTTCTGATTCGATCTCGTAGAGAAATACTAAGCATAGCTCTCTCCATAGCTCGCTGAGTGACCTTGAGCTTTCTTATATCGCCCATTGTGAGTGACCACGTCTCTGTTCCATATGTCATCACTGGTAACACACACTGGTTAAAGACTTGCGTCTTGAGGCATTGCGGTATTGTTGACGAAAAGACGTTGCGAAGTTTCCCAAACGCTGCCCAGCCGAGTCGGATTCGACGATTGACCTCTTTCTCGAAGTTGGACCTACTAACTGGACAGTTTGTCCCAGGAAGACATACTCGTCAACAACTTCGAGAACAGAGCTCCCAACGGATATTGGAATGGGCACGACGTGGGCATTTGACATGACTTTCGTCTTGCCCATGTACATTTTGAGGCCCACCTGTTGGGAAATCCTGTTGAGATCATCGAGCATTGTGCTGAGCTCTTGCAGCGACTCTGCCATGACTACGATGTCGTCGGCGAATCGAAGGTGAGTGATATACTCGCCATTGATGTTAATGCCGAATCCTTTCCACTCCAGCAGCTTGAAGGCATCCTGCATTGCAGCGGTGAACAGTTTCAGGGAAATTACGTCCCCCTGTCTCACACCTCTCTGCAATGGAATTGCCCCCGTGCTCTGTTCATGTACTCGGACCGACATGGTGGCGTTTCTGTATAAGCACTTCAACACTTCAATGTACCGCGGTCAATGGGGGACCGCTGCAGAGATTGCAGCACTGCCCAGGTTTCGACCGAATCGAAGGCTTTCTCATAGTCCACAAACGCCAAGCATAGTGGCAGATTATACTCCTCGGTCTTCTGTATAACCTGCCGCAGCGTATGGATGTGGTCTATGGAAAGAAACCGGCTTGTTCGGGAGGCTGGAAGTCATCAAACCTGCGCTCGAGACGATTCGTGATGACCCTTGAAAACAGCTTATAAACATGGCTCAGAAGTGAGATGGGTCTGTAATTCTTCAATAGGGTGTTATCACCCGTTACCCGTGAAGAGCACCACCTCGGTATAGTGTCGGGTTAGTTTGGCTCGCGGGTCTTTGTCAGAGCCAATGGTAGGTATAGTAACCGAGGTGTATAGCTGCCGGTAGAAGTTCTCAATCTCTCTCAAAACCTCTGGCTTAGTCGACGCTACACTGCCGTCCTCGGTCTTCAGCTTCATAATACGACTTTGCCCAATAAATAGACTTGTCTCTTGCGTACACTTTGGAGCCTTGATTCCGCTCAATCGCCTAAAGGTGCGGATATCGTGACGCAAGGACTTCCATATCCGTCTATTGAGCAGTCGGTATGCTTCAGCATCACCGGAGGACTGCAGCGTCATGGCGCGTCTTTCTGCCATGAGGTCGAGAGTGTGATCGGAGAACTTTTTTGGTCTACCTTTACGGTGGGCTTTAAAGAACTTAGACCCAACTGACAGTTTCTACAAACCTACCATTTAAATGCCAATTAAGCTGTTTCAAGGCCATCCTAATCTCGTATAGGCTGATGTCCGGGATATCCTCGGTATAGTGTCGGGTTAGTTTGGCTCGCGGGTCTTTATCAGAGCTAATGGTAGGTATAGTTACCGAGGTGTATAGCTGCCGGTAGAAGTTCTCAATCTCTCTCAAAACCTCTGGCTTAGTCGACGCTACACTGCCGTCCTCGGTCTTCAGCTTCATAATACGACTTTGCCCAATAACTAGACTTGTCTCTTGCGAACACATTGGAGCCTTGATTCCGCTCAATCGCCTAACGGTGCGGATATCGTGACGCACGGACTTCCTATTGAGCAGTCGGAATGCTTCTGCATCACCGGAGGACTGCAGCGTCATGGCGCGTCTTTCTGCCATGAGGTTGAGAGTGTGATCGGAAAACTTTATTGGTCTACCTTTACGGTGGGCTTTAAAGAACTTAGACCCAACCGACAGTTTCTACAAACCTACCATTTAAATGCCAATTACCAATACAATTTAAGTGCCGATATTTGGTTTATTTGAAATAAAAACATTTGACTTTGACTTTTCCTTGATTCCCTGGATTTCACATTTCGACGTGTCACACTTAAATATTTGGATATACAAATATAGAAGTATTACTGATTCGTACCTGTGATCCGCGATATCATTTATTCTATGCACACGTATCCATGCACTATTTGATGACATAACTCCCTCTGTGTCTTTTATTTTAATCCTTTTAGCCATTTGAGCGTGATTGAGATACATACATCCAATGATACAAACTTTCACATTTGTAATAATCTATACAAATGAATAAAAATTAAGTAATTGTTTTTAATGTCAAAATAACAGTTTTTTACCTACAACAAAAAAACTAATTTGTTTTTTTTGTCTGTCTATCTCTCTGTCGGTCTGTCTGTCGGTCTGCCTGTCGGTCTGTCTGTCGGTCTGTCTGTCGGTCTGTCTGTCGGTCTGTCTGTCGGTCTGTCTGTCGGTTTGTCTGTCGGTCTGTCTGTCGGTCTGTCTGTCGGTCTGTCTGTCGGTCTGTCTGTCGGTCTGTCTGTCTGTCGATCTGTCTGTCGGTCTGTCTGTCGGTCTGTCGATCTGTCTGTCGGTCTGTCTGTCGGTCTGTCTGTCTGTTTTTTCTCGCTAATCTCCGAAACGACTGGACCGATTTCTACGGGACTTGCAGTGGCAGATAGCTGACGTTATAAGGAATAACTTAGGACTTAAATAATTAGGGATCCGCGCAAAAAGTTAAATCCCATGAAATCCAAAATATATACTCTATGCCAAGTGTCTATGCCGAAGTACTCTAAATTATATATAAATAATCCAATTTCCTTTAAATTAAACGGCGGGTGAAACCACGGGTCCCAGCTACTAGTAAGTAAGATTAAACGACTTCTGAATATACAGCAACATGCTGCTCCTAGATACTCATACAATAAAGGCCGCTTTAAAAGTATGAGCTTATAAATTAAATGTGACCGTCACGCATCATGAAAATTGATCAACATTTCTGCTCTGTGGCTCCAATATCAAATTGCATCCGTTGTCCGTGTATCGTAGGTAAATTGCAGTGCAGTCCTGTGGTTTAATTTCATGTGCGCCTCGGGCTATAGACGGTAGACAGATGCGCATATTTGTTCCTGATGCTGGAATTGTAATAGAAATGTCGCACGTACCTTAATTTGGTAACGGGTACAATTTACACAGTGAACTAGAGCTATATGTTTTCATATCATCATAACGGCCATTTATACGTCCACTGCTGAACATATGCCTCCCCCATAGATTTTCACAACTGTGTCATCATTTTGGGGGGTATTTGCCAATACTCACCACGCTTGGCAGGCGGGTTGGTGAGCGCAGTATTGCTACCGTTTCACAGAAGGGACGCCGCTGCCCATCCCTCTGGTTTAGATTCCCTTAGTCGCCTTTTACGACATCCACGGGAGGAGATGGAGTGGTGCTATATTCTTAATCCGGACACCGCACGCATATGTTTTACGTAGGCTATTTTCTATTGATTTTGTACATTATAAAATACTTAGTCAAAGGCAAAGTAATTTTTTTATTCATATACACCAGTTGCAGGCACTTACGCTTAGTCAGAATTTAAAATTGCACGGTCTTTAGTCCTATGGAGAAGAACCGGCAAGAAACTACATGGATATACTCTTTTAAAATTTATGACAATATTACAGTGTTATTAATACATTAGAAACGTGAAAAAACCATGTCAGGATAATGCATGCCAAATTGTGGGATTAATACACACATAATATGCACAATAATAATTATTAATTGCCTTACAATATGATTGCTATAGCAGTAAAAGCTGACCAGTCCTGATTATAATGCTGAACGCTTTATTGTACCAAGATATTCTCATAAAAAACTTTGTATTTTGAAATATTCTTTGTGTTTAGTACCAGAATTTAATATTAACAATGCTTATGATCGAATACTGAAATGCATCGGATCGCATCTCAAATAGTTTAAGTGGGATTTAAATATAGAATGGTGTTTCAGTATTCGGCCGCTAGAGCTCTAAAAATATAATATGCTATGCTATGAAAGCAACTAAAGTAAACAGCCTTGTGTTATATGTTAGAAGTCTGATTCTTCTAACAGCTTAAGCAGGTTAACTTAGCCGTCCTGTTAGCGATGTACACGGATCTTGAAATTAAACTTTATGCTTTAGTTTCCTGGCCATTTAATAATTCTTTATTATTAACTATAAGTAGTGCCGTGTGGTGCCGGCTCAGAATACCACCACCCCATCTCCTCCCGTGGGTGTCGTAGAAGTCGACTAAGGGATTAGCCGGAGGATGGGCAGCAGCGTCCTTCGAGTACACTAACAATTCAACTGTGATCGCCAACCCGTCTGCCAAGCGTGTCGATTATGGCAAATCCCCCCAATGAGCCCACAACACATCCATATCGGTCGTTGTGGTGATCTTTGGGGGAGGCATGTGTCCAGCAGTGGACTATATTCGGCCGAAATGATGATGATGAACTATAAGTTGGGCGTTAGCGTTAGTTGCGCGAAGCAGGGTGTTATTTCTATTATCAACGTTAGATATACGTTTATTTTACAATGCGAACACCTCCCACCATGATCTGGAATCCCGGAGCTGCCGCGCACCGGGGCCTATGAAAACGCAGAGCCTCCGATTTGTTAAGGGTGCCCTCGAGACCCAACTACCAGATTGTGTAGCCCTAGCCATTGCTACTTTACATTACATTACATTTTACATTACTTAAAAATAATGGATTATATTAATTATCTGTAATCAGTCAGTCCTCTACATCATAGTAGTCATATCTCCCCATACTACTAAAAAATTTGGAGACTTTAGGGATTAGAGGACTGCCACTAAAATGGTTTGAGACCTATCTAACAGGCAGACAACAAAGTGTTAAGGTTTGGAGATAGGGGATTGCATCAGTGGTCAAAAAAATGTAGAATTTGGAGTTCCGCAAGGCAGTGTCCTTGGCCCGACCATATTTATCATCTATATGAATGACATACACCGCATGACTTCCCAAAAAACAGACACAATTTGCTATGCAGATGATACAGTAGTCATTTTTCACGATAAATCCTGGGAAAATAAATATTAAAAAAAACCAACTACATTTGCTTTAACAAAACGCTTGCATCAACATCAAACATTCCTTATAAGCTCAAAATCCACTCTTCAAACTGCAACATAGACAATAGTTCCTGTGGTGTCATTAAAAAGGTGGAGAGCTTAAAATATATAGGCGTCACAATTGACCAACGACTTTCATTCAAACCCAATATTGATCTAGTAGCCAAACGTATCAGGAAGTTGACCCACGTTATGAAACAGCTACGCAACTCTGCTAATAAAAAGATTTTACATCTCGTATATGTTTCGTTATGTGAGTCGGTTATCTCTTATTGTGTAACTGTTTGGGGCGGAATGGGTATCACCATTATGACACAGATCGAACGCCTAGCGATCGGTGCTGAAAGTCATGTTTAGAAAACCCTTCAGGTATCCCACGGACAGTTTATATAATGAAGCCTCAGTACTTAACGTTCGTCAATTATACATCCTTAAATTAGTCCTAAAACAGCATAAAATAATTCTTCAGTCAGCGGAATACCCAGAATGAATTAAAAGTCGAATTTTCAAATGTCCATCAGCCACAGTAAAAAACAACTTTCGCCCAACATATGCAACAATTCATGCTTGGTTTTATATATAATAAGGTACCTTTTTTTTTTTTTATTGATGTCCAGTGGAAATTCTACATGGAACTTCCTTCACCCCGGGGAAGGGCGAAGGGGTGTGCCGGACTCCTACCGGCTAAAACCACTGGAGCGGTCATGTTAGGCGCCGAAGGGGGGCTCCAGGTCCTCGTAAGATCACACTAGAGCCGCCCATTGGTGCCACGCCTTTAGGCACATCTTGGAAGGGATGAATGTAAAGCGGTCACCCCCTCTAGCGGAGGGAAGGCGACTGTAAAAAGGTGGCCCCCCAGGCACTTCTCGGGGAATAATAAAGTACCTAGCAAAAATATGTGACATTAAATTTTGTAGGGTTCATCAAATTAAGAAGCTGGTTAGACAATGGTTGCTAACCCAATCCTATCCGGAAGTTGAATTATTTATTAGGGTGATGTCATAAATGAATACATATCTATATACACACCAACGTACACACACACAAACACACAGTCACAAACATATACACCCAATCACAAACATACACACATATTCACAAATATACTCATTATATACGTTCTTGCAAACATTTCTCAATTGGTATTATTATAGTTTCTTTTTTTCTTTTCTCTCTTTCTTTTGTCTCTAAAATGATAATCATACAATATATTTAAATGTAACATGCAATATCAAGGTCTCCACGAGACAGGCTTGACCTAGTGTGGAGACCACAGGTAAAAGATTTCCTTTTTGTTAAACTGTTAATTTACATATTGTTAATTTATATGCAAATGTACATGTACAAACTTATTGGCAAATAAATGATTATTATTATTATTATATTTAATGACATTTCATAAATGATTTATTTTTAATGTTACATTTATGTTAATTTTATGCATTTATATTTGATACTGTAATAGTGCGAGTACCATGTGGGCTATTCAATTATTATATTTTATTGACGTGATTCATCTTTGCATTTAACAACAAAGTGTTCACTTAGGCATATTACGTCTACATTTATGTCAGATTCAAGCATTTCATTGATAGTTAATTCGATATCATGTAGTTTGATTAGAACTCCTGCAGTATTTTGATGCTGATGCAATACTGTAAAATTACGTCTACTACTGTTTTTTGTGAGGTACAAAAAAAAAATCTTTATCCGCTGAAACCCTCTCTGCAGACTTGATCGATGGTTGTATTTTATAGACAATACAAAAATACTATGGAATAGTGCCTTTACGTGGTTGATTATTTGGTTCAAGTGTGTAACCACAGAACGTGACACAGATTTTATATTTTCATCCAAGTACTCTAAACTTTTTGATGTTTCCTTTATTCCGCTATTATTGTTATATATTTACCGTGTATTGTACAGTTTTTTTTTTATAAGTCTAACGCTGTTATAATTATTTGCTTCAATGAAGTTGCAGTATTCATAGTTTTGTGTAAGCAATTTTAAATGATAATTAAGTTTACGCGCATTCAAAAATGCATTGTACCGAACATTTACAACAAATATATTATCACTTATCTATATTTTAGTCGCTGCAGTCAGTTCAACCATATACTTAATAAGATTTGAGTCATTTTTACCGGAAAATAATTACGCGATCATTTTTGTTAGGTTTTCCGACAAATTATTACAGTCTAACAAAATACCTGGTTTTCTAAATGCCGATGCCGATGCCGATGCTGATATTTATTAATAATAAATTTATTTTGGTAATTATTCTCCAGTAATCCTTGTACTATACCTTTCCGTTGCTCATCTGATAGTATAATAATTTATCCATATCCAGGTATAAATAAATAAATAATAAATAAATAAATAAATTCATTTATTTGCCAATAAATTTGTACATGTACATTTCCATATAAATTAACAATATGTAAATTAACGGTTTAACAAAAAGGAAATCTTATACCTGTGGTCTCCACACTAGGTCAAGCCTGTCTCGTGGAGACCTTGATATTGCATGTTAGATTTAAATATATTGTATGATTATCATATTAGAGACAAAAGAAAGAGAGAAAAGAAAAAAGAAACTATAATAATACCAATTGAGAAATGTTTGCAAGAACGTATACATATATAATGAGTACATTTGTGAACGTGGGTATGTTTGTGATTGGGTGTATATGTTTGTGACTGGGTGTTTGTGTGTGTGTACGTTGGTGTGTATATAGATATGTATTCATTTATGATATAACCCTAATAAATAATTCAACTTCTGAATAGGATTGGGTTAGCAACCATTGTCTAACCAGCTTCTTAACTTGATGAACCCTACAAAATTTAATGTCACATATTTTTGCTACCTTATTATATATAAAACCAAGCATGAATTGTTGCATATGTTGGGCGAAAGTTGTTGGTATACCACTAAGCTTTGCTTTTAAGTTTTATTCTCTAACTATGGTTGGCAGTTCTTTGTCCCCTTCGGAAAATCTATTGCCCTCTGTCCCTGATAGATAACTTTCTCTGGTATTGGAGTTGTTATTTTTATTTCTTCTTTAATTAAATCACTAAAAGAACTCCTGAAAGACGCTTTAGGTGATTGAAAGTCAATGTCAAAGTCAAGCTTTCTAGCAGAAATAAAGCTTTTATTTGTTGTAAGTTTTTTGGATAAACTTTTGTTGCATAAAGTGGTAATGCTTTTGATATTGATGCTCGTAATAAAGAATTGCTTGAATCGCTCTGTTTTTATTTTATCATTAGCTAAATCGTGTCTCAGAAACCCATTTTCTAAAGACAGTGTTTCAATTTCACTTGCGCGCTCATTATCTGTTCCTTAAGAGTGTCAATTGCATTTTTAACTGCAAGGTTTCATTACTTTTTGTGTGAGTTGATTGGTCTATCATACTTAGAGGGGGTGACCGCTTTACAGTCGTCTCCTCCGTGATTTTCCTAAAGGCACCAATGGGCGGCTCTAGTGTGATCTTACGAGGAGCTGGAGCCCCCTTCGGTGCCGAAGATAACCACTCCAGTGGTTTTAGCCGCTAGGAGTCCGATACCCCGCCGCCCTTTCCCGGAGCGAGGGAAGTTTACCAATAAGAAAAAAATAAAAATAAGATTATCATACCTTTTACGCTTAGGTTAGATTAGGTTGTTAGGTTAGGTTACAAAAAAAAAGAGTCAAGAATTCAATGAAACAAAGCAGTCCATCGAACCACTTGACGTTGGTTATGATATCTTCATAAATAAATTCCAAAAAGACGTTGTGGTTGTGGCCAGGCATGAACTTCCGAACATTCGCTACTCGGTAAGTATTAAGATGATTCTCGCCTCAATCAACAACAATTATTTATACCGAGTTAGTTGAAATAAGTGGATATAATATAATTTATTTTTATGGAATCAGGGTAATTGTCTTGTTATTTATTGGTAGAAAACTTTACGTCACCGACTTTCGAATTAAATTAATAATGCGATTATTTCAATTACGATTCACTTCATTTTAGTTTTAACCACTTGTGTCACTGTTTTGATGCTGCAATACTATAAAAACTATTCAGTTCAAACGCTGTTAATTGGTTTAAATGCACCATTCGTTTGTAAACATTGCTATTTTTTACTTTTACTTTAACACATTCTTATAGCACATTCGATATTCTTTTGCCAACAATGGATGATGATCATTACATATAGGGTGACTGATAATTACACAAATCGACTTGAAAACCGTGTTTATTATTTTTAGCAATTATTTATGTACGTAGCCAATGTTAACGTAACAAAAACGCAACGTAGTAGTAAAATGTAATGTATTATTGATACTTTATGCCACATTTTATTAATATATTATGCAGCAGGCTATTAGGTATAGTAGCATTATCCGTTATTAGATGTAAATGTTAAATAGATATAATGTTTTTCAGATCTATATTTAGTAATACCTTCGCTCGGACGTAATTATTTCGTTATATTGTATTAAATACCATATATAGTCCCACGCTAATGACAATTTATACATGAACTGTCAACAGGAAAATTAGATTTCGTTCAAAGCCACCTATTTAAGATTTATCTTCCTACGCAACAGTTGATATTGTAATGGAAAACAAATTACTCTTATTATTTGCTGGGTACAAAAAAAAAACCTACAAAACAGCCACGTCCCAAAAATATAATTGTTTATTTATTATTATAGTTACATTTATTTTCAGGCGACTATAATAAAAAATACACAAATACTTTTAAATCTATAAACTAACACATGAGAAAACAATAACTAAATAAAATAAACGATATATTACCGCGAAAGCGTTGGTATACCCTTAGGCCAAAACTCTTCCTTCATAAAGGTGTCAAGATGTTGTGTTGCAACCCGCACCACAAACGACTTAAAGTTGATGTTGAGGTGTGATTCTAACTGTTCGACTCTCAATGTCCATTTTGTCTTAATTTGTTTGTACTCCATGATTTCCTCAACCTTCCTGGAGTAGTGCAGACGGTATAGGCACAGCAGGGCGCAGCAACATATTTGGTGCAGTCAGTGCGCTACGAAGCCATCTTGGTCGGCCTATCCTTGGCTTGTTTCTGGAGGCACTGTACTTTGGACAGGTTTGCAGGGGCCTTATGCACTTTCTGTTTTAGTTTGCAGCTGATGTTTGATGGGGGCATTACTAGCGGCAGTTGACTAAGCACGAGACAGCAAACTTCCTCTCTCGGTGCCCCGAGATTGGCCAGCAGCCAGTACAAGGCACTCACTAAACTCTTGATTCGGGAGACAAGGCGCTCGAAACGGTGGTAAGTACCTTTTTTTTTTTTTTTTTTTTTTTTTATTGATGTCCAGTGGAAATTCTACATGGAACTTCCTTCACCCCGGGGAAGGGCGAAGGGGTATGCCGGACTCCTACCGGCTAAAACCACTGGAGCGGTCATCTTCGGCACCTAAGGGAGGCTCCAGGTCCTCGTAAGATCACACTAGAGCCGCCCATTGGTGCCACGCCTTTAGGCACATCACGGAAGGGATGACTGTAAAGCGGTCACCCCCTCTAGCGGAGGGAAGGCGACTGTGAAAAGGTCGCCCCCTCAGGCACTTCTCGGGGAGGATTGTAAAGGATCCCCCCAAGCCTCGCTTTGCGCTGTGCTGCGCACACGGCGGCACGTGACCACGTGCGCGCCACCGTCTTCCCGGGGGTCGCTCGGTGTGAGCACGCAGACTCCCCAATCTGCGCACCCGCGACCCCCGTGGCCCCCCACCATGAATTGACGGGTAAAGTAAGGTGGTAAGTACCTAGCCGTTCTCTTGCAATAAGAGTTAATTATACATCATAACATTTTAATTACAGAAGTATTGAATAAAAATATACGAATAGAATATGTCGTGTGCCCTATAAGTAGTGAAATGCAGTAGGCTGAGTTCGTTGAACCTGCTGAAAATTACGAGTACTATTCCCCAGATTATAACTGAGAACAATGAGAGTAGACAAAATCCGCTTGTGTACCTCCGGCATCAACATCTTAAAATATCTATCTAAAAGATACTTTATACAAAATAATTTATTATAGTCACTAAATAAATAAAAACTAGTAAGGAATTATACGAAACACGTAAACAATACTACAAAGGGTATATTTTCTTTTCCTTGTTTTCCTGAAGAATAATTTCCTCACAATAGCCAGTGTGACAGGTGTCAGTCGGATCACAATGATCAGACAACACGTACCATGATAAATAGATATTCTATTTTACTTATTAAAATAGGCAGTTAACTACCTGGTTTAATAGGAAAATGGTACAAACGTGTTCTTTGTTTATTTTTACTTTTCCTGAACTGACGTGCTACTTTTTAATCAGTGTCTTTATTTATTTTATTTAGTATTTATTAATTGCGTACATACAACGCAAGGCTTAAAATTATATTATATAATTTTAAGAGAGGTAGGGCATAGCAGAGTTTCCTGCTCAAGCTGGGAGTGGCCCAATTGGAGAAGAACCTCCACCTTACACTGCTATTCTGCGGTGTTGTGATCCTATGGTAAGTAAGGTTGCCAGTGCTCTTCGCAGAAGCGTTGGGTTGGCAGTACAGGGGACAAGCGGTGCTTTATTACCACCATTGTTGTGCGAGGCTGTGGCGTGTTGGCGCTGCGGTCAGGGAGACCTGGTGAAACGGCTGACCGCTGGCTGCCCGCAAGCTGAACGGGTTCCCAAACCTAGGGTCTACCTAATCTCGGCCCTGGAAGGCTGAATCGCCAGTATGTGTAAAGTCCTCGTAGTAGTTAGTGGGCGTGCCGAGGGAGGGGCCCTTCCACCCGCAGCGCCAGCAAGCCGCATAACCTCAACATTACTATGGCGGGTTGGTACCGCATTTTTTTTTGTTAGCTGTGCTGCTGACGCAGCAATTCCTCTTAAATCTTCGAACCCCTTTAAAAATAATGTGGGTAGAAAAATAAAAATAAAGAAAAATAGCGGCATCTCCATCCACACTAAAAATGGACTTTTGTAACATTAGGGAACTTCACGTTAACATCAATGCAGTTCACCAGCACCTGGAAACTGCACAGCCATCCCTTCTATTTCTTACAGAGATGCAAATATCAATAATATTCTCGCAGTCTATGTACAAAACTATATTGGATATTAGTTCCATGCCGATATTGCCTTCCGACTCATTCTCATTTTACTCTGTGACTGACCTCAAGAGCCGCAAGACTTACAAAGGTATCGGCTGTGACGGCGTTAGCAGGACTGTGATATCGGTCATTCTTGACAGTGTAATTCCTGTTTTTACACACATGTGTTAACACACATACATACAACACGACGGCGTGGACAACGAGCGAGGGGTGCGCGGGAGAGGGCGGTGCGGCGGCAGCGGCGGCGGCGGCGGTTAGCGGCTCACAACTTCGCCGAGCGACACCAAATCGTACATACGCCTACTTACCAAGTCATTTATTTTGTAAACCACGCCAATTATAATAATTATCTTATACTACAGTCAGTTTTATTTAAATACATATTACATATTTCCTATTCGGAACTCTTAGATAATCAATTTTTCTCTGCAGACTGAGGTTTACCCTTCGATCTGGGGCAAGACTTTCATTATCCCTCTTCCAAAAAATTCTAACCCCAGTTTAGCTAATCATTTCAGGCCCATATCCATTCTCCCATACCATAAGGTTTTAGAAGCAGCTGTTTACAAACAAATATCTTCTTGGGGTGAGATTCAGAAACGAGTCTAAGCGTGAACTTACGCGTCCACCTGTCAAAATGCACTACTTACGCCCCTAATTTTAACAGATGGAAGCGTAAGTTCACGCTTAGACTCGTTTCTGATAACTTGCTATCCCAATACCAATCCGGATTTTGAACTAGCCACAGCACATCCACTGCTCTACTTAAAGTCACGTGTTATGGGTGGAAAACTATGCTCTCCTCACTAAGTAACCTCCAAACCACGGATATCACGTCAAGCAATTATTGCGTCTCGGTTCCTGTAGAAGACAGGCATTTTCTCAGACATATATGCCACGTGCACAAATATCTAGACCCGTAACAAGTATCTGCAGTTCGTGCAAATATTTGCATCGTGCGGATATCGAACCTGTGACACGCAATACGTCGACCTTTCATTGATTGTGATACAAGAGCTATCAAAATAAAATTGTAATCTATTTTTTATAACACGTATATTCATAAAGTTCCATTTAAATACATACGAACATTTAAATATTCACGACTCAACATTTAAACTTTGTAAAAGAAAAACTTGTTGAGAATTTATGACGACTAAATGGTAATAAAATCCAAATAAGGGATTCCGTTCATGGAGTTTTTGAAGGCATTCTTATAATACAGTTAGTTCCGTCCCCTGAAATCATCCAAGCCTCGCTTATTCGGTTCTAAATAATAATAAAATAACTGTTTCAATAAAACAAAACTTTGTTATAATAAATGCAAAACCTATTGTAAGTTATATTTCTAAAATAAAGATGCAAAATGGCCAATTTAATGCGTTTGGGTTTCATATTATATATTTTGAACCAATTGGGAGTATACACAAAAAGAACTAATATTAGTTATTTCTCCGATCTCCAATCACACTTTAATTAAATTCTTTCTTCGTAAGTGTTTCATCGTTGGGTTCGTAAGCACTGCTGAAAATAATTGCAATTATTATTCCAAATCCCACACCATTTAGGTAGTTTGTTTGGTTTCTGGTGTCAGTCTGTGGTAGGGACCGTCGATTACGTCGATATTGGTAAGCCAGCCAGCAGTAGAAGGATTAATCTGATAAGTAATGTTGACAGTTAGATGCCGATCTCGTCTCACTGATGTCTCTGCAAACACAAACTAGAAGTGATAGGACAGTTATTCATACTCTATTTCTTATTTTAAATAATGATGATTTTTTACATTAATAAGAAAAATACTATAAATTATGACGTCATGGGTGTTCGAGAAATGTAAAAACACAAATATTTAAATCGTTCTTTGTAAAAACATTACTACAAATACTTGCAAGGATAAAGGTATTACATTTATAAGTACAATTTGTAATTTAATAAAAGCAGTGCAGTCTTTGAAAACTGAACCTGAAGTTTGAGCAGGGATTTCACAGATTTTTGTAATGGAAAACGGAAAAGGAAGCAAGGGCTCCCTTTATTTTTTACTTTTATGTATAAAGTCCACAGTATGTACTGTGCAGTGAACCAGCACTAGATAATTTGAAGATGAATAAAATAAGACGGCTAACCCTATCCCAAATCAGAATTTGGGATAGGATTGGCTACCCTCAACCATGGCAACAATAATATCCAATACATTTCACGCTTTGCTGACATTTCGACACAGGATTAAATTGATGATTACGGTCTTGAAACAAAATTTAATTCGGATCATTTTCCCTTGTACAAAGTTAAAATACGGCGCGCAAACCCATTATGGTATTAATAAATAGTCCAATTTAAATCAGCCTTTAATGGTTATACGCTTTAATACACATTAAATTGATTGAAAATAAATGCCACCAATATGAGGGAGATTCAAAAACTGTACAGCGTAATCTGCGTAATAAACGGTAGGTACAGGTGAGGTAACAATGTAAGGATTCCTTACTTTGGGGCTTAAACATATTATATAACATCAGCCAGTAACTGTTTCACTGCTAAGCAAAGGTCTCTTCTCTTACAGAGAAGGAATGAACATTGATCACCACGCTTGCCCACTGTGTGTTGGCGATTTCATACTATTCAGAAATGGATGCGGAAACGAAAGTACTATGAAAGAACGTTCAATTTTTTAAATAGTTTTTTTATAAATTAAATGTATATTTAAAAATTAAGTAGCGTAGTAAGTATTACCGGCAAGAGATACACAGTGGGCACGCGCTTCATCCACCTCCCAAAAATCCTAAACTTCCGTTCAACGACCGGTATAATAATATCATCATCATTTCGGCCGAATGAAGTCCACTGCTGGACACGGGCCTCCCCCAAAGATCACCACAATGACCAATATAGGTGTGTTGTGTGCTCATTGGGGGGTTTTGCCATAATCGCCACGCTTAGCAGACGGATTGGCGATCGCAGTTGAGTTGTTATTGTACTCGAAGGACGCTGCTGCCCATCCTCCGGCTAATCCCTTAGTCGACTTTTACGACACCCACGAGAGGAGACGGGGTGGTGGTATTCTGAGCCGGCATAATAATATATACCTATTTGAAATATATATACTAGCGGCCCGTCCCGGCTTCGCATGGGTGGAAATTTATTTTTTAAATTTCTGGGATAAACATAGAGTAAATGTAAACATGGTCTAACTTTGGTCGGCATTTCTATCAACTTTTAAAATGTAAAAAAGAAGTTATAGTCACATCACTACAATAGTTCGACATATGATATCGCGAAGTTTTTTGTAGATATTGATATGTTCTTTAATATTGTAGAACATATTTTTGTTCTATGATGAATAGCTTCCGCAGCGCATGCGATGAAAAACATTTTATGGCGAATTTATTACACCTTGGGTTACATTACTGAAGTTTTAATAGGGATCCCTAATTTTTTCTAGTAGTAAATATAGCCTATGTTACTCAAAGAGAATGTAGCATTCTAATGGTGAAAGAATGTTTGAAATCGGACCTGTAGTTTTTCAGTTTATTCGTTACAAACATACAAACATACAAAAATAGAAATCTTTCCTTTTTATAATATTAGTGTAGATATATATTTATTACCGGTCCTTCCAACTTCCATATTCTTTTACTTTCTTTATTTAAAAAAAACGCTTTTTACTAGGATTTCTCCTGTGTCGTGGGTGCGTTTACAGATATGAATTCCACACACAATACACCCAGACCCGGAACAGCAGATCTGCAGATCATACAAATGTTTGTTCCAGGTTTCATCACGATGTTTTCCTTCGCCATTAAAGTCAGTGGCAGCTTAGATTAACTCAGAAAGTACATATGACATTAAAAAACGTGCCGGCTTTTGAGCACAATGCGGACGGATAGCTTCTTAAAATATTTAAGAAGCTATCCATAAACCTTCGGGCCACCATGATAGATACTAACGATACTGAAAGTTTTGTTTACGGCAATACTAATATCCTTTGTGGTATTCCGTAGTCAGCGCTCAAAAGCTATTAATCATCCATATAACCACTCATCACTATAATAATAATAGCACCGTACTCAATGCAATATTACTTTAACCATAGTTCCACAGTAATCTACTTGTAAAGGTGAACTAAAGGAAATGTACTTCTCTCAAGTGTTCGATCGTCATTAGTTTCGTATTACGACGTTAAAACCCTTGTGCTTGGCGTACTTGGCTCTTAACGTTACTGCTTACCTGGCATTGTTAATGTTCAGAGCCCGGATTACTTTCGTAAAGAAGATAAGTGAGTGAACGATTTGAATCAATGGAAAATGGTTCTCCTTTTCTTTTCGTATATTTTTACTGATTAAACCCATACCACCACCCAACTAATAAATGTTATTTAATTATTTGATATATTTATTTTGCTTGCGTTTAAGTTGTTATATTATATTCATGCATGACTGCATATTGCACTTATGATATTGCACGTATATGTTACTCATATGCACGACTGTAAGTATATAAATTAGGTAGAAAATAAAATACTGTATTATTTAAAAAATACCCATGATGCAATAGTATGCGCATGGGTAGTCGCTGCACGTATGTGTACCACACGTAAAGGTGCTACACTTACGGCCGAATACTCGAACGCCATTTAACGTTAAGTATTCGAGAAACCTGTTTTTGGTACAAAACCGGGCGCCTCAAATTGTTTAAGCGGGACTTAACGTTAAATGGCGTTTGAGTATTTGGCCGTTAGGCTTACAGAATGAATTAAACAAACGTGATATTTATTTAATGGCATGAAAACCTGACAGCGGCCAGGTTCCGGTGACAGTCATCATACCAGCCAAATAACGTCCACTGCTGAACAAAGGCCTCAGAGCACATAGATTTCCACAAAACCCGGTTATATGCTATGTGTCGTCGTTGTGGGCACAATTTGCTAGTACTCACCACACGTGGCAGACGGGTTGGTAAGCGTAGAATGGCTGTTATTCCACAGAAGGGACGCTGCTGTCCATCTCTCTGGCTTAGAACCCCTTACTAGCCTTTTACAACATCCACGGGAGGAATTGGAGTGGTGGTGCTATACTCTTAATCCGGACCGTAGACGGTACAGATGACAGTCAGTTCACCCAAAACCAGGGGTGCAATTCCTTAAGCTCAAACATTCATACATCCATAAATACAGAATCGAAATAACGGTGTAAAACCAATTTCGGTAATCGCTAAGACATGATTGAAGCTATTCAAGGACACGTTGCAGAAGTTAAGCCATGAGGACCAGTCTTAGCGAATACCAAATCGGATTATCACCATTAGTTTAATTCTATATTCAAGGATGCATGGATGTTTGAGTTTAGATAATTGCCCCCCTGATGCCTATCAATGGCTTACCGACGACACTTTATGGATACATCAACTATAATATAATAGGTAATGCCCTAAAGATTTAAATCTTTGCTATATAATCCATGTGGTGCCGGCTCTGAATACCACCACCCCATTTCCTCCAGTGAGTGTCGTAAAAGTCGACTTAGGGATTAGCCGGAGGATGGCAGCAGCGTCCTTCGAGTACATTAACAACTCAACTGTGATCGCCAAACCCGTCTGCCAAGTGTGGCGATTATGGCAAAACCCCCCAATGAGCCCATATCGGTCATTGTGTTGATCTTTGGGGGAGGCTTGTGTCCAGTAGTGGACTCCATTTGGCCGAAATGATGATGATGATGAATAGGCTAATAATCAAAACTAGTTTGTGTAAAATATTGAGTATCTCACCACCTATACTGCAAACGTCGCTGATGCGTTGGTCGGCAACGTTTGACTCCTCTGGCGTTACGGATATATCATTTAATTGATCCGCATGCTCGTTTTCCAATTCTGGTATATAGAAAAAAACATATTTATACCATTAAAATCAAGACTTTAATCTTTTTTATACATAATGGCATTCCAGTGCAGACATTTCCCAAAATAACATGCATTGTTTGATTGTGTGTAGTACCCAGGCCCAGCGTCCCCGATTCCCGGCTGCTACACGCGTCCTACACTTACGGCTTCCGCGCCGGATGCCGCTCCTTTGAGACTTAGTCGTACTGCACTTGTTTGCCATCTGCATAGTTCATGGCCTTAGGGACATGAATGTACGGATGTTCGTTTCTATTTGATTACGTCTGATAGCACTTTTATCGATACTGATGTTTATCACATGTGTACGTCCCTATATTTCGATCCAGGTAGCTTAGTTACCAATAACGTCAATTTTATGTTAAGCATAGAAAACTCAATAAAGGAATTATTAACGATGGTCGATTCAACTAAACTATTCGATTGTTCCGTTTATACGATATTGTCGGTCGATTGTTGGCCGATTGTAATTCACCGCTGTGACGACCTTTTTAGACCCATGATGACGGATGATGTTGAAGACTTGTATTGAGCAATTGTCATTTGTTTTTTCAGTAACAATGCCCCATTGATAGTACTTATGTCTTACTAGTATTATAAATGTGAAAGTTTGTATGTGTTCGAGGTTCTATCACGCTCAAAAGGCTGAACGGATACTAATGAAATTTGGCATAGAGATATTGATGTGTTGGAAAATCAATTTTGAGTTTTATTTAATTAATATTAACGTGAAGAGTTACAAAACAAAAAATCAAAAGGCTTCCACAGAATTACAATCCGATGCTCTATAATTTAAAAAACACAGTGATTCACTAATTTCTTCGAGAGATATCGTGTTAACAGATCAATTAAAAGTTTTGTTTATTAACAATCTAAATAAAATAACTTGTTCATTGGAATGTACCCTTGCCTAACTCTCCGCTTTGCATTCGTGGTGTGCAAAACAATTATCACTGAATTTTAAGCCTAGCAGGGCGAATAACAGCTAGTTATTACCATAAAGTAAGCAATTAAACGACGAGTTTACGTTACGAGATCAAACAATGAGAAGTGGCTGTTGGCACAGCGTGGCAGAAAAACGTAGGTATTTCATGGTTTTGAACAGTAGCAAAAAAGAGGTCCTTTTTCGTGTCGTAAAATGAGATTAGGCAGCAGTAGGTATCAGCGTGCGTTTTCGTAACTACATATTGTGATTACCTTTTCCCTTGGTGATATTGACAATAATATCAAAGCATTCGTTACGACCACTATGGTCACTCATGAGCTTGATGATGACACTATTGATAAAATGGCACTTTAATATTGCAGAAACTTACATTTCCGAAATTTCTGCGGATCTCTGGAATTTTGTGAAGAACACGTACTAAATCTTACAGAGATTACATTAAGCCTTCCATCTCGTCGAGCAAAGACAAGATTAAATTACTTGACGTGAAAAGATTGCGAGTCGATGCTTTTAAATAAAGTTTAATAAATCTGTATGTTTGCCACAGAAGTACGATGTTCCATCAGTAGTACCCGGGAACGACAGCTTAACATATGTGATTTATTCGTCTATGGGCACTCGAACAAAACCACACAATACAAAAAAGAATCAACTTGACATTCGAGTGTTTGGCCACGCATTGCGGTCGACACTGGAACGGATGGGACTGTTTTTATCCACACAATGTTCTGCTATGATTGGACAACCTATTTTTATCCCGTACTTATAGCTTCACTCGAAAGGGTAGAATCCAGTATATAATTCACGGCTCCGGGCAGCTGTTTCTAATTTTGTTTCCTTGTGCTTCAAATGACTACACTGAATAATAAATACCAGACTTTGCAAATGACACGAGAACCTACCATTTTACAAGTGCGATATTAATAGTTCTTTGAGGTTTTAGAGAGAAATGTCTGTGCAGTCAGAAACGTTGCTTTTTTCACACGCTGACTACTACTGATTTTATACTACATCTACTTAAATTGCGAAAGCATGGAAGTTGTCAAGTTTATGAGTATACTTTTGTTTGTCGAGAAGGTGCCGTATATCTTCCAAAAGATGAACATAAAATAAATTGTGTTTGTAGAACTCAAATTTGTCACCAGTCAGCTGTTTTAGTTAGGTACCCGTATAAATTATGAGCTTCTGGGAGACGGCTAAGTTATGTGCTATACTAATTTTTACAATATTTTATAAGTGCACAGACATGTAAATTGGTCGTCATTTTATTCTGCCGACAGTTTTTCGAGCTTGTGTTGAGAACTTTATTCTATTTTGCCTGATTAGTATCTACTTTGTGTAAAACAGAACTTCTTAGCAGTCATACAATTGTAGCGATTATTTATTCCACATTATCAAACCTATCTCTACGTAAGAAAAATAAACCTAAGTGCTCACTACCAACGCATTGGCATTTAGCAATAATAATGAAAACCAAATCATCCGCTCTCTCCGAAATGTTCAATTTACCCTTCATTCAATATGAAAGAAAGCCGTGCTAACAATAACTTTTCAGTTTTAATCAGACATTTCTCGGACTGTACTACAATGTGACACTCTGCGAAGTCCACAATAAAAGTATAAAAAAAAGTGTTCACAAATCAATACTCAGCCCTCCGGAGCTCCAAAGGGGTACAATTGGAGTGGAATGCATTACGGATGCATCCATGCAAATTGCAATTAGTTCTTGTTCATTTCATTTCAACTGCGTATTGCTTCGACATATCAAAAATGTATTTCCACGTGTCACAATGTAAAGGGAATGTGTGAATTGGGTATTGTGCGTTTTGAGCCGCTTAGCTTAAATATAGCGCTTTGTTGTAATTAATCTGTTGTAGATAATTAATATCGGATCACACGCATTTTAGATACATTTTTGTGTATAAGTTTTAAACTGACATGGTCTAACACTATTGTCACAAGCACACAAACACACACACAAACTAATTAACTTGTAATAGAAGACTAACCTCATCACCATATCAGTCACAGGACGTCTACTGCTGAACAAAGGCCTCCCCCTTAGATTTCCACAACGAGCGGTCACATGCAGCTCTCATCCAACGACTCCCAGCGACCTTCACCAGGTCGTGTGTCCACCTCATTGGAGGTCGTCCCACGCTGCGTTTTCCGGTGCGCGGTCTCCATTCGAGAACCTTTGTGCCCCAACGGCCATCAGTTCTACGAGCAATGTGCCCTGCCCATTGCCACTCCAGTTTACTAATCCTTTCAGCTATGTCGACAACTTTAGTTCTTCTACGGATCTCCACATTTCTGATTGGATCTCGTAGAGAAATACTAAGCATAGCTCTCCCCATAGCTCGCTAAGTGACCGATTTCTTGCTCCCAGCACGGAGTTAAATCTTCGTCTTTACCTAAGAATGTTCATCATCAGTTCTGCAGTACTGGCCATTTCAAATAAAAATATTTTTTGTTTGGCTATGAATTCTAATTTCCAATTTATTTTATTTTATAAACATGGATTTCTTTATTCAAAATCAGTCTTATGTGTATTGATTAGTGTTATGTTTTCATCACATTTGAATATTTTTCGTTGTCATAGATACGTTGAAAATTCGAGTAATTATGAAATATGAGTACCGTTGTGGCAGTAACGCGGCACAAGCGGCATGCAACATCAACGACATTTACGGAGCGAACACTACTAATGAACGTACAACCCGTTATTGGTTTGCCCGCTTCCGATCTGGAAATTTTGAATGAACCACGTGGTCGTCCGAAAACTTTGGTTGACAATGACGCGTTAAAGGCGATTGTGGAAGCTGATGATACTCAATCTACGGCTGAATTAGCAGCAACTTTCGGCGTTAGCATTAAAACAATTTTAGTCCATTTACGTCAAATTGGCAAGGTAAAAAAGCTTGACAAATGGGTGCCCCACGAACTTAACGATTATCAGCGCAACGTGCGCGTCGAGGCCTGCCTTGCGCTTCTCAACAGGCACAGACACCAAGGAATTTTGAACCGCATTGTTACCTGCGACGAAAAATCACTCTTTTTGACAATCGCAAGCTCTCAGCAAGTTGGTTAGATCCTGGTTCAGCACTTAATCAACGCCCTAAACGAAAAATAACCCCTAGAAAAGTGATGGTCACTATTTGGTGGTCTAGTGCCGGTGTGATTCATCACAGCCTCTTACCAAACGGGATGAGCATTACTGCAGATATGTACTGTGAAGAATTGAACAATATGATGGAGAATCTCGCACATCTCCGACGTACTCACCAGATCTTGCGCCTACAGACTTCTACTTTTTCCAGAATTTGAATAAAAAAGAAAAATCGTCGGTTACGATTTGAAAGCTTATTCCTTGTTTAATAACAAATCCGCAAGAATACATACAATTAAGCAAATATCAAGAAATATGTGATTTGACCCTTCTAACATGTAGGATTTGGTGTTGCAACACCACACACAAAAATCTTTATCATTTTTAAATATATTATTATTTTCGATTTTCTATATCTACTGTAAATATTGAGAATCACCATTACGTTTTAAGTATATATGGGGTAGCGTTAATGCCATAATCCTATATCCTAGGTATTAATATTTATTAAATAAACTAACAATACGCGCGAAATAACGCCTGCCTGTTTAATATAAATAATAATAGCATATTATAATTGTAAGGAACCTAACTAAGGGCTCTTAATAAGAGACAGTGGACTGTAAATAAATTTTTTGTCTGTCTGTCTGTCCGTCTGTCTTTCTGTTTGTTCCGGGTAATCTCCGAAACGGCTGGACCGATTTTGACGGGACCTTCACTGGCAGATAGCTGATGTTATAAGGAATAACTTAGGCTACTTTTATTTTAGAAAAATACTTAGGGTTCCGCGTAAAAAAATAAAACCCTTGAAATCCAATACCTATATATATTCTATATCGAAGTACTCTAAATTTCTTTTAAATTAAACGTGGGTGAAACCGTGGGTCCCAGCTAGTTTTATATAATTTCGTATCTTCTACATATGTAAATGTGAGAACTTCGTTAACTTGATTAGTGTTACGTGTTAATAATACTCAATTTCTGCTTATGTGTTATAAAAGTAATCGTGTGTTTTATTATTGTGTGTATCTACTTCACATAAAGTCCACTTTGTTTTCACATACCAAACTTGTTAAACTGTAACACAAAAAAATAGTAATAATGTTTTTTTAAGAGTGTCCATGGAGTTTCTTGGAAGCTTTCCTCCATCGGTCCGACTTTTCTGTACCATACAGGTGTACACTGTATACCAACAATTAACCTGTACAGGTGTAGGCAGTAGGTTGAATTTGAACCGTAACCAGGAGTAACCACAAATATATATTAAATAACAGATAAGATTAATATCCGAACTCACGACGCCGAGGAGGCAAACGCGCGCCGCTACATAATTTGGGTGGTCAAATTAATTAAACGAAAAAAACTTTATATCTCTCGATAGAAATTAGTTATCGCAAACACCTAAACTAGAACAATTAATTATAGTTACAAAACCTACAAGACGTTGCTCGTAAATCACTACATAAGTTTTGTTTTTAAATTAAGTATAAGTAATATCGGTACTATCACTTCAAGGCGCGACATTGTCTGACAATAACATTCGTCTACCCGCTGTGAGAATTAAGTTATACTGAACCCAAGGTAAGGGTTGAATTACTTGTAAAGCCAAAGGTAGACACGATGCGAGTGGAACAAGAGGTCCTATTTGAGGTGTCAGTCTATCTGTCCATTAAACCCTTACTCCACAATTCGTATGTGTTGTCCCTATATATGTATTTATATATCAGGTACCCCGTCACGTTTTGCTATACGTACTTGTATGGACAAACAAATTTAATCATGACCTGGCTACAAACAAATTTCGCTATAATTCGTGTAAGTTAAAGTTGATGAATAGTAGAGAAGCTATTTCAATAGGGGGCAACACTAGAAGCATGTGCATTTTGATTTTGTATTCATATAATTACTTACTTTTTTTACAAACAGGTACACACTGTACAACAGCATCATTCTGTGCTCACCAACCCACCTGCCAAGCGTGGTGAGTATTGGCAATGTTTACGCAAGCAGTTTGTGGAAATCTATGGGGGAGGCCTTTGTTGAGCAGTGGACTTCCTTTGGCTGGTATGATGATGTTGATGAATCGGTACTTGTTTCGATGCACGCAGTAATCATGCTCACGGTGTCTTGATGTTTTTCAATGTGGTATGAAGTTTGAGAGTTTATTATTTTATTAACAGGATTCCAAACTAGTCGTGTCTGCCAACCATCTCCTCTAATGAAATAAGGATGTTGTTTTAATTTCAATAGCCTCACGTCACCAAATACTCTTGGTACATATCGGTTCTCTTTTGTGTGGACTGGAGGTAGATCATAATGTAAGGTTTGTCTAAGGCATGTTCACACACTGCAGACTTTGTGGAGCGTCTATTGCGCACTTGAATAGTGGCGACACCGCCTGAAGATACAGTTGATCTCGCCAAGCGCGTCATCGAGGCCATCCTGCCGTTCTTCGGAGCCTGGTCCAGAAGGAGCGAGCGCGTCACCTCGTCGTCACTTGTATATAGACGATAGGACGGGTCACGGTACGGTACAGTGCCACAACTATGATAGCTACCAGGATACCGCACAGCATACGCTCGAGGTGTGCCTTGGGTGGGCCGCCGAGTGGCGGATCCTGGTCAATCGGATCGGACAAGATCATCTCTCTCTGCCAGCAGTAGTATAAGCTATGCTGGCAGAGCATGAAAATTGGAGTGCTGTGGTCTCCTTCTGTGAGAGTGGCATGCTCCAGAAGGAGACTGTAGAATGGGATTGGGAGAGAGTTGATCCCGCACAGAGAAGGACGAGACAGCGCCGGTGTAAGAACCACCCCGGAACCCAAGTCCAACCCGCATGAGCCATCGCTATATGGCGGGGCCTCTGGGTTCGCGGGCGCGCTGATTGGGGAATCTGCAGCCCAACACCGAGTGACCCACTCAAATACGGTGGCGCGCATGTGGGCACGCGCCGCCGTGTGCGCAACAACGCAAAGCGCATAGTGAAGCTTCGGAGGGATCCAATCTCCCCGGAGGGGTGAGTTTTACAGTCATACCCTCTCCGAGATGTGCCTATAGGCGTGGCACCAGTGGGCGGCTCTAGTGTGATCATACGACGTCCTGGAGCCGAAGGTTAGTTACAGCACCGGAGATGACCGCCCCAGTGGTTTTAGCCCCTTTGCCCTTTCCCAGGGCGTAGGAAGTTCATGAAGAAGTTCCACAGGGACAAAAAAGAAAAATAAAAAAGTTTTAATGGAAGCACGCTTTAAGATATGACCAATTCTCTTTCGTCGGTGAGTCTTTTAATGAACCAGTCATAAACAGAAGGTCGTCGATAAACTGTCGTGGTGGATTGCGGGCGGCTTCTGCGACGGGTATGTGGCTAATAAATATTATTACAGTAGTGATCTAAGAGGCCAAAAAGGTCCCTATCTCATCATATACTGCAGCGCTGGTTTTCTGATAGGGCCTAGGTGTTGATGCCACAGGCATACACAATATTAACATATACGAGTATGTAAGTACATACTTATTAATAATTGAGAAAGAAACACATTATTGGAGGGGTAAATATTGAATAGGATGAAAGATTTTTACATTTACACTTGACATATTTAGTAATTTTAAATAAATACTAAATTGGAATTGCATCCGCTAAAAGTAAAAAAACTGTTTCTGTTTCAGATGGTACCCCTGCCAGATAGCTACAATAATACAGATTTGGTCACGGTAAAATAACTGCCTTATGGACAGCCTTTTTATACACGGAGTGACTAACAGAATAATCAGGATTATGGATTAGAAGTACATCAAGAAACGCCAAGGACTTGTTATCCTCCAATTTCATAGTACACTGGATTTTACTGCAAAATATATACGTATCCTGGTACAAAAATTGCATATGTCCTAATAAAGAAACATCGTTAACTTAAGAAACATTGGTGTCCAAGCTAATGTTAGATGTTAATACTAGAACTAACTTTGTTTACCCATAAAGATTAAGCCCATACCGGGCATGTAGCCTTTTATATAAAACAGAATAGACACATTGGATATACGAGTATGTGCCCTATCGCGCCATAGAATTGATTTAATAAGCACACTTTTTGTCCAACGGGCGCAGTCTCAAACGTTTCTTAACACGATATTTGTGAAACCAGTAGCAGTCATCTTAAAAATATAACTGTATGTTTAATATTATATGCCATAGCATTTAGTCAGGTTAGATGTAACAACCCAAATTAAAGACCACAGCTGGCTTTACCACTTTTACTTTAGCACAATGTGTCATTTATTTAACTCTCGTTTTGTTTGATTGGTGACAGTATTATGTGGTCTACAAACACGTGACTATTGCATTTTAAAATGATAAAGGCATCATGCGTTCGTTATAAGTTTCATAGAAGAGCATAAAAGTGCTAAATCAGTATATTATCTCAGAATAGTTCCTAAGTAATATAATGCGTTTATTCATAATCTAATCTAAGTCATATTTTATTTTATTATGTCAATTTGCAATTGGATGTGACCGCTCATTGTAGTAATTAGGGCGGCCCATATTCAGTACTGGAAGTTTACAGGCATATGTTTACACATTACACCTGTACACCATTCATTCTACTAGCTTCATCATCATTTTCATTTCTGCCGAATAAAGTCCACTGCTGGACACAGGCCTCCCTCAAAGATCACCAGAACGACCGATATCGATGTGTTGTGTGCTCATTGGGGGGTTTAGCCATAATCGCCACGCTTGGCAGACGAGTTGGCGATCGAAGTTGAGTTGTAAATGTATTCTAAGGACGCTGCTGACCTTCCTCCATCTAATCCCTTAGTCGGCTTTTACGACACCCACGGGATGAGATGGGTTGGTGCTATTTGTAGCCGGCACCACATGGCACTACTAGCTGCTCATTGAAATTCAACCATGTATATGACGCAAGTTCTAAGGCCAGAAGTATGTAGTTCTTACAAAAAACCGTTTAAATAAATTCACCTTATCACACCACTTATGTAAATTGAGACAGCGCGAGCGCAAGCAAGACACTCGCACGCAATTCACGATTTACATAGATAGGTACAATTACAACGATGTCGCGAGGGTCACTTATATTTACATCGGTTTAACAGGGTCAGGAGGGGACTAAGTGGGCCACTGCAGTTACATTACAATCGAGCCGCGACGACCGGCCGTAAGTTCATGGCCAATCTGTACGCACTTCCCGAGTTGCGTCTGGATTGTAGAGAAGCACTCCACACTTGCTTGACAGTCCGTAGCGCTATAAAATTCATAACATTAACGACGAAAGGGGAATTCAGCTAAGCCTACTCTTAAAAGTATGGATTTCCTTCAAAAATTATGAATCGCATTCAAAATAATAAAGTACGCATTTTTATTGAAAATGTTGATATTTATCAGCACTTAACAGTAAAATAACAGAGGCTAGCATGCTGAAGGATGCGCGATAGAAGTAAACTTGCGTCACTGTACAGGCCTTCTTGAGATTCTTGGTAGTAACGGGTCCGGTATGGACAATCTGCAAGAAGAAGATTAATTCGTAGGGCGCTGTAAAACTTTCATCCTAGAAGGGTAAATAAGTAATAATGGTCAGAAAATAACAGCATCGTAATCCCAAATATCAAAATTATGCTTAAAATGAAAGATACGTTTTTTATTGGACTTGGTCACGTCTTATTTCGAGTTCTACGAAGTCGAGTATCCCAACTGAAATAAAAATAAAGCCATAGTTTTCTATAAAAATTCACTGCACGAAGTCAACATACTTACAATTTAAATAAATGAAGTCTGAATATGTACATACACACAGTAAATAAGTCACTATATTTTTTTTACGATAACCTCGTTCGATTAGCTGAAATAGCGTGAAAAGTGATTTTTTTACAGAGCTTTCTCTTGAAATTTGGGATTTTCAAACGAAAATCCGTCAAGTAATACTTTTACAGAAAGATTTATTTCAAGGGTCGGCAAGTGGAACACCCATCTTCATTTGACGGCGGCGACACGTCACCGGTGTCGGGTTAGAGAAACGCGATAAATGACACTATTTGTACAGATTTGCGTCGACGCTTACCACTGACAATATTCCAACTAAGATTACCAAATTCATTTAATTTTAAAAGTTACACATTTATTGACCAATTTATGAGTTAATATTACAAATTGCGTTTTACAATATCAGTTACGATGTAGTACAATTTTTTTTTTTTTAAATAGCAAGCATCAAATAAAACTCAATAGAAAACAAAGTTTATATAAAAGTACATGTAACCCACACGTTTCCGACAAACATATTTTATTTACGAATATTTAGAGAAGAGAATGCATGAAGCGATGCCTCTTGAATGTCCCTTGGAGCAGACCGAACGTGTCGCAGGTATAAAAAATTCAGCAGAATGTTCGTTATGATGAGCGGGTGGCGGCGTCGCATTGCAGGCTGCACCGATGACCTACATCCACTCACAAAGCCGTCCCGAACTACACCTAAGATTAACTTACACAATACATAAATGTTTAACATCCACCGATCATTACTCGTAGCTCTTAAATTCAGTGATGTAGGCTACCGGTGTGTTGTATTCTATCATACTATAACCGATAAAACACGAAAATAATTTCACGTGTTGCAATTTCACAACAAACTAATAATATAAGACTTAATAAACTTTCGCGAACTGAATACATTATTTAAGACAATATCAGGTCTATTTCATCATCATCATAATATCAGCTAAAAGACGACCACTTCTAAACAAAGGCCTGCACCATAAACGGTCGGTTACAAACATACATGCCGTGTGTCGTCATTTTAGATGAGCGCAGGAAAGCTGCTGTTCCACGGAAGGGAAGCTGCTGTCCATCGCTCACGTTTAGAGTCCCACAGTCACCTTTTACGACTTCCACGGTAGAATGGAGATGCTATATTCTTACTCCGGACTCCATACGGACAACTCACAACTCAGTGGCACCTACAACAATTACGCGATTGGAAAACTGAACTGTCTTTAAAAAAGTAATCTCTGTAATTGTTTCAATAAATGTAAACAATGCCATCTTCAATACAAAACTGTCAAAATTGTTATAAATACTCTAGCATTATGTAAGTAATCTATTTTCTTAAGTGTTTATTCACGCCTCAATTTATGGTCCCTGCTCGATCGTATTTTCTAAAGAGTGACCTTATTTTCTAAGAAGCTACTTTATGTGGGGGAAAACAACCGAGAAAATGGCTATGTCTTACAATAATATACGGGCTTTCCACAGTTCGATAAAATATAGGTTTTTGTTGCTACGGTGTCGCCCAATAATAATCGCAGGAATAGTGAAGTTTCTTACCCAACAAACAAGTGCTAATAATGTTGGAAAGTTTCTAGATGAAACCTAAAATGCGTCGTAAAATTATTTCATGATATTTTATATTATATACTGTTATTCCTACTAATACTATAAATGTGAATGTTAGTGAAGATGTTTGGATGTTTGATACTCGATCACGCCGAAAGACACAGGCCTTCCCTAAAGATTGCCACAACGATCGGTATGGGTGGGTTGTGTGATCATTGGCGGAGTTCGCCAAGCTAGGCAGGCGGGTTGGCGATCGCAGTTGAGTTGTTAATGTGCTCAAAGGACGCTGTTGCCCATCCTCCAGCTAGTCGCCTATTACGATACCAACTGGATAAGATGGGTTGGTGCTATTTGTAACCGGCATGGCACGGTTTGATAGATCATAAGCCGGATAAAAAAATTCCGAGGGATGCGTGATAAGTATTTTAGTGGTAAGCCGAATGATAAGCGGACGAAGCGGAAGGCGAAGTCTAATAAAGTATAATTCTTAAAAACAATATAAATATTTCGCTGCCATTTGCAACGTAGTCATAAGAAATAAAAGACATATGCTGGTTCCCAAATAGTTACGCTGTTCTAAACAACACTAATAACAATGCATTACACTATAAAAATTACAGTATCAAAAAGACATGACTTAATAAAGATGTAGACATGTGGATGTAAAAAGTTAGTAGTCAAATACACATTTGACTACTAACTTTCCATCTCCAGCCTGCTTTTGGAGAATACGGGGAATACAAACATGGGTGTCACTAGTAAACCCACGTTTTTATAGTGATGGTATTAAGTCCCATATTATAGGAACCAAAATGAAAGGCAAATTTTAATAAATGATTTTAAATGAAATATGTTAGACGTAGGGTTAGTTCAAACCATTTTAGCACAACCAAAATCTGATGTTGCAAAAAGATTATGTCAGTTGGAATATTTCATTGACCTTTCCTTGAATAGTACTAGACCTAATATTTGTTAAATATATATCGTATAAGGCATGATGGGGTTGACGTATCCATGTGGATAAAAACCCCGAAATAAATAAAGATAAAAAAAAAAAAAGTCCCATATTATAAGAGGCGAGTCTATCATAAGTTCCAACTCTGTATCCGTGTGATGCCCGCATTAAGTATATAACACCACTCCATCTCCTTTCGTGGAAGTCGTAAAAGATGACTAAGGGATTCTAAACCAGAGGGATAGGCAGCAGCATCCTATTGTGGAACAGTAACCATACTGCGCTCACCAACCCGTATGCCAAAACGTGGTGAGTTCTGGCAAACTCCCACGAAAATGACGACTCAGTTGCAGAAATCTATTCGGAAGGCCTTTGTTCAGTAGTGGACGTGCTGTGGCTGATATGATGATGATTATTAGTATCAACACCGAATTGCTACTGAGAACTGCTTTAGAGATAACCGCGGGCTGATTAGCTAAAAACAGCAACAGCAGATGCGATCGCAGCTATCGCGCAGCCAAGGATCCACCGGTGGCAAAGCGTCAAAAAAATTGGTATTACGTAAGGCATCGCCCGCCTGTCGCTATTGTGGAAGATACATAGTTACTACCGCCAGTAGCAACCAGTGGAACTAAAAAGAACTAACGGTTTTAGTTCATTGATTGTCCGACAGAGGCGCGTCAGAGATCTTCGCCTGTTTAGTCGCTATCGGCAAATAGGTAATACCAAATTGACGTTTGACAGCGGCGTTGGAGCAATTACGCCTGTTGCAAAGCGTCTGCGACTTAGGTAATCAGCCCGCCGATCAACACAAATTAGATCGGTAATGATGATGAAAACAATAAAACAAATGTATATTCATAACGAAAACAACTTGACAACTCGTCAATTCGGGATATACATATCAGTATGCTCGTTGATCTACATATAATGAATAAAATCCCCGAAAAAAATACCAGTGCTACAACAGTGTAAACTAATATTTATAACAAAAGCATCGCATCAAATAATCATTAGGCTTCATCGAAGCGCGTGCGATTGTACCAACAAAATGTTATCCCTTATATCAATTAAATACTTTAATGTTTAACACGTTACTACATATGGTCCAGTTGAAAACCAGCGCCAGGCACTAGTGGTTAGGCATTTTTGCTGAACTGGGCCTGTTTGGCGCAGCTGTGGGGCACACAAAAATGATTTCTTTGTTTTTATTGTTTTTTTAAAATTCAGTTAATGTGTACCACGTTGTCTGTGTCAAATAAATTTATTTTCTTTCTTTCTTTGTTTCATTGCCCCGATAATGTGTGTGGTATGTGTATGAACCTTTACGTAGCCGCGTAGGCCTACGAGTATGGGGCGGCTACGAACTTGGAATAGTCGACGCGTAGACGTTGCAGACCTACACACGACTACGTTCCTTCTGTGTAACATTAATTTTATTTAAGAATATAACTTTCGTAAAAACGAAGGTAACATATAAATACGATTGTTTTTCTTGGATAACAAGAAAAAGGATGTAACACGAGTTCTGAATTCAGATGGCGCTAACCGAAGTAAAATTCCGCCTCTCAAGAATTGTCCTGAGTGGAGCAGTTTTCATCTCGCTATGTGGTGAGTACTCATAGAGATTATTTTGCTAACTTTCGCATTTCTAATAAACTGAAAACTTTTGCAATAAATGTTGAGTGTTGTTGTTCTAGATCGAGCTATTTCGTTTGTGTATTTGTCGGTAAAGTGTTGTGGTATGCGTTTGTGGTGAACGTTTTACAAATATTTGTGTTTATAGTCTAGAAGCTTTCACGAGCACAATACAACTTACCAGAATTTTTTTTACTGTTCTGTTATATTAAATGTATTTTGAATTGTACTGTTTCGAGAAGTGCGCGCTCCCGCTCCTATTACAAACCACATTTTATTTGATACGCTTAATGAGCATACTTTAACACAAGAATTGGCATACCAACTTTCACTTACCCGTAACACTCAGTTTCCTTCAAACTAAAATAAATAATTTCAATAAAACCTTTATTTGGGCGATCGAAAATCGTAAACTTTAAATTATAAACCAGGTGTCTACATATTTAAATGTATGGCTACCCGTCATATTAACGTTGGTCATAAGATATTCAGCGGCGGGTAAGCGTCCTTCGCGACAGATGTATGGCTCCCATGGAAGTTTACATTAACTACTAACAAGGGCACATTCTCGTAGAACGGCTCGTAGAACTGATGGCCGTTGGGGCAAAAAAGTTCTCGAATGGAGACTGCGCACCGGAAAACGCAGCGTGGACGACCTCCAACGAGGTGGACAGACGACCTGGTGAGGGTCGCTGGGAGTCGTTGGATGAGAGCGGCATGTGACCGCTCGTTGTGGAAATCTAAGGGGGAAGCCTTTGTTCAGCAGTGGACGTCCTATGCCTGATATGATGACTAACAAGTATTTTAGCGACAAATTATATTTTACTACCGACTCGCTAGTAAAATATAATTCTCGTTCGCACGGGTGCATTTACTAATAAAGAAAATGAGGGGTGCACTTAGCAAGAAAGTTTTTTTTATTTTTTTTGGTAGAAAAACATTGCCCCACCCTAGGATTTCTCCTGTGTCGTGGGTGTGTTTTACAGACATGAATTCCACATACAATACACCCAGACCCGAAACAACTACCTGCAGATCATACAAATATTTGTTCCGTGTGGGAATCGAACCCGCGACCCGGACCTCCAGCAGCCGACTTTTAGAGATATAATTCGGTTTCTATTGATACTGCGGACCAGCAAACGTTTATATTCTTGGATGGTATCTATACAAATAAATAAAATTGAATTGTCTGTTTGTAATGTCAATATAACTAAATGCATATGAAAGTATATGCGGTACCTATAACAAAAAAAAACATTTTTAAATTTTTTGTCTGTCTGTCTGTTTGTTCCGGGTAATCTTCGAAAAGGCTGGACCGATTTTGACGGGACTTTCACTGGCAGATAGCTGATGTTATAAGGAATAACTTAGGCTACTTTTATTTTAGAAAAATTATTAGGGTTCCGCGCAAAAAATAAAAAACCCATGAAATCCAACATATATATTCTATGTCAAGTGTCTATGTCGAAGTACTCTAAGTTTCTTTTAAATAAAACGCGGGTGAAACCGCGGGTCCCAGCTAGTATTTATATACTAATTACAATCGTGCATCATACATTTTATTATAGACTACTTCCACTTACAATTTTTGACTATAGGTATCCCTTTATCTTGATCAATAAGACTTATAATTACGGTAACAAAGAGCTATAGTTTTTTTTTCACCTTTATGTTTTAATAGGACTTTGTAACTGTAACAAAGCTAAATATCAATACTCCAAAGTAATTCCATTTCTTATTACATGGAAGCATCAGTACTAACTTGTCAACGAACATTTAATTTGCTATAATTACAACTATATTGATTTTAATACCTATAGGTATCTCTTCATCTTGATCAATAGGACTTATAACTGTAACAAAGCTAAATGTCAAGACTCTTCAAAGTAATTCCATTTCTTATTACATGGATGCACCAGTATATAAACTTGTCAACTAACATTTAATTTGCCATAGTTAAAACTTTATTGATTATAGTGACTCCAATTCCAATTCCAATTTTAGTAAATGGAAAATTTTAGTGCCTCGTAAGTTCCAATTTGTAGTGGCCTCGATGTGTCTGTCAGCTAAATGAAGTTGTCAACATAGACCTCTATTATGAATATTATAAATACATGTCTAGTGCCTAAAACATATGACACTAAAACCTAGTTCAGACAGTAATAATTGAGGAAAATATAAAACATTATTACGAATATGTCCATTACAAAGCAGTTTCACTAATAACTAAGTACCTATTTGAAATTAAATGTATTATTATATTCGATACGATTGTAGTCAATGATAGTATAAGTATATATTAAATATTGTAGTAATAATTATGACCTTCTTCTTGTTTTACAAGAAGTAATAAATACTAATGACAAACATCAAGCTGCCGCTTTGCTCGGTCGTCATACTCTTAGTAGTACAAGTTCATATCGCATAGCATGGGACACCAATTTTTATGATATTATACGTCGTGACTGCCGCCGCCGTATTAGAATGGATAAAGCCATTGGCGTTGCACGTGAAGATGGGGAACGACCAAAATGTATATAGCTATTGCCATGGAATAATTGAATAAAGCTTGCTCTACTTCTCCAATTATGCTCGGCGGGCTGTGCTGGCGCTACCTCTGCAGCTGGAGACTAAACGGCGCAAAGTTCTTTAGTTATATACTTAATTGAGCCTTTGGGGTCAAAAAGCTCTTGGCCCGAGTGAATGTCTCCTTTTAAGAGACATTTCTACATGTTTCATCGATACTTTCCGTGACCAGATGGATGGTCGGTTCTTCGGATAAAGAAGCTGCCACTGCCATTCAATGTCGTATTTGAGGTGCTGATAGCTAGTTGCATTTACTGATCGGTGACGTTAAACAACGCTAAGCGCGGTCAACCTATGGTTGTTGTTACTATATGGCAGTTGTGAAGCCAAGTCGGAGACCTTTGGGTGGCTTGAACAACTCTGTCACGAGCCACTAAATAAACAAAAGAGAAGAGAGAATGTAGCAACGTTGTCAGTCTCCTGGGTATTTTACCAGAAGGATAGCTGCCTGTTTAGATTTTTTTATTTTGTATTTATGAGCATGCCATATTTGGTGTGTAGATGTGGGTATATCGTGTACATAATTCGTTTAGCTAATAATATATTTTAAAGTAGTACATAGTACACAATAAAATGTATTATGAATACTATCATACTTATTTGAATTACAATTTACAGTTGGATGAACGCCTGGTAAAACTCGAGACTAATGCCGTGAGACAGAAGACATTGTTCTAAGGAAATGTGCGCTAATCCAACCACAAGTAATTCAAACATCTAGTCAATATTATCTTAGCCGGAACAGTTTCTCTCATCCAATAGTTACCTATCATGTGCTGTCGTTGTAGACAAACATTTACATTGGCATACGTAGGAACAGTAATCAACACGGAAGTCGGCTGCAACGTGTGAATTAGTGATTATGTGCTATCCACCGCTCATTGCCAAGTGAATTAGTAACGTGCTATTGTAACTGGCCACATACGTTCCACGCGTGTACAATACACTGTGGTTAACCTAATTTCAAATATTCATTGATGTCCCAGTTCGCTGTGATGGGCAGATAAATTAGAAACTGTCGCACGTTTTGTAGTAGAATGTTCGAATATTGAATAAATACGAGGGCAGTTTGGCAACTCCATGACTTTAAGGTTGAATAAAAACTTTTTTAATATATTTTTTTTGTCTCATATTTGGAAACTCACTACGAAGCGCATGCCATTCTTTTTTTCAAATTTGGCACGAAAACAAGCTTTTTAGAAACAAACATGTTAGGCGACTTCTAAGTATTCTTTGAAAATGGAGAAAAGCGAGTTTCGAGTGCTAATTAAATACAATTTTTTACTTGGTAAAACTATTAAGCAGACCGAAGGCAAATTGAAAAAGTATTATGGTGATTCTGCGCCTTCTCATGGGATGGTACATAAGTCATCATCATCATATCAGCCACAGGTCGTCCACTGCTGAACAAAGGCCTCCCCCTTAGATCTCCACAACGAGCGGTCACATGCCGCTCTCATCCAACGACTCCCAGCGACCTTCACCAGGTCGTCTGTCCACCTCGTTGGAGGTCGTCCCACGCTGCGTTTTCCGGTGCGCGGTCTCCATTCGAGAACCTTTTTGCCCCAATGGTCATCAGTTCTACGAGCAATGTGCCCTGCCCATTGCCACTTCAGCTTACTAATCCTTGCAGCTATGTCGATAACTTTAGTTCTTCTACGGATCTCCTCATTTCTGATTCGATCTCGTAGAGAAATACCAAGCATAGCTCTCTCCATAGCTCGCTGAGTGACCTTGAGCGTTCTTATGAGGCCCATTGTGAGTGACCACGTCTCTGTTCCATATGTCATCACTGGTAACACACACTGGTTAAAGACTTTCGTCTTTAGGCATTGCGGTATTGTTGACGAAAAGACGTTGCGAAGTTTCCCGAACGCTGCCCAGCCGAGTCGGAATCGACGATTGACCTCTTTCTCGAAGTTGGACCTACCTAACTGGACAGTTTGTCCCAGGTAGACATACTCGTCAACAACTTCAAGAACAGAGCTCCCAACGGATATTGGGATGGGCACGACATGGGCATTTGACATGACTTTCGTCTTGCCCATGTTCATTTTAAGGCCCACCTGTTGGGAAACCCTGTTGAGATCTCGAGCATTGTGCTGAGCTCTTGCAGCGATTCTGCCATGACTACGATATCGTCGGCAAATCGAAGGTGAGTAATATACTCGCCATTGATGTTGATGCCAAATCCTTTCCACTCCAGCAGCTTGAAGGTATCCTCCATTGCAGCGGTGAACAGTTTCGGGGAAATTACGTCCCCCTGTCTCACACCTCTCTGCAATGGAATTGCCCCCGTGCTCTGTTCATGTACTCGGACCGACATGGTGGCATTTCTGTATAAGCACTTCAACACTTCAATGTACCGATAGTCAATGTGGCACCGCTGCAGAGATTGCAGCACTGCCCAGGTTTCGATCGAATCGAAGGCTTTCTCATAGTCCACAAACGCCAAGCATAGTGGCAGATTATACTCCTCGGTCTGCTGTATAACCTGCCGCAGCGTATGGATGTGGTCTATGGTATTGAAACCTTTTCGGAAACCGGCTTGTTCGGGAGGCTGGAAGTCATCAAACCTGCGCTCGAGACGATTCGTGATGACCCTTGAAAACAGCTTATAAACATGGCTCAGAAGTGAGATGGGTCTGTAATTCTTCAATAGGGTGTTATCACCCTTTTTGAAGAAGAGCACCACCTCACCTCTGTTCCACGCTTCCGGCGTTGTGCCCTCGAGTAAGACGGAATTGAATAGCTTCTGAAGGACTTTAAGTACCGGTGTGCCACCCGCTTTCAGAAGCTCTGTCGTAATTCCGTCCCCGTACATAAGTGGTTCACTAAATTTCTTTGTGGACGTACTACCACTAATGACGCGGAGCGCCCAGGAAGGCCGATTGAGATCACTACGGAGGGCATGGTTAATAAAATACATGATATTGTTTTGGCAGACCGTCGAGTGAAGATACGCGAAATAAGTGATGCTGTGCACATCTCGACTGAATGAGGTTTTTATATTTTGCATGATATTCTGGGCATGAAAAAGCTTTCTGCAAGATGGGTGCCGCGTTTACTAACAGTCGACCAGAAACGAAATCGTGTAACAGCTTCTGAGGAATGCCTAGCCATGTATAATCGCAATCCAAGTGAGTTTATGCGTCGGTACATAACAGTTGACGAAACGTGTGTCCATCATTATACACCAGAGACTAAGCAACAGTCGAAGCAATGGACTTCTACCGGGGAACGTGCCGTAAAGAAGGCAAAAACTGTTTGCTCGGCTGGTAAAGTGATGGCCACGGTCTTTTGGGACAGCCAAGGGGTTATTTACATCGATTTTTTTAATAAAGGCAAGACAATAAGGAGCTTACTATGCTGTATTGTTAGATAGGTTCAATAAAAAGTTGATCAAGAAACGACCGCATCTAGCAAAGAAAAAAATCTATTTCATCAGGATAATGCACCGGCCCACTCGTCTGCAATCGCGACATCAAAATTTGTCGAATTAAGGTACGAATTATTGCCACACCCTCCGTGTTCGCCAGATTTAGCCCCCTGTGACTTTTTCCTCTTCCCAAATGAATCCATTTTATAAAAGGATAGGCGTTGTTCATATGATTTTAGATGATGGCATTTGTTATCGTTGAAAGTGAAGTGGTATGTGAAACGCTTCTGAATTCATTCTATTCTGTCAATATGTACTTAATAACTGTGGTTCCATACAGTTCTGCACTATTCAAGAATTCTTCATACTATTATATACATACAGTCTTATAATTTAAATCGTGAGACTTGACTGCTCGGCTTGCTTAAATAATTTCATTTGTCTATTGACTAAACCAGAAAGCCGAGAGGTCCGATTCGTATTCGTAATGTTGTCAATGTGAAACCTAACCTAAAACTAAGAGAACTGTCAAAAATGATTCCTGAGTCACGTATAGTATTAACTTCCTTTAAAGGTACATTATTTATAGAATAGGCTGTTACGCATGGCTGTTTCTTTTTTGTAAATTTAATATGAGGGCATTTCTCTAAGTTCAGTAACATGTGATTCTCCGCACACCATTCATAAACGCTATTTATATCAAATTGTAGAGTTAGAATATCAGATTGGTAATTATTTATGGTACGGTAAATTTTAAAGTCATCTGCATACAATTTGAATTTAGAATGAATCCTATGTTTAATGATATACACAATTAAAAATAGAGGCCCAAGGTGCGACCTCATCAGTGCAGTTGTGCTGTAGTGGGTTCGCAAAAAAGACTTCTCGAGACGAGGCTGGGATAACATGGCTATATTGTATTTCTGAGCGAAGCCTGTAAAACACGATGTCATCCATTCATTACTGTTAGGAAGAAAGTATTTTGAAAGGTAATTCAACCCCTAAGGGTTTAAATCCCCCGATATACACGCCTATTTTGAGTATAAATATGCGTGCGCAATTAGGAGGAAACCCTAACGCGCAGGAAACTTCAAATTTACTTTCAAAAAATTGGTGACACCACATAATGAAGGTAAAGGTTATATTGACGAATAATTTATGTTGTTAAGTTTGATCACCGCAAGATCCCATTGGTTCTGTGAATAGAGACCCCACGGAAATCGCACACCGCGGAGCTTCTTATTTGTGCCAAAAAGCTATTTTGGCTCCTCACAAGGACCAAACAATACACAGTATAAAGAAAATTAAAAAAACCTAATGGGTGGATTATGTTCGAAAGTAATGCTTAGCTTTCTTCCCTCGTACCTTGAGAGTTGTTCAAGCCGCCTAAAGGCCTATGACTTGGCTTAACGACTGCTGTCTAATGACAACAACCGGGACCGAGGATTTTCCGTGGCCTCCTAAGCACGGAGACAACGATCTCAGTTTTAATACCACCATGCGGTACTCATCCATAGCCTGACTGCGCAGAACGTTGCTCAACCTCACCAAACGTTTACCGATCAGTGAGTGCAGCTTGCTATGTATGCGCATCGTAATAGCGTAATAATGCTTAGCTTACGTTCTTTAACAACTTATAGTTTCATTACATCTCTGTGAATTATATCTACTACTGCTGCGGGTTTATTGTAACTAGTGGTCGCCTAGTGGTCGAAATTCAACCGTAATTCTTTTTTCTTACAATAGTTTTAACTTCTTCTACCCTTCACCATATAAACTGTGACTACGTCAAATCTCACACTCCTCCGTGCGCGCAATGTGCTTAAAAAAGGTTACAAAGTTTTTTCTTCACGTATTAATATATAGAAGATTCCGATCACGCGATTTGTCGGTTCATTAGATATGTGAACTTACCTAAACTAGTACAATAGTTACATGGCAAGATGCATTAGCGCGAACGATAGAATAACACCAGGTCGATGTATTATTTAATATGTTGTTTGATTTGACGCTGGTAACGTAATAATATTGCATAACGCACACTCATGGCTGCCCGCTACAGCCAATGACATTTTACAAATAGACGCGCCATATACGAACATTATTGCAGTACAAAAGGCGCGCCGGCCGTCATTAGACCGCGTAATAAAAAATTAAACAAAATTCAATTTTTTATTTACAATATTTGATTTACGTTACGTATTTATTTACTTATGAAATAAAACGTCTTTTTCTCTCACAGTTGCAGTATACCTCGTGCATAGTCTATATACACAGGATGGCGTTCTTTTTTTTTTTCTCTTACTAATAATTGATGATTTAGATTTAATGTTATTTATTTATTTTTGTTGTATTTACACATAATATATAAAGTATTTTGCTTTTCACACAAACAAGATTTGACGCCATGACGTAGGTTAGGAGACTGATACGGAAAACCAGCGCTGTCGGTGTTGATTTTATCTAAACGCTGCAGCATTATGCTGAGTGTCAGCCATTTTCTGCACACAGTTTTATATAGTATGAATTAGTATTAAGTTGCTATATTAGAAATTTAAATCTCTTACCAACATTCAAGCACTAAGCAGAGCTATACTGTAGTTTTTTAATAATGATAGCTTGGATACCAAGTTCTTTGGCCAGGTACTGTATTGCATTGCGTGAGTGTTGCAAGGTAAAAACAATAACATGTTTTATACTTGTTATTGCGTTTATTATTATGCGGGTCTTTACGGTGTTCAGAAATAAAATGATTTTGTATCTCTCTTTTTCTTTAATATAAGTATCACAGCAATGACGTTCATAAGTTTCTACCTCCTTAAAGGGAAATAAAAAATTAACTACCTTTTTTTTATCGACCTCCAGTGGGAATTCTACATGAACTTCCTTCGCCCTGGGGAAAGTCGAATTATGGCATTGAAAAAGACACATTGGTCACATGCCAGATTTCGAAGCTGCAAGCCAGTGCGAGTCCGTGTACCACTGGGCCACTACCACCATCAATAACAGCAAATATTGACTATATTTCTATACAATAAGATACATCGCAGGTGCATGGGTTTACTACTAATATAATAAGAATTTTCATTTAAATACATTATAATCTATGCACATTTTTTACTGCAATTACTTTTTATTTATTTTTTGTTTTTTCACTGATTAACATCCTTATGTATTTGGCAAAGACGTGAGATACATACGATTAAACAATCTTAAGCCTTTTTTTATAATTATTATGTCTACTAGTTTTGTTTTTTGTGATGACTTATGTCGCCAAAGTAACTCGTGTCTCATATATCTGTGACAAATAAATTACATTTCTTTCTTTCTTTCAATTCATAAGGTGTGCTATAGCCTCACTAGATAAATTGTACACCAGGTAGTACCTGTAATAAAGAGTATTTTATCCTCTATATTCCAGGGCCAGCAACAGCAGAGGTCCGTAACTGCTACTGGTGTGGTCCTCTGGCGGAGCAAGTGCACCGCAGCCAGCGAGCCCTGCCGTGCAGCGATCCTAACAGCCAAATTACAGTCTGCGACCCCGGCTTCCCCTACTGCGCTGCCGTGGCTACGTCACCGCGTTAGTTTATTTATATTTTGTTTTTCTAATTTAATGATCCACAACTGCCCCAGACACGGTTGGTGCAGTGGCTGATACAGTCGACTGCTGCGCTCCGGGTCGCGGGTTCGATTCCCGCACGAAACAAATATTTGTATGATCTTAAGGTAGTTGTTCCGGGTCTGGGTGTATTGTGTGTGACATGTATGTCTGTAAACGCACCCACGACACAGGAGAAATCCTAGTGTGGGGCAACGTTTTATAAGAAAACAAAAAAAAACTAAGGTGTACACAGGTGAGGATGAAAAGCGGATATTATAAAAAATATTTTTCTGCAATTTTTATACATAAGTGGACAACTACTTATTTATAAAAATTGTAGATAAATATTTATTATCCACTGTCAATCACATTGACACAATACATTAAATACGCATAAAATTATATTTCTGCCGGATATTTATGGCTCTGGGTAGTATCTAATTACCCGTGTGGTGTCCGGATTAAGATATCCGTGTGGTGTCCGGATTAAGATATACTTGTGGTGTCCGGATTAAGATATCCGTGTGGTGTCCTGATTAAGATATCCGTGTGGTGTCCGGATAAGGATATAGCACCACTCCATCTCCTCCCGTGGAAGTCGTAAAAGTCGACTAAGGGACTCTTAACCAGAGTGATGGGCAGCAGCGTCCCGTTTGCTGAGCAGTAGCAATTCTGCGCTCACCGACCCGCTTGCCAAGTGTGGTGAGTATCGGCAAATTCCCCCCAAAATGACAACACAATACAAGCACCGGCCCCCAGTTCCCGGCAGCCCCGCTATTCCTGGTCATGGTAGCGGCCATGGTAACGGCGGGGCAGGGGTGCTAAGAATCTCCGGATGGGATCCGGCTACCAGCCTAAACGGAAACTGGCCCTGGTGACTTATAACACACGCACACTGAGGGCACACGAAAAGATTGTTGAGCTGGAAGTAGAAATAGATAAGTTGCACTGGGATATCATGGGTCTATCAGAAGTCCGAAGAGTGGGTGAGGACACGATAACCCTGAAATCCGGCAACTTATTCTATTACCGGGAAGGCGAACATCTGTCTCAAGGTGGTGTCGGGTTTCTCGTCCGCAGGTCCCTCATTAACGGCATAGTGGCCATCTAAAGTGTGTCGAGCAGGGTAGCGTACCTATATACTCAGAATATCGAAGAGGTATTCGTTGAAGGTCATACAGGTCTACGCACCGAATGCAAAGCTTTATTTAAAATAAAATAAAATAGTCGTATTATAAAGCTGAAGACCGAGGACGGCAGTGTAGCGTCGACTAAGCCAGAGGTTTTGAGAGAGATTGAGAACTTCTACCGGCAGTTATACAAAAGACCCGCGAGCCAAACTAACCCGATACTATACCGAGGATATCCCGGACATCAGCCTGTACGAGATTAGGATGGCCTTGAAACAGCTTTAAAATAACAGCTTTAAAATAACAAGGTGGGGACGGAATTACGACAGAGCCTCTGAAAGCGGGTGGCACACCGGTACTTAAAGTCCTTCAGAAGCTATTCAATTCAGTCTTACTCGAGGGCACAACGCCGGAAGCGAGGAACAGAGAACAGAGAACCTATTGAAGAATTATAGACCCATTTAACTTCTGAGCCATGTTTATAAGCTGTTTTCAAGGGTCATCACGAATCGACTCGAGCGCAGGTTTGATGACTTCCAGCCTCCCGAACAAGCCAATTTACGAAAAGGTTTCAGTACCATAGACCACATCCATACGCTGCGGCAGGTTATACAGAAGACCGCGGAGTATAATCTGCCACTATGCTTGGCGTTTGTGAACTATGAGAAAGCCTTCGATTCGATCGAAACCTGGGCAGTGCTGCAATCTCTGCAGCGGTGCCAGATTGACTATCGGTACATTGAAGTGTTGAAGTGCTTATACAGAAACGCCACCATGTCGGTCCGAGTACATGAACAGAGCACGGGGGAAATTCCATTGCAGAGAGCTGTGAGACAGGGGGACGTAATATCCCCGAAACTGTTCACCGCTGTAATGGAGGATGCCTTCAAGCTACTGGAGTGGAAAGGATTCGGCATTACCATCAAGCAAGGGAGCTCTGTTAGGTAGGTCCAACTTCGAGAAAGAGATCAATCGTCGAATCCGACTCGGCTGGGCAGCGTTTGGGAAACTTCGCAACATCTTTTCGTCAACAATACCTTAAAATGCCTTAAAACGCAAGTCTTTAACCAGTGTGTGTTACCAGTGATGACATATGGAACAGAGACGTGGTCACTCACAATAGGCCTCATAAGAAAGCTCAAGTTCACTCAGCGAGCTATAGAGAGAGCTATGCTTGGTATTTCTCTACGAGATCGAATCAGAAATGAGGAGATCCTTAGAAGAACTAAAGTTGTCGACATAGCTGAAAGGATTAGTAAACTGAAGTGGCAATGGGCAGGGCATATTGCTCGTAGAACTGATGGCCGCTGGGGCACAAAGGTTCTAGAATGGAGACCGCGCACCGGAAAACGCAGCGTGGGACGACCTCCAACGAGGTGGACAGACGACCTGGTGAAGGTCGCTGGGAGTCGTTGGATGAGGGCGGCATGTAACCGCTCGTTGTGGAAATCTAAGGGGGAGGCCTTTGTTCAGCAGTGAACGTCCTGTGGCTGATATGATGAGTACCTAAGCATCCAACCTCACCGGATGACCTCTCTTTCTTTGAGCACCCTGACCCGGATTCAAACACCCTAAACATTACAGGCCGCCAATTCGTCGCAACCATAGGTTCCTTCCAAAGTGGCTCCGCCAACGGCCTTGACGGCTTAACACCACAGCACCGATCTAACGTGTCGAAGCGCCTGAACTACTGGTGTTACGCTTTTGAAAGAACTTGAAGAAGCTGACTAATTTAATACTTTCCGGCAATGTGCGCGAAGTGTTCATCGATATTTTGTATATCGCCAATTCTATGTGTCCTACGCAAAGAGGATAGCGGTATTCGTCCCATGGTCGTGCTAACGTGAATATCGTAGCAAAAATCTGCCGCCTGCCACTACGGCAACTTCAAGGGGCAGCTGTAAAGCGGCCGAACATGCCCTTTCCATCTACCTACATTTTGGTGAAGGTGGGGTTATTCTTACGGTTGACGTTAAAATTGCTTTAATTCCGTAAATAAATATTGTAGGAAGGAAATAATAAAAAAACAATTACGTTGGCAATGTGTTAGATTCTGTTTGTATCTGTTAAACAACCTTTTAGAAGCCGGTAATTTTAATTTAGCGATAATAAATGCTCAACATTCGAGAACAAAATTCAAAATTTTACGTGTGGTATTTAGATGATTTGTTTATAATAATAATAATAATTCGTTATCTCACCATGGGATAACGCTATCCTGAAGATGAATGCAGCTTCCTTACCCTTTTGAAACAAAAAAAGTCTATCATGATGAGTTCTATTAAGAAGCTTACAAAACGCAGAGCAGCTTGTGGCGATGAGCTGATCAGCAGAGCAGCTTGTGGCGATGAGCTGATCAGCAGAGCAGCATGTGGCGATGAGCTGATCAGCAGAGCAGCCATCTAGAGGATCCTCTAAAGACCCCTTACATTTAAAAATTATCTAAAGGGTCTCTCCGAGTTGGACCCATGTCCCCGCGTAAGCATATCAAAAGATCGGGTGCCTATTTTATAGATGTTATTAACCCGTGAATAGACATGTAGATAATAATTTTATAGTGCAACCATGGGGAGTCCCCGTGTCCCTTCCCGTGTGAATCCCTTTGTATTTTAGATAACAATTCTCTAAAGTGCCTCTTCTTGTTGGATCCATGTCCCCAGGTAAGCAAAATCAAAAGCCCAGGTTCTCAAGCCGGAAACGGGTGATACGCCACATACGAGGACCTGGAGCCCCCCTTACGTGCCGAAGATGACTACCGCGGTGGTTTTAGCCTTCGACCTTCCCCGGGGCGGAGGAAGTTTTGTAGAATTTGCACTGGGCCCAATAAAAAAAAAGCCCATATGGTGTCAGTTATCAGAAAAAACCGGACAAGTACGAGTTGAACTCGCGCGGAGAGCCTTCCGAAATTGCTGAATATATTATCTATTGTTGGATTCGGTCTTGTACCAATAACTTATCTCAAAAACAATTTTAACATCGTAGTTGAAAAACACGTTTTCCCATACATTCCAACCGCAAACGTAAGTTTGTACGCACAATATTGAAAGATTTACCTTGTTGTTTTAATACCATAGACTTCTTATAGGTTTTCCTGTAGTATATAAGAAAATAAATATTTTCTGTTTTGTTTATTTTAAGTTCAGTGGTTTCGTAGATAAGGCTGGAGTGTTATTCAAAATTCATATATTTACGTTATACGTCAGTGTTTGGGTCGCAGAAATTCATATGTATACAAAATTACAACTTATCGCTCCTGTAGATTCGGTGCAAATTGGTTGTGGCAGACTGTTTTTCCTTTCGGGCGTACGGAACCCTAAAAAATATCTTAGGCTTGTGTAATTTTAAAATAATAGACATTTAATAAATAAAATAGAAAATTGATACCGTGATGATCTTACAAGACGTGCTGTGACTACAAATATTTAACACACACGCGTAGATTTTTTCCCGACGTTTCGTTCACTTTCACACAGCGTTCGTGGTCGCAGGATGACTAAGGTGACAGGCATCGTTAAAGCTTATGGACTGCAAGCCATGTGCAGCCCAGAAAAACAGGAGGGGGATACAGCCCTGCCCCCCTGCCTCAGCCAAGGAACCAACAAAGACTGCGCCAAAGGCACCGGTAGCAAGCTCCGGCTCACCGGAGGCGATGGAGGCCAATTTATGGTCCTTCAGGGCAACCTTAACCACTACCGCAACGCGCAGAATAGGAACACCCTAACTGGTTCGGGGACGCCGGGGACTCCGTCGCTATTTATTGGGATTGGGCCGGAGCCGAAAGTAGGCAGCCATCCTCCTTGTTGGACAGGGGGCAGGGCTTCGTCATCGTAGAGTGGGGACCTCTGGCAGTAGTGGGCTGCTATGTCTCCCCCGTGTCTCTCGTCGACCTGGTCAGAGGTCGATCAAGGCGATGACGTCAATATGCGACGCATCCATGCCCCAGGCCAGGCGCTTCCGGCGTACGGCAGTGTACTGATGGTCGGATGAGATCGACATTTTGCGCGCGGTCTGCCTGGCATCCCGCCGCCGGTACCAACGAAGCCGACCCGGCGCAATGGTACAGCCGGAGAGACTGACGAGGCCTATAGGGCCTACCAGGCGGCCACGCTGGCGTTTCAGACCGCCATCAGCGAGGCAAAGGCTCGGTCCTGGAGCTAGCTCCTAGAGAGACTGGACAGGAATCCGTGAGGGAGACCCTACCGAATGGTAGTGGGCAAGTTGCGCCCCATTGATCGAAACCATGGCCCCGGATTTGCTGGAGGAAATAGATTCAACGCTCTTTCCGGCGATCCGGGACCATGCTGGTCCCTCTCCACCCACGATTGCCTCAGACTGGGAGTTGGGGGTTTCGGGAGGGGAGCTGGACCGTGAAGGAAGTTCACCGTCTCTACGGGGGGTCATGCGGTCTGTGGCCCTCTACGGGGCGCCTGCATGGTCAGCCCGACTGTCAGGTGCCCAGCGCTGCCGGTGTAATAACCATCCTGGCGCCTAATTCCTATACGCCTGAAACCCCCTGCCGTTGCTAAAACGGGGGGCCTCTGGGTCCTTCCCCGGGGCAGAGGAAGTTCATGAAAATTTTGCACTGAAAAAGGTTAAGTTCTGCATATGCATGCAGTAAGTATTGCGCAGACTTTCTTCTTATTCTTATTGTTTTTGTTTATGTTTTGTTTTTTTTTTTAAAACGTTGCCCCATACTAGGATTTCTATACATGGACATAAATTCCACACACAATACACCCAGATCTGGAACAACTTACCTGCAGATCATACAAATATTTGTTCCGTGTGGGAACCGAACCCACGACCCGGAGCGCAACAGTCGACTGTATCAGCCACTGCAAGAACCGTGCCGTCTAAGCCGCCGTAAGACTTGTTGCAAAGTTGTGTTCTCGCGCAGTAAGAGAGATGTCGAGCTACCTTCAGCCTCATCAGCTGGGTTTTGGCACTACGCTGGGTTGTAAGGCGCACGGATACACGCAACACGTTCCTACAGTATGTAACATGATCACACTAATACCGTGATTTGCGAGCTTTTTTCGTGCGGTTCCCAGGCTGAGACATCTTTTACTGTGCTTGAGTCACTGCTGCCGGGATTGAAAGTCGTTGAAAATACGAATTTCAACCTTTTGGGTTCTCCTATTTTTTCCGAGGCAGTGATGCCTTGCTAAGAACTCGAGACATGTCAGCAGTTCGTTCTCACAACAACAACGCCGACTTGGAAATTTCCTAACGTTGTTTCAGTTTTCTATAATACTAAGTGTATTATTATTAGCTTACCTACCCTTGAGTCAATCTTGAATGTGAGTCTCGACAACTGTCAGTGGAACCAAGCCGCACTACCTACCTATACGCCACGGCGGTCTGGGAATTCGTCGATTGCATGATGTTGGCCTGCCTGCGATTCTAGCGTCCTCACATGGGACGGCGGATCTTTTTGCTCGTATTTTGTCCTTAAATGGCAGCAATTACCGTGTCTCGTGCAGATAAGCTAGCTGCATGGCCACTGGTTTCTTAAAACGGTCAACATCCGGACAACCCGGTACCACAGAGAGGTTGGGATGACATCCAATCCCTTTCCAGAGCGGGTTAACGTTGCACGGCTAAAAGCGGAGGTATGCGAGCCACATAGATGCCTTTGCGGCATCCAGGTGGACCCTAGCGGACATCCTATATACCTAGGCACCGCGCCTTGAATGACATCATCCAGCGAGCTTTGATTTCTGCAAATGTGCCAAGTGTGTTGGAGCCAGTGGGACTAAGTCGTGATGACGGTAAGCGACCGGATGGTCAGTACCCCTAGTACGAGTTTCGATAGTTTTCGGAAACGCAATACTTCCAGTTTTCTTTCCATACATTTACTAGTAGCGCCCCCAGCGAAAACTTAGATGAACTAAAATCGGTAGTCCGAGTCTTTTCGAACCATAGTAAACGAAAACTATTGAAGTTTTCGAGTCATTCTCTGCATTTTGGTAGTCTGAGTTACAAGTTTGACAACTTATCGGTAGAAAACTTTCACGTATTCGAAAACTTTAATAGTATTGGTACTCGATCAATAAATTCCAGTGAGAACATAATAGTTTTCGAGTTATTATCCTATAAATATGTTTTCGAGACAGTATATTGCGTGGAATTTAACTGTGGAGGCCGTTGAAGTTGACCGTCGCAATTACCGTTATAAATATAAATACGTTTAAATGATATATGTATGCACCGTAGGGTGCGGGCGACTATAGGATTAGCCGGAGGATGAGCAGCGGCGTCCTTAGAGTACTTACATTAACAACTCAACTGCTATGGCCAACCCACCTGCCAAGCTTGGTAATCATAGCACAGTATCTTGCTATGTTATGCAGTTTAATTGTATTATTGTCTTCCTGCACTCGCTGCTAGCAGTGCAGCTTGGGAAATGTAGTCTCATAGTTAGGACAAGAATATAATATTCTAATCTAACGGCCGAATGAAGTCCACTGCTGGACACAGGCCTCCCCAAAGATCACCACAACGACCGATATGGATGTGATGTGGGCTCATTGGGGGGTTTTGCCATAATCACCACGCTTGGCAGGCGGGTTGGCGATCTCAGTTGAGTTGTTAATGTACTCGAAGGACAATCCCTTAGTCGACTTTTACGATACCCACGGGAGGAGATGGGGTGGTGGCATTCTGAGCCGGCACCACACGGCCAAGCCGGCAGCACACGGCCATAATATTAATGGATTGTAACTCATCAGATCAGCTAAAGGATGTCCACTGCTGAACAATGGCCTCTCCCATGGACTTCCACAACCGTGTCATAATTTGGGGGTGAATTTTCGAGTACTCACTGCGCTTGGCAGATGGGTTGGAGAGTGCAGAGTGACTGCTGTTCCACAGGAGGGTCGCTGCTGCCCAGCCCTCTGTATTAGTCCCTTAGTCGTCTTTTAGTCTAGTGGTGCTATATTTTTAATCCGGACATCACATGGATATCAGTTAAACACAGGTGTTAAACAATTATACTCATTTATTCATAAATATTTGCAGCGCTTCCAGGAATTTGGCAAACAGAGTTTGCCATTGATTCTGTTGCTGGAGTTCCATTTCTCGCAGTCTCAGGTGCTCAGTGGTAAAACGACTACCAAATTCCGCCAGCGCTCATCGCTAACAATGAATTGCTGCGAGGCAGCATCTACACGCGTCGGGCGAGCACGGGATCGTCGCGGCGTCGACCGGCGTCGGTGAATCACTCCATCACGCAGTCCCCACTTGTGCATGGTGCAGTGTGGGGGAAGCAGTAACAGCTTCTAATATTTCTGTGGGATATGGTGTAGACTGGCTGCTTCCACCTGGCTGGTTCCAATCTCCCGCCGCTGAAAAAGAAAAACATTGTAGAAAACTCCATAATTTTAGCCGAATAAAACGTCTACTACTGGACACAGGCCTCTCCCAAAAATCACCACAACTACAGGTTTGGGTTAGTGTTGTGTGCTCATCGGGCGGTTTTGCCATAATAGCTAGACTTGTCAGGTGGGATGGCAATCGCAGTTAAATTTATAACTGTACTCGAAGGGCACTACTGCCCATCGCCTGGCTAATCCTTTAGTCGCGTTTTAAGACTACATGATAAAATGAGTTGGTGCTATTGTTAGGCACACTGCACAAAATGGTAGAAAACTTACAAGTAACCAATAATATTATTATTAGTAAGAAATTATAATATTTAGGATAAAATTTTAATGCATAATTAATAATACTCTGGATCATAGTTTCATCCAATTCTGTGCTTTTATATTTAGAGTGAGATGTGCATCCCATTATCATCATATCAGCAGGAAGATTTCTAATTCTGGACAAAACCCATGTACCCCATGCTTCAACAATTTTAAAGAGTGAGATGTGCACCCCGTTATCATCATGTCAGCAGGAAGATTGCTAATTCTGGACAAACCTCATGTCCAAGCAGTACTACAACAATTTTAAAAACAGTTTCATAGTATGCCAGCTGAGAGGTAGATAATGTATGATGTATGTATGTAATTATTTACCGTTTGTCTTTAATCAATTCTCTGCTTGTGATGTTAAGAAGAGCGTAGTATCAATCTCATCCAACGCAGTTGGATGTGACTGTGTTAGTCGTAAGATGATACTCCCAGTCCTTGACGAAATCCTTCCAGTTATCAGCCACATCCTTAATTACTCCATATCTTATGGCATCTTTCCATCATCATGGAAAGACGCTCAAGTCACTCCCTTACCTAAAAAAACAAACCCAATATCTTTTTCTGAATATCGCCCTATATCCATATTACCATTCCTTTCCAAAGTCCTTGAACGTCTTATCCACAACCAGCTTAGTGCTTTCCTTTCCAAGAATAGTCTCCTCAATCCTTTCCAATCTGGGTTTCGTCCTGGTCATAGCACAGTCACGGCCTTAGTCCATATTACGGATGACATAAGGTCAGGTATGGAGAACGGAAATCTGACGGTACTTTCCTTACTTGACTTCAGCAACGCTTTTAATACCGTCGATATCGATATCCTGCTTAGTATACTCTGCTCCCTTAACATATCTCCAACGGTGATTGATTGGTTTCGTAGTTACCTGTGTGGCCGCCGACAGCGAATTTGTATTGAAAACACTTTCTCTTCTTGGTGTTACACTTCTGCCGGCGTACCACAGGGTGGCGTTCTCTCTCCTCTACTTTTCGCAATATTTATTAACTCCATTTCTAACCAACTTCTTTCATCCTACCACCTTTATGCAGATGACTTGCAAATCTACTCACAAGCTCCCCCAGAAGAGCTGCCGGAGGCTGTTAAAATGGTTAACCATGATTTAGCACGGATTTCCGAGTGGAGTACAGCCTATGGATTGCAAGTGAACCCATCAAAAACCCAAGTAATTGTTGTTGGTAGCCCCAGGCTAAGTAGCAAAATTGATTGGTCGCAAGTCCCCAGGATTACATTTGACGGTACTACAATACCCATAAGTGACACGGTGAAGAACCTGGGGATAAATATTGACAAAAACCTTTCTTGGGGTCCACAGCTCCAAGAATTAAGTCGAAAAATATTTTCATCGGCAGGATCCTTGAGGAGGTTACGCAATTTTCTTCCAACTGCCACCAAAACTGCGCTTGTTCAGTCCCTTCTTCTACCCATCCTTGACTATGCTGATGCCAGTTATCTTGATTTGACTGAGGCACAACTGGATAAGCTTGAGCGACTTCAAAACTTTTGTATCAGATTCATATTTGGTTTGCGCAAATATGATCATGTCTCAGATTTTCGCAATAAGCTCAAGTGGCTTCCAATACGACTTCGCCGGAATACTCATATTCTATTTTTGCTTTACAGCATTTTATTTAATCCCACAACACCCCTTTATCTTAAAGAACGTTTTAAGTTCCTTCATGACACACACACGAGATACTTAAGATCATCGGAGAACTTGAGACTTCAGATGCCAATTCATTCCACCAAATTCTTCGATAAATCTTTTACAGTCCAGGCTATACGGTTGTGGAATGCATTGCCAGTATCAGTGAGAGCTGCTAAAACATTACCCTCCTTTAAAAAATTAATAATAGAACATTATCTGTCCTCTTAAACGTGTAATTTGTCTATGCTATTTCATTGTTATCACATTGCGTTTTATTTGACTATATCACTTTTCTGTGTTCATAATTACCTAAAATGTATGTATTTATATATGTATCTATTATATTATTATGAGATTTGTTTTAAATATTTAGTACTATCATCTACTTATCCGTACACCACGGACTACCCCAATATTATTTTTCGTGACTTTCTTGTCCATCCTAAGGTTGTCTAGAAAAGATCGCTTTTAGCGATAAGACCGCCCATTGTACATTATATTAATATTTTAAGTTTTATTTTTAAGATCCAAATGGTGTACAATAAAGTATATTCTATTCTATTCTATTCTATTCTATGTATTTATTCTCCATTTATTATAACATTACACTAATAATAATCACCGTGTGACCACCTATCTTATAAATGATTGCTATAAAGTTTTATATATTTATACAGTAATGATTAGATCATGTAGATATTTGATATACAGAGATTGATTGTAGGCAATGATTCAAAGTTTGAGATAATTCATAGTCACACGGGTCTTTATTGTCTAATGTACAAATAGAGCATAGATATTTTTATATGTTTTATCAATATTTAACTATCATGTATATGCATACATACTGCTTCTTCATATTTTAATATATATTATATAAAACTATAAACCATCCCAGATTTAACATATTTCACATGAAATAAAAAATGGTAACATACACATACTTAACCATAATTATGTTAAGCGGATATACTAATTACCTCCAAACCAAATTCCTCAACATTGACCAGACCTGTTGCAGCCTGAGATCCAATTATGCTTAGGACCTGCTCCTCCAGGTCTATTAGGACCAATTTACATGCTGGCCGACCACCTGTGCCACTTGCAGCTCGGTGGATCTTGGATGCTTTTCGCTTTGTATTCTTTTTGAAGTCAGTCCACACCTTTAAATACAAAGCAATTAACAGACTCAATTATTTATGTCTACTAATAAACAATCAATCATATTGTAAATATTGAGTGCAGTTCAATTGATAGTTTTACATGGCAATATAGGTGAGATAATCTTCACTGTATCTTTAAGAAGACAATTTAACAAAGTTGTAGTTAATAATGTCATACAAAACGGATGCATAATGTTAAGGAGTTAAGTAAGATATGTATTTATGTAGGTAGCTATTTTACATTATGTTATTATGTAGGAAAAGATGAGTTATTATAAAACAGTAGCAAGCATTGCGTGACAGGTCGTACCTTATTCCATTCATCGACAGGTTTTGATGTAATTGACGTGTCCAAATTTAAAATATTGGCGACCTCCTGCCTCCTGTTAATGGCAAAAATCCTGTCGTTAGGGCCATCGGCGAACTTATTTAAGTCACCATTTCTAAAAAATACATATTGTACATTAGATATGTGAAATATTTAAACTTGTACTAAACATACCGTTTTTCTGTTTAATGTGACTAACCTCTCCATGAAGTCTATCATCACTTCAATTTGTAATGAGCTTGTTCTACTCATGTTCACTGAAGAATTATTTCTTTTATCATTAATTTTCAAAGTTCACTGCACAAGCGCGATATATTTATTGATAAACAACAACACGAACTTCTAAACGTCAAATAGGGTTTAAATGTTGGAATATATTTGTCTCTTTTTTTATGCGGTGTTAAAGAGAGAAGAAGTATATAGTGTGAAGTTCGTTCAATCGAGCTAGACTATGGCCAATATCGTGTAAACGTCGCTCGAAAAATTTAACTCAGACTACCGATTACAACCAAAACTATTAGTTTAGCGTGCTCACGAAAACTATCACAGTTTTCGTAATGTGCAAACTCGTACTAGGGGTACTGACATTGGTTCCGTGGCAAAACGGTCGCAGTCTTATCTGGGACGCGACCTGTGTCAGTACGTTTACTGCTTCACATTTGAGCCAAACAATAAGTTCATCAGGGTCAGCAGCTGAAAATGAATGAATGAGGCTCAAGCGTGCAAAGTACCAGAACTTAGAGCCATTGTACGACTTCGTTCGGTTTGTGGTCGAAACAGCAGGTCCCTGGGATTCAAAAGCCAAATCTTTTATTAGGGATTTTTAGTACAGCAAATATCGCTCGCGATACAACGGGACAACGCAGCTTGCCTAATGGGTACATTTCGGTCTGAAGCTCATCTATGACGAAGCATAGAATAGAATAGAATATTCTATCTTGTACACCATTTTAAAAACAACTACTAGGAATAATTTAATGAACAGTAATTGTACAATGGGCGGTCTTATCGCTATTAGCGATTTCTTACAGACCACCTTTAGATGGACAAGAAAAAGATGGATAAAGACAAAGGGGTATTCCGTGGTGTACTTATTATATTAATATAATACAAATAGGCATTTATTCCTTAAATTACTTAAATAATATGCACACATATACAACAATATATAATACTTTATACAATACATTATAAATAATCCATATGTACTATACTTTATCCAATAGAATTTATATTATCCATAAGATCATTGGATACATATGTACATAAACATAATAAATATATGGTAAATAAATACACAATCAGAAGAAAGTACTATTTTGGTAAATACAACAAACAATTAAACAGACAAGTCAATTCAGCATTTTATCTACTGTGAATTTTTTATTAGTTTATTAGCATTGTATTTATTAATTTATTTTGATTGAATTGTTATTTATAGTATTAGTTAATAAAGTCTACTTATAATTAAATATCTTGCCTGATGTAGCTACTGCACTACACTTAGTGTATTTCGCGTATTTCCACAGCATCCTGCCTTGGGGGGCAGCAGCTGACGTTGACCCAATTTTGATATTACAGAAAAAGGCTGTCCGCGCTATCTACGAAATGAATTCTCGCGAGTCGCTTAGAGTGTTTTAAAGTAATCAATATACTCACTCTGTCGTCACTTTATATCTTCGTGAATATAATGTATGTACGTGCATTAAAACCTTGATTCATTTAATATAATATAAAATAATATATAGAATAACCAAGACAAATTGGACTTTCTTAGGGAATTGTGTCGGATTCTATAAACTGTTACCAAAACGAATTACAGATAGGAAGTTTAAAATGCACATCAAAGCAATTCTAATAAAACAGCCTATTATAAAAAAGACTATGTTGACGATATGGACGTGTGGCGTTAATTTATATGAATGTTTATCATTTCTTATATAGTATGTTAGGACCTATAACTGAATAAATGATAGAATTGAATTTTAAATGTCGATTTATCGGACCATAGAATGTCTTCCAAGAACGCAAGATCTTCTCTGTACCTTAAAACGCAACTCTTTCAGGGTAATCTCAGGTTAGTAGACTTTGTACTCGTTGGTACGGGTGGAGCTCGGTTTTCTATGAAATTCGGCGTGCTGTACTTTTGGGCACTCCTGTCTTTGCTTCAGTTCTAAGTACCTACTGCGGCAATCGGGGTCTTGTGCGACTTCTTGGAAGACATCGTTCTCGTAGGGCAGAGGGGTCTTCCCTAACTATTCATTTGATTTGGAATCACAAACACTTTAGTCATGTTTGATCAGTTATAACGCTCAGCATTTGGATATACTATTTTGACTATAATCTTTGACACATTAAGGTAACAAAAACCTACTAATGCTTTTCCTATTTCACAGCTTACACGGAATCAAGATACTGTGTAAAGTTGTATCAAGATGAATGTTATTCATTATACTGCAACTCTACCAGAATGTGGCGGATGACTTGCCCCTGCCGTGGAGACCTCTGCAATGGACGTAATACCGATCGCGAAGATGAGGCATTCGCATACCTCGCCAAACTTGTAACTAAGACACAAAATACACGGATCAAAAGGGCTTTGATATCTACGTCAGAATTTATAAGTATGAACACTAATAAGAACAATCGAATAGACAACACCACTGTGGAAGAAAATAAAAAGAATTCAAATGATACAATTGACAAAAATAATACTGCAGATGTAAAAAACAATGAAAGTAAGACAATAGACGAAAATCTAATAAATGGCATTAGTTCTACTGCAGTAGTCGAAGCTGAAAACAACATAAGTCAAGTTACTAATACTAATGTTATAGTAGATGAATTAAAAAAAAATGAAAATATGTTTGGCGATTCTAGCATTCATATCCATCTCCCCACTGTTAATGCCGAAAGTAGCGATCTCAAAACTGAAATTATACTAATGAGCAATGAAACGACCCAACTTGTTAATGGTATCAGAAATAATGACGTCGTCACGAACATTGCTGAATTTCCAACATCTATGCCAGAAATAGTAAAACAAACGGTAATAGGAATAAATACTAGGGCAGAAACGTCCACCAAAGCTGCTCAGAAAGAAGTAAAAATGAGTGAAAATAACGTGAAACCGAGTCAACGGTTGCCTACAACAGAAGCCGTTCCACATAATGAAACACCTCCTACTACTACTACTACTACTACTACTACAATAAGAAGGGAACAGTTAACTAAGAGCACAGCTGTCAGCAGCCAACATGCTGAAGTAACCACGGAAGCTACCAAACACCGCAATAACAGTGCTGCAAGAAATCATGCTCAAATAATAACACTAGTTGTCGGCATTATTTTACAATATTAGATATTAATAATTACTGCTTTTTAAATTTGATCTCTGTAAGTAAAGCTTTAATTGGTAGAATGTAAATGTAGTAATATTTGTAGCGCTCATCCATGTGATATTAGCATAGACAAATTGTATATATTTTTCTGCAATATATTTAGAAATAACTGTAGATGTGATTGGCGATTGGCACAATAAACAAATACGCACAGAGAAAACTAAACTTATTTATTTGTCTTAAGTCAGTCAAAGGTAAAATCATAATGCTTAGGTAACTGCCGGTTACTCGACTTAGTTTCTAAACTCTTAGCTCCTTGATTGTATGCTTCTGTGATGTCAGAATCAAAAGATTTTTGAAATCTTGTCTGTTTTAAGGTTGGCCCATAATACTCAAATGTAGGGGGTGGCGGTACTTCTGCACTAACGGATTCATATTTCCTTTTCCCCGCGCTTGTATTGCCTACTATTGAGTTTATACTAACTAATTCATTAATAATGGGATTTGGTTCTTGGGCTTTGACGAAATTTCTATATTTAACACGACCATCATTGTTTTTAGATGTTGAGAAATACAGTCCTTTCATCTGTGAAATTTGACTTAGATCACTTATTTCGGGAGGAGGTGGGGTCTCGACTCTTGGTCTCACATCGGCCCAAGTCTTCTTGGCAGGTACGTTATCAGAACCAACTATATTTCCTTTATCATCGAACATATTTGAGTTATCTGAAGTAGAAGCTAGAATTGGAGCAAATTCATTTATTCTTTTATCTCTCTGTTGTTCAACATATTCTTCTTGAGTCATTTCTTTGAACTTCTTGACTTTTCCTTCCACCCCATCCTTACCAATGTCCCATTCCCGTACGTACGCCTCGCGCAACTTCTGTCTCTCTTTTTCTTGCTCTTCTTTAAGTTTGCTATCCTTTTCTTTCGCTTTAGAGTCCGCTTCGTTTTTTTGCTGTGTTAAAAACTCTAGTAGACACGTAGTAAAATCTTTCTGATTTTCTGGAAAAAATGTTTTTTTTTAAATAACAATCATATTGAATGTTTACTAATAATACTAAACGTAAAGTTCGGATGCCGAGGTAGTAGGAATTATCCATAATAGAAATCTCCATTGATGCATCGGTACGACAAAGTACAGGTGAAAAGTAATTTGTTTATCAAAACAAACAAACATTTTAAAATAAGATAAGCGTAAACACACATTATCGCTTTTGATTCCGCTCAATCGTAGATGTTAAAGAGACGATTGAGCGGAATCAAGGCTCTAAAGTGTTCGCAAGATACAAGTCTATTAGGCAAAAAGTCGTATTATGAATCTGAAGACCGAGGACGGCAGTGTAGCTTCGACTAAGCCTGAGGTTTTGAGAGAGATTCGTCTACCGGCAGCTATACACCTCGGTAACTATACCTACCATTGGCCCTGAACAAAGACCCGTGAGCCAAACTAACCCGACACTATACCGAGGATATCCCGGACTTCAGCCTGTACGAGATTAGATAGGATATATAGATATAGATAGATATATAGATACGAGATAAAAATAACATAGCAAAAATACAAATAACAAGGGTGGGGACGGAATTACGACAGTGCTTCTGAAAGCGGGTGGCACACACCGGTGTACCGACTTAAAGTCCTTTAGAAGCTATTCAATTCCGTCTTACTCGAGGGCACAACGCCGGAAGCGTGGAAAAGAGGTGAGGTGGTGTTCTTCTTCAAAAAGGGTGATAACACCCTATTGAAGAATTACAGACCCATCTCGCTTCTCAGTCATGTTTATAAGCTGTTTTCAAGGGTCATCATTGATTTGTTTGATGACTTCCAGCCTCCCGAAAAAGCCGGTTTCCGAAAAGCGAAACCTTTTCGGAAACCTCAAGACGAAAGTTTTTAACCAGTGTGTGTTACCAGTGATGACATATGGAACAGAGACGTGGTCACTCACAATGGGCCTCATAAGAAAGCTCAAGGTCACTCAACGACCTATGGAGAGAGCTATGCTTGGTATTTCTCTACGAGATCGAATCAGAAATGAGGAGATCCGTAGAAGAACTAAAGTTGTCGACATAGCTGAAAGCATTAGTAAACTGAAGTGGCAATGGGAGGGGCAGATTGCTCGTAGAACTGATGGCCGTTGGGGCAAAAAGGTTCTCGAATGGAGACCGCGCACCGGAAAACGCAGCGTGGGACGACCTCCAACGAGGTGGACAGACGACCTGGTGAAGGTCGCTGGGAGTCGTTGGATGAAAGCGGTACGTAACCGCTCGTTGTGGAAATCTAAGGGGGAAACCTTTGTTCAGCAATGGACGTCCTCTGGCTGATATGATGAAACACACATTTCAATAATCGGCATCAAGAATACAGCTCTCTATCTTCTCTCGTGGATGTCATAAATAGCGACTATGAACTCGAAACTAGAGCGATGGGCAGCAGTGTCCCTTCTATGGAACAGCAGCCATTCTGGTTCACCAACCCGCCTGCCAAGCGTAGCGAGTACTGGCAAATTACCCTCAAAATGACGACACACGACATGTAACTGGTCGTCTATGGGGGGAGGCCTTTGTTAAGCGGAGGCCATCTTTCGGATGATATGATGATAATGAAATACATATTAAAATTATTTCCATTCTCCCATTTTCAACAGTTTTATCATCTTTGTAGAGAAACTAGAAATAGTTTTAAAACAGCGTTCTACTTATGTCCATTCATCATCATCATCATCATCATTTCAGCCTAAAAACGTCCACTGCTGGACAGAAGCCTCCCCCAAAGATTATGTGCTCATTGGGGGGTTTTGCCATAATCGCCACGCTTGGCAGACGGGTTGGCGATCGCAGTTGTTATAACTGTACTCGAAGGACCGACATATTAAGTATTGTGAGTCATAAATTAACTGACAAAAGCTGGAATTAGAGTTATCCCTCCAATTAGGTGGTATTCTTATAATGCGGATTCCAAATAGTACTGAGTTTTACGACACACCCTCCTATTACGCGGAAGGTTTGGGTATACGAGGGTCACACTGAATGTTTTCAGAAATAGCCAGTAAGTAATAAAAATAGCCGATGAAAAATGTATTTATATTTCGAACAAATATCTCTTTGGGAAGCTGTACTGGTGTTAATTGAATTCATAACTATGTCATATGCTTTTTACAAATTGGCGGCAATTGAAAAATTGCATGTCGAGCGACAATAGCGACCATTTGACTCGAAAAAAAATTCGCTCCATGATAGATACGACTTTCGTGTCGGTCTTAATCAACAACTTTGTTATGATAGACTTCGATTGGCAATAAAGCCCCATCTCGTACCACTGTTTATAACTGGTTTAATAAGTTTAAACGTGGTCGAATGTCGTCGCTGATGCTTTGCGCGAAGGACGTCCTTTTACGTTGAATGCTTCTGATAGAAGCTGATGAAAGATGATGATATCAACAGATCCGGACAAATTTAGGTATGAGTCAACTGCAAAGAGTCTTACCCGAACATCAGATACAGATACAGAACATCAGGCGTCAGAAAGCTTTGCACCAGATCGATACCTCATAATTTGACGGAAGATCAAAATCGAGATCTATGGATTGGTGCCGCAAAATGCTTGTAAGGTGTAACGGAGGTGACTCGATTGCTGTGTTTGATATCATCACAGGTCATGAAACCTGGATATATTCTTACGAGCCCGAAACTAAAAGATAATCTGCCCAGTAGGTCATTGTTTTACGGTTGTCTTGGAAAATGTTCGACAGCAGCGACCAAGTAGGATCCATCACGACTACGCTCCAGCTCACTCCGCCGGACGGACAATCGAATATTTGTCTATGGAAGGTGTGGAATTAATGAGTCATCGACCTCACTAATTCCACTCACCATCGACCTGGCACCTTGCGGCTTTTAAGGAATTCGCTTTATGAATCCCGAAGATGCCGTGGCTGACTCGAAGCGTTAAGTTATTAGTCGTAGGCGAATATCTAGCATTGGGGTGGTACCTACCTAGCCGGCCTCTTGCAGCTTGTACAATAATTTATACGGATTCCTAGTTTCTTGTAACATGGTCTCCATATAACGCGTTACGAATTAATCAGGTAACATGAGGTCGTTACTGCAATCGCATCATACACATTTTTTTTGTATGTATCTATGTTTATTTGCGTATTTATATGTGTATATATGTGTGTATTCTATATATATATATATATATATATATATATATATATATATACATATATATATATATATATATATATATATATATACATATATATATATATATATATATATATATATATATATTTCGATTATATTTTTATCTGTTTAATCCTTTACACACTGTGACTACATTAATTATTATTCAAACTCGCCTCTCACATGTCTGCTTGAAGACATTTAAGAAATAAGCAGTACCTTTGTAACTTTAACTCCTATTTAATTTATGTTTCTTGTGTAAACAAATTCATAAAGTAAATTAATTCATAAAAAATTTGTGAACCTTTAGGTTCCTCCGGGGGCAAGCCAGCTCTAGCCCGCTGGCGAGCACGTGCGGCCGCCACTCTCGCAGCCATCATCTCGTCCCTCTTCTTCCGTATCAGTTCAGCCTCCTGTTGTGCCTTCAATGTTTCCTCGCGCCGTTTTATAAGATCTTCCATTTGTTTCTTACGTTCGGTCTCATCGGTACTAAAGGAATAGTAACCAACGCCATGAATGCGCGCCTCTGCAAATAGAAGTCGGTAATAGATTACTATGATATGAAGACAAAGATAGCTTCGTTATATTACGGAAGAGGTTAAAGATTGTGGGCTCAGTGTTCGAAAACGACCGATCGAGAGTTTATAAAGGCTAATGCCCAAGTGACTATGGGACCTAGTATCGGTATCAAATCAATTGTATCATAATGTAATAAAGCTTTATATAAATTACGATTTCAGGACTTTAAATTATAACTGAACATTTTATGGCACTAATTCTTGCTCTAGACTTCGATCTTTTTACTCAGCCCTTTGTGAGGCTTCACCTCGTTAGGATTACTTTACGTTTTACTGTTATATTTCACAAGTCTCTGTGTCCCAGTCTAGTCTATTATAATTGTCAATAAGGTAAAAATAACAACAAAAACAGAAAGTAAACACGAAACTGACAAAATAGATGTGGAAGAACACTTTTTTTTTGTAGCTCGTTATCAGTCATTAATGTAGTCAATTTATAAGATTAATTAATAATAATCGATCGATCGAAATAGTATTACTAGATCCAGATGCAGCTGGAAAAAGAACAATGACGTATAAAGTAAATTACACATGACAAATACTAATATTTTTAAGATTCAAGTTAAGGATTTTCCATTGCTAGATAAAATCGTTATAATTAAAAACAGTTATTATGGACAATAGGAACTTGTGGCACAACTTAGCTTTCAGCAATACTGCTCATGGTCATTGTCCGATACCAAGGCATTAAATCCCAGTAATAGCTAGCATACCTAGATAGAGCAGCTTAGGGCTCCAAAAGTATAAACCTACGTTTCTTAAATATTATATCAATATTTAATCTAAGTTGTGGCACAGTTCATATTGTCCATAATAAAACTGTTTTCCCCCAAAAATGACGACGCGACTAATGCACCGGCCCCCAGTTCCCGGCATTATTCCTGGCCATGGTAACGGCGTGGCGGGGGGTGCTAAGAATCACCGGACGGGATCCGGCTACCACCCCAAACGAAAACTGGCCCTGGTAACCTAACACACGCACACTGAGGGCAGACGAAAAGATTGTTGAGCTGGAAGAAGAAATAGATAAGTTGCACTGGGATATTATGTGTCTATCAGAAATCCAAAGAGAGGGCGAGGACACGATAACCTTGAAATCCGGCAACTTATTCTACTACTGGGAAGGCGAGTCGTCCCAAGACTGTCCCAAGGTGGTGTCGGGTTTCTCGTACGCAGGTCCCTCATTAACAGTACAGTGGCCATCGAAAGTGTGTCGAGCGGGGTAGCGTACAGAAAGTAGCGAACCCCATGGGACAGAGGCTGGCCGACTTTATGGAAAACTCTTCGTGATGAACTCCTTTTTCCAAAAGCCGCCTCACAGGAAATGGACCTGGATGAGTCCCGAGGGTTCCACAAAGAATGTGACCATGACCATCATCATGACCAATAAAAGACAAATATTCAATTATGTCTCCGTGATCCCCGGAATTCAGCCTGTACGAGATTAGGATGGCCTTGAAACAGCTTTAAAAATAACAAGGCAAAAATACAAATAACAAGGGTGGGGACGGAATTACGACAGAGCTTCTGAAAGCGGGTGGCACACCGGTACTTAAAGTCCTTTAGAAGCTATTCAATTCCGTCTTACTCGAGGGCACAACGCCGGAAGCGTGGAACAGAGGTGAGGTGGTGCTCTTCTTCAAAAAGGGTGATAACACACTATTGAAGAATTACAGACCCATCTCGCTTCTCAGCCATGTTTATAAGCTGTTTTTAAGGGTCATCACAAATCGTCTCGAGCGCAGGTTTGATGACTTCCAGCCTCCCGAACAAGCCGGTTTCTGAAAAGGTTTCAGTACCATAGACCACATCCATACGCCGCAGCAGGTTATACAGAAGACCAAGGAGTATAATCTACCACTATGCTTGGCGTTTGTGGACTATGAGAAAGCCTTCAATTCGATCGAAACCTGGGCAGTGCTGCAATCTCTGCAGCGGTGCCAGTTTGACTAGAGGTACATTGATGTGTTGAAGTGCTTATACAGAAACGCCACCATGTCGGTCCGAGTACATGAGCAGAGCACGGGGGCAATTCCATAACAGAGAGAAACTGAAACTGAGAAACTGTTCACCGCTGCAATGGAGGATACCTTCAAGCTGCTGGAGTGGAAAGGATTCGGCATTACCATCAATGGCGAGTATATCTATATATATATATACTCACCTTCGATTTGCCGACGACATCGTAGTCATGGCAGAATTGCTGTAAGAGCTCAGCACAATGCTCGATGATCTCAAGTTTCCCAACAGGTGGGCCTTAAAATGAACATGGGCAAGTCGATAGTCATGTCAAATGCCCATGTTGTGCCCATCCCAATATCCGTTGGGAGCTCTATTCTCGAAGTTGTTGACGAGTATGTCTACCTGCGTGCGTGCGAGCGTGGCGATTATGGCAAGACCCCCACTGAGTACACTACACACCCATTTCGGTTGTTGTGGTGATCTTTGGGGGAGGCCTGTCCAGCAGTGGACTTTATTCGGCCGAAATGATGATGTCTACCTGAGACAAACTGTCCAGTCCAGGTAGGTCCAACTTCGAGAAAGAGGTCAATCGTCGAATCCGACTCGGCTGGACAGCGTTCGGGAAACCTCGCAACGTCTTTTCGTCAACAATACCGCAACGCCTCAAAACGAAAGTCTTTAACCAGCGTGTGTTACCAGTGATGACATATGGAACAGACACGTGGTCACAATGGGCCCCATAAGAAAGCTCAAAGTCACTCAGCGAGCTTTGGAGAGAGCTATGTTTGGTATTTCTCTACGAGATCGAATCAGAAATGAGGAGATCCGTAGAAGAACTAAAGTTGTCGACATAGCTGAAAGGATTAGTAAACTGAAGTGGCAATGGGCTGGGCACATTGCTCGTAGAACTGATGGCCGTTGGGGCAAAAAGGTTCTCGAATGGAGACCGCGCACCGGAAAACACAGCGTGGGACGACCTCCAACGAGATGGACAGACGACCTGGTGAAGGTCGCTGGGAATCATTGGATGGGAGCGGCATGTGACAGCTCGGAGTGGAAATCTAAGGGGGAGGCCTTAGTTCAGCAGTGGACGTCCTGTGGCTGATATGATTTAAGAAACCTAGGTTTATACTTTTGGAGCCCTAAGCTGCTCTATCTAGGTATACTAGCTATTACTGGGATTGAATGCCTTGGTATCGGACAATGACCATGAGCAGTATTGCAGAAATCTAAATTTTGCCACTAGTTCATATTATTATCTTTGAGTGCATTTTTATGTTTGATTCAAGCTGAACCGATTGGATGAAGTGCATCCACAATTATCACGTAGCGTATAAAAAAACATGCGGATGGACCATATCCAATGTGTAAGGATCTGCAAAAAGTGAAGAAACGAACAAACGTGCGGAGTGTTACCCATTATAAAGAACAAGCTTGGTTAATCCTGCCCACGTACATGAAAAAACAAAACAAATTGCGGCTGCGAGTTGCGACGCGCTGTAGAAATCGGCGAGGAAAGAAGACAAGCACAAAGGGCATAGCTGGTTAACTACATCATCATGATCAACAGCCCATAGCAGTCCACTGCTGGACATAGGCCTCTCCAAAGTCACGCCGCTGAGCACGATCCTCGGCTTTTCTCATCCAGTTCATGCCAGCCACCTTGCGAAGATCGTCACTCCGCCGAGCCTGAGAGCGTCCTACATTACGTTTGCCGAGCAGCCGTCTTCACTCAAGAACACGTTTGCCCAACGGCCAGCAGTTCTACGGACAATATGGCCAGCCCATTGCCACTTCAGCTTGCTAATCCAATGGGCTATGTCGGTGACTTCGGTTCTCTGTAGGATCGCCTCGTTTCGGATTCGATCCTTCAGAGAACTTAACTTCTTTTTGTCCTACCTACATGTTACTTAAGAATTATTTTGAACACGTACGTACACTATATTAATTGAGTACCGTCACACTGCAACTGTCATTGTTAACTATGAATAAGTTTCATCGAACAAATTTTAATGTACAAATTATATTATAAAATTATAGCTATTGAGTGTAAATAATATCGGTTATTATGGATGAGGAGGACTGTTCTACTGTGATACAGTGATTACTAGTACGGAGGACAGTGCGATCCAACCCCAAACAACCTGTTTAAATATAATACTGTAAGTAGTCACTTAAATACTTGTTAAATAGTAACAGAATACTAATTAGGTTGATTTTGTCTAGTTTTTAGCTAAGGTTGTACCTACTTATTGGAAATAAAAATGTTATCACTTATTATTATTATTACTAACTACATATCGGTAATTAATTCATTAAAAAATTACAATCTAAAACGTAAGTGTAGAAAAGGGTACAAACCATCAAATAATAAGTCCTGATAATGTATATCTTTATCTTTAGCAAGCAATTCCTTTTCCTTCTGCTCCCATTTTTCGCGCAATAATTGTAGATAGTCATTTGTTGTCTGAACTAACAATGGCTTCTCCTTTTCCGTCGTATTGGCCTCCTTTAATTGGAATAAATCACAGAAGATATCAAACCTCAATTCAGGAAAATTTTATGTCCAGTTGTATGGAAATAGACTTAACTAGTACTAAGCCGGCTTATTTATAGTCTCCAGAGCCTCGCCTTGCAGCTTTGCTAGCTCAGAAAGAGAACCGAAAACCTCTCAATTTCGGTTCTAAAGATATTCCAATGAACTATTTACAAAAAAAAAACTATACACCGCTTGACCAAAGTGGCCGTGTATAAACAAAGGGTGTGACAGATCTACACTCTCTGATTCCGGAAAGCCATAACTTGATAGCCATTTCTAGATCACATCTCATCATTTCAGCTGAAAACCGTCCACTGTTGGACAGAACCATCCCCAGGACAGAAGATCGTAAACGACCGGTATGGGTTTGAGTTGTGTGTTCATTCAGGGGATTTTCCATAACAGTCACGCTTAGCAGACGGGTTGGCGATCGCAGTTTAGTTATAAATGTACTCGAAGGACGCTGCTGCCCATCTTCCGGCTAATCCCATAGTCACCTTTTATGAGACTCACGAGATGAGATGGGGTGGTGGTATTCTTAGCCGGCACCACACGGCGATCACAAATCACATCTCCAACCTCGAAAAAACAAGTATAAAAAAACAACTTCAGTTTCGCTAATATAGACCGCCCACGAATTTCAAAGATTCTTCTTTCGCACAATCATCATCGCTGTATGCACCTTAATAAATCTTTCCCTCATCATCATCATCATCATCAATATCAGCTAAAAGCCGTCCACTGCCGAACAAAGGCCTCCGCACACCGTTTGTCGTCATTTTGGCAGGAATTTGCCACCACGCTTGGCAGGCGGGTAGGTAAACCCTAAAAATAGCTGCTGTTCCACAGACGGGGCGCTATTATCCATCCCTCTGGTTTAGAGTCCCTTAATCACGTTTTAAGTTATGCACAGAGGAGATACCGAGTAGTGTTATATTCTTAATCCGGGTACCTCACGTATAATACGAATAATCTTTGACTACCATGGAAGAGTGTGATCCTAATGGAGAATATATATCCGGCCTTATCCATCCGGGTGCCCTAAGGGGTCTTTTCAGGCATTTCTGCCCGCGCAGGCAGAATTGTAAGTTGGCAATGAAAGAGTGGTCGCAGGATAACTGAACCTGAACCACGAACCCTGCAAAGTGTTCGAAACGTCAGGAAAAACAAAAATCTAAAATATACGCGATAGAATCCGTTTAAAAGTGTTTTATCATAATGTGTAATACTCGTGAAAACCTAAGACATTACTAAGAGATGAGTAGTTATTATCAGCTTATTAAGTCGGTGATACTCCAATTGTTGTTTATCTCATTTCGGCCGAATGAAATCCACTGCTGGACACAGGCCTCCCCCAAAGATCACCACAACGACCGATATGGTGTGTTGTGTGCTCATTGGGGCGTCTTGCCATAATCGCCACGCTTGGCAGACGGGTTGGCGATCGCAGTTGAGTTGTTAATGTACTCGAAGGACGCTGCTGCCCATCCTCCAGTTAATGTTGTTACAGTTGTTTATCTACTAAGTATATATCTTGTATATATACAAATATATGATCGTCATAATTATTTATTCTCGTTCGTTTAGGTCTTAGTCCGCCGCAATGGATAAATGGATTTTTTAATTGTTGGTGTTAATTTTTACCCTATCATTTTTCTTATATCGTGGTTACGGTTTTACAGTATGGAGATCGAACCCGCGGCACGTAAAGACATAAAGCGAAAGGCCACTGGACCAAACGTGCGGTCGTATTTGGATAATATTTAACTTAACTTAGTTATTTAATAGCTTAGTTATGCGAGCTCATTAGTTTCTGGTTTAATAACTCCCTAATAAAATTTTAGTTTAGAGTCCATGTTATAGATAGTTGTGCTAATGACAAGATTGGATAAACAAATACTCATAATGCGGCACGCAGTATACACGCCAGGTTTACGTCTTGCAAATAACAATTGTAGTTTACTTTAAGTAATATATAAAAATAAAAAAAATATAATAAAACACTTTTAAACGGATTCTATCGCGTTTATTTTATTTATTATTTATTTATACATGATAAATACATAATAAATTATTTATATATTTTGGCAGTGCTACAGATAATAATATTCTCGGAACCATACATACATCTGGTTTAGCATGTTCTCCTTCATTAGAAGTAACTCTGTCCTTAGTTATAGCCTTCATAAGCTGATTATCTCTTTTCATGAACATCTCCAGGTCCGATTTATGGCATTTTCGGGTCCGACCCAAACAATCTGTGAACTCAGTCCTAAAAAAACATATATATTCTGAAATTTACGTGCAGCAGCATATAAGCTGAAACGAATGATATAGCGTTTGTCTTTAGAATGTATGGACTAACGTGATATATTGGGTTCGTCAGAAAGGGTGTACTAAGCCGCGGCCAATTTAAAGTATCACTGATGACTGTTTCACAGTAAATGCCTCATCGTATAAAACATACTATATTTTTATTTTCATACAAAAGTAAAATAATATTTTGTTGTTTAATAAATGCGCAGCCCTGTTTATACAATAATTCTGAAAATTTCGCTCGCGATTGTAATTACCATTACGCGTACGCGGTTAAAATACAAAGCGGCCGATACTTGCACTGTCTGAAATCTACCTATGTCAATACTTGTTTTAATTCGCGACTTCCAAGTCGAATGGTTTTTATGGCAACCGTTTAAGGTTTACATTGCAATTATTCAAGCTCGCGCCATGAACAAATGTACCCGTTTATTTGTATTTTAATTATTATCTAGGTACTTAGCCATTTCTGGCGGTGACTACACGATGTTCGTCTCTTCCAAGTATTAACAGACACATCACTTATGTAGTCCTACACTTTAGATCGAAACACTTGGAACACTTAATTGCCAAGGTATTGTTTATGTAAATACCTACTGTTACACCAAAATTGTATTATGACGCACGAAATGTATGAGCGCTTATTAAGTCAGTCACTCAGCCCACTAGTAGGTACCTAATTAAGTAAAATAGGTATTTTTTTTTATAATAAACGTTGCCCCACACTAGGATTTCTGGGTTTCGTGAGTGCGTTTACAGACATGAATTCCACATACAATACACCCAGACCCAGAACAACTACCTGCAGATCATACAAATATTTGTTCCGTGCGGGAATCGAACCCACGACCCGGAGCGCAGCAGTCGACTGTATCAGCCACTGCACCAACCGTGCCGTCAAAAACGCAGATGCTATTCTTTGCTTTCATACGTTGCCTACACACAACATAATGTCGTAGTACTCCGCGTTCGTGTACTCCATCAGCATTTTTGGCACTAAATACCTTGCACTCAATAATGGAAATACGGATGAACAAAATAATCAATAACTATAAAACTAAATAACGCAACTCGCGTAAACAACCAAATCGACTTATTGCCAAGAAACACCTGTCAATTGCCGGCAGCCGTGTAGACACAATAGATTTTTAATTGTGTCTCGTTTTACGACACTCTATGAGGCAACAGACTGCAATGATTTTGCAAAACAAACAAAGCGGATCGCAAAGAAAGCCGACAGAGGGTAGGCAATACGCGGAGGTATATTTTACAAAATTAGTGAATTTGAAATTTATACCTTAAATTGAGAACATTACGACAGAAATTTCTAATTCATCGAATTGTAGTCAAAGATAGCGGTCTGGCTACTGGTCTGTGCACTCAAATATGCCTATAAATGTAAGACACAGCTGATGATAGGGTTGTGGCAGCATATTTTTCATGAATAGTTTGAATAGCTATAACTCGTGTAACTATTGACTTTTTGGGGAAAGTCGTAGAACAAAAGTTGCTCATTAGCACCCATAGTATTACAGCTTTTCGGCTTAGTACACCCATTCCGACTTGCATATTTCCATAAATTGCTTCGATTACATTAATTACTAGTTCATGGTTTTCTTTACCAACTGCAAAAAAATGAATTTGTTAATACCGCTGTTTTTTTTTGTTCATCATATCGGCCAAAGGACGTCCACTGCTGAACAAATGCTTCCCCCATAGATTTCGACAAACGTGTCATAATTTTGGGGGGCATCTGGCAATGGCAGGCGGGATAATGAGCACAGTATAGCTACTGTTCCACAGAAGAGGCAGCCGCTTATGTTTTAGAGTATAGTCTCCTTTCCGACATCCACGGGTGGACATGAAGCTATTTTCTTAATCCGGACACACAATGCATGTTTCATTAAAACATTATTTTTCATCCCAAGGGGTTACCTCCAGATTGTATTGTGGTATGTTAAAGTACTTTGGAAATGGTCAATAGATCCCTTCAATAGTTGGAAATACAAGATAAACTTTATTATGAACGTAAATAATTTGGTGATTTGAAAAAGTCTAAACTTAAGATTTTTTTCAAATATAATATATATATATATAAAGTTGCCATAATATTGGAACACTAAATATAATTTGTAGATGAGAACGGCACATTGTATGTAGCAAATGCGTGCGGAGACAAACTAAACTACTTTGGTCGATTTTACGACAATATTTACCATTCATCATTATCTTCATTGGCATTACTTTCAGAATGATGCTCATCTGGTTCCTCTAAAACCTCATATTTTTCAGGCGCCTGTTGTTTCTTAACATTGAAGTCCACGAGAAACTTGCTAGCCAGTTGTGAACTACCTGCACTGTCTGATAGATGGTCATATAACTCTGCTTTCTTTTCTAAAGCTAATCTGTAAAGTACATAATATTGTCAATCAATCAACTAAGTATATCATAGTCCAAAGCTAGACAACGCCTTTTCATAATTACACAACAAAACTACTAATAAGTACTCAGTATTTGTGAATTATTTAAAGATAACTGAACAGATGATTTCTTAATTTCTCTTCTAGCGTAATTTCCGACGCTTAAAATTTCTGAAATCACTGATAAACCTAGAAAACATTTTATTATTTTCTAACTGCAGGGGTCCTTAAGATTATAGTTAAACATCGTTTTTACGTTACTTAAATACGAAATTAAAACCCGACCATTGTGAAATTATTAATATATTAAAGCTCATAAAACTATTATTTTAACCAATATATCTTGCTTCATTTCATATTTTAACTAGCTGACCTGGCAAACGTTGTTTTGCCATATACATTATTACTAGGAAATATTTTTGTAGTTAAATAAAAATTAACTAACTTAGTTTATGTGTGTGGGGATGTAGTTATGATTGAAAGTGGAATGAAGCGTTGTAGACAATTAAAGTATACTTTATTTGAGTTAATAAATTATTCTTTATTGAAGTAACAAATATATTTTAAATTGCCATTCTTCATAGCTATCTACACATCAAAATTAGTTATCCGTATTTCTATTACTAATTATGGCAATTGAAAATTAAATACACATCAATCTCTCAGCGGAAAAAAAAATTGGGTTATATTTATTTTTTAATTCCAAATCATAACAATACATAAATTTAAAAAATGCCTAGAAAATCAAAATTGAATTTTTTCATAGCGATTTTAAAAAAGAGGTTGATCGTAGAAGGGTGAGATTTAGTGTTGGTATGTCTATTTTAATGCTGAATCATAAAAATAAAATAAAAATCAATATTATTATTATTATTATTAACTTATACCGCCATCTGTTAGAATCTTATCGAACTAACAGATAATTATGACTCTTTGTCAGATAATAAACAAATGATTTACAGTAAAATAATATTGCCATTATAAATTGAGATATAAACTCTCCTATCATTTAAGTACATTTTATTAAAATCGTTTCAGTTTAGTAGTCCATAGCGGACAAACAACGTGACACGTAATATATATATATAATTTTTTTTTTTACTTTGCCTTACACTAGGATTACTCCTGTGTCGTGGGTGCGTTTACAGACATGAATTCCACACAATACACCCAGACCCGGAACAACTACCTGCAGATCATACAAATATTTGTTCCGTGCGTGAATCGATCCTCATGACCCGGAGTGCAGCAGCCGACTGCATCAGCCACTGCACCAACCATGCCGCCATATTAAGATGGCCTACTGTGATAGAAGAACATATAACTTACACTTAAAATTTTCAACTAAATTAGCTCTATTATTTTTCTATAATTATTTTAAAACTACTTTAAAACCTCAGTGCGAATTCAATTCAAATCAATGTCCGGTTGAGCAGCCACACTTCTTGGAAGTGCCTGCGAGAAGCCCAACAAAAAAGAAATACGTTTTAAATCAGTCCTCCGCGAGGCGTTCCAGAGGGAGGACACATCGCTCGCGCGCTCTTCCTGACCGCTGCTGACCTTTTTGGGCGACAACCCCAAGAATTATGAAGAACGATGACGGTTCTCTTCTGATATTTATTATACTCTTTATTGTACACCAATCGGTAAAAGATACAAAAACAAAAGTATATCTTAGAGTACAATGGGCGTCCTTATCGCAGTCGGCGATTTCATCCAAGCAACCTTAGGATGGAGAAATACTAAACTGGATAACATATGTGGCAGTCGATTTTGCACACAGATACATAAATGATATAACTAAATTACGTATACTATCTTAAATACATAAATAATGATGATTATACACAAATAGTATAGATATATAAATACATTAACATTTATGTGTACACATATACAAATCAATCTGTAATTAATTCCACAAAATATAGAAAAACAGTTAATTCAGATGTAATAGATAGTAAACTCTCAACAAAAATAATTACACTGACAAGTGATGTTTCCTCACTAGTCTTTTGAACACTGATATCGACTGAGCTCGTCTTATTAAAACTGGTAATGCATTCCACAAACGTGCGGCCTGAACCGCAAAGGAGTTATCAATAAATTTTGTGGAATGTATTGGCATTAAGTGTTAGGTGGATATGTGGGAGGGTAGTAGGTGCACTACACCGGCTCCTGCCCAATCTTGGGGGACCATGTGAGGAAGTTCGCCGTCTCTACGGGGGTGTCGTGCGGTCCGTGACCCCATATGGGGCGCCTATATGGTCAGCTCGACTATCAGGCGCCCAGCGCTGCAGAACGAAAATTCACGGTCTGCAGCGCAGAGTGGCTATCCGGATCGCACGAGGATACCGAACGGTGTCCTACGAGGCGGCAACTCTCCTGGCGCGTTTTCCGCCTTTCGACATCCTGGCGGAGATGGATGCGTGGGTCTACGATCAGACACGCTCCCTCCGCCAGAGCGGCGAAGGCGCGCCTCCAGGGACGTTGGACAGGCTGAGGCGGCTAGCTCGGCGGCGCGCACTTGGCAAGTGGCGTCATCGCCTGCGGATGCAGTTTGCGCTTTACAGTCACCCACCCTATCTGAGATGTGCCTCTAGTGTGATCATACGAGGACCTGGAGCCTCCCTTAGGTGCCGAAGATGACCGCTCCAGTGGTTTTAGCCGGTAGGAGTCCGGCATACCCCTTCGTCCTTCCCCGGGGCGAAGGAAGTTCATGAAGAATTTCCACTGGGCACCAATAAAAAAAAAAGAAAATAACAAAAAAGGTGGTTAAGTGGAGATTATCGATCGACAGTGAACATGGCGATTGATGTTGATACGTACCCCTTGCCCGCAGCTACAGAGAGGTTTGTGGGCCTAAGTGGGGGACGTGTCTTTAGTCAAAGTCAAAGTCAAAAATTTTTATTTCAAATAAACCAAATATTGGCACTTATGAAACGTCAGAATCTAAGTTGCACGGTTCCAAATAGTTGATCTCATGGAGAAGAGCCGGCAAGAAACTCCATGGATACTCTTTTAAAATAATTGAGATTACAATGTTGATTGATACACATTATTGTAATATATATACCGAGAAAAATGTAGGACAATGTGTAAAGATGGAACATACCACAATGAAATTATAATAATAAATTATTTGCCGTGGCAGTTAACGGCTGACCAGTCCCAACAAACGGCACTCGTTCACGAGCATGACGCATGCATCAGCATCGCTTAGCTCAACCATATTGTAGGGAACCGAACGACCCGATACACAACAACACCGCCAGCAAGACATTTTAGTGAGTATGACAGACCAATACAGCCAGGCAAAAGACAATCAATATAAGTACTAAAAATAACATCAATGGCTACATGATTCTCACACATTACAGTTTCGTATGAATATTATAATATAATGTTACAAGAACAATATTAACAATAACTAATAGTCAATGTCATAATATTAAATATAAGAAACTAACATTAATAGAAATGAAATTTTAAATGAATTTGTTCAAGATAATGTCAAGTTATTGAATATAAGTAAATAACATAAAAAATTATGTAATTTCAACTGAGTCAAGTCAAATGTCAAGGTATATAATGTCAAGGTGTAAATATTTAAGTAAATAACTTAAAAAATACAATTTTAAATGGGTCATGTCAACTTATTTTACACTAGCTGGGACCCGCGGTTTCACCCGCGTTTTATTTAAAAGAAACTTAGAGTACTTTGACATAGAATATATATATTGGATTTCAAGGGTTTTTTATTTTATGCGCGGAACCCTGATGATTTTTCTAAAATAAAAGTAGCCTAAGTTATTCCTTATAACATCAGCTATCTGCTAGTGAAAGTCCCGTCAAAATCGGTCCAGCCGTTTCGGAGATTACCCGGAACAAACAGACAGACAGACAGACAAAAAAATTAAAAATGTTTTTTTTGTTATTGGTACCGTATATACTTTCATATGCATTTAGTAAAAATCTGTTATTTTGACATTACAAACAGACACTTCAATTTTATTTATTTGTATAGATTAATAATATAATCAATTCCAATGTTTAAATATTAAACCCTTGATTGCAAGTTAAAACACTTGCAATCATATCCAATATAAGATATGTTAAAATAAATTATACAGCGCCAGAGGGTCGCAGTGTGCAGAAGGGAATCGTATGCCAGACATCTTTATCATCGATGTAATGATTTATGCTATAGTAGTCCTTCGACATTAAAACACGTTTAATCAAAGATTTGAACTGTAGTTCTGGCAAATCGGTAATCCTAGAAGGAATTTTGTTGAAGAACCTAACACTGTTTCCGATAAACGACTTGCTGGTTTTACTAAGTCTGAAGCCAGGCAAGACAAGCTTGTTCTTATTGCGAGTATTTAAATTGTGCACGTCACTTTTTTTATTGAAACTAATAATGTTCTTGCGTATATACATGATATTTTGGTATATATATAAGGATGGTAAAGTAAGTATGTTTATCTCCTTAAATAGATCCCGAAGTGACTCACGAGAACCCATATTATAAACAGATCGGACTGCTCTTTTCTGTAATATAAAAATTGATTCAACGTCAGCAGCCGATCCCCACAATAAAATACCGTAGGACATAATACTGTGGAAGTAAGCAAAATATACCATTCTAGCTGTAGCCACATCTGTCACCTGTCTAATTTTCCTAACAGCATATGCAGCAGAGCTAAGTTTTCCAGACAGTGCTTTTATATGGGGCCCCCATTGCAATTTGGAGTCTACTGTAACGCCCAAAAATACGGTTGATGGGACCAGATCTAATGCTCTACCGTCAAGTTTTACTTGTGTTCCTATATAGGCCACATTTGTCGTTGAAAACTTTATACATTTGGTTTTTTCTGCGTTTAGGAGAAGATTATTGGCTGAAAACCAATCAGATACCTTATGAAGTATATCATTGGGTTCTATAAGATACCTATCATTCCTATTTACTTTAAATATAAGTGACGTGTCATCAGCAAACAAGACTATGTTTGACATTGTATCGTTTATCATATATGGCAGGTCATTAATATAGACCAGAAACAGGAATGGCCCCAAAATGGATCCTTGAGGTACTCCCATTTTAACTAGTGAGCCCGTGGATGTGACGTTATCAATCACCACTCTTTGATCCCGATTTATCAAATAGGAGGTTACAAGATCTATAGACCTACCTTGGATTCCATAGTATTTAAGTTTCAGAATGAGTGTGCGGTGGTCCACGCAGTCGAATGCTTTGGACAAATCGCAATTCTCCCAGGCCCCTAATACTGTTTTAATGAGAGTAGATCCAGCATCCTCTGTAGATCTCCCCCTTGTGAATCCGAACTGTTTGTCATGTAATATTTTATTCTTGTTAAAATGTTCCAACAATTGATTTAATATAATTTTCTCGAAGATTTTGCTTAAGACTGGTAGCACGGATATTGGCCTATAGTTTGATGCATTATTTAGGCATCCGGCTTTAAACATGGGTACAATTTTACTAGATTTCATCAAATCGGGAAATATACCTTCCGCGCCTCGTTGGAGGTCGTCCCACGCTGCGTTTTCCGGTGCGCGGTCTACATTCGAGAACCTTTGTGCCCCAACGGCCATCAGTTCTACGAGCAATGTGCCCTGCCCATTGCCACTTCAGTTTACTAATTCTTTCAGCTATGTCGACAACTTTAGTTCTTCTACGGATCTCCTCATTTCTGATTCGATCTCGTAGAGAAATACCAAGCATAGCTCTCTCCATAGCTCGCTGAGTGACCTTGAGCTTTCTTATGAGGCCCATTGTGAGTGACCACGTCTCTGTTCCATATGTCATCACTGGTAACACACACTGGTTAAAGACTTGCGTCTTGAGGCATTGTGGTATTGTTGACGAAAAGACGGTGCGAAGTTTCCCGAACGCTGCCCAGCCGAGTCGGATTCGACGATTGACCTCTTTCTCGAAGTTGGACCTACCTAACTGGACAGTTTGTCCTAGGTAGACATACTCGTCAACAACTTCGAGAACAGAGCTCCCAACGGATATTGGGATGGGTATTTGACATGACTTTTGTCTTGCCCATGTTCATCTTAAGGCCCACCTGTTGGGAAACTCTGTTGAGATCATCGAGCATTGTGCTGAGCTCTTGCAGCGATTCTGCCATGACTACGATGTCATCGGCAAATCGAAGGTGAGTGATATACTCCCCATTGATGTTAATGCCGAATCCTTTCCTCTCCAGTAGCTTGAAGGCATCCTCCATTGCAGCGGTGAACAGTTTCGGGGAAATGACGTCCCCCTGTCTCACACCTCTCTGCAATGAAATTGCCCCCGTGCTCTGTTCATGTACTCGGACCGACATGGTGGCGTTTCTGTATAAGCACTTCAACACTTCAATGTAGCAAAGCAATCTTGCACCGCTGCAGAGACTGCAGCACTGCCCAGGTTTCGATCGAATCGAAGGCTTTCTCATAGTCCACAAACGCCAGGCATAGTGGCAGATTATACTCCTCGGTCTTCTGTATAACCTGCCGCAGCGTATGGATGTGGTCTATGGTACTGAAACCTTTTCGGAAACCGGCTTGTTCGGGAAGCTGGAAGTCATCAAACCTGCGCTCGAGACGATTCGTGATGACCCTTGAAAACAGCTTATAAAAATGGCTCAGAAGTGAGATGGGTCTATAATTCTTCAATAGTGTGTTATCACCCTTTTTGAAGAAGAGCACCACCTCATTTCTGTTCCACGCTTCCGGCGTTGTGCCCTCGAGTAAGACGGAATTGAATAGCTTCTGAAGGACTTTAAGTACCGGTGTGCCACCCGCTTTCAGAAGCTCTGTCGTAATTCCGTCTCCACCCGGCGCCTTGTTATTTTTAAGCTGTTTCAAGGCCATCCTAATCTCGTACAGGCTGATGTCCGGGATATCCTCGGTATAGTGTCGGGTTAGTTTGGCTCGCGGGTCTTTGTCAGAGCCAATGGTAGGTATAGTAACCGAGGTGTATAACTGCCGGTAGAAGTTCTCAATCTCTCTCAAAACCTCTGGCTTAGTCGACGCTACACTGCCGTCCTCGGTCTTCAGCTTCATAATACGACTTTGCCCAATAGACTTGTCTCTTGCGAACACTTTGGAGCCTTGATTCCGCTCAATCACCTCTTTAACACCGTTAGTGTTAAAGGTGCGGATATCGTGACGCAAGGACTTCCATATCCGTCTATTGAGCAGTCGGTATGCTTCAGCATCACCGGAAGACTGCAGCGTCATGGCGCGTCTTTCTGCCATGAGGTCGAGAGTGTGATCGGAGAACTTTTTTGGTCTACCTTTACGGTGGGCTTTAAAGAACTTAGACCCAACCGTTTGGACAGTTTCTACAAACCTACCATTTAAATCGTCCACAGATACGCAATGTTCCAGGCACTCGAAGCGGTTTTGGAGTTCGAGTTGAAAGTTCTCGGGGTTTTGGATATGAGCACTAGAGGGCCGGAGCGTAGACCTCATCAGACGAGACCTCTCAACTTTGAGATTAATATTCAATGTGCCTCTTACCATTCGGTGATCACTACCGGTTTTCACCCTGTGGATCACAGAGACATCATTGAATATTTGCGTCCTATTGGTCATGATGAAGTCAATCTCATTCCTCGTGGAACCATCGGGACTCATCCAGCTCCACTTCCTGTGAGGCGGCTTTTGGAAAAAGGAGTTCATCATAAAGAGTCCCTCCTTTTCCAAAAAGTCGGCCAGCGTCTGTCCCCTGGGGTTCCGTTGCCCATATTCAAATTGCCCCACTCTCAACTCACCATCGCATCGAGTGCCCAGCTTTGCGTTGAAGTCCCGCATCACAACAGTGAAATGTGTCTTCGAGGTATGTATGGCCCTACTTACGTCCTCATACATACTCTCTACTTCATCATCTGGGTGTGTCGAGGTCGGTGCGTAGACCTGTATGACCTTCAACGAATACCTCTTGGATATTCTGAGTAAAAGGCACGCTACCCTGCTCGAGACACTTTCGATGGCCACTATACTGTTAATGAGGGACCTGCGGACGAGAAACCCGACACCACCTTGAGACAGATGTTCGCCTTCCCGGTAGTAGAATAAGTTGCCGGATTTCAGGGTTATCGTGTCCTCGCCCTCTCTTCGGACTTCTGATAGACCCATGACATCCCAGTGCAACTTATCTATTTCTTCTTCCAGCTCAACAATCTTTTCGTCTGCCCTCAGTGTGCGTGTGTTATATGTCACCAGGGCCAGTTTTCGTTTTGGGTGGTAGCCGGATCCCATCCGGAGATTCTTAGCACCCCCTGCCCCGCCGTTTCCGTGGCCGCTACCATGACCAGGAATGGCGGGGCTGCCGGGAACTGGGGGCCGGTGCTTATGTTGTGTTGTCATTTTGGAGGGAATTTGCCGATACTCACCACGCTTGGCAAGCGGGTTGGTGAGCGCAGAATTGCTACTGCTCAGCAAAAGGGCCGCTGCTGCCCATCCCACTGGTTAAGAGTCCCTTAGTCGACTTTTACGACCTCCACGGGAGGAGATGGAGTGGTGCTATATTCTTAATCCGGACACCACACGGATGAATAAATATGTGGGTACTTCCAAATAGTGATTGTAATAATCTGTCAAATAAATAGTTTTGCTTCTATCCCAACAATGGTTCCCAACAATCTTTGATTAGTAATTGATAAGATTCGCCCTGTAATCTTTTTTAAGAAGTTGTAGTTGAAACTGCTAACACTTACTTAAAAAATGTTAAGCAATTAAGGACTCATTAAGAAGGTAATTATTTATGCTAATTAGCTTTTAATTTATAAGCAGATGCAGTTAATTAAAATTACTTGTACTAAAGTATTCACTGGATTCATTGAAAAAACTGTATGAAAAGATTTTTAACAAAAATATTAATGTTTATGGGCCCACGTGACAGACAATGACGAGACATCTAAAGGCGTGGCGCGCAATTTTACTTGCGTCCCTGGAGCTCAGTTCCGAAGGTGACCACTCTGGCATATTCTTCCACCTTCCCCAGGGCGAAAGTAATCAATGATGGATTTCCATCGGGTCAAAACAAAGCCTTGTGTTAGCATATTTATCATGAAAAAGTTGAACATGTATATGTCTAAAAGTATGGGCTTTATGGGGATAGTAGAACTAAAGTTGTTCATTATCACAAGAAGTAAAATATTGTGTAGTTGAATAAAAGTTTAATAAGCCTAGTTACCTTTTATGGTGATGATCTCTTTCCAGTAACCCCCTTTGGTTGGGACACCAATGTGTAGCTCAGAGCCACCCGTTAGTGGTTTTAGAAGGTAAGAGTCTGACAGGCCCCTATGTCCTCCCCAAGACACAGGAAGATGAAGAAGATTTAACATAATTATTCTTAAAAACTAAAATAACCACCTTCCAGCGAAAACAAAAGCAGTCACCAATAAGAATACTGCTTATTCCTTCAAAGAAATATCAATATAAAAACCAGATACAACCATAAGCATAAGCATAAGAAATGTTTATTTATTTTATTCTTTATTGTACACCAGTTATTCAAAATACAATAAAAAGTATCACTTAGATTATAGAGTACAATGGGCGGCCTTATTGCACATGGCAATTTCTTCCAGGCATATAGTATACCTTTATCTTTGTTATTTCCATACACACAGTCTAATAAGCTATTATTTAAATCTGATATTCAATCAGACTACTAATTATATAATTCAGATGCTTTTCCAAAAGAAGCTGGAAGCATGATGCAAAATGCAGGTCAAGAAAGGCTGACCAGTAATTATTAAAAATAGTAGACATTACTAATAGTAGAAAAATAAAAATAAACTTACTTTGCCTTTCTGCATGCTTCTAATTCTTCAGTATCAACTGCTTTCAAGCTGTCTTTAAAAGATTTTTTATATTCCTTTTTAGTATAGTCATGATCTTTTTCTTTAACTGGAGGTTTGAAGTTCTCTAGCTTGTGTTGTGGTAATTGCTTCTTCTGATTCACTTCCTCTTGCTTTCTTAATAACTCTGCCTTTAGACTGAAAAACTGGAATAAAATAAAATATGATTATTCAGCATGTTCCTGTAATATAAATTATATATATATATGCCTTAATAAATGTTGTTACCGTAGATTTGTTAAAAAAGATTTTCTTTGAACTTCCATCGTTCATTTTCATGGATTGTATTGAAAATTCTGTGACACTCTTGAAAGTAATGTGATTCCCATAATCAAAAATAAAAATAATTTATTAATTTATAACGTACAAATTATTCAAGTACATAACCAGCTCTTTTAAATTATTATAAACCTACCACCAGTGGTGCTAGGATTTGATGCAAATCACAGAACACTATATACCAAGGGAAGAATAACGACTCCGTACAAAAAAGGTTGAGACAGATTTGATCCACGCCATCTAGTGGCACCCCAGAATAAGTTTTTGGAGGACATGGACAGGGCGGGAAATACGAAATAGTATTAAGATATGATAAAACAATTTTAAACGGATTAAATCGCGTGTATTATTGTTTTTTGTTTTTCCTGAAGTTTTAAACACTTTGCAGGATTCATGGTCGCACCCAGCAAAGTGTTGGAAACGTCAGGAAAAACAAAAAACAATAATACACGTGATTTAATCCGTTTAAAATTGTTTTATTATAATGTGTAATAATCGCGAAAACCTCAGACATTACTATTATAAAGATAATTGCTGCGTAGTAGACTACATTTTCTTTCTGGTTGTGTTGTGCAATAGAAACGCGTAATTATCTCAAATTAGCATTATCTACATATATAATCAATTTCCAATAGATGCTAATTCGACATATTATTACATTTCTATTGCACAGCCAGAAAGAAAATTTTACTTTATGCATTTCCTACTTATACAATATTATAAAAAAAAAACAGGAATTATAATAATTTTCTTTATTTAGGAATTAACACAAAACAAAGTTTCATAATCAAACATACAATTAGGTGCATTTAGTGATATACCGTTGGCAAAGCCTTCTGATTAGATCTGCAGGCATATTCACATTTTGATGTTAGCAAATAAATAAATTATATCATCCAGTTTACAATTTGGGGTTCTTAATCACTATGTTGTAATAGGGCTCTTGGTTATTGTGCGTGTAGTAAAGTAATATTATTTTTCTATAAACACGACAGTAAATACCTTAAATTATACCTTAACGTCATAAACGTTACAATTTGGTGCCGTTAAGGGCAAGTTCCTGATAACATATCTGGACAAAAAGTGTTACATACAATTTTTATGTACAACATACAAATTCTGTTCCATTTTTTATTTGTCTAGTAAGGTGGCTTGTTACGTGGTGAAACAGACCATAAAAGTGTTATACAATAATAATTAAGAATTATGTATTTTTTATTGTTGACGTTATGCATACAATAAAATATTCTTCATCCATTGGTATCTCAAGTCTCAGTTGATCTGTTATATTCATATGAAAACAGATCAACTGAGACTCAGGATATCAGTAAGTTATAAGTGGGCTCAGGGTAAGTTGCTCATGAGCTTTTACTAATTTATTATATGCTTCTAGTGCTTTTAGCAAACAAAGCACTAGAAGCGTAAAAGCAAAGAATAATTTATTTCATTTGTGCTTCAAAATATCAATTTTTCTTTTTAACGATGCTTTCGAAGCTTCCTCTGAGAACTGACGATTTTTGATCGTACAGTGTCTCTTCACACAAATATATGATATATTTTCTATAAAGTAATTAAGATTGTGTTCCCAATGTGCTGGACAAGCCTTAAAAAAGTCATGATTGACCGACTCTTTAATACTTTTAATTATTCTTTTAAGGACGTTATTTTCGTGACCCATATCTTTAAGCATTGTGTTTGCTACCGAAGCACAGGATTCTGTATAGTTTATTACATTTAAATGGGGATACATTAAGCTCTGCTTTTCGGAATTGTATTCCCTAAATTCTATAAATAAATGTTCTATGAACAATTTTTCTTTTGCAATCAAAACATTATCGCAGTTTGTGCATGTGTAATTAAGTCTCTTAATCAAAAATCCACAAACATATGCACAGGCCTGGGATTCACCACTTGATAGTTCAGCATTACATAAATTTTCAAGTTCCTCAGACAAAACTGAGGAATGTGAAAAGTTTTGTAACACTGCATTTGTATCATGTGTGCATATGTTTGTGGATTTGGTCAAAACCTCTTTATAATTATTAATTATTGATTCGCAGTAATCACTTTCGCAGTTTCCTGTGCCTAGGTGAGTCAGGTTGCTCAAGATAGAAGTTTTTAGGGCTGCTACAAATTGTCCAGCTGTTGGATTGTAGTTTGCACCACAATTACCCCGAATGCAGCCGAACAGGTTTTCTAATGGGTCCTGCTGTAGTCTGCGGGTGGCAAGACTTTTAATATCCGTATGCTTTTTACGGAGTTTATTCCATAAAAGCGCGACTGCATTCAGGGTCCACACCCATCCTTCTTTTGAAGGTGGTGTGCGTTTGCAGCCTACAAATTTTAAATTATTAAAAAATAATATCCTTTCCTTGAATAATGGGAGATGTGGAGTGTTTTCTCTCAAATTTGTTGCGTAAATTTTGCCCCGGCGCAGATCTGAAGAATCGCTATTTACAGAATCGAATAATTTGTCCATTTTTGATACTACATCAACAGTTACAGCTGCTTCTGAAGTCAGTTGCCCTGAAAATATAAATAAATATGTATTTAATTCTATACGTGATTTAGGCTGGTAGGGCCCCCTGGCGTTTGATAATGAGATATGTATCAATCAAATGTATTCCCCTTCACAAACATATGTACCACAATATAAATCTGCGGCAGATTATACGTGCTTGGTATAGGAATTAATACTTTTAATGCCTATTCCAACTGGTTGGCTTCCACATTGGTTTTCCTGTTAAGAGCTATCGAAATAATTTCAGCATGGCTACCAATCTACTCGAATATCTCCGAACATACTTCGTTTTACTCAATTATACTCAATTCCATTATGTTTTACAAAGGTGGACTCGAAATAGAATAATTCAGTAAAAAATAATTAAAATTTTACAACTGAGTGATTGTATATTATAAAAGTATAGAATTATATATTTTAAATACACATAATTTTTATGTATTTATATGTTTTCTGTGTTATATAATTATGTTACCTTTATTTATATATTGTAATATGCAATCATCTTAACAGCCACAGGACGTCCACTGATGAACAAAGGCCTCCCCATTAAATTTCCACAACAAGTGGTTACATGCTGCCTTTATCCAACGACACCCAGCGACCTTCAGCAGATCGTCCACCTCGTTGGAGGTCGTCCCACGCTGCGTTTTTCGGTGCGCTGTCTCCACTCGAGAACCTTTTTGCCCCAACGGCCAGCAGTTCTACGAGATATGTGCCCCGCCCATTGCCACTTCAGTTTACTAATCCTTTCAGCTATGTCGGCAACTTTAGTTCTTCTACGGATCTCCTAATTTTTTTGCCGACTATGCACTATAACCCCACTACGTTTGATGCTATTATGTATTGCGGTTTGAGAGATAGAGCAGGTACTAAGAGCGTTGTAAAAATGTATTTTATTCGAGATTTCTTGCATGGGGATCTCCTTAGAGGTTGACATTTTATAATAATTAATAATATTTTTGTTGTGATGGAGGCCATAGTAACATATGCTGTGAATTTTTTAACTAGCTAGATATTATGGTTCCAAGATCCAGACTGACAGACGGATGGACGGCGTTGGCATATTAATAAGGTCGGTACTCTTTAGGTTCGGCAGATTGCAAACTGTTTTTATTATAAACTTACCTCCTGAGATTTTTGCCATCATCCCGGCAGCAACTGTATGGCTCAAGACTTGTGCTGCCAATTTTACCCTCATTTTTTGCTTGTTGTTAGGATTGAGGTGTTCTAATTTTAGACCTGGAGCAAATACAAAATTGGGGTTCTGGTTATCCAGCTCATAAAATGATTTTATGTGGCTCCATTTTGCAACACCTAGAATTAAAACAAGTTGCATAAGTATGTATCACAAATAAAATGTGTCGATTTATTACTTTTACCTTCAATATAAGAACACTTGTTTTTAGTTCTTACCTATTCCACTTTTATTTTTTGATGTTATTTCTGGAGTAAATAGTATATCATACTTCATAAATAAATTTCTGAAGCACTTCAGAAGATGAGGTGGGTCATACATATTGATAATTTGTATATTATCAATAGTTATGTAGGGATTTTTAACTGTGGCACCCAAGATGGCCAAAGCCCGTCTATTCACCCCATCCATATCGCAAACTGTTGCAGCTATACTTAGACCCGCCTGTAGACATTCATGTATCATCTAAAAAAAAACATTATGTTAATAAATGGAATAACACACTGATTATTATTTTCTAAATTAATATATAAGTTTACAGTACTTGAGAAAATATAACAGTGAAATAGTTCTGTGTTAAAGTTAGGTAGCTGTAAAATTATAGTATTTTAGATTGCTTTGATTACCTCTTTTATCAGGATTGCCAGTCTGTCTGCTGTCACATATGCACTTGACAGGTAATAAGCCAGAGGCTGTTTTATCTTTTTTCTAATGCCAGCTATCATGAATACTAAAGCATGTGAAGCTATTTGTGAGCTTCTACCTTGAAGTCCATGGTCTTGAAAACCTTCTATTATATCGTTCTTACGGTTATACATTAGATTTTTTTTTATCGACATTTCATCAAACATAAGTATATATTCATTGTCGGATGGTTTTTGCAGCTCTGCTGTTCGTTTTAGAACAGAAAAAATACATTTATTAACACCCACATTGAGGCAGAATTGGCTCAAAAGAAATTTTAATGTTGATTGAGCTGGAAGAGTAAACAGTCTTCTCATTAGTCTGTAGCATGTTGGTGATCTTTTGTATAACCTCAGAGCTATAACTTTTTCTTCTGTAGTCCATCTCCTTCCTTTGGACTTTTTATTAAAGTTTTTAATTTGTGCCTGTGCAACAAGGCAAATGTAGGTGTTAATTTTTTCATCAAAACTTCAACTGACTCGTTTTTATTTAATTCTTTTAAAACAGCCTTGTTTTTTAATTTTTTTATCCTATTTCGCAACTGGCATATATTTTTTAGGTGTTTTCTGCATTTTGCTAAAATATATTTTTCTTTTTCAGTTTTAGGCACATTTGTTGGTGTCTGAGATGGAATATTGGTTTCAAGTAGTACTTCGGATTGTGTAGTATTTTCAGTGGAACCGACTTTCTTTTTTTCAAATGAAGCATGCAACAAGCGTGAGGGCCCAGGTATAGGTTCAAATGACTTTTTAAAGGGTGGTGGTGTGTTTTGATCAGCATAACGGTTGGTTACATCATTCAAAACTTGCACTTGACAATATGATGGACCCGGTTGAGGTTCAGTCTGAAATTTAAAAATAAGTATGGTTCAGTCTGAAATTTAAATATAAGTATGGATGTAGTAGTAGTACTAGCAACAAGTATTAACCCAAATAGGCACTACATCAGTAGTTGTAATAACAAAACTTATATAAAGCAAATTTATAGTTTGCCATAGTGCGACTAATGCAAGTCAATATATCTACCATTTTGATGATTCTATCTTTGACCAAAAGGTTGACTGATAGAGAATACCATATGGCATATGGAGTCCATCTTTTTTACCATTTTTAATTTTTTATGAAGCTTTATTAAATAAAAATACTTATTTATTAGGATATACCTAATAAATAAGTATTTTTATTTAATACAGCAGAGATATAAATCTTTAAAAAAACCACATACTTCCTTATATGAATATACCCAATTTATTCATGAAACTACTACAAACTTAATTTATGGTGATATTTCTAAAGTTGTTATTAGTTACATGTTAAATAAATTACCTCTTTGTTGTCATCTGGAACAGCAAATCTGTGAAGCTTCTTTGATGTTAAAGGGTAATCACTAAATGATGTCCTTAGAAAATGGCTGTTGCAGAGCATTTTATGTTCTGTATGCAGTTTATGCTGGAATTCTGGTGTCCAGTATTCTTTATCAGGAAAGCAGTACTTTGCCCATAATTCACAGCTGAAACATAACTATATTTAAATATCTGATGATACTCTATCCGTCTAAATGTAAACAAAGGTAGTGCCTAGTAGGTAGTAATCAGGGTAGCATGATATAGTTGGAAGGTTACTTAGTAAATTACGATGATGTAAAAAAAAATAAGTGAGCTAATTAGTTAGAATAAGTTAAATAATGTTTATTAATTTAATCATTTGAAAACATCTATTGATTTCTGAGAAAACTTCAACTATATCTAGTGACTGGTTCCTTATCTGCTTTGACCACTGTATGTGCTAATGACATATTAATGTATCCATAGTTCAAGACAATCTAATCCAATAGTCCTTCTGGCCTACTTTACTACCAGAATAACTTATAATTGAATCTTTTGCAGCCATACAGAACAAAATATTATAGATATAGACAGTCTGTTTTCATTTTAAGCATCATTATCATATGGGTAAATTAGGGCTTGAATTGAAATGCATATCTTGGCATGAACAAAATTGAAATGTTCTGAATCTGTCATATTTTAGAAAAACAGTGTGCCAAGATAATACTTGTAAGTTGTACATCTTATGTAAATTCTCAATTTGTAAACAAACATCCCTCAGTGTGGCAGTTAATCTGTCCCATAAATTCTTGTGATGTCCGGTTTAACAATATAGCACTATTCCATCTCCTCCCATGGATGTCACAAATGGTGACTAAGGGCTCTAAAACAGAGGGATGGGTAGCAGCATTCTTTCTATGAAACAGTAGCCATACTGCCCTCACCAAACCGCTTGTTAAGCATGGTGAGTACTGGCACATTCTCCCTAAAATGACGACATGATTGTGGAAATCTATGGGCGAGGCCTTTGTTCAGCAGTGGACGTCCTAGGGCTGATGTGATGAGGGGGAATAACGGGATGTGGAAGCCTGGCTGTAGTTCAGTAACTTTGTTATTGAAACCCTAGCGCATTACAAACAATATTGAATAATTCATACATTTTATAAATACATACCGCAGTGTGTTCGTTTTTCCGGGTTTGGGAAAGCGAAACAATGTAGTTAGTGGATCTCCAGCCGGTGAACGACCACACTTATAACATCGCCGCAGACTTTCTGCGTTTGCTCCCGACATATTCACGTTTTAAGAGTCACTTTCTCACAAAGTCACTAACTCCAAATACAAAAACAGATTCACTATCACAAAAAACAGACAGGAGTCCTATCTCAAAAGAGTCTCTATCTCGAAACACATAAACTGAGTCAATATCTCGAAATATACATTCAGATTCACTATCTATAAATATTTGGATCGCACTCAGGTCGAAACAAATGGAATCACAAAACTGTTGAGTTGAAAGCGGACGGTCGGTACGACTTCAGCGACAACTAACAACCAACTCCGCCATCTTGGATTCTTGGCCGACTAGCCAGGTCATTCGTCACATCAGTCATATTATTGGTCTGATTAAAGACCCAAAATCAATTTTTTAGTCTTTTTTTAGGTCCCAGTATTTTTCACTTTTACTTTGGCCACACTTTGAATAGCCCTTGAACATGTGTCGTTGATTCGACGTATAAAGTTGACACCGCCTGTGATATGATGCAAATGCAATCAAATGGTATACTAGTAAGAGGTATATTCATCTATGTACTAAAAATCAACTTTGGTCAAAATCAAATCAAAATGAAAAATCAAATGTACAGTGTACACCCTCGTTAGGGATATTAAGTGGACAAACATCGATGTTTTTACATCCATGTTAAGTCGATTAAAACATCGATACATCGATGGTACGAGAATAATATCGGAACATCGATATTTTCATATTCCAATACAGTCGAATTCCAATAAGTACTCACCCAATAAGTAGATGCTTCCCCTCAATTTTCACCTCCACTATGAGCTACGCTGTCACTCACCCAATGCTAATCATTTATATTTTCATACGTGTGTACACATCCTTTATTCATGTGTATGTAACAGCGCACGCGTTATATGAAGCTTACTATTCAAAGGAGAAGGGTCGTTTTGTAAGCGAGTGTCGAGGTCGGTGCGTAGACCTGTATGACCTTCAACGAATACCTCTTGGATATTCTGAGTATCAGGTACGCTACCCTGCTCGACACACTTTCGATGGCCACTATACTGTTAATGAGGGACCTGCGGACGAGAAACCCGACACCACCTTGAGACAGATGTTCACCTTCCCGGTAGTAGAATAAGTTGCCGGATTTCAGGGTTATCGTGTCCTCCCCCTCTCTTCGGACTTCTGATAGACCCATGATATCCCAGTGCAACTTATCTATCTCTTCTTCCAGCTCAACAATCTTTTCGTCTGCCCTCAGTGTGCGTGTGTTATATGTCACCAGGGCCAGTTTTCGTTTAGGGTGGTAGCCGGATCCCATCCGGAGATTCTTAGCTCCCCCTGCTCCGCCGTTTCCGTGGCCGCTACCATGACCAGGAATGGCGGGGCTGCCGGGAACTGGGGGCCGGTGCATATGTTGTGTTGTCATTTTGGGGGGAATTTGCTGATACTCACCACGCTTGGCAAGCGGGTTGGTGAGCGCAGAATTGCTACTGCTCAGCAAAAGGGACGCTGCTGCCCATCCCTCTGGTTAAGAGTCCCTTAGTCGACTTTTACGACCTCCACGGGAGGAGATGGAGTGGTGCTATATTCTTAATCCGGACACCACACGGATATCCGGACACCACACGGATGTCTTTGTGGTTCGCGATTGTCTGTGTGACTGTGGGAAATTTCCTGATGTTATGAAAATTATTCCTTTATTTAAATCACAACTGATCCTACTAATTTTAGACCTATTTCGGTGCTACCTACATTTAGCAAAATATACGAAAAGCATATTTTGGATCAAATGCACAGGCATTTTAGTAAGTGTCAGTTACTGCATTGCAAACAGTTTGGGTTCACCAAGGGTGGTTCAATAACTGATGCTGGTGTTGAACTTTTAGGACATATTTTCAGTGCTTGGGAGGATTCACACGATGCCCTGGGCATCTTTTGTGATTTGTCTTAGGCATTTGATTGTGTTCTTCACGAAATATTGATCAGGAAATTACTTCACTATGGTGTAAAAGACTCTGCACTGGATCTTTTTGTCTCATATTTGAGTAATAGGATTCAGAAAGTTGTTGTGTTAACGGTAAGAGGTCTCCTGGGTCTGTGGTCACAATGGGAGTTCCGCAGGGCTCAATTCTTGGTCCATTTTTGTTTCTTATTTATATAAATGACCTACCTTATATCGTAAGGAATAATCACGAGATAGTGTTGTTTGCAGATGACACTTCACTTTTATTAAAACTCAAACGCCAACATCTGGCTACTGACGATGTAAATAGCGCTATCTCCAGAGTAGTCCACTGGTTTAATGTTAACAATTTACTCTTAAACGAGAAAAAGTGCATTAAATTTACTACACCCAATGTTAGAATTGTAAAAACCAGTGTGCTAATGAATGGTGCGGAGTTGGATCTTGTGGACACAGCACTTTTTTAGGGATCACTTTAGATTCTAAGCTGCAGTGGGGCCAACACATACTTAAATTGTCGAAAAGGCTTGGTTCTGCAGCATACGCGGTTGTGAAAATTCGCAATTTAACAGACATAGAAACCGCCCGACTAGTATATTTTAATTATTTTCATAGTGTAATGTCGTACGGCATTCTATTGTGGAGGAATGCTGCCGACATTCGAACTATTTTTGGGCTACAAAACGAGCCATTCGGTCAATCTATAAGTTAAGCCCGAAATATTCACTCACGGAGAAATTTAAGTAGATTAATATAATGACATAATAATGTCTTAGGTTTTCGCGAGTATTACACATTATAATAAAACACTTTTAAACGGATTCTATCGCGTATATTTTAGATTTTTGTTTTTCCTCACGTTTCGAATGCTTTTTAGCATTCGTGGTCGCAGGCTGACTGATACGCGATAGAATCCGTTTAAAAGTGTTTTATTATAATAATATAATGACGTTCCCATCTCAGTACATTTTTGAAAATGTTTTGTACATATATAAAAATATTAATCTCTTTGCGAAAAATAGTGATATTTATAGTATTAATACCAGGAACAAACATAAACTGGTTGTTCCTGCCACTAGGCTCCAGAAGATAACCAAATCATTTACATCTGTGCGTTTTACAATAAAATCTCAAGCTATATTCAAAAATTAAGTCTTAATAAATTCAAGTCCATTATAAAGCAGAAGCTGTGTAGAAAGGGTTTCTATAAAGTTACAGAGTATATGGACGACTAAAATGCTTGGGATTGAGCTGCTCTAATTTTCATAGGCTTATACTGACATTGTTGGTTTTTGATGTATTTATCAAATACAATTGCCATTTTTTTATGTTGACATTTAAATTACGTCATTATTACCTATAATGGATTACATTAATTCATGTAATAACGTTTGATTATTCTATTCTATTATTTCAGATAATGACATTCAATTATTCTATATTTGTTTAAATTAATGACTTGTTGATTTTTATATATTCAATTTATTTTGATTTGTTACTGTACTGGCAGTGCGAGAACCATGTGGGTTGTTTTTGTATTTTGTTTTATTGACGTGATAGTTGTCTGGCAGTTTAGGTATGTCATGCTCGCTCGTGTTCTGCTGATGGTGGCGTCGTGTATTGGGTCGCTAAGTTTCCCTGCAATATGGTTGAGCTAAGCGACGCTGATGCATGAGTCATGCTCGTGAACGGGTGCCGTCTGTTGGGAGTGGTCAGCCAAATGCTGCCATGACAACTGAATCAAAACTAAAAAAGAAATACATTCAGGCTTATTTTGTAGACTTTTTAAGAAGTTTAGACTCTTTTCTCTTACATTTTTTTCACATAACCTTGATTTGGACAACAATGTGCTCATAAAATATTGTAACATTTAATATGATTTAAAAAGAGTAACCATGGAGTTTCTTGCCCGTTCTTCTCCATAGGAAATCCACATCTTGGAACGCGGCAATTAAAGTCTCGATGATTCATAAGTGCCTGTATATGGTTTACATGAATAAAAATATTTTTATCTATGTCTTTATCTTTAAATAACGTTTAAATAAAATATTCTATTACAAGATCCAGCTATTATTTATTTTACTTAATATGGTAGCAGAGCGTATTAATTAATAAACTAATTTAAAAAAAGAACTAAGCATAGCGTCAGACTCAAATACTAAAATCGAGTCACTGAACAAAGAGAATTTTGAAACATGGTGAATACAAGTGAAGGCCGTACTCATCAAAAATATCATCAGTGGAGACCATACACGCGGGAAGCATAGCGGATCAAAATGTTACCCCTGCACCTAATAGCCCTGAAATGTGTGATGCTGAGGATTCTACGAACTCGTCTGCGCAGTGTGCAGGCCCCATGGTGGCTGACAGCATTCATGAACTCTCGCAGAAACGCCAGCATCGACATGAACTTAATCTTTGAAGAGCTACGAGCTGTACGAGCAGAGATACAGGTTTTTAGGAATGTGATGGAGGTAGAAATGGCGGAAATAAAAACATCTATTTAAACCTACAATACCCGTATTGACAGTCTTTCAAAAGCGCTGGAATATGTCTTTCCAATTTTTTTTCTGAGAAGGCGAATACCGATTTAGAATTTAATGACTTAAAAAAATGGTTGCATTAATCGGTGTCTTGATCTGGTGAGGTGTTGAAGCCTCACTAACGGTCGAAATTAATAATTAATCTAAGCTCAAATATTTTGATTTAGAATTGTGAACTTGATCTGTATTTGTGTACAGACCGCATTTAACACAAAAACAAACAATTTCCCAGTCTCAAAAGATTTCGGGTTAGATTGATTATTAATTTCAGTCGTATGTATGTATTTTTTATGTAGTATTCGATTTAGATTCGCGCTAATCTTGCGTTCACGCTTCAAGCAAGCGCAAAGCGATACACGACTATGAGCGGAATGGTGTGCGGAACGTAGCTGGATTGGTTTATCCTGGAGTTCGCAAAGGAGGCGCGAGAGAGGCGGCAAAACCAAATTTGAAATCATGCAAACAATATTGTGTGAAGCCTGACTAGTCATCATACGAACATTAAACTCAATGAGACTAGAAATATTATTAGTGGTTGACATAGGCCCGGGGGGGAGTTATGACCCCATGACCCCCCCTGGAACCGCCCTTGAGGGGACCGTCATCGTTTCCATTCTTGACAACAGTTGATGCCGCTGTTTCCCAAATCTCACCCAGCCTATGGAGCGCTTAATTTAGTTGACGATGATAAACATTGGGACGATACTCTCAATGAGGTCAGTGACAATCCCATTAGTCTGCGTTTTATTCGCCATCATGTTGGTCTTCTACGCATCGACAGCCAGGGTTCGACTTATTGCTGTTCAGTCAGCGCACATTATAGTGAGTGATCTCAAACGACAACGTGTCGACACAGTACCTGGCAGCGTTGAAGCGCGCGGAATGCTCACTTGAAGCGCGCGGTCTGCTCGCTTGAAGTACGCTATCTGTGGGATGGTAGGATGGCAGATGCAAGCGCACTCACAAAATGTATCCTGATATTATAAAAGTATTGTACAACATACGATTTAAAGCCCTAATTTAAATGACAAAATGAGTGGTGTGGTTATAGTGAATGATTGGACTGTAAATACTGGGCGGCAAAAGGGCAAACTACATTTTATTGAATTTATTGATGACACACAGTGCCATGCGGGACGGGCGTTTCCAAACAAAAGACAATAGCGTGCGGTCTGGCTGCTGCTGACTGAGCTGGATGCAATATGCGGCAGGCCTATGGGTCGTGTCATTCGGAGATATAACATACTCCCTATACACCTATTACACGTTCCTAATAAAAGAGTAGGTCATTATTGCACGTTTTAAACAAATTCCACGCGTGCGAAGCCGCGGGAAAACGCTAGTAATATTATATAAATAGTGTGTATATGTTTAGTTATAAAGTGTATTTAAATAATACTCTTCATAACAAATAAATGTAAGTAATGTCTTAATATAGCCAACTTTAACCGTTGGACGTTATCACAATATTCCCACTGCATACTCGAATCATCAGTGGTCATGCTGAGCCTTTGAGGTCATTCAGTTAGTATATCGAGAATTTCAACCAGAGTGAAGTTATCTGTCAGTCCACACCCACCAATCAAATCTGGAAAAGTTGACAGACAATATTGACCATTTGCAGTGCATTCATTCATTGCTAATTTCATGGTTATCTGACAACCATCTCGCTGGCCGTGACGACAGAAATTTCTACACAACGAAAAAAACGGAATCTTTTGTTTACAAGCCAAACTTATTTATATAGTTAATAACCGATTGATTTGTCATATGAAAAGTTTCATAAGAAAAACACATCTCATAGAAACGATAGTCGATAGCCACTTGCATAAAATAGTGTCTTGTGCGTGAGACCAAAATGTCAACTCCAGCCAGAAGACGCCTGATGAGAGATTTCAAACGGTTTGTATCTATTTATGCATCTAATTCATTTACATAAAAAATCAGTAATCGACAATAGCTTTTGTGAAATCTTGGTTTCAGTTTCCAATAAAAAATTCTTTGTCCTAAAGTGTTGTGCTGATTCATCAAATTACATCACAGTCATTTAAATCGATTTCTATTATGTTTTACATTTCAAATTAGATCTTCAACAGCAAAGTTTGTGGAAGGTGGAGATCTATATTCTGTCGAACATTGAGAGTAGGATATCTATAAGTAGACATCTACGTCACTCGGTGTTTAAACGTCGTTTGTTGGTAGACTTAGTTTGATTGTCAGTATTTAGGTTATCCAAATACTTTTTATACAGAACCAATGTTGCTGATGCATGATGTCCAACCTGTTCATTGTTAGTATTTTTTCTCGAAACCCATTTATTAGTCATTTTATGCCCTTGATTTTGTTGTATAGGTTTCTATGAGAATACAAAGGATGTAAAATAGTACTAAATAGAATTTAATTCCAAGTCTCTTATTATTATTAATATTATAGAAAGGGAACAATATGTTCATGTATTTGTCAGGGTAAATAATATGGTTATTCATACTATTTAATTTATGTATTTTTTATATCACCTGCAGCCTACAGGAGGATCCACCTACAGGAGTCTCGGGAGCTCCCACTGACAACAATATCATGATCTGGAATGCAGTGATATTCGGACCCCATGACACTCCGTTTGAAGATGGCACATTCAAGCTCACAATAGAATTTACAGAGGAATATCCAAACAAACCTCCAACAGTTCGATTTGTGTCTAAAATGTTCCACCCAAATGTATATGCTGATGGAGGAATCTGCCTAGACATCCTACAAAACAGATGGAGCCCGACATATGATGTTTCAGCTATTTTAACTTCTATACAGGTAAATATAAATTTAATTTTTATAACTTCAGCACAATGGACCCAATAGGGTTGAAGTGCGTTCGGCTGAGGCTGAGCCCGTGGGAGCCAAAAAAAAATATAAATTTAATTTCAGGGCTCTATAGCTGCTAACTGTAAATAGCTAATACTGTAACATCTATACAAACAAATAAAATTGAAGTGTCTGTTTGTAATGTCAAAATAACAGCTTTTTACTAAATGCATACGGAAGTATATACGGTACGGTATAGCTGTAACAAAAAAACAATTTTTTTTTTTTTTGTCTGTCTGTCTGTTTGTTCCGGGTAATCTCCGAAACGGCTGCACCGATTTTGACGGGACTTTCACTGGCAGATAGCTGATGTTATAAGGAATAACTTAGGCTACTTTAATTTTAGAAAAATAAATGTGGTTCCGCGCAAAAAAAAAACTTGATTTCTAATATATATAGTTTATCTCGAAGTACTCTAAATTTCTTTTAAATTAAACGCGGGTGAAACCGCGGGTCCCAGCTAGTTTATTAATATAAATTGAAATGCATATAACCTAATTATAACTGCTTGAATCATTGTTCATTAGTCATCTCATTGCATAAATCATGCTATAACTGTTATCAACTAAATGCAGAAAAATTTAATAGAAATACATAATATACTAGCTGCAGGCAGCTGAAGACAACAAACTAACAAACTATTGATTCGAATTTACAGTGGGGTGCTCATATAAAGGCTCTGTCCAATAAGTTAAGTCAGAAAAATTAGGCAACTAACTGATGTAGCTACGGCCAGACTTGTATATTTTGCGTATTTCCACAGCATAATGTCATTCTGTTGTGGGAAGCGGCAGCTAATGTACATTCAATATTTATATTACAGAAAAGAGCCATCCGCAGCATCTATGATATGGGTCCTTGTGAATCACTTAAAGAGATTTTTTAAAATATTAACATACTGACAGTGCCCTCCCTTTACATTATTGAAAATATTATGTTTGTCTGTAAAAACCTGCTAATGTTTAATGTAAAGAGCGACATTCATTGTATAAATACTAGAAATAAACATAATATTTAGATTGTCAAAAACCAATAACTCATTCTTAGGAAACTGTATTCGATTTTATAACAAGATACCTAAAGCAATTACTGATCTCACAGATGGGAAGTTTAAAGCACACGTCAATACAATTCTCATAAAAAATGCCTACTATAGGGTTAGGGACTATGTTGACCATAGGGACTTATGGCGTTAGCTACTTTCTGCACATGTGGCTTCCCTGGTAATCAATTATATGTGAGGTGCTCTTTGTACTGCATAGCTGCTATTAGGCGTGTTCATAACGGCTATATATTGTTAACGCGTTAGAACGATACGTGATTTAAAAATCACCTAGTACTTTCTACGTTATAATATATTAGTTTGATATTTATTACTTCATCGAGCGCCGCGGTTTTGCCAACGTTGCGGCCCACAACAGAGAAATAGTTGAACATTTGTCCTCTTCGAGACATTTTGATTTAATATAACTCTTATTTACGTGAATAACAACCTAAACATGTAAATTTTTATTAACACTAAACTTAAATACTTATTTTTAAAGTTTCACAATACAAACTTAATAATTTCAAAGTTCATAATGAAATAATATCAACATTTCAAAACTATCACGCAACCGCTCGCAATCTCCCGTAAAATACAACTTATGACGTCAAGCGAGTCATCCGCATTGATTTTGTTCGAATATAATCGTAGATCAAATCAAAACGACTGTCGAATAAAAACAATTATATTAGGTACTTCTATTATTTATTAGTTTCGATTTAATATTGATAAGAATCTAGCTCTTATAACTGTGCTGTGAAAGCATAATTTTGCATGTGGCATAAAATAATGTCTAAGATATATTCGTTTCATTTTGATAGGAATCTAGCTCTTATGAGTATGAACTGAAAGCACAATTTTGCTTGTGGCACCTGATGAAATATGTGACGTCGGGGAAGCTGTGGTCGTTTAGTAATAAAAATAATAGGGCAATATAAATAACAGTTATCTGGTTTAATAAATAATAGGTGATATGATTATTATAAAATAATCGATTATATATTCAGCTAACTAATATATCAAACACTCCTAGCTGCTATATTTATATTTCAGCAATGTGTTGATAAAGTCTTAAACACATTTATGTGATATCTAATAATTTGTGTAAGACCTATCTAAATCAATATTGTACCCTCAATTATTTTAAAAGAGTATCCATGGAGTTTCTTGCCGGTTCTTTTCCATAGGACCAACGACTTGGAACCTGATCAACCAATTAGCTATAGAATTTATGTGGTATTAGGAATGATTGAATCATATTAGACCTCTTTCAGGATTACCAGAATTTGATGATCATAAGATCATAATCCTGTCTCAACAATTAATTTAATAGAAATCTACAGTGTGGAGGATCTATATCCAATATTGTATCTATATTCTTTATTAAATTAATCATGGATTTTCCTAATGTGAATTACCAGGCATTATATTCAATAATAAGGGGCGTGTGGTTGACTGAGGGATGACTGATCTGCATGGATGCATGCGTGTATTGTCTGATCATCCTCTGAAAATCCAAGACAGCTCCATCCACAGAGAGTATGTTAAGCCGTTGTTCCAGGTCGTCATAATGAATACGTATGACAGTTTTTACGGTCCGAAAGTATGACAATCAGCCTAGCCTAAATTGCAATTTGATTACTTTATTGGGTATTGTTATACAGTATATTGGGTCACTGACTATCCATACAACGAATTTGAGCTGAGCGATGCTGATGCATGATGCATCATTCTCTTGAATGAGTGACATCTGTTGGTCAGCATAACTGCTTAACAGCTGTAATTCAGTTTATATCTAGTTAGAAATCAGTAATCGTATCAAGAAAAAAATACTGATATTCAGCCACATCAGATTAGACTGGAAGCTAAATCCAACATACAAAAAGCTTACTTGCAGTGACATTTAAATTATTTATTTTCTTTTCAGTCATTACTAAGTGATCCCAACCCTAATTCACCGGCGAACTCTATGGCAGCACAGCTTTATAAGGAGAACCGGCGAGAATATGAAAAACGGGTGAAAGCATGTGTAGAACAATCATTTATTGACTAGCAAGGGTCAGCCAGGATCTCAGTTAACAGTGGTGTACACATTACCTGCGATGCCAAGCACACAGGCCAATACCTCCATGTAAATTTCATTGGGACAAATATGTAAATTATAATTACATTCATAATTATACACCAAGTTAATACTGCAAAAGTATAGCAGATTAATAATAAGTATGGGTTTTGGTAAAATAATTTTATTAATAATAATAATTGATAAGAAAACCAAAATTTGAGTCATCATATAAAAATAAATTTGTCAATATTCAACCTTATCACATACCAATAACTGTAAGAATAGTATCAGCATTCTACCTATTTTTTCTCAGCATATATATGTGTGAACTACTTATTTTCACGATGAACTTGGAACCTATCATGTCATACCATAATATTCAAGATACACACAAGTGTAATGAAATGAGCTGTAGTTATTACCAATGTTTATCAATACAACTGAAACATTCTAATTAATAATAAGTGTGAACTTTAAATTGTATATGAACATTATAAAAACGCTTTGCTTAAATTGTTGACTGTGATTGTATTGCCATGTGACATATCTGTAATAATTTTGAAGCTAAGTTACTCACATGTAAAAGGCATAATTTTCTTTCTCATTTTATTGCTGCATACAAGGTACACCTTGGTATCTACTTTGGAATATATACATTTACTATCTATGAATGATACAATAATGTAATGTAGTAATTATAATTATATGCTGAATATTATTATTTTGAATTAAAGACCTTATATGTTTACCTAAAATAGTACAAGTTTATTTTTAATTTTCAAATTATTTTACTAATTATTATATTGTCATAATTTATTATGCTGCACAAAATTAGGTTGAGTCTCATTCATGTATATTATAAGTCCCAATGGATAAATAGCCTTTCTTGTTTTCTATTAAACCTGAATGTTTGAAATGCCTCGTGTTTCAATGACATTTAAGTATGGTCTTCTAGTAAAATATTATTTTCGGTTTTAAAAATGTATTTTTATTTAATTTCCCAATAAGTACCTAGTCATTATTACCTGATATTTTAAAATGATGTATGTACAAATGCTTAATGTTCTACAGTACAATTCATAAGTCCAGACTTAGGACTGTTCTTATGTTTTATGTAGAGAACTCTACTGGGGTTTATGTCCCGACCGAAGCACATAGTCTAGTAAAATTGATCCAGTTGGCTTATAAATCAACAGCTGCTGTAAGACGCACAAAAACGGATAGAGGAAGAAGTTCTCCAAAGTAAAAATGAACATTTTTCTTAATAAAAATAGTTTATATATGAAATGTGAATTCTTACAAAAGTATATCTTAATACACAATAACACCATTATTGCAATAATACCATTACAGTAATTCCTACTATACAAAATCTGTTGTTGATATATTTTATATAATTAAACGATAATTATTACAATTCTTGCTGAAAGATAAGAGTAATAAACGCAGGGAGTGGAAATGGTGTGCAATTAATATTTGCATATATATTGCAGGACATTGTTTTATTAAACTATATAAATAAATGTATGTATCTAATCTGAATGAATGGCAATTTATTATCACCTAGTTTTAAGTTCCTCTTTTAATTTATAATGTATTAATTCCATACAGACTGTAGCATCCTCAGCACTGTCGTGACCATCAACAGAATTTTGGATTATTTTTTTCAAATATTCAGATGATAAGTTCCTAAGAGCTCGTTTATAAGGAGGACCCATTTTATGAGGATACAAAATGCTTGTGTCAATAACAGTGTTGTGAATTAATTTAAGAACTTTAAAATCAGATTCTAAGCTATGTCCTATTAATATGGTTTTACTATTGAACATTGCAAGAAGTGTGGCCTGAACATCCAATAATGTTGTATTCACACCAGTCATTTGTTCTTCAGTTATCCCAGAATACCTGGTATTGTAATCTATAATGGGATGTAATGGTTTAATGAGGGTCTCATAAACAACCTCACAAGAAGAATTTATCACTGTTACTCTAGTTAAATCCAAACCATGTGTAGTATAACACATTTCACAGTCCAAAGCATAAATACCATAATCATCCATGACAGTTTCTGGAGGTAGCGTTTTAACAAAACCTTTCAAGTTTTCAAAGTCAACATATTCATAAACATGACTGGGGGCTATGCAGCAACCATCTGATGTTCCATCTTGACTGCAGCACTGGTACCTCGCTTCACCACGAACTTTATATTTATTATTGGGATGGTAAATGCATTCCTCTTTTGTAGCTGGAAAACCTATCTTATCCACTATATAGTCTTTCTTACATCTGCAACAGGTTCTAAAAAAGCCTTTTGGAGGTTTTTGTTTATTTTGACCATATATAATGGCCCTGCCCTTTTGTCCACTCTCATGCGGCCTGGGAAAACCATTTAGTTGTAGTTGTTCATCAGTTAAAGTCCATTTCTTTATGTTATTATATAACTTGGCACCAACAAACTCCGTTGAATGATCATGTTTTCTAGTATTGCTTCCTATGCTCCATGAGCCCATCATTTTTCCTGTTGTCATTCCAGGCATTTTTTGTAATGTTATGCACTCTGATGCTGATTTCTTTACTCCTTTGCTCTCTTGCAATTCTTTCCTTAATCTACTAACTGCTAATACTGCAGAATTCTTGTATATTTGTACAGTTGAACATTTTTTACTTGTGGCCAGTTCTTCATGTTGAGCACGAGCATAAGCATCAATTGCAGTAAGATACAGTTTCAAACATTCATCTATCATCATGTTTAAATATGTTGATCTTATATTTGCAGCAATCTTTGAACCAAGAGGTTCCAAAACACCTGGACGGTCAATAAACTTTTCATTGGGTATATGAGCAACTCTTTGAGTTCCTTTTTTGACAGTCTGTGTGATAGTTGAACTAGTTGAAGGTTCATTCATGGCTACAGTTGGACTGGGTGAAATTGTTTTCTTCGCATTTAATAAGGTGGAAGCATATGGCACATGAGCAATGCGAATTTTAGAGTTTACAGTACTTGGTGGAGCAAACATGCTTTTAGAAGGTGTATAGTCACTGCCTGAAGAAACACTCGTGTTTTTTGCACTATGAAATTCTCGAACTTTAGCTAATCTCTGTGCCATTGCTTGAGCTGCATTTATTTTAAAATCTGGTTTAATTGGTGCTTTTGGTGCCACCTTAACAACTTTCTCTGATGCCCTAGATATTCTTTTCTTTCCTGGGATAGTTTCCTGTTGAATTGTGTCCTCTATTTTGACAGTATCTTCTATAATTTTAGGTTTTTCTAATGGAACATATTCATCAAATATTTTTTTACATTCTAAAGCTATGGTATCCTCGTCAGGTTCCATATCAAACTCTTCATCAACAAATTCAGCATTATGATCATCATGATCTTTATCAGATAAATTATTTCCATCAACATGCCTTCTTTCATGTTTACTTTTGGATTCTTTAGAGCTCTTATGAGATTTCTTTTGATCACTTTTATCCTTTGTTTTAGATTTGTGTTTAGTATTAGAACTATGCTTCTCTATGTCATGTTTTTTAGATGAACTATGTTTTGAATGTTTTAAACTATCAGAACCTTTAGAACCAGAATGCCTTTTCTTGTCAGCTGAGTGTTTATCTTTCTTGTCTTTTTCTTTGTCTCTACTTGAACTTTTGTGTTTTGTCTTGTGTTCGGAATTCTTCTTTTTGTCATCATGTTTACTTTTATCTTCAGACTTTGGTTTGTCTTTTTTATTTGAGGTACCTTTGTGGTTTGACTTACTATTATGATGTCTGTCTGATTCTTTTTTATCAACAATTTTTATATTGTCATTATTATTGCTTAAGCTGCTTTTACTATAAACATTTTTTATTTCACTACTAAAATAATCTTTCTTTACTTTGTCTTGATCAGGCTTTTCCTCATCCAATATTTGGTCTAAAATATCAAATTCTGGCCCCAGGTCATCTAGTCCATTAAGATCGGCAGATAATTTTCTTTTCTTATTATCAGGTTCTTCTTCATCACTGGAAAAGCAAGGTGCAAGTGACCTTGGTGTGGGTTGGTAGGTAACTGATGGTATTTCACTTTTTGTGTTAACTTTGATTGGTTTATATTCTAGTATTTTCTTTTTACCTGTATTTTTATCTGAAGGAACGTAATTATGTTTACTAGAATTATTAGAGCCTTCATTAGGAACATATTTTTGTAATTCTGTCTCAGAACCTGGTAAGTATTTTTCAGTTGATACCGTAGTACCTGTAGGTGTATATTTATCACATTGCACATTTTCTGTGCTACCTGGCATATACTTAATTGGAGGAGGAATGTAAATAAAAGGCTTGGAGGACCCATTGGTATCAATAGGTCGTTGAATAGGTAGTCCTGCCGGTTTCCTTGGCGTATATGGTACTGGAATATGTCTCTTTTTTTGTTCAATAACATCTTCATTATTTTCTTCAGTGTCTAGATTGTTGATCTTATTTAACTCAGATATTGGCGTGGGGTTGTATGTTGCTTTTGCTGCACCCTGAACATTTACTGAATTACTGTCTAGCTGTGTTGTTAACGTTACTCCAGAGGATTCTTTTTGTTGAAGAACCTTTTGTACTGCTGCCGACACTAACTTCTGTAATATCGCTCCACTTTCAATCCCATCATTTGAAGTACTCTGAGATTCTTTTTTTACATGTCGAAAATGACAATAAGGTCTTTCACATAAACCATTATCATAGAAGGGACAATTTATTCCTTTAAAATACCCTGTCGACGGAAGCATTATATTAAGCGTAACAATCCAATAAATACTGAAGAACTCAAAACTAACCAAAATCACACACAGATTCACAAGAAAATAAAATTGTATTCTGCTGTGACTGTGTTGGCGTAATCGATCATAAACAATATTTACTTATTAATCACTTATTATCGATTATAACTTTTTTTCATTTTTACTTTAATTACCTAGTTAATAGTCGTTTATTGAAGAGGTATAAAAGAAAAAAAAGGTAAGGTTGCCCCCCTCCCGTTTTATGAGGGTGTCACCTACAAGTGACACTGGTAACATTGCGATAAGACGACTTATGAGGTTGTAAGTATTATTTCGGCAGAAATAAAAGTTCGGTTTTTATTTATTCAGTAGTATATTATTATTTATAAAAATGTAAAAAAGGAGCAAATAACTAAATCTAATGCTTATTGTGAAACAACCAACATTTCAAATGCAAACCGATGTTGCATTTAGCGCACATTTTTTGTTCGTTGGTGTCAGTACTCGCATCTTCGCTGAGAACAGTCGATCTCTGAGTGATCGTCCGCAGATCCTGCGCTTCTCACCTCATTTGGCACTCTCAATTGCACGGGGACGCCACAAGCAGAATTGCGGGTCGGTGGTTTTCCATATTTCTGTAGATACGTAGTGGCAACATTTCACCGGAAGTCACAGTAGGTCCAGTTATTTTCTGATTGCATTTTGACAAGCTGCATCCAAACCGTAGGCCTCATAAGAAAGCTCAAGGTCACTCAGCGAGCTATGGAGAGAGCTATGCTTGGTATTTCTCTACGAGATCGAATCAGAAATGAGGAGATCCGTAGAAGAACTAAAGTTGTCGACATAGCTGAAAGGATTAGTAAACTGAAGTGGCAATGGGCAGGGCACATTGCTCGTAGAACTGATGGCCGTTGGGGCACAAAGGTTCTCGAATGGAGACCGCGCACCGGAAAACGCAGCGTGGGACGAAGTGGTTCGCTACATGGGCAGAGACGGTAGCGTAAAGCGGAGGGAGATTATGTGCGGGGTTCCACAGGGGTCAGTTCTCGGCCCCCTCTTATGGAACCTCGCCTACGACGCGGTCCTGCGTGTCGTTCTCCCAGCTGGTGTCAGCTTAGTCTGTTACGCTGACGACACTCCGGTGTTGGCCAGCGGGGAGTCCTTCGAGGGAACCATCCAGCTTGCGGAGCAGGCGGTGGCAATTGTCGTGGCCAAAATCCACGCCCTGTGTCTGCGGATAGCGCCTCAAAAAATCCGATGCGCTATGGTTCCACAAACTGCCAAGGAGCAGAGAACCACCCAGTTCGTGGATACGCGTTGGTGACGCGCGAATCAGGGTGGGCCGGTACATGAAATATCTGGGGCTCACCCTGGACAGTCGTTGGGGCTTCGAAGAGCACTTCCAGCGCCTCGTCCCCCGAGTTGAGAGGGTAGTGGGTGCACTACACCGGATGCTGCCCAATCTCGGGGGACCATGTGAAGAAGTTCGCCGTCTCTACGGGGGGGTCGTGCGGTCCGTAGTCCTATACGGGGCGCCTGTATGGTCAGCTCGACTATCAGGCACCCAGCGCTGCAGAACCAAAATTCACGGTCTGCAGCGCAGAGTGGCGATCCGGATCGCACGAGGATACCGAACAGTGTCGTACGAGGCGGCAACTCTCTTGGCGCGTTTTCCGCCTTTCGACATCCTGGCGGAGATGGATGCGTGGGTCTACGATCAGACACGCTCCCTCCGTCAGAGCGGCGAAGACGCGCCTCCAGGGGCGTTGGAGAGGCTGAGGCGGCTAGCTCGGCGGCGCGCACTTGGAAAGTGGCGTCACCGCCTGCGGATGCAGTACGCGACCAAGCGCGTCGTGGAGGCCGTCCTGCTGCTCTTTGGAGCCTGGCTCAGAAGGAGCGAGCGCGTCACCTACCGCCTGACGCAGGTGCTCACCGGGCACGGTTGTTTCGGTGCGTACCTGCACAGGATTGGACGTGAGGCTACGGCACAATGCCACCATTGTGAAAGCGACCAAGACACCGCGCAGCACACGCTCGAGGCGTGCCCCGCGTGGGCCGCCGAGCGGCATATCCTGGTCGATCGGATCGGGCAAGATCTCTCTCTGCCAGCAGTAGTGTCGGCTATGTTGGCAGAGCACGAAAACTGGAATGCAGTGGTCTCCTTCTGTGAGAGCGTCATGGTCCAGAAGAAGACCGCAGAGCGGGAACGGGAGAGGGCCGACCCCGCTCGAAGGAGGAGACGGCGCCGGGGTAACAACCGCCCTAGCGCCTAATTCCCACACGCCTGAAACCCCCTGCCGCTACTGTGAGGCAGGGGACCTCTGGGTTCGCGGGTGCGTAGATTGGGGAATCTGTGTGCCTACACCGAGCGACCCAAGAGAAGACGGTAGCACGCATGTGGTCACGCGCTGCCGTGGGACACTTTGGGGGATCCTTTACAATCCCCCCGGGGGGGTGACCGCTTTACAGTCACCCTCTCAGGGATGTGCCTATAGGCGTGGCACCAGTGGGCGGCTCTAGTGTGATCATACGAGGACCTGGAGCCTCCCTTAGGTGCCGAAGATGACTGCTCCAGTGGTTTTAGCCGGTAGGAGTCCGGCATACCCCTTCGCCCTTCCCCGGGGCGAAAGAAGTTCATGAAGAATATCCACTGGGCACCAATAAAAAAAAAGAAAATGTAGTACACTGTTAATATTTTGTGTTGTTTTTAAATAACATCAAACAGAAACACAGTTGTACTCGTATAATAAATTATTAATCATATGAAAGAAAGTAATTAATTGATGTCAAAGTTTTACCGCAGGTCAACAATAACTTTTAATTTATAATGTCAGATTAAGTTATGTATTGTATATTATAATCGTTAATGTCACATTATTATAATGTCCTGTTATTATAATGTAATTATTATAGTGCTCATTACGTGAAGTTTGTTCATACATTTAATTAATAGGGTATATATAGTATTTTGTACGTTATAATATTATGAGATCAATTTGCTTCACCACGATATGACATAAATTCACAGAGATCATAAAAGCCTTATTCTTTTAACCATTGCGTCAACTTTCTTTTAAATATGGTCAAAGGTAAATCTTTGAAGGCATTGGGTAATTTGTTATATACCTTTATAGCATTTGCATATGAGTTCCTCTTATACAATTCGAGCCTGCATTGCAGTAAACAGAGTTTATGTTTATTTCTAGGAGCTACATTTCGTTTTGTTACATCTATATGCTTGATAAAGTGTTGTGGATGTTGTCGTACAATTAGACATAATTCTTTATTGTACATACACGGTAATGGCGATCCTGAGATATGCATAAGACACATTTATACAAGATTAATCTATTTTTTTATAAACCTATTTTGACGTATGGTTATTATTTTATTGAATACTTCCCAATTCCCAAGAGTAACTGAAACTACCGATATATCTTATTAAAAGAAATCGAAACAAGAAATCGATACTGGTCTCTTCCCTATTATTCCGGCTGTCTTATAGTCGTGATTTTTTGTATGTTGACATATTTGTTCTATTAGTGTGCATAAAATGTTCTAGAGTTGAAGATTTCTATATGTGTGCGTTTATAAAGACACAATATTTTTGAGTAAGTGTGCGACAATATCAATGTAGTGTTTACCTCGTCCCCCTTCAAAATTGACAGAAAGTTTTGTTCGTAGAATTGTGCGCGTTACTCGTCCATTGGTTATATGGTCAAAGGATATTATTGATGTATAATTTTAGCCTTCATAATGATTAAAAGATAGAATGTTGTATGAACTTATTTTAGAATTAACTTTCGTCCTTATTAAAATATACAAAATATATTGCATAAGTAACACTCTATTGGACGGCAATACTATCTAAACTGATAGCACGATGGTTTCAATAGTATCGATACAATCGATAGTACCTATAGTACTCACGACCCGGTTCCAGTGTCGATACTATCGATAGTACTGTTGGAAAGCTTCCAATCAATACTATTGATAATATCGCTAATATCGATAGGGCAATCGATAGTATGAGTGATTTGGGGTTATACGACACTATCCATTGACTATGGATTTTTAAGCAACACTACTACATAAATATTGTAGTACTGGGTCGTTTCAGATTTTTCGGAAAATGAAACGAAACAGTTTTATTTCCTCAAAAAATTGTTTCCAAAAACAGATTTAAAAAAAACTGTATTTTCATGACCATTACCTATGTATTCTCATATCAGTCACAGGACGTCCACTGCTGAACAAAGGCCTCCCCCTCCCCTTACCCCCAATATATAATATACCTATGTTATTCTTCCGTGCTTCCGCGTAATTAGACTACTAAAAAATGAATTCATCAATTAATGGATATTGGGTGGTTTCGAAAGTGACTTAGGTCGTAATTATAAATAAATATATAAATTACTAGCTGGGACCCGCGGTTTCACCCGCGTTTAATTTAAAATACTTTTAGAGTACTTTGACATAGGCACTTGACATAGAATATAATATTGAATTTCAAGGGTTTTATTTTTTTTGCGCGGAACCCTAATAATTTTTCTAAAATAAAAGTAGCCTAAGTTATTCCTTATAACATTAGCTATCTGCCAGTGAAAGTCCCGTCAAAATCGGTTCAGCCGTTTCGGAGATTACCCGGAACAAACAGACAGACAGACAAACAAAAAAATTTAAATGCATTATATGTTCCGTATATACTTTCATATGCATTTAGTAAAAAGCTGTTATTTTGACATTACAAACAGACACTTCAATTTTATTTATTTGTATGTCTAGATAAATTGTAATAAATTGCATTCATTAATACGAAAATTATAAATTTATTAACCTTTCGTCATACTTTTTCTAGACTTATAAAACGCGGGAACCATGCACGTATACCTACAATATAAGCAAGAATCAAATTTTAAACAAAAACGAACGTCTGACTAGCCGTCCTTGATACGAGAGCCAAAAAGAAACAGTTTTTCTCCATCATATTTTTCTACCACCAAATTTGTAGTTTATGTGATATACAAATAAGATTCATTTTAGCGTTGTAACTAAAAGTAGTTACTTGGCGGTTAAAAACAACTGGTTGTTCTTCACACGATAATAGTTCTTATTACAATCACTGTAAGATATTTAATTAACATTAATATTTATAATTAATATTAATTAATTTAGATGCTTCGTTCGAAAAACGTGCAAAGTAGTTGTACCAACCGAACGTTTGTGAAGAAACGGTGAATGGAACGATTTTTGAGAGAACGAAGTTTGCAGTATGTGAGTAGTGAGTACTCAGGTTAGAAATCTCGTTCGTTTTGGAACGTAATGTCAGTTAGCCGAGAAACCGTCCGTTCGTTTTTCGTCTAAAAACTGTTTTACTAAAACGTTTCTGGATAAAACGCCCAGTACTAATATATTGCTCGGTGCGCAATTACATACACTCAACCGTATCCTTTGATTTACCACCTCACAGTAGAAACAAATTATAATAGAGGACAATTGGACAAGCATCACAGGACGACCCCAGCCTGGATCCTCAGACTCACTGTACTGTACATTTTTTATGGTTAAATCAACTGGTTGTGTTCCCAATTTTTTTTTTTTTTTTTTTTTTTAAAAACGTTGCCCCACACTAGGATTTCTCCTGTGTCGTGGGTGCGTTTACATACATGAATTCCACACACAATACACACCCGGACCCGGAACAACTACCTGCACATCGTACAAATATTTGATCCGTGCGGGAATCGAACCCACGACCCGGAGCGCAGCAGTCGACTGTATCAACCACTGCACCAACCATGCCACCAATATATTTATAGCTATATGAACACCACTTACTAATACCGCTGAACCGAATAGTCCAAACACATACAAATAAAACCCCCACACTACACTATTTTTACCACCAGGGGCCATAATATTAGTTTATAACACAAAACTTTTAAAGTTTCAATTGGGACGGACGGCTATATCTTACCGAGTGGTTATATACTCTGCTACTCTGTTTATCTTACAAATGAAAATAATGTAAATAAAGAGAAAAGGCGAGCCATTCGAGTAAGCGTAGCGAGTGGCATCGAATCTCGCGAGTCATGTGATTGGTCGCGATTGATCGAGTTAAATCGAGTACACGAATCATGACGATTTCGTGACTCTACACTACGAATAGGTACATAAAACCCAGTGTTGCCACCTTAGCGATTTTGTCACTAGATCTGGTGACTTTTAACCCCTTTTGGCGATTTATTTCTGTCGTTTAGCGATTTTTTGTTTTTAGCGACTTCTAGCGATAATTGAGTAGTCTTCATCTATCCTAAAAAGATTCTATAGAATATGAATTACTATTTATATTCTTGTTTTGTCATTACAATATAATTATTACAACCAAACAATGTTATCTATTTTTACAATTACGGTTGTTTTTCCATACTTAGAATTTGTTGATGTAATAAAACATCTGGTTTTTGACATATTTTAATGTTTGTTACCGTAGTTTGATACACAATAAAAAGTGGTATTGAGTCACAGCGTTTATTGTTATTACGTAACAGTAGTAGTAGTCGGTTGTTTATCTGTCACCTGCGGGCAACTCATAGTGCCTAATAATAATGGTACACACCGGGTTCCAAACTCCCTTAGTCATCTTCTACGACACCCATAACATGAGAAGAGGTAGCCCTAACCGTGACCTAACGTGATTTGAACATGTACTGCCGCTTGAGTTGTCTGTCCAGTACTATCGATACTTCGATAGATTACAACATTGTTTCTACTAAAACATATTTTTTGGGATTTCTGGTGACTTTCGCTTCGAATTTAGCCCAATCTGGTGACTTTTGGGTGTTGATCTAGCGACTTTAATTTTTATGAGGTGGCAACACTAATAAAACCTAAAACGTATCAATTCGGCTATGATTTTATGAAGAGACGCGATTCGACATCAGCGTTCGGAACCGTACGATAATTATCGTACACATACGATAATTTTGTGCCTACGTACGATGTACGATAGCATATTATTATCGTACGCAGATTGTACGATAATTTCTATCATGATGCAAAATTTGAGAATTTATATTATTTCACTCATGCGCTGATAGTCTAAATCGCAGTAGCATGATTTTATTTTGTCCAATAAAATCTTGGGAAAATACCGGGAAATACAAGTTCTCTATTCCTATTGGTCCTTACGTTCCGCTCTGCTAAGTTTCACCACTGCCGATACTGTAACTTTATCCAGCGCCTGCTGTACACGCTTTCTTATTGGTTAGTATAGCATCTACCAATGCGAACAAGAGAATATAAGTTCTATATTTCGATTATGTTCACACTTCATATGTATCGTATATTTTGTGTAGAAAAGTTGGCAGTCATTTCGTTATATTATTATGATTATATGTCTGTATTCGCTCTGACAAAAGGAATTCATATCAATATTACAATTTATATGATTTATTTATCTATAATAGACATTATCCTGAAAAATACGATAATTTCGATCCATGTACGATAATTTTACGCCCCTGGTACGATAGTCAGTCCACTTCAAGTTGCTAACGCTGTTCGACATTCGAGTTATTCGAATCGGCCATCGGTAAATTGCGGCAGATCGGTGCGAGTGTGAGTGTGAAGTAGAAGTGGGTAATAAAGCTTTTTGCGTGAACCGAACCGAAACTATGTATTGGTATCCGATAAAGTGTTTCAAAACTATGTATTTTCAAAAACTATTTATTGGACGATAAAGTGTTTATGAAATGATAAACGTTTTCGTGTCGGTTCAGGTATTTGCTTTGAAACATGCTATCAACACAAAACGATGTATTTACGGTAACTATTTATTGGACGAGATGCGTATAAAGTGTTTCAAAACTATGTATTTTCAAAAACTATTTATTGGACGATATGCGTATAAAGTGTTTATGAAATGATAAACTTTTTCGTGTCGGTTTAGGTATTTGCTTCGAAACTTGTAATCAATAGTAAACAAATTAAAATTCGCTATCAACTGAAAATTTTATACTTTGGTTTTTTGTTCTTTGTCTGTGGTAAATGATTATTATGACTGGTAAAATACAATAATTTGACACAATAAATTATAGTCATAAGCAAAGTTCTAATATGTAATTTATACTCGTGCCAATATAGGATGGATATACCTAAATAACGTGTCAAAGATTTGATAGCAGCATAAAAATGATTCCTAATAAAATAGAATAAAATGTGATTTTTATTATTATTATTTAGAATGACTAAAATTCATAAATGCGCGATCTCGCTTCTTGTTCGTGCGATCATCGGTATCGGTCGGGTTTACTTCGGAATAACTCGGTCGGAGTCATTCGGCTAGTTTCGGTAACTGTTTATCGACGATCCAATGCTGTGTGAATAAAGTGTTTCGCCCGATAAATAGTTTCAGAAGAGACCAATACATAGTTTTAGGTATTGGACGCGATACATAGTTTCAATAACTGTTTACGGTTTGCAACGCACACCGCTAGTGTGAAGGCTTTAGGTTTTTTTTTCTAGGACTTGAAATGATGTCAGGGTTGTTATTGCGAACACATTGAGTGGTGGGAAATTCAAGGCAATTCACAAATTTCTACATGCCTCGGTATCATGGAGATATTGTGTTACAAATATAAACAAAATATCTGACACAGACGTATCCGTAATTGGAGAATATGTTTAAAAATCTACAGTTGTGTCCATCGTCATTTAGAGGGTTATCGAAACTTGTGTCAGACTTCGTAGATAAGTTAGTAAGTGTCATTCAATATTTGTATCCGGATTTCGAAACTATAGCTTCTACAGAGTAACAAAATGTTGGACGAGATGGTAAAAGATTATTCTGATTATTTAAAGTTGGACGTGATAAATGGTTTTCAAACCGTCCAAGATGTCGTTGATAATATGTTAACGAGGCTTGAAGAATTAACAAGCGTGCTGCAGATAGTTAAATTGAAAAACAATGATTGCAACTCTGCAGTGACAGAAGATATCAGTAAATATCGCAGTGAAATAACTGTACTTTCTAAGAAAATAACATCACTAATCAATATTATTCAGAAGCTCCATAACAATGTAGATTTGGTTGAAAAACAAGTAGATAAAGCAGAAGCAGATTTTGGTGTAAACAATGACAACAAAATTAAAAGTTTCTTGAAACCATTCCTCAAGAGAAACAAGGATATTGTTTATACAAGTAGTTTGACAATACCTTATGAAAAGTTAATTTTTGAAAGTGTTTTAGATAACTTTGAAGACCAATGATATTGGCCGACTTGTGAAAATTTGGTTTAATGTATTTTTACACATCATTTTAACTTTTTATGAGGTATCTTTATCAGTAATCCGTTTCTAAATATTTTAATAATATACTCAATGTGTATGTACTTACATAGTTTTAATATTATACAATTAAAATTTATTAATAAATTTTAAGAAAAGGGTTGTCATGCTGATCTTAGGCAGTTGAGAGTAAATTTAATAATGTTGTAGCATTATTGTATTGTCTTTACTACTGCAATTTTTTTAATGTAAAAATTTCTGACCCTTGTTATTACAGTGTTAGCACTTCATTATGTTCTAACCACTAACAGGAATAGTGCAAGACATGAGGAAATTACAAGTGAAGGTAATAAAATAGTGTTAAAAATAAGTTACACTCCATTATCATAATAAACTTTATTTAAAAAACTTAAATCCCTACTATTGTACCAAATGTGGCTAAACTGCAGTTTATCTGCCATCAAATTGGGGGTCCATGTTTGTTTTATAGAAAGGTTACATAATTAGAGAAGTCTTTTGTAAAGTATTAAGTTGCAAAGTTAACTGTCAAGAAGTAAATTTCTATGCAATTCCAAATTTAATTTAATGGATCCACCAACTTTATGATTTATGGCTTCTGTGGAGTAATCAATTTCACCAATGTTATATATATTGGCATCATTATTTGGTGTTTAACATAATAAATACTAGATTTAAAATATGTGTGGAGTAGCCACTAACATTTTGCCAATGATGTGTAGTTTGAAAAGACCATCAAATGCAGTTGAGCCAATACAATTTTTTTACTGAACCTACAAAGATCAATATTTTATCAATATTGAACGGTTTCATTTTATGTATGGTCCAGTTACTAAAATGTAGGTACTTCCATGTTACTGATATTAGAAATATAAATTTAAAAATATATTTATTTTAAGCAAATTTTGACCGGGTTAGGTTATGTTTCTCCGTCTTCCGTTTTATACAGAATTTTAACTGAATATCTGTAAACTATATGAGTTTTTGTTAATGTTAGAAGCTCACTTCTCAAGAGGTTATAACGTTCTCCCAGATCTTTTTCCCCTTAAATAAATGTTTGGAAATGAAATCAAAATACATTAACTTCACAAGGGGAGTTAATACAACCCTCAATCAAGTGTCCCCACACCTTACTCTCCAAAAAACCAAGGTATGTTACAATATAAATCATATATCTCAAAAAAGAGGGAGGCTGCAAGTTTTCCTTCACAGGCTGTGCTAGTTACCTCGCCGACCCACCCCTGCACCCCTCCCACCCTAGCTCCCACCCCTAAATCAAGTCCTACCCCCCAATGCAACTAAGTAGCATATTAATAAAAACATGTGAAATCATATTTTTGTTGTAAGACTGACTATGATTACCGTAGTTAATGTCAAATGCAAGACAACTTTTACACTTGGAAATATATAACATATAATGCAAAATCTGGTGAGTCGCAATATTCATACAATCATGTGCAAATAGTACAAAAAGAAAAACAAATGCTTAAATGGACATTCCCTTAAAAAAATGTTAATTCTAAATGTAATTTGATTTATAAACCTAACAAAACTTAAAACAACACTTATTTTCCTGTAGATCCAAACCCTCCTTCTGCTCTTTTGGTATCTGATAAATTGGTGACTTCTTTGAGAACTGGGTAGTAAATTCTTTCACAAATCAGTTGGGCAATCCTGTCACCCTTTTTGACTTCAAAATCTGTGCCAGAGTGATTGAAAACAACTATACCTACATTGCCCCTATAATCTTCATCAATGACACCAGCTGTAACAAATATTTTAAGATCATTTGATTTCCTTTGGAAAATACAGTCCTATCAACCTTTACATTTGCGCAAGTGCATCTGCACATGTAGTATGATTAATGAGCAAAACTGACTGCACAGTCTTAAGCTTAACCCCTTTCCAAGGATATATCCCAAGATGTCAAAATGCACAATTAGAGATGAGGACTAACATCAAATTCAAATACTTGGTATTTTTTTTTATGAAAAACAATCCATATTACCTACTATAATATACTAATAGAGTACAAGTGTTTTTTAAGAAACGGGAATTAACGCGAAATTACCTTTTAATAGTTAGACGTTTCGACCGGATTGCACCGATCGTTGTCACAAGCAGACTGATGCAGCGAGATCACTCCCGTTTGTGTGGTAAATTTATGTTCATCCACCCCCGTTTTTTTTTCATTTGTTGTAAGGCCGCAACACACTACACTAACTGCGTCTATATAATTAACCGACTGCGGAAAGCGAGGTTGTGTTATTTTAATAACTGGATTCCATGTCGGTGATAACTTAAAAACGTTTTCTCGATTGAAATTGTTATACTTCTTGATTTCAATTGCTTCACGCATGACCATTAAATAGAAGTGGCGTTCGGTGGAGAGGACTTATGGACGATGAAACTCGATCCAGTGATTAGTGCCTGATTGCAAGATATGTTCGGCAAGCGCTGAGAAAAGCTGACAAGGGAAACGCCACCGTGGTAATGAATTCAATTGATTCATCATCATCATATCAGCCACAGGACGTCCACTGCTGAACAAAGGCCTCCCCCTTAGATTTCCACAACGAGCGGTTACATGCCGCCCTCATCCAACGACTCCCAGCGACCTTCACCAGGTCGTCTGTCCACCTCGTTGGAGGTCGTCCCACGCTGCGTTTTCCGGTGCGCGGTCTCCATTCGAGAACCTTTGTGCCCAACGGCCATCAGTTTTACGAGCAATGTGCCCCGCCCATTGCCACTTCAGTTTACTAATCCTTTCAGCTATGTCGACAACTTTAGTTGATTGATTGATTACAAAAACAAAATTCATGAGTTGTTATGTAATGAGAAGGTATATACTACTCTGTCAAGAAAGTAACGGGAAAAGATCAATGATACACAAAATGTTTGTTATTCATCCAAATTTATTTTATCACCTTCGAAGTATGCTCCTTCAGAAACGATACACTTACGCCAACGAATAATCCAATCATCAAAACGTTTTTTAAACGCTGTTTCCGGAATTGAGTTCAGTTCTCGCCGCGAATTCTCCTTTATGTCTTCTACCGATTGAAGACAGGTGCCACGAAGTGGTAATTAGAGTTTAGGAAAAAGAAAAAAGTCGGCTGGAGCCATATTTGGTGAATACGGTGGTTGCTTGATGGTATTTGTTGAGTGTTTACTCAAAAATTTGTTCACAACGATGGCCGCGTGTGCGCATTGCACATTATCGTGGTGCAATTTTTGTTTCTTCGAATTTGCTCTCTTGAATGCCGCATAACGCTTAAATAATATTCTTTATTTACCGTTTGACCTTCCGGCAAGAATTCCGAGTGCACAACACCGCGATAGTCAAAGAAAACACTCAACATGACTTTGACTTTTGATCGACTTTGGCGTGGTTTATTCGGTTTCGACTCCGTTGGAAGGCGCCACTCCGAAGCTTGTTGACTAGTTTGCATGTCAAACTCGTAAACCCACCTCTCGTCACCAGTAACAATGCGTTTCATGAATGCTGGGTCGGAATTGACTCGTTCTAGCATGTCCTCAGCGACTCTCATGCGATTTAAAATGGTACGGATCGACTCGTGAGATACAGAAAGTTCGGCGGCTATCTCTCTCAAAGTTGAATGAGGATTTTCAGTCACTATTTCCTTCACTTTTGCGATGTTTACTTCAGTTGCAGACGTTGATAGCCTACCAGAGCGAGGCAAATCTTCCATCACATCTCGACCGCTTTTGAACGCTTTGTACCACTCATAAGCACGTGTTTTTGATAAAGTCGATTCACCGTAAGCCTTCTGTAACATTTTCAGTGACTCCGAACACGAAATTCCATTGGCGATGCAAAATTTAAGTCAAACTCTTTGTTCGGTGTTTTTTATCCATAATAAAATTCACTATACGAGTACACACTAGGTATGATATAACTCGGTAGCACGCATGTGGTCACGCGCTGCCGTGGGACGCTTTGGGGGATCCTTTACAATCCCCCGGGGGGTGACCGCTTTACAGTCAACCTCTCCGAGATGTGCCTATAGGCGTGGCACCAGTGGGCTAGTGTGATCATACGAGGACCTGGAGCCTCTCTTAGGTGCCGAAGATGACCGCTCCAGTGGTTTTAGCCGGTAGGAGTCCGGCATACCCCTCCGCCCTTCCCCGGGGTGAAGGAAGTTCGTGAATAATTTCCACTGGGCACCAATAAAAAGAAAAAGGTATGATATAACTAAAAACAGCACTGTATTTAATATAAACAACAGATGCAAATCAAACTCCGCGCCAAAATGGAAAACAGTTGTACCAATCTAACAACAATAAAAACAAAAATTTGAATTTGGAACCATAAAAAAACATCCATTCCCGATACTTTTTTGACTGAATGTATGCCAATATCATATAACCCCACAGCTAGAGTAACGCGTCGAATACGAGCTCTCATTCAAGACAACAGATACCTTTTTACAGAAGACGAGTTCGACATACTACTGAAACCTATGCCACATCAACCACCAAAATTATATGGCCTGCCTAAAATACACAAGTGCCATCGCGGCCAATCGTAAGTGAAATTGCCTCTCTCACTTATGACCTTGCTAAGCACGTTGCATCAGTATTGCAGCCACTTGTGGGCAAAACAACGTCTTTTGTGAAAGATTCGCGACATTTCGTCTATATTATAAAGATTCTCACATTGGAATCAGATAACATCACGGTGAGTGTTGATGTGGAATCGCTTTTCACAAATGTTCCAATTAAGGAGTGCCTGGACGTGGTGAAGGAAAAACTGGGTGACAATGAAATACCGTACAACTATATTGAACTGCTTAAAAACTGTTTGGAGGGCAACTACTTCCTCTTCCAAGGTCAACATTACCTCCAGATTGATGGCGTCTAAATGGGTAGTCCTGTCCTGGTATATTCTGTATCATCAAAGGTAGTAAACAGGAAGTGGTACAATATATACAGCACCTTAACTCCATCCAACCGAATATGAGGTTCACGTATGAAATGGAGACGGAAAGATCGTTGTCCTTCCTGGATGTGAAGGTAACCGCGAACTCGAAGGGGACTTTGTCACACTGTGTGTACCGTAAACCTACACACACTGATAGATACCTGCACGCAACGTCACATCACCATCCTCGACACTTGAAATCCGTGATGACATCCCTAAAGAACTTATGATCTCTGTGATCCTGAGCATTTGACACAAGAGCGGATCATGTTCAGGAGGTAATTAAAAACAACGGATACCAAGTGAGACAACGATTGAAGCGGCCAGCGAAGAGATGCAAGCATCCAGGAGTAAACAGACGACCTGCCTATATGCCCTACGTCAGAGGAGTAACGGATAAGATCGGTTCGGTGTTAAAGAAATATTCCATCCGCACCATATATACACCGGGGGCAAAAATAACTATATATAGTGGGCACAAAGAAGGATGTCTTGCCGCTTCAAACGCCAGGTGTCTATAAAATAAATTGCAGCTGCAGTAGTTCATATATAGGGCACACGAAGCAGACTATTACTGAACGGGAACGGGAAACACACAAGAACATCGCTGCTGTAAAAAACCGTAAGACTAGCAAATCAGTGATTCCCGAACATAAATTGCAATCAGGCACTAATCACTGGATCGAATTTCATCGTCCACAAGTCCTCTCCACCGAACGCCATTTCTATTCAAGGGTCGTGCGTGAAGCAATTGAAATCAAGAAGTATAACAATTTTCGACTCAAAATTCGACTTTTCGCGCACAGATAAATCAAAACAATATTTTGACTAACCTCAACATTTCGGCCAAGTTGCATTGATCGTGGTCACGAGAAGACTAAAAGTATGTGCGTGTCATCGTCTTTAGCGGCGGGTGATTATTATTTTGATTTATCTGTGCGCGAAAAGTTCCGAAATCATAGTCTAATATGAGTGAAATTCGCGATAGTTTAAAAACTTATCTAACAATTTCAATCGAGAAGACTGTTTCAAGTTATCAACTTATCACCGACTTTTATTTAATCACTGGATTCCAAGTGATTAAAATAACACAACCTCGCTATTCGCAGTCGGTTAATTATATAGACACGGATAGTGTGTTGCGGCCTTACAAATGAAGAAAAAACTGGGGTGGATGAACATAAATTTACCTCACAAACGGAGTGATCTCGCTGCATCAGTCTGCTTGTGACCACGATCGGTGCAACCAGGTCGATACGTCAAGCTATTCAAAGATAATTTCGCGTTAATTCCCGTTTCTTAATATAATAATCATGCAACGAAAATGTTTAAAAGTTAGTGAGTACAAGTGTGTTTGGTCATACAGGTAAAAAACGAAATACATACAAAAGAGTAGGCCTCTTTTGTATGTATTTCGTTTTTTACAGCAATTTTTTATTGCTTTGCATAATTGCATTGTATTTCATGTTTGAAAATAGTCATAATATTGAACAAATATCACAAACAGTCCGTGTGGTGTCCGGATTAAGAATATAGCACCACTCCATCTCCTCCCGTGGATGTCGTAAAAGGCGACTAAGGGATTCTAAAACAGAGGGATGGGCAGCAGCGTCCCTTCTGTGGAACATTAGCCATTCTGCGCTCACCAACCCGCCTGCCAAGCGTGGTGAGTATTGGCAAATTCCCCCCAATATGATGACACAGTTATGGAAATCTATGGGGGAGGCCTTTGTTCAGCAGTGGGTGTGTGGGTGGTGTCGTAAAAGCCGACTATGGAATTAGACAGAGGATGGGCAGCAGCGTCCTTCGAATACATTAATAACTCAACTGCGATCGCCAACCCGCCTGCCAAGCATGGCGATTATGGTAAAACCCCTCAATGAGCACACAACACACCCATATCTGTCGTTAGTTAGTCTTAGTCGGCTTTTACGACACCACCCACACACCCACGGAAAATTCTTCTGGTTACAATGAAACTCATATGTGCATTTTTTCGAGAAACGACAATTACGCATTCAAGCGATATGCTCAAATAATCAAAAAGATGACCTATAGCACAGATATAATTCCAGCCTATTGTCAGTATTTGAACTCTTACAGACAAGGCCGCATCTAATTCGAATTGCAGAAGAATTCGGATCCAGGATTTTAATCTGGGCGGAGGGCTCTTGGTGTCTCATGTCAAGAATTTCAAAGATCATTGTTGATATTAGGTCTAGGGTCAGCTATATTATCAAACAGATTTGGCGGGGCAGGCACTTTGTGTACTATGGGACCACACAGTGGAGAGAACTTTATCTCAGATTCTACTCAACAAGTTGACATGAATCACACCTTAGAACATGACAGGCTAGAGCAGGGATTCCCAAAGTGGTTGATATTGGTTTCCCAATGGTGGACATAAACGAAAACTGATTTTGGGGATCTAATAATCAACCCTTATTAAGTCACACTAGTTCTTATTTGAAACTTTCAATGTACTGTATAAGTTGTGTTATGTGTACCAACTTGTTATAAGAATGACCAATATTTAGTAGGAATAGGAGGATTAGGAATTGGTAAGTATTTTGTATCAATAGGGAAAAAACTAGGTCTCTTGCCCAAAATAGTTTAGGAATCCCTGGTCTAAAGTATATAAAATGGAAGTATATAATAAAATCTGCCACCCCCTCCATACAAGTAATATAGCCATTGCCTTTATGGCTATATTACCCAGAACATTATTGTAGTAAATTGTTATGGCTCATGTCCAGCAGTGCATGTTTATTGTGCGACCATAGGTTTGAGAAGTTAATTAATTCTTGTACTGCAGTACTAGCCCTAACTTAAATAGATTTTGGCAATCAAAGAGATAACTATTGGCATTATATAGATAGGTATCTATTATATTTAAAATACAATTTATTTTTATATGCCCATTCTAAAGCTAGTATGATAGTCGCCTCTTACTACACGTACACAGTGAAATGGGGTGGTGCTATTCTTAGCTGGAGTACATGGAATCGGCATTATTTAGTTTATAGCAAAGTTAGAGTACATATGTACTTGAACCATAGAAAATATTTTTAACATATTAGTTGGATAGGTAAGATCATTTTAGTGTAGGTATAATTATTATACTGATGATATAAAAATAAGGCATATTGTATCACAGCAGTTTTGAAATCTCTCTAGAACGCAACAATCTCTCTTTACTATGTAGGTAGTAGAGCCGTAATAACCTATGTAAATGAGTCTTTCCATCCCTAGAAAAATTCTTGGATGGATAAATGGGATTAGAAAAAATCACACACCTCCCACATCGATGAAGTTTTTAACAGCTAATCCTGAACGCGGAGCAACTCTGCCATAGCAACCAGATGGCAATTCAATTTGCAGATCAGTCTTCACAAGTTCCTTTCCACGGGCTGGCACCACGTAATCATAAGCACTGGAAAAATAACATTAAAAGTAAGAAACAATCTTTAAACATAAACATGGTATTGTATACGTGATAGTCACCTCTTGAGATCGAATCCTGCTGCTTTTTCTGAACCCTTGACTGGAGCAAATGCATTAACACTCAAGCGTGTGAATTTTAGTTCAGTTTCTAAATCCGATAACATCTTGATGATATTATTTATCAGTATTTGTACACACCGTGAAATGTTTAAATCGAATTTAAATAAATACTGTAGAAAAAGAAATAGAACTGGCGCCACTTTCAAGTTTTAGTATATAATAGAAATGTACTCTCAGTACTACATGTACAGCATGGACGGCGGCGAGTTAAACTGAGAGCCTGAACATCTAATCATCTATCTATGGCCTGAACCAAGACTGGAAAAGAACCGCCAATTTTGACGTTTCTCAGTGTTGCCAAGTGCCAACACCTATAGAATTTTCCCCAAGATCATTTTAAAATTCCCCTAAACCCCCTATTTTTTTTTTAGTTTTAGTATAGTTTGTTTAGGTTTACAAATACTTTTATTGATGTAGGTAGAAAGTATATAAGTAATAATTTTTAGCTGATGAAATAAAACAACAATTATGCAAAATTATTTCCTCATCATCATGTCAGCCCAAAAAACGTCCACTGCTGAACGAAAGCCTCCTGCATAAGATGACCGGTTACATACCGTGTCATCATTTTGGGGGGAATTTGTCAGTACTCACCACGCTTGGCAATCGGGTTGGTGAGCGCAGAATGGCTACTGTTCAACAGAGGGGACGCTGCTGCCCATCCCTCAGGTTTAGAGTCCCTTAGTCAGCTCTTACGACTTCCTTGGGAGGAGTTGGAGTGGTGCCATATTCTTAATTCTAAATCCAATTATTATATCTAAAACGGCATCGTCATCGTCGTCGGTGACCTCGGAGAAGATAGAGCGAGGTGCTTTTTTATTTAAATGATGTATGTACATGCTTTTCACATATTTTCTGAATATTTGAAGTTTATTCAAGAACCGAAAGAACAATCTTGATTCTTAACTGATAAACTCTTGAGACTAACAAATTAAATTACACCCAACTTATTTCTTTTAACTGAAGAATAGACGGACGACGGTACCCAAACAAAAAAAAAGGGACGAGTGAGTCAAGAGAACAACAAAAGCGAAACAACAAATAAATAATGAATGAATGAGCAGCGTAGAGTTTGTCTCTTTGCGTAGATGGAGTATTGTAACCGCAGACGGAGTATTGTATAGATGACACATCAAATCCGAAATTACATGGAAAAGGGATGCTTCTATACAAATAGATGTAGGAGTAAGGGGTCCCCCAACATCATGATCTTTTATCTCTTTCAGCGTATACCTTTATTTTAGTAGTGGGAATTGTTTAGCTCCGGCAAACTGGTGCGAAATAATTTGGTGAAATATCTTGGTGAATTGTATTTACGCCTAATATGTGATATTTTTGGGAATTTGTGCGATTGTGCACGTTGTGGATATAATTGAACGCTTAAAGCATGGTGCACTGCGCTATTTTAGGTTCTAAGAGCCACAATGGACGCAAAGAGGAAATCATAACCTATCCTCGGTAAGTTGCATATTTTGTCGTTCAAATGACCAACTACAGTGTGCTATGGAACATTTTACAAATGCGTTGTAATATTATATGCTAAGACTGATATTTTAGAGGCTACTTCCTTATAATTTTAGATTTATAAGAATAATAATAATGGTTTGTCACTATAACACCTTTAAATTTAGAGGTCACACGAATGTTTGCAGACAATGTTAACTGACGTGCATTTAATTTGGCCGAGTTATAGGAATACCAGCGAAGGAAAAATGTGTTTCCCTAATTCACTGGTAATTTATTGTTAGTATGGAGTTGACTATATTATGAGTAACAATTACAATATAATGTTGTAATTTGTAAAAAAAAAAAACATAACATCAATCATTATTTTACACATATTCAAAATTAATTTAAATAATTCATGTCTTCGTTTGCATAAAACCTTTCTGCCTTTGTAGGCAGGCACTAAGGGTGAGATTCAGAAACGAGTCTAAGCAGCCGAAATGATGACATGAGATTGAACTTACTTACCTAAGTTCACGCTTAGGGTGAGATTCAGAAACGAGTCTAAGCTAAGTTCACGTTTCCGTCTGTCAAAATTGAGGCGTAAGTAGTGCATTAGTGCATTTTGACATATGGAAGCGTAAGTTCACGCTTAGACTCGTTTCTGAATCTCCCCTTAGACTCGTTTCTGAATCTCATCCTAAGTTCATGAACATATGATCACGTGGCCTGGCGGGCGCCTACTCTGGTACTCGTTCCCGCGTAAAATTTTGGCAGCGCTTCTATAAATGGGTAGGTATTAAGATGTTAGGAACTATGAGCTCGCGCTAAACTAGAAGTGGGTAATAAAGCTTTTTGCGTGAACCGAACCGAAACTATGTATTGGTATCCGATAAAGTGTTTCAAAACTATGTATTTTCAAAAACTATTTATTGGACGATATGCGTATAAAGTGTTGATGAAATGATAAACGTTTTCGTGTCGGTTCATGTGTTTGCTTCGAAACATGGTATCAACACAAAACTATGTATTTACGGTAACTATTTATTGGATGAGATGCGTATAAAGTGTTTATGAAATGATAAACGTTTTCGTTTCAAGTTCGATATCAACTGAAAATTTTATACTTTGGTTTTTTGTTCTTTGTCTGTGGTAAATGATTATTATGACTGGTAAAATACAATAATTTGACACAATAAATTCTAGTCTTATGCAAAGTTCTAATATGTAATTTATACTCGTGCCAATATAGGATGGATATACCTAAATAACGTGTCAAAGATTTGATAGCAGCATAAAAATCATTCCTAATAAAATGTGATTTTTATTATTATTATTTAGAATGACTAAAATTCATAAATGCGCGATCTCGCTTCTTGTTCGTGCGATCGTCGGTATCGGTCGGGTTTACTTCGGAATAACTCGGTCGGAGTCATTCGGCTAGTTTCGGTAACTGTTTATCGACGATCCAATGCTGTGTGAATAAAGTGTTTCGCCCGATAAATAGTTTCTGAAGAGACCAATACATAGTTTTAGGTATTGGACGCGATACATAGTTTCAATAACTGTTTACGGTTTGCAACGCACACCGCTACGCTAAACTCGTGTTTGAAAACTTTTTCTCATACTTGTTATAAGCTACACTTCTACGAAATAAATCTACATACGTCGCCAGAGTACTATCGATAGCTTTTACAAATTTCTAAGGAGGATATTCTTTAGACTGATGGTGATCGCTTACTAGCCTATTTAATTAGGTCTAAACACAATGCAACACAGCAATGCAAATGCCGTGTGGTGCCGGCTCAGAATACCACCACCCCATCTCCTCCCGTGGGTGTCGTAAAAGTCGACTAAGGGATTAGCCGGAGGATGGGCAGCAGCGTCCTTCGAATATATTAACAACTCAATTGCGATCGCCAACCCGCCTGCCAAGCGTGGCGATTATGGCAAAACCCCCCAATGTGCCCACAACACACCCGTATCGGTTGATGTGGTGATCTTTGGGAGAGGCCTGTGTCCAGCAGTGGCCTTCATTCGGCCGAAATGATGATGATGAAAAAAAATCACAGCAGCTTAGCGCGAGTCGCAAACGTGACTGACCCATTGATTATGCGATATCTGCCTACATCATTTATTACTACTACTGTCCGATTCTACTTCCCCATCACACTTTATCAGGACTGACAAATTATTGACACAATAATTTGATTTAGGTACCTACATACCTTCCTATTGCATTTATTTACAACGTAGGTACACACGGCTACGCATCAAGCTATACAAAACCAGTTTACGCTAATCTCTGATCATACCGAAAGCCTATACAATGCGATATCAGCTTATACTGGTTTTTATAGCCTGATGTGTAGCCGTGTGTACATACTTACTTTGTTTATAACCATAACTGACAAGCCGGCGGCGGCGCACCCGGCGTGATGAGACAGTGTAAATTTCATTATGTCTTATTTGTTGATGCTTTTTTCTTATAAAACAGGTATTTACTGCATAGTAGGTAGACATATACGTAGGTTATGCACGCACTACGCTTTCAAATCATAAAAACAATAACTTTGCGTGTTTAAAATTTTAATCAGTCTTATTTACAATGATTTAGAATGTACATACCTAATACCTACATTTTATTTACATTTTACACCAATTGTTAGACATATCCAGCCAGCTGTTGGCCACAGGGCGTCTTAGTACCTACATGGCACGTCTTATTAGGTAATAGGTAGCAGGTACTTGTACGCACACTAGAGTATCACTCACTATCCCATAACTTGGAACGCGTTCACAATTCGATGTTTAAGTTAACCTATCCAATTATTGCTGTACTCGTTAGTTAGGTACTCTCTTACGCACCTATCGTAGTGAGAGGGGGCGCAATTCACCACGTAGAAACTGTACGTAACTATCACTATTATGTATTTCTAAAAATACTGTGGAACTGTACCGAACACGCACACACAACAACACAAGACGTGTTTGAAAATGGTCCGGTCGAACAATGTGGTTGTTTAGTAGCCCACCAGTGTGTGTTCTGGATGTTGAGCAACCCAATGCGTGTGAGAGTGGACTCTTCCATCCACAAGATGCGCCGTGTTGGGTCCTGTACGACCCAACGGCTAAAGTCCACACGTGTGATTATCTCTGTCGTTCTCAATTCTTGAACCTTGGTAGAGCGGAGTAGCTTATTCCTCTTCTTTAAAAACAAATGCGGCATCTGCTGTGCTGGCCATTGGGTGACGCGCGAAGAAATCGAGTTATACCCTGCTCGATCCTCGTCGGATTAGGAAGCCTGCCCACATCAGCTACCATGTTATGTCGGAACGGCCATAGTCTCGGTGTCCCTGCACAGCTCTTTGCTCGGTGAAGGATGTTCAGGTTTGGTCTTCTCCCGTGACGATGCAAGTAGAACACTTGGGCGGATAATAATAATCCAACGCTTTCGTGGTAACACACTACTATGTCGAGGTACTCATGTTTTGTGCACCTGTAGTTCGGCATTTTAACTAAGCGTAAGCTTTCGCCAGTTCGCGTCACGCGTGTATTGCGTGCGAAATCAGTTGGTAACTAGCAAAACGTCAGGCGGCCCCGTCACCGCGCTGCCCCCTACGCTTCCCGCGGCACCCCTTTGCCTAGCGAACCGCGGTCAAGCGCGCTTGATTATCAAGCGCAGGTGCGGCACTGCTGCGTCCGCTCGCCAGATAGGCAGTTAGTAGTTACCTACCAAGTAACAACTGATTTCGCGAGCGGCACACCGCGATAACTTACTTGACAATTAAAATGCCAAACTACAGGTACACAAACCAGGAGTACCTGGACATGGTACCGTATTACCAATAAAGTGGAGAAATATTATTACCCGCTCAAGACCTGTACCTGCAGCGCTACATTGCGCCGGCCAGCACAGTGTCCTAATAGGTAAAGTAGGTATGCGACAGGCATGTTCGCTACGTGGGCAGAGACGGTAGCGTAAAGCGGAGGGAGATCACGTGCGGGGTTCCACAAGGGTCGGTTCTCAGCCCCCTCTTGTGGAACCTCGCTTACGATACGGTCCTGCGTATCGTTCTCCCCGCTGGCATCAGCTTAGTCTGTTACGCTGACGACACTCTTGTGTTGGCCGGCGGGGAGTCCTTCGAGGGAACCATCCGGCTTGCCAAGCAAGCGGTGGCAATTGTCGTGGCCGAAATCCACGCTCTGGGTTTGCGGATAGCGCCTCACAAAACCGAGGCGCTATGGTTCCACAAACTGCCGCGGAGCAGGGAGCCTCCCAGTTCGTGGATACGCGTTGGTGACGCGCAAATCAGTAAGAGTAAAAAGTACCTGGGGCTCACCTTGGACAGTCTTTGGGGCTTCGAGGAGCACTTCGAGCGTCTTGTCCCCCGGGTCGAAAGGATAGTGGGTGCCTTGCACCGGCTGCTAGGTACCCAATCTCGGGGGACCGAGGGAAGAAGTTCGTCGCCTCTACGGGGGAGTCGTGCGGTCCTTAGGCCCTCTACGGGGCGCCTGTTTGGTCATCTCGACTTTCAGGCGTCCAGCGCTGCAGAACCAAGATCCACGGTCTGCAGCGTAGAGCGGCTGTACGGATCGCTCGAGGATACCGAACGGTGTCCTTTGAGGCGGCAACTCTGTTGGCGCGCTTTCCGCCTTTTGATATCTTGGCGGAGATGGATGTATCACCAAACACGCGTGTATCACCAAACACGCTCCCTCCGCCAGAGCGGTGAAGGCATGCCTTCAAGGGCGCCCGAAAGTTTGAAGCGGCAGGCTCGGCGGCGTGCACTTGAGCTATGGCGCGAGCGGCTCATACTGCCACAGTACGCGCAAAAGCGCGTCGTCGAGGCTGTCTTGCCGCTCTTCGGAGCCTGGCTCCAAAGGAGCGAGCGCGTCACATTCCGCCTGACGCAGGTATTCACCGGACACGGTTGTTTCGGTGCGTACTTGCACAGGATAGGACGCGAGGTCACAGCACAGTGCCACCACTGTGGAGACGATCAGGATACCGCACAGCACACGCTCGGAGAGTGCCCTGCGTGGACTGCCGAGCGGCGGATCCTGGTCGATCGGATCGGGCAAGATCTCTCTTTGCCAGCAGTAGTGTCGGCTATGCTGGCAGAGCATGAAAATTGGAGTGCTGTGGTCTCCTTCTGTGAGAGCGTAATGCTCCAGAAGGAGGTCGCAGAACGGGATCGGGAGAGGGCCGATCCCGCTCGGAGGAGGAGGAGGACACGGAGCCGGGGTAACAACCGCCGCAGTGCCCGTGTCCAACACGCCTGAGCCCCCTGTCGTCTTTATCTGGCAGGGGGCCTTGGGGGTCTAAAGCGCGCTCATTGGGAAATTTGCGTGCTCATACCGAGCGGCCCCCGGGAAGACAGCGGTGTGCATGTGGTCACATACCGCTGTGTGCGCAGCACAGCGCATAGTGAGGCTTCGGGGGAATCTTTTACTATCCCCACGAGAGATGCCTGGTGGCTCTAGATGGAGATCTTTCGAGTTCCTGGAACTACCTTCGGTGCCGAAGATGATCACTCCGGTGGTTTTAGCCAGTAGGAGTCCGGCATGCCCCTTCGCCCTTTCCCGGGGCGAAGGAAGTACATGAGGTATTTCCACCGGAGCAATAAAAAAATAAAAAAAGGTACGTAGTAATTAAATTATGAAATACGATAAGTACCTAGGACGTGCGACGAGATAGGCTGCTGTAGGTTAAACCTGCTTAGGTAGGCTGGTAAGCTATCAATCGAAATATCCTTTTATTAGATAAAAGCCCCCGATAGTACTCTGCTTACTTACGTAGATTTATTTTGTAGGACTGTAGCTTATAAGATGTAAGAGTAGTCAAGCATCAATTTGCCTCGAACGCATTCCTGAATTCTTAATACCTAAATTATTGTTCATACATTGAGATATCATATGGATAATGAACCCGCGAAGTGCTAAGCTGCTGAAGTTTAAACCTACTTAGGTAGGCTAGTAAGCTATCAATCGAAATATCCTTATATATATTTTTTTATTATTTCAGCCTTACTTAGTGAACGCTTACGTTATAAAAGCTACCTACTGTCAAAATTTCAGGTTTCTAGCCCCAGTGGTTTAGGCTGTGCGTTGGTATGTCAGTCAGTCAGTCAGTCAGTTTCTCTTTTTATATATATAGAAGATAAGATGGAGGACTTTGAGGAGAGAGCACTGATGACCGCCCCGGCTAAACCAAAGATGTTCAAACGGTACGTAGATGACACTTTTACCATCTTGCCTCACAATAGGGTCTCTTAAAACACCTAAATTCAATACATAGTAAAATTCAGTTTACTATGGAATTGGAGGGTAATAAATCCTTGGCCTTTATTGACATACTTCTCGTCCATAATCTAGATCATTCTGTTAGTCACACTGTGTTTAGAAAGCCTACCCATACGGACAGGTACCTTAACGGTGAATCTCACCACTATCCTTGTCAGACAGCTACCGTGGCCAAATCTTTGTTACAGAGAGCACATGGCATCTGTGACGCCGACCATCTGGCAAGGGAACTTAACCATGTGAAGCAAGTTCTTTAAAATAACAATTTGAAAGCTCCACATCCCCGTCGCAGAAGCCACCCAAAACCCACCACGGTTGATCGACGACCTCCTGTTTTACCATTTATTAAGGGAGTCACCGACAAAATTGGTCACATCTTGAAGCGTGCTTCTATAAAAACCTACTTAAAGCCGCATAAGAAGATCAGCCAACTTTTAAAACTGGTGAAATATCACATACCTTTACAAGATGCAGGGGTCTACAAGATTGACTGTGATTGTGGTTTGTCATACATAGGGCAAACAAAGCGTAGCCTGGCCACCCGAATAAAAGAACATATAACTGCCGTCAAGCATAGACGCTCCACAAAGTCTACAGTATGTAAACATGCCTTAGGCAAACCCAACCACTATCTTCGTTTTGATCAACCTCAAGTCCTCGCGAAAGAGAACCGATATGTACCAATAATATTTCGTGAGGCTATTGAAATTAAAAAACATCCTAATTTTAATAGAGAAGATGGTTGGTACCTCCACCTGTTTGGAATCCAGTTATTAAAATAATAAAGTCCCAAACAACATACCGCACTAAAAAACATCAAGACACTGAGTGATTACTGCTGCGTGCATCGAAACAAATGTTTTGATTAAAATTGTACGGTAGATAAAACAAAATAACTTTTTAAAATCTGTAACATAGCCTGTCACCTTAGCCATCCTGCGACCACGAATGCTGCAAAGTATTCGAAACGTCAGGAAAATCAAAAAACTATAATATACGCGATCTAAACCGTTTAAAATTGTTTTATTATAATGTAGAAGATAAGAGATCCCTCTATTTTATGCCCCTAGATACCCGTCCCTTTCCAATCTAGAGGCACCTGTGTGCAGGATAGGCATGACAGGTCACTAACCAATCACCTTAGTGTCGGATTACATAACCCCCAATAGCTAAGACGATCTAATCCAAAGGGATCTCGAAGCACTCTTTGATCTAGGCGACTTCGTCATAGTGGCAGGGGATCTCAATGCCTAACATGAGTCTTGGAATTGTCTCACCCACAACCACAGCGAAAGTAAATTATACTCCCTCAGTACCTTTCTCAGTTTTGACATTATCGCTCCGATGTATCCCACCCACTACCCCAGCAATGTTAACCATCGCCCGGATATACTCGACATAGCACTTCTAGAGAATGTCAACCTTAAGTTGCATTCGATTAAAGTACTACAAGAGCTAGACTCCGAACACCGTCCTGTGATCCTTCATCTCACCTCCCGTTTTGGCCCTATGGATACAGGGCAACCCCCTCACTCCATTGTGACGACGGACTGGAGGAAAGTTAGGAAACGCCTCAACGACCCCTCGAACGTCCAGTGAAATTAATTTAAATTAAAAAAAAAATTTTTTTTTTTTTACCAACCAGCAAGACTAACTTATTGGCCAAAGCACCAATGACGCGCGCCCTGCGCACACTCAATGAAGTGGCTGACAGGGTAGATATCTTTTCTTGCTCTAGGAGTGAATTAACAAAGAATTTACAAAAAATAGAATTCCTGATTGCATAACGTCAGTCGCAGATACGCTAGGCGCGATCGACTCCCTCACCGGTCATGTACAGACTGTACGGACGAATGTTCACGGCGAGTTCCTGCGATGGAATACTATCGTACGAAACTCCCTGACGGTGTACGTGCACTGATGACGGAGAAAAACGCAGCCTTAGAGCGAGTTCTTTTCCCAGCGAACACAATCGCCTTTTTATGCGCTACTTACAGCGTGCTGATATGGAACGTATTAAGGAGTGCCGAGAGGCTAGCTGGGCCAAGATGTTGGGCGACTTAGAGCCAACCCAACTTGCGTTCTGGCATCTGCAACGGAAACTCAAATCCGAAACATCCAATGTTGTCCCTCCTCTCAACCGTCCCAACCGAAGGCAACCTTTGATGACGACGAAAATTCCGAATGCCTACTGACAGTCTAAAAGCGCAATGTTCCCCAAGCACTCTACCTGTTGACCAAGCTCACCTCACCGACCGGTATGGTTTTGTGTTGAGCCCATTGCGGGGTTTTTCCATAATCGCCACGCTCGGCAGACGGGTTGGCGATCACAGTTGAATTATAAATGTACTTGAAGGACACTGCTGCCCATCCTCCGGCTATTCCTATAGTCGCCTACTTTTACGACACCTACGGAATGAGATGGGGTGGTGGTATTCTTAGGCGGCACCACAAGTACCAATATAAGCTGGTCTCGCTTTGTATAAACTTTCCGCGCAGCGAGAGATCAGCTTATATGTAGCCGTGAGTACTTAGATAGACCATCAAACGAAGGGGTTTGTACAATATAAAAAAATTTGGACGGCGAAGAAAAACAGAAATAATAAATAAACTGTTATTGATACTGTTTTCGTATTTCTACGTATTCCGATTTTAAACAACCGGGACAGACAGGCAGTCCTTTGATAACGTTTGATAACCTAACTTGACAAAATACGACAATCGAGATAGATTGTCGTATTTTAAACGAAAGAGACGACGATATGCGCTAGACAAAAACAAAACACATTTTCCCGAACGCTCCCGATCAAGACGCGTCCACATCAATTGCTAATTTTTCGATAATTTGCGTTCCAGAAACCCGCAGATTGTGACGGACTGTTAACGGACCGTTAATTGTGACAGCTTGTTAGCTAATTCGGCATTTGAACCGCCTTTCAGAAACCGACTGTTAGTCTCTCTCAACTCTTCAGTTTTATTTAAACATTATTATTATATCTCCATTGAAGTATGAAGTCGATGTAAATAGTCTCACAATTTGCGATATTATAGAAATTAGCTATCAACAGTTTATTTAGTAATATAATCATTGCAGGTATCAAAAATAGGTTTTTTCAAAACACGTTACCCTACTCTAAGATTGTACGTGTATCATGAATGCATTTGCAGACAAATTTCACACACACCCCAATCCGGAATCATGCAAATATAGGTTGCATTCGGGAATCAGACCCGCAACCCGGAGTGCAGCTGCCGAATGTATCGGCCACTGCACCAACTGTGCTGTCAAAATGTAAAATGATAATTAAATTAAACATCATATCATAATTATACTAAACATAAAATCACCTAAAAATCTAAATTGCTAATGTTTATAAAAACTACTTAAAATATAATCAATACTTGATTGGATCAAGGTGTATTTCGTGAAAATTCTTACGTCAAAATCGTGAGCACCGGTGACACAAAGTGATACATCCTCACATGATCCTCACGCTGGGAAGGCCCGGTTGTGAGTGTGACTCATATATATAATGTACTCTGTGGTGTGACTGACGCTGTGATGCGATCGGTTTTGCGCGTTTGATAATATAGTTCATTTGGCCTTTTAATTATTCAATGAATACAATGTTTTTTATAAAATAAAATTTAGATTCTATTTAAACAATAACTTAAGATTAATGTGTCAATTTTTAAATTTCTTAATAGGATTGCTAAACTATAGAAAAAAATTCATATTTAACTAGAAGTTTGTTAAATTTTAGATTATTTAAAAAAATAACTACTATATTATGTATAGTAGTAAAAAAAAGTGTTTTGGCATTATGCAAATAGACCATATACAGGGTGTTTGGTGCATCGTGTGCCAAATTAAAATGGTCGACTGGGGGGGTCATCTGCTATCCTTTCAGAGCCCTAAACATTTCTCATGCCCTGTGGATTTTTTTTCATCGACTTTTTATTGTCTTATTAAAAAAATACCCAAATTTTACATTCAAATACAAATTTTAAAAAAAGTATAAGTCGTAGACTCTGAATTTTAATTTTATTTAGATGTGTATTGTAGTACAGTACTTTTAAATTTAAAATTAGTGACATTAGCCACGTAGTTCTTTTTTAATTTACTCGCAAAGTTTCGGACTTAAATTAAAGCTGTCCATGTTACAGCTATTTACATGGCTATAAAAAAAAAACTTGAAGCGACCGGGATCTTCCAACTCTCTCAAAAATTCTCTAGTCTATCCTCTTGCTAGTAATGTATCACATGCCATAAAAAGCTTTTTACAACTTTGTGAATTAGCTAGATTTGTAAATCAAGCCACAAAATAGTAAATTCCAAATTCTAAAGAAAAAAGTCTTTTTGCATAATTGTTACTTGAGAAACAGGTAAAATTTGTTTTCTCAGTATCGCGAAGTAAAATCTATCTTCTATCTCTTTCTTGCATAGCGTAAACTAGTGTGAACAAACGACGAACTGCCGCCGACGACGCCGTCAATCCGTCATTATTTTAGTCGAGACAACACTGCCGCTGCTACCTGACGTGTGTGTTAGTTCATCGTACTCCCCGATTCTTTCATTTTGTTACTTTGATATGTTGAGTTTTGTTGGTTTTTGTTACGTTTTAACTTTTGGTGTTATTGTTAAACTTTGTTGACTTTTTTGTTGTTGCAATGGCGACGTTCTCTAACGAGGAATATGCAGACATCATGATGGCTTATGGAGCCGCCCATGGTGTCGCTCGTGCTGCGCAAAGACTTTACCAGGAACGCTTTCCTGGTAGACGATTACCTGGCCGCAGAGTCTTCCAAGAGACATACCGACGCATACGCGAGACTGGTAGTGTCACTTTTTATGAACCAAGGGGCCATATTGTGCGACATAATGTTGAAGTGGACGAGAGAATACTGGCACTTTTTGAGGAAGACCCTACAAGAAGCATTAGAAATGTGGCAGCACATCTTGATATTTCAATATGGAAAGTGTGGAAAGTTCTTCAGTAAAACGAAAAGCATCCATTCCACTACACTCCGGTGCAAGGTACGTAATTTTAAACAACTTTAAACCCGTACAAGCTTTGTTTGACGATGCGTTTGTTTAGCAGGTAATGGGTATGGTATGACGTCACTTCCAGGTAGTGAATCAGTTAGCCCATACAGGCGGTCCGCCGGTCCATAAAAATCTTATTGTGCAATTATTTACTGCTCAACAGGAATTTAAAAGAGTTCTTTGCTTGTAGGTCTTGAGGATGGCGACTTTGACAGACGAGTGGAATTCTGTCGGTTTATGTTACACACGGATATGGATGATCCTAATTTGTTTTTAAAGAATACTGAGGACGGATGAATCCAAATTTACCAAAGAAGGGATACTCAATCGTCATAATCTGCACCACTGGACAAGCAAAATGGAAAACCCACGTGTCAAAAGACAGAAATCTTTTCAAAGGAGGTTTAGGGGTTTAACTTTCGGGCAGGAGTGATTGGGAATCAGGTAGTTGGACCGCATTACCTGCCCGATAACCTCAATGGCGACAACTATTTGGAGTTCCTTCAAAATGACCTGCCCGAATGAGTGTCCGAGGTACCTGTATTTAATGAAAATGTACCCAAGGTATTCCAGCATGACGGCTGTCCCGCGCACTGGCGTTTGACTGTGAGGGAATATCTCTACGATGTGTTCCCCAATGCGTGGATTGGTCGCGATGGCCCTATTGCATGGCCGGCACGTTCCCCAGACCTAACTCCGCTAGACTTCCATGTCTGGGGACGTGCCAAAGAGCTGGTATACGCCACGGAGGTTCCGACTAGGGAGGTATTACTACAACGCATTGAAACGGCGTTCAATACAATTAAGGAGGAAATGCGACTTCGTACCACAACAGTGGATACGAAATAGATGTCGGGCCTGCGTTCGCAATAGAGGCCAACAATTTGAGCAGAATATGTAAAAATATATTAAATAAATGTTAAAAACGCTTTTTTTATTATTTCAAGTAAACCCCCAAGAGAGATACGAGACAGATTTTACCTTATAAGAGTAGATCACAGATTTAATAAGTTTTTCAGGTATCATCTAAGCAATAACTTTTTTTAATCATAATTTGGATTTTACTTTGTGACTCGATTCACAATTCTAGCAAATTCACAAAGCTGTAAAAAGATTTTTATGGCATGTGGCACATTACTAGTAATAGGATAGACGAGAGAATTTTTGAGGGAGTTGGAAGATCCCGGTCGCTTTTAGTTTTTTTTTTATAGCCATGTTAATAGCTTTAACATTGACAGCTTTAATTTAAGTCCGAAACTTTGCGACTAAATTAAAAAAAAACTAGATGGCCAATGTCACTTATTTTAAATTTAAAAGTACTGTAACACATCTAAATAAGATTAAAATTCAGAGTCTACGACTTATACTTTTTTTTAAATTTGTATTTGAATGTAAAATTTGGGTATTTTTTTAATAAAACAATAAAAAGTCGATGAAAAAACATCCACAGGGCATGAGAAATGTTTAGGGGTCTGAAAGGATAGCAGATGACCCCCCAGTCGACCATTTCAGTTTGGCACACGATGCACCAAACATTCTGTATATGTTCATGTCAATATAATTTTTTCATGTTCGGAATTGGTAGTAGTTTCTTGTAAAACGGCGGTCAAACGACCCTCGCACGCAGTTTTTCGGGAAAAGAGTTGTGAAAATTGGTGGTTTACCGTTATTTAAGAAATAATTTATAAATCCTTTCGCACTATGTGCAAGACTAAGAATTGTTCTATTAAAATCACACACAATTTCAATTAAATTCTCTTTCGTGTTCTCACAATAAGAGAACAAAAATGTCGAAAATAAGTCAATTGGCAGGACGGCCTCTTAGGGATAGCTGTGCACTACTTACGCTCATAATTTTGACAGATGGAAGCGTATGTTCCAAAGAGTATAATAGTATGTTCACGCTTAGGGCCTGTTTTACTATCTCTAAGTAAAGTTACGAGTAACTACTTGTCAATTAACGTTAATTTCCAATTAAAAGCTACAAGCAACGTTTCTCAATTTCACAATAGAAAATAATCATTCGAGTAGTTACTCGTCGGTATACTTAACGGATATAGACAATTTTGGTATGATTCGTTCTTTTCCATTCGATTGCTCAGATTTAAGCGTCCTAAGCCAGTAAAACGTAGATGGAGTGTAAAACAACACAAACGTCATATGACTTGTCATTTAACCTAAATATCTTAATGTCAACAACACTTATTTCTGCTGGCACCGCATAATTTCTGAAAAATTAGTTTACATAGATATATTTTTATTGAAATGACATAACCTAACATGTTTATTTATTTTATTTTATAATAATATGCATTGATGTATATATGTTACTTGAATTTATGTACACACAGAGTGAACTGGTTAGGTTACAAAATGTAATGAGTCATGACACTTGAGTACAAAGGTACTGCTTATTTCAAAAAGAAATTTCTGCCAGCAGACCTGCGATAGGAGACGAGAGTTTCTATTATATTCCCATAATCCAGTTAATAAATGTGTAATAGTTTTAGTTATTTAACAAACCTTTTAGTGCATAATGTTATTTTATCTTTTAAATGAGCAATTCTTGTATATATATATATATATAATTGGAATCTCGGAATCGGCTCCAACGATTTTCATAAAATTTGTATATAGGGGGTTTCGGGGGCGATAAATCGATCTAGTTAGGAATCATTTTTAGAAAATGTCGACTCGAGTAACTAACTCGAGTTAACTCGAGTTGGGCGTAACTCGAACCCACTCGAGTTGAATTCTCTCTGACTCGAGTTCATAAACCGAATGGAACCGACATGGAGCGAAGTTTGCCGATCATTTGAGTGAGACTATATTCATTCATTCAGTCATAACAAAGCAAGTAAACAAGTGTCACATATATGTAGATTTGAGGTTAACTTTAAACTGCCGGTTCTTGTTGTAGATTTTCGTGTTTTATTTATGTTCTGTTTTTGAAAAAGGTGCTAAAAGAAAATCTTTAGTTTGGGATGTATTCGAATCGCCAGTGAGTGGACGTGTTGCGTGTAAACAATGTTCAGATTCATTCAAATATAGTGGAAATACGACCACATTATTAAACCACATTAAACCTTTTAAAAAGACTGCTATATAATTTCATAGTTTTATTGATGATAAATATAAATATTTTTTTAAATTAAAGTTTAAGCCAAAAATACATAAATAAATGATTTTATTTCAAACAATAATTTTCTTTCTTACTTTAGTTAGTATAACTCTCCCAATACATTATAAATAAATAATATAAAAAAAATGAAAGAATTGAAACAGATAAAACTATCATTTGTCTATTTCAATTTTTTAAATTATTAATGCAAAGCTGATGGAATAAACTGGTAAAAATTCAAAAAAAGCATTCACTTGTCCATCCAGTTAACTCGAGTTACGTAATTCGAGTTCAACCCGAGTTATGTGGATTTTAACTCTGGTTAAATCGAGTTTTGTTTTTTCCGAGTTGGCACATCGCTAGTCTCAACTGAAAAATATGACTCTTCCTGACATCTATTGGCGAATAATAATACTATTTTTTGTGAGCAACTAATTGCTTTAACGACACAACAGCAGATGGCGTTGTTAAGTAGCACGAAAATACCGAGCAAAGCTCGGTCATCCAGGTACTCTTATATCTTTAAATGAGCAATTCTTGTATTATATATATATATATATATAAATGGAATCTCGGAATCGGCTCCAACGATTTTCATAAAATTTAGTATATAGGGGGTTTCGGGGGCGATAAATCGATCTAGCTAGGAATCATTTTTAGAAAATGTCATTTTATAGGCGTTTGAGTAGTCTTAACTGAAAAATATGACTCTTCCTGACATCTATTGGCGAATAATAATACTATTTTTTGTGAGCAACTAATTGCTTTAACGACACAACAGCAGATGGCGTTGTTAAGTAACACGAAAATACCGAGCAAAGCTCGGTCATCCAGGTACTGCCTTATTAGGCCATGTACTTGTATTATTGCACTTTTGAATAAACGAAATCTAGCAATTAGACCAACTTCATCAATATCAGTAAAAGAATTCATCCGTTTTTTCAATACACGATTTCTAAGATTTCTTGATAAGAAAATAAACTCTTCTTCGTCGGTTTTGTATTATCTATCAAATCAAACAAATCCATTGGAAACTATTTTCAAAGATAGAAATATTTTTTGTTTTTAAATATAACCGCGGCACACTGTATTTAAAATTTGCCAAATTTCAGGCAGTGTTAATAAGTTACGGGCGAGTTTAATTGTTGATTAGTACTACTCGGAGGTGGTGAATATGATACTTTAGGTTAATAGTCACTTTAATTCGTAGTTAGCTTACTCATGACTTTACTTGAAGGTGGTGAAAGAGGCCCTTAGACTCGTTTCTAAATCTCACCCTTAATAAGACGCGTGAAACTCGAAAAGTTTTTAAATGTAAAATAAAATGGTGTAACAATCAAGTTCCAATCCAAATGGATATAAAAGCCGAAAACCATAACATAAAGGATTCAGCAAATTTTGGAAAAATACTAACAGAATTAACCCTAAGCAGAGTCTCCCTGTGAGCGTGGCAGGGAAATGTAATGCCGTGTCAATAGCAAATATGTTCATGACAACCACTTCAAAGTTGATCCGCCATTGAACCTCGCTTCGTCGTCATCGTGTGTGTTCAGCGCTGAGAGGAATTCACTATTGAAGTTCTCTGCCAGAGATGTTGCAAATGTCTTAAAAACATGGTAAGAGGTAAGTCTCCGGGACATGGTCACCTTAGTCTAGTGTATTACAATATCTGTGCCTTAGTGTTGAGCACCTGCGGTATGCGGGTGTACACTTGCCGAGGGTATTGGCTATGTTTTATTCATTGTGCATGAGTTACTCCTACCCACCAAATGACCTGATGAAAACCATAGCTGTCCCAATAGCAAAGAATAAGACGGGTGATGTGGCAGACCCTTCGCATTACAGGCCAGTTTCCCTGGCTATTATTACAGCTAAAGAGCTGGACTGTCTACTTGATACACACATGGCCAGCTGCATTCATTTGCATGTTGCACAATTTGGCTCCAGACCCGGTCTATCAACAGAGACTGCCAAGTTTTGTGTCCCAAGCGGACCGCCCAGTATTGCGCAGATAGGAAGACACCTGTAAATGCTTGCTTCCTTGATTTATCGAAGGCGTTTGACCTTATTTTATTGGTGCCCATTGGAAATTCTTCATGAACTTCCTTCGCCCCGGGGAAGGGCGAAGGGGTATGCTGGACTCCTACCGGCTGAAACCACTGCGGCGGTAATCTTCGGCACCTAAGGGAGGCTCCAGTCCTCGTATGATCACACTAGAGCCGCCCACTGGTGCTACGCCTACAGGCACATCTTGGAGAGGGTGACTGTAAAGCGGTCACCCCTCCGGGGGGATTGTAAAGGATCCCCTAGAGCGTCCCACGGCAGCGCGTGACCACATGCGTGCTACCATCTTCTCTTGGGTCGCTTGGTGTGAGCACGCAGATTCCCCAATCTACGTACCCGCAAACCCAGAGGTCCCCCGCCTTATAACAATGGCAGGGGGTTTCAGGCGTATGGGAATTAGGCGCCAGGGCGGTTGTTACCCCAGCGCCGTCTCCTCCTTCTTCGATCGGGAGAGGGCCGCTCCCGCTCTACGGTCTCCTTCTGGAGCATGACGCTCTCACAGAAGGATACCAGTGCATTCCAATTTTCGTGCTCTACCAACATAGCCGACACTACAGCTGTCAGCGGCCTATCCTGTGCAGGTACGCGCCGAATCAACCGTCGTGCTCGGTGAGCACCTGCGTCAGGCGGTAGGTGACGCGCTCGCTCCTTCTGAGCCAGGCTCCAAAGAGCGGCAGAACGGCCTAAGGCGTTTGACCTGGTGTCTTATGACATATTATGGGAAAAGCTGTGCCAAGAAACTGAAGTTGAGAATGCAGTCACTTCTTTGCTTAGGTATTGGTATCTGGTATCTGGGTCACTCATGACTTAAGTGATGACTTAGACATAGAGAACGTAGGGCGTTAGCTGTCCGATGCAATATGCTGATCTGCAGATTTGCACATTGTAGCATGCAGGTAAAAATTACACTCTTTAGAGCTTACTGCCAGTCATTATACACGTGCAGTCTATGGGTTAAGTATACGCAAAGGTCATACAACACCCCGCGTGGGCAGTATAATAATACGTTCAGGATGCTGGCAGGGCTGCCGCGCGCTTCGGTGATGTTTGCTGAGGCGAGGAATGACGGCTTTCATGCCATCATCCGGAAGCGGTGTGCATCGACCCTTCACAGAATGTGTGCCAGCTCCCATCCCATAGCATCCTGATCAAGTTATGCTGCGTCATTGGATCGGACTTCATACGTCTACGATTACGTGCTACATGCGACGTGGATAGTGTGTAGTTCGAGATTATACTAACATTAGTTTTTATGTTATTATTTACTAACACTATGGATCTCTGTAATCTGAAATAAACGATTATTATTATTATTATAATAAACATTTTATTTCATATCTTACGATGAATTTCATTGTCATAAAAAAATTATGGCTTATACTCTAAGTAATCATTAGAATGAAGTGCCTTATACACGATGATTTGTATATTTTACCCTAAAACACGATAGGTATCTAAATAAATTCATGTAAAAAGGATGCTTTTTAAAATTCGATATTTCTTTCATGGTATGGGAATCACTCATTTATAATAATTTAAGTAAGATAGTAACAAGGCTCAGTATAGTTGGTATGAGAAAAAAACATTATGGATTATTTTCGATCGTTATATTTCGTGCCGTGTGGTGCTGGCTCAGAATACCACCACCCCATCTCCTCCCGTGGGTATCGTAAAAGTCGACTAAGGAATTAGACGGAGGAAGGGCAGCAGCGTCGTTCGAGTACATTAACAACTCAAATGCAATTTCCAACCCGTCTGCCAAGCGTGGCGATTATGGCAAGACCCCCCACTGAGGACACAACACACCCATATCGGTCGTTGTGGTGATCTCTGGAGGAGGCCTGTGTCCAGCAGTGGACTTTATTCGGCCGAAATGATGATGATGATGATTATAACGAATCGTTGAAATCACTTTTTTATTCATATCGCTATGGTGATGAATACTCAATCAACAAATAGAGAACGTAAGCAGGTACTTCCTTTCCTATATATACATAGTAGCACAGTGGAAATTAAACATAATTTTACTTCATAATGATTTGGTACCAATCAAAATCTAGTGTATATTGGAAAATATGAGGCAAAATCGCTTTAAAAGTATTTTTATGCAATAAGAATTATTATTCACATATTTGACCAGCATTACAAAATGGCAATAATTTAAGTGTTTGATTTGTTTTCCATACAAGAAGCAAATCATCTCATGACTCACTTTTTACCTACTTCTGATTTCTTAGTATGCGACCCAAACAATACAAAAAATTCTACCTGCTACAAAAGCGGACTCAGATTTGGGCACAATACGGCGGGGTGATCTACAGCGATTATCTCCTTCCAAAACCTGGCCCTTTGAAAATGTCGGCCAACGACGTCGGGAGTCACGTCGATCAATATTTTGTTACAAGCTATACGGAAGCTTGCATTATAATTCGATACCGCTCAAATTTGAACCATCTACTGAGAATTTCCACTTCTAATCGTGACTTAAACAAAATAAATGATGAAATACGAGCATTAAAAAATGTTTGTAGTGCGTGTGATATTAGTGATTGACTGTGATTCATTCGGTGAGCCCCCAAGAAGGGGAGTTTGAGTTTGTCCATTTTTATATTTACGGGCGAGTCCCTCGCGACATGGGCGTCGTCTCTACGCCAGTCTCGTTACTACAGTTTCACGCACGGACACCAGCGCAATGAATCTGATGTAAATATTACTCCTACCATAATATATACACGCGGATTGATATTTACAAAACGTCAACAAATAGTGTGAGAGTTATGGATATCAATTCAAGTTAAAAAAAGTGAGTTTTAAGTGAAAATTACTGCAAATTGTGACTGTGAATTGTTTCGCTTCGATCCAAGTCCGAGGAAATGCCGCCCGTTCTCAGTGTGACTATTTCAGGAAGCCTTTCAGCAAGGAACTTTTCGTTCTCATAACTTACGCTAGAGGTCAGTATTTAACTGTAACCGCCACTACTGAAAGTTTTTCATCATAATACATTCATAATTCAAAAGTTTGTCTGTGTAGCTATAAGTATCTCAATCTATCTAGAGTTCAAACACCGACAAGCTTCCCTCTTTATCAGCCCTTCTCCGCCCTTTACGCATGATCGACCGGTAGTTTTGGGGTTCACGGCAGTGTAGGGTGCGGGTACTATAGGTATATATACGTATAGCGACATTGTATAGTTATCACTAATAATAGAACTAGTCAACTATGGTAGCTAATTACTATAAATGTAATGAATGCATACTTAAGTGAAAATTGACATGTTTTATTGAGCTAAAACTCGATAAATATCTCAACAAATTCTTTTGAACTCACTAGATACATAGGTAATTAAATGTGTAGGATTAGATGCATTTTTATTACGTTATGGTACCTACTGCCCTTCTCCTCGAAAACATTTGTATTTAAAATTAAAAACATTATCATTTTTTTTTGTAAAGACCACACATAACACAAAAACAGACAAATCCTCAAACCCAAATCCAAAGATTTTAGATTAGTTAGACTGATTATTAATATCGGCCGTTAAAATGCATTAATCGATGTAGGTATATAAAAAAAGGCAGCTTACCGTGATTTCCTAGTAATGCGGAGCGGGGCAGTCAACGACTCTACATTCCATAGGTAATTTACTACACTTACACTATATTATTTGAGATCACATTTATTTAATGACCACCAAAATAATCTTTGAGATCCCATACACTTACTGCACAACACCAAAAGCTAATTGGCTATTGGGATAAGCCATATTAATATTATTCACACAAAAATAAATAGGGATAGCAGTTTATGTTCTACTTTAAATAATGATGTGTGGTGTCCGGATTAAGAATATAGCAGTGGCTGATACAGTCGGCTGCTGCGCTCCGGGTCGTGGGTTCGATTCCCACAAAGTCCCGTAGAAATCGGTCCAGCCGTTTCGGAGATTAGCGGGAACAAACAGACAGACAGACAAAAAATTACAAATAGCTTTTCTATTGTAGGTACCGTGTATACTTTCATTTGAATTAAGTAAAAAGCTTTACTTTAAGCCAACGTTTCTTTTAATAAAAAAATAAATTTAAAAAATCTGCCTCCTGTGGATGTCGTAAAAGACGACTAAGGGACTCTACACCAGATGGATGGGCAGCAGTGAACATTCCTTGGTTGATATGATGAATAACGATGTAGGTAGCTTAGATATAAATCTTCTTCTTCTTCTTCTCTTGGATTATGGCTTCTGTAGTGTATCTTCCACAATTTCGAGTCCAATGTCAAGTATAAGGCAACGTTGTACGGTGTAGATATAAATCAAATTCTTATTATTATTTTATTGATACGTAATAAATGACAATCAAATATAACCCAAAACATGTGATTGCCAGCCGAAAGTAACTTATCACCATAAACTCTACAATATTATAAAAAAACCTCTTCGGACAAATGAAAATAAAATTACTTTTCGACACAAAAATACATTAACACAACTTTTCTTTCTTTATGCTATCTATATATAGCTATTATCTTTCTATTTTAATAAGTAAATACAAAACCATAACTCCATATGCCATTATTATAATTATCCTTCACATTTAAAGAAAAGAAGCAAGCTAACCCGTTGATTTTGTTAGTTGTCAGTATCCATCATTGATCAGCGTGTCCTACTTTACAACTTTACCGTCACACATTTTTATTGCAAGAGGCTGGGTCGAGTAATGTGCTTAATTAAAATGGCGTAAAACAAAATACCTAACAGTAGACAGATCAGATACAATCTGTGGTAATGATAAATATTAGTAACATTTTATCTTACAGATTAAAAGCCATAAACTAAACACGTAAAAAGTTGTAAAAAAATAATTCAGCGCGTGAACTTAATACATGTATATTCGTAACATAAAAATACATTGTTAGCTGATGGAAGTCAATGCCGTTGTGTTCCGACATGTTTGCGCAGTTTTTAATAGATCATAATGTCGAAAGCACAACGTTACATTTTTATTGATGAAAAATGAGTGAAATGCCTATAAGTATAGATAGTAAGAGCATGTAGCGAGGTAACGAGTACTGTAGCGAGCGACATGTTTGTTTTCATACCGGTCCGAATTAACGTCGCGATTGGTTCAAAATCCATAACTGGCCTCCGAGAGCCAGGTGTCGTTCACACCGCGGCCTCGCGCCTCGTCTCGTTAATCACTCGTGTACGCTATTGTTAAAGCGCGGCGAACAGCCATCTTTGTCAAATTACGGCGATTCAATCATATTAATTTATTTAGTGATCTAATACATAATCAAATGGAACAAAACGCAGTGCTACCAACGCGTAGTGTTGTAAAATCGGGTGTATCGCTACATTCTCTTTTGTTTTACTAGTAGCTTAGCTGACGCTTAGTTGAATGGAAGCGATACGACTACGGCGTTAACAACCAGTCGACCATTAAAAATGATGGATGATGTCTTCTTTTGCAAAAACAGTGCTAAGTGGTGGTTTTAGTGAATAATGTGAAGGGTGATGCTAGTGTTTATGTTTGAGCGTACATGCGACGAGAATTGCGTCGTAATTTGTTATACACATTGCTTATATGAGTGAAATGGCGTTGCGGAGCGCGCGGGCCCGAGCATGCGCGCCAGTTTCCTCGCAATCGCTAGGAACGCACTGAGTGTTCTTCGTTTACGTGCACATCAAAATGGGAAGGTCGAGATTCCCAGGAAAACCACTCAAATTCCAAAACAGAAAACGTATTAGTGTTCTATCGGGAGCTGTTTACCATGAGACTGCTCCAGAGATTAACCCGCCAGCGCGCGGCTCTACAGCTAATGATTTTACTGGGGACCAAGAGGTAAAGCTTATTTACTATGATTTCTCCATCTTTTCGTCTAAGTATCAATAAAGTATCAATGCACATACGAATATGTTGTGTTTACGTAATATCTACTAGCATCGGACGCGATTATCGCACAGGTAGAGCGTCAAGTATGTATCTACGTACTTTGACATTTTTGTGAGTTCCTTTTCATATCAACAAAATGTACATTTTATAGAGTTAAAATTTTCCTTTGTTATAATATTTCCCTGTGTAGTATGAAACTTAAATTATTAAACTGCTGACTATTAATCAATATATATTTACAAACAAACTAACCATTTGTTGATCTACACATAACCTTAACTGCATTAGGTACTTAAAACTTTCTTTACAACCCAGCTTGCAGCAAGTTTTAGTTACTTTTAGGCTATTTATCATTGAATAACACATTTTTTACTTTAGAATGATAAATATTAATGATAGAGACTAATCATAATAGGGTTGTATTAAACAAACATGCCCATTCTGCCATTTTGTGTGTAATATACAATCTACCCCGATTTGTAACTACTGCATCACTTATATTAAGAAAAATAATGATTAATAACATATAATTACTATGTGTATTGTTTTTAACATATGTTTTACAGTTGCTTATTTGATATGGATAAAACATTTAAAAAAAGTGTTTGCCAAGGTTATCTGCAAGCCTACTGAAATAACATATTGTCTGCTTTTTTGTGTAACTAAAACACTAGATAACTATGTTACATTTAATATCATATTATTATTAGGGGTTTCTGCAAATTTGTAAATAGACATTTGATTTTCTTTATTTAATGTTTCAGGAGGAAGAAAAGAAAGAAAACAATAACGAAAAGGAGACAGAGGGATCTAGCCAAAATAAAGTGACTGATGTAACAAAGAATAAACCAGGAAATAAGGACAAAAACACCAGTGATCTGTCAAAGTCTCCCGTGAGGACAAGGTCACAGAACAAAATGGAGCCAGTTAAAGCGGATAAACCTAAACCTGTGAAGAAAACAGTAACTTTTGGTACAGTGGAAAGTTGTGAAGATATATTTTTCCCATTAAAAAAGATCCCACTAAAACATCATGCTCCGCTTGTGCCCATCATAAAGAAAAAGTCATCTTTAAAACAAACAGAGTACTCTACATTTAATAGTATTCTCAAACCAGCTAAATTAACAGATTTAAGCTCTAAATCAAGTACAGAATATCAAGAGGGTTATTTAAGAAAAAATTTGAACCCCCTGTCAAAGCCTATGAACAAATTTTCACAATTTAGTGAAAGCCGGTGTATATCACCTCCTCCAAGAAACATGTCACCAGTAGAGAAAGAAAGTGGAAGTACTACAAAGTTTGTCTTGCCTGTTAGAAGTGCACATTCATCCAGAGTAATCAAGCCTAATAAAAGATTCATCGATGGTGAGGAACAAACCACTGCAAGCAGCACTATTTCAAGTAAAGTGCTCAAGAAACCAAAATTGAAGAGATTAGTGTTTAACAACTTGCACAATGATGATGACACCCCTGACGAAGAAGAAGCTGATAAAATAAATAAAAATGAAAAAATTAAGGATACGCAAACACAAATACAATCTTTGAAGTCTTTAAATCTTTTCAAGGACAAAACATCAAATTCATTTTCAAGTCTCAACGTTGGCACAAGGAAGATACATGACTTATTTTCATATGAGAAAGAGCCTTTGCAGGATGAAAATTCGAATTTAGAGAGTATTGAAAAGATAAAATCTCCAGAACCACCCAAGGAAGATAGAACAGGACATGCAATGAGAAAGCTCATGGATATATCAGATGCAAGTAGTTCAAGTAGCACAAGTAGTGGCTCTGAGTCAGAAGATAGTTGGGATAGTTCTAGTCCTGTTGGAAGTGGTGATGAAGAAGAAAAGCCAGCACCTGCCAGTCCAGAGAAAGACAAATCATCTGCATCACAGCTGCTCAGGGGAAAAATAATTCTTAGAGAAGCAAGGTTGCAGTTGAATCCACCAACACAATCCACTTCAGCTTTGGATGGTCCATTCTCTACAGTAACATCATCTTCATGTGTGTGCCTTTACCTTTTACTTAAGTATTGGTTTTATGTAGTTTATTATATTTTCTTTGTCTCTTTCAGCTCCTGTTCCACCAACAACAGTGACATGTGGAGTTTGTGGTGCTGTTAGATTTTACAGATTTGTTAAACAAGCAAGGAAATTTGGAATATATTCATGTGAATCATGTCGCAAATTCATATCCAAGATGTTAAAGAAAGAAAAATTGTCTCAGAAGACAGGTCAAGTTGTGATGCAGTGTTTGAAAGGCGAAGGTTAGTACTCGGTTACCACTACGAACTTATTAAATGTATGTGAGTGATGCAAAATTTTCATACATAATCATATTTGCAGGTAACTGTCATGTCCCTCCAATAGTCCGATCACAACAGTGGAAGCTACTTCGGTGCACTAACAAGGCTCGATGTCCAGCATGCTGGCTCAAGATGTGCCTAAAGGCATTCCAGGTACCACCTAGCATAAGAGCTGGCCTCACAGCAATGTTGCCTCCTTTCATGAGGTCAGCTGTTAAATCGCCTGGTTCTTTGACACAGGCAAACCCACTGAGACTAGCAAGCAACACTACTACTAATGCACCAGTGTTTGCAATAACTAATAATGACAATGAGAATAATAAGATCTTTGGTACTCTTAAACCAAGTAAGAAGATAGAGGAAATTGATAAGGTTGAGGTACGTGTCGCATTTTATGGTTCTTTGTTTTATTTTATATTTGATGATATATATTGCAACTGTTCTAAATTTGGGAGCACTATTTACAGTAACGTTTTTAATTACAGGACAAAACTCTAAAAGACCATCCAGTTACAGCTGAATCAAATGACGAAACTAACACTAGTAGGAAGCGACAATTGACGAGGGTAAAAGTCAGGAAAAAAGATAAAACTGATGCCCAACAACCAGAGGATCCTAAAAGACAAAAGGTGGAACTCAAGGGACCTAGAGTCAAACATGTTTGTCGAAGTGCATCTATTGTCCTAGGACAACCAATTGCAACATTCCCTACGCAAGATGAGAAAGAGAAACAAGATAAGAACCTTCCCCTTGATGATGACAATAACGTATGTGTTATGGAGAAGGATAGAGAAACTCCTGATTTATCCAGCTGTGACTCTGAAGTTGATTTAGAAAACAAAGCTCCTTTGACAATCACTGATGCTTTTGTTTTGAAAAACAGTGATGTAGAGACCAAAAAGCGAAAGGTAGAGCAGTCAATTCCTATCAAATCACAGAGCAAGGCTGAAACTAGTGAAGATGAAACAGTTATGGATCTTGTACCAAAGAAAATGGTTATGAAGCCTCTCTCTAATATCACAAATGTAAGTTCAATTGTTCATATGATAATGTTTCATAGTAATGTTTTAGGTTTTCGCGATTATTACTCATTATATGTCCGTGTGGTGTCCGGATTAAGAATATAGCACCATTCCATCTCCTCCCGTGGATGTCGTAAAAGGCGGCTAAGGGATGCTAAGCCAGAAGGACGGGCAGCAGCGTCCCTCCTGTGGAACAGTAACCATACTCCGCTCACCAACCCGCCTGCCAAGCGTGGTGAGTATTGGCAAATGCCCCCTAAAATGACCATACAGAGGTCTATGAGGGAGGCCGATGTTCAGCAGTGGACATATAAATGGCTGATATGATATGATGACTCATTATATCAAAACAACTAGCTGGGACCCGCGGTTTCACCCGCGTTTGATTTAAAAGAAATTTAGAGTACTTCGACATAGACACTTGACATAGAATATATATGTTGGATTTGAAGGGTTTAATTTTTTTTGCGCGGAACCATAATGATTTTTCTAAAATAAAAGTAGCCTATGTTATTCCTTATAACATCAGCTATCTGTCAGTGAAAGTCCCGTCGAAATCGCTCCAGCCGTTTCGGAGATTACCCGGAACAAACAGACAGACAAAAAATTTAAAAATTGTTGTTTTGATATATGTACCGTATATAATTTCATATGCATTCAGTAAAAAGCTGTTATTTTGACATTACAAACAGACACTTCAATTTTATTTATTTGTATAGATTTTAAACAGATTACATCATGTGTAATATAGATTTTTGTTTTCCTAATGTTACGAACACTTCAACAGTCATGGTCGCAGGAGGAATAAGGTGACAGGCGTCATTATGATTTTAAAAGATTTTTTTTCTATCATAAATTTCTAATCAAAAATTGTTTTGATGCACAAAAAACCAATAAACACTGCAAGTGTTTTTAATATTCGCGATGTAATTCGCCACTTAAAAGTGTTTTACTATAATATTTCACACTAAGCAATATCTTAAGATGTTTTTAATATCTGCAGGTGCGTAATCGTTCCCAGAAATGTGGACAGAACAGGCCAGAGCTTATCTGTGTCGACTTTTGGGAGAGCTACGACCCCGACGAGGTATGCAGCACTGGTTTCGGCCTCATCGGGACTGGATCATTCACTGTCGCCAGACTGTGCTTCTTATGTGGTAGTGCTGGCAATGAAAAGGTTATTAATAATAAGTTTAATACATGCAAAGTCCATCTTAAAGATGTTTGTATGACATTGCTGATTATGATAAGACTAATCATTGTATACAATATTTTATGAAAAGCTGTTAGTATCCTATGAAATTGGTGTAGCAATAATGCACTCTATTCGATTTTGCACTTATGAATATGCTAGAAGGTAAGGTATTTTGCAAATATGCTATTTTTACCTTCTGCCATAAAAAATAGTTTTGTTCCATGAGAAAGTAGCATTTTTCTCTTGAGATTTAGTTTAAGTGCATTAAATTGCCCAATGACCTTGATGATTTGGTCTCTATACTAGTATTTGTTACTTTACCGCCAACTACCGACAAACGACGATACTACTACAAAATAACCTAAAGATTAGGCAAAAACACAGATGTGATGCAATATTTTGCCTATTTTTTAGGGTTCCGAACGTCCGAAGAAAAAAATGGCTGAACCCTTATAGGATCACTCGTGTGTCTGTCTGTCACAGCCAATTTGCTCCAAATCTACTGGACCAATTAAGTTAAAATTTGGTACACATATAGATTTCTGCGACCGGAACACGTACCTAACGTAAATAAATGAATTTTGAATATAGGGGTTACTATAGGAGGGCAATGTAGAAAATTTAAGAATAGAGTTTTTCAAACTATACTGTGTAACATATGACATGGAAGGGTTTGTTGGAACAGTCTCAAATGTATTTTTTTTATAATTTACAAATATATATTTTTAAAGTCATTTAAGAACACTGATGTATTGCGTTCCGAGCATGCGCCACAGCGTTTCGGCGTGACATTTTAGGGTATTTTTTATTATTCATCATATCAGCCACAGGATGTCCACTGCTAAACAAAGGCCTCCCCCTGAGATTTCCACAGCGTGCGGTCACATGCGGCTTTCATCTAACGACTCCCAGCTACCCTCACCATATCGTCTGTCCACCTCGTTGGAGGTCGTCCCACACTGCGTTTTCCGGTGCGCGGTATCCATTCGAGAACCTTTGTGCCCCAACGGCCATCAGTTCTACGAGCAATGTGCCCCGCCCATTGCCACTTCAGTTTACTAATCCTTTCAGCTATGTCGACAACTTGCTATGTTCTTCTACGGATCTCCTCAATTCGATCTCGTAGAGAAATACCAAGCATAGCTCTCTCCATAGCTCGCTGAGTGACAAGGTCACTTTCTTATGGGGCCCACTGTGAGTGACCACGTCTCTGTTCCATATGTCATCACTGGTTAAAGACTTTCGTGGTGAGGCATTGCAGTATCGTTGACGAAAAGACGTTGCGAAGTTTCCCAAACGCTGCCCAGCCGAGTCGGAATCGACGATTGACCTCTTTCTCGAAGTTGGACCTACCTAACTGGAAAGTTTGTCCCAGGTAGACATACTCGTCAACAACTTCGAGAACAGAGCTCCCAACAGATATTGGGATGGGCACGACATGGGCATTTGACATGACTTTTGTCTTGCCCATGTTCATTTTAAGGCCCACCTGTTGGGAAGCTGTTGAGATTATCGAGCTGATCACAATGCTGAGCTCTTGCAGCGATTCTGCCCTGACTGCGATGACATCGGCAAATCGATGGTGAGTGATATACTCGCCATTGATGTTATATATGTGAACAGATTCGGGGAAATTACGTCCCCCTGCCTCACACCTCTGCAATGGAATTACCCCCGTGCTCTGTTCTTGTACTCGGACATGGTGGCGTTTCTGTATAAGCACTTCAGCACTTCAATGTACCGATAGTCAATCTGGCACCACTGCAGAGATTGCAGCACTGCCGAGGTTTCGATCGAATCAAAGGCTTTCTCATAGTCCACAATCGCCAAGCATAGTGGCAGGTTATAACTCCTCGGTCTTCTGTATACCCTGCCGCAGCGTATAGATGTGGTCTATGGTACTGAAACCTTTTCGGAAACCGGCTTGTTCGGGAGGCTGGAAGTCATCAAACCTGCGCTCGAGACGATTCGTGATGACCCTTGAAAACAGCTTATAAACATGGCTCAGAAGTGAGATGGGCCTATAATTCTTCAATAGGGTGTTATCACCTTTTTTGAAGAAGAGCACCACCTCACCTCAACGCTTCCGGCGTTGTGCCCTCGAGTAAGACGTAATTGAATAGCTTCTGAAGGACTTTAAGGGTGAGATTCAGAAACGAGTCTAAGCGTGAACTTACGCTTCCATATGTCAAAATGCACTACTTACGCCCCTAATTTTGACAGATGGAAGCGTGAACTTAGCTTAGACTCGTTTCTGAATCTCACCCTTAGTACCGGTGCCACCCGCATTCAGAAGCTCTGTCGTAATTCCGTCCCCATCCGGCCGGCGCCTTGTTATTTTTAAGCTGTTTCAAGGCCATCCATAATCCATAATCTCGTACATCGGCTGATGTCCGGGATATCCTCGGTATAGTGTAGGGTTAGTTTGGCTCGCGGGTCTTTGTCAGAGCCAATGGTAGGTATAGTAACTTGCCGGTAGATCATCATCATCATACCATTTAAATCGTCCAGATACGCTATGTTCTAGGCACTCGAAGCGGTTTTGGAGTTCGAGTTGAAAGCTCTCGGGGTTTTGGATATGAGCACTAGAGGACCGGAGCGTAGACCTCATCAGACAAGACCTCTCAACTTTGAGATTAATATTCAATGTGCCTCTTACCATTCGGTGGTCACTACCGGTTTTCACCCTATGGATCACAGAGACATCATTGAATATTTGTCTTTTATTGGTCAGAATGAAGTCAATCTCATTCCTCGTGGAACCGGAACCATCGGTACTCATCCAGGTCCATATCCTGTGAGGCTGCTTTGGGAAAAAGGACTTCATCACGAAGAGTCCTTCCTTTTCCAGAAAGTCGGCCAGCCTGTGTCCCCTGGGGTTCCGTTGCCATTCACCATCGCATCGAGTGCCCAGCTTTGCATTGAAATCCCCCATCACAATAGTGAGGTGTGTCTTCGAGGTATGTATGGCCCCACTTACGTCCTCATACATACTCTCTACTTCATCATGTGGGTGTGTTGAGGTCGGTGAGTAGACCACAGGTCTACCTTCAACGAATACCTCTTGGATATTCTGAGTGTAAGGTACGTTACCCCGCTCGACACATTTTCGATGGCCACTATACTGTTAATGAGGCTGCGGACGAGAAACCCGACACCACCTTGAGACAGATGTTCGCCTTCCCGGTAGTAGAATGAGTTCCCGGATTTCAGGGTTATCGTACCCCCAAAATCTTCGGACTTTATTATTCAATAAATGAGAAAATAAACAATGCCAATGGTTACAGATGTTATTCATATTTTTTCTGGAGTAAAATTCTTGCCTAACTATTGAGCCGTTATAGAGAGAAAATTCAATTTAGGTTAAAAACTGTCTATTTACTTTATTTTCCAACATTTGGACTAGTGTATTCATAATTTTAAAGTTTTTTTTTATTATGACCTTACGTATAACATATACCTATTTTTTACATAGCTAGTGCACAAAAGGATTAGTCAACAAAATCCTTTATACATGCGCTATTTTTGCGATTTGAAGGATGCAATCCCCTTTGTGGAAGTTTCCTTCTTTAGTATATTAAAATACAGCCACGCATTTAAAATTTAATTAATATGTATTTTACCATTATTTTGGAACTTTTGATTAGATTTTTTATGTTCTGCTCAGTACTATACTGTACAGATTCAAGAAACAGATTCTAGAATACTTCACAGATTTCAGAACATTATTACTGCTCTTAACTATAAGTAATGTTAAAATTAAAATCATCTTATTTATGCTTTATTTTGTTTTATAATGTTTACATGCATACTACTATGACGGCAGGGTTGGTGCATTGGCTGAAACAGCCGACTTCTGCGCCCCGGGTCGTGGGTTCGATTCCCGCACGGAACTAATATTTGTATGATTTGCAGGTAGTTGTTCCGGGTCTGGGTGTATTGTATGTGAAATTTGTGTCTGTAAACGCACCCACGACACGAGAAATCCTCGTGTGGTGCCCCACACTAGAATTTCAAAAATAAAAATTAAACAAATCAATAACATAATGTTTTTTTATGGTTTAACATGTCAGATAATTGTTAAAGACGGATTTTAAATGATAAGTTCTTTGTTATTATGATTGTTTCTCGTCTTGTTTATTATGAATATCAGCAATTTTTCTATGGATTTAAAATTATGGAATTATGCCTTGTTTTATGTCTCAGTCCTAACTGCCACACTGTCTGTAGTCAAGAATCTATAAAAAAATGTTTGAAGAGTCATTCCCATGCAGTAACCATGTACTCCATGGATACTTTTTTGAACTTTGTAGATGGCACTAATATCAACATCTGATATGTTGTATTTTCCAGACATTCTTTGAATTTAGGAAGTGTCTATTGATTCGATCTCTGTGTTGTTATGTTACTGTAAACACCAAATGTAGCACATAGACGAAGTTGTTAATAGTGAGGTACTGCGGTACAGATGTTGGTGTGCTCCTCGTGCTGCGAGTGGTACCACAGCTGGTGCGCGGAGGAGGCGGCCGGCGGCGGCGGCTGGACGTGCGCGCGCTGCGTGTGCTGCGCGTCGTGCTCGCGCGGCGCAGCTCGCCTGCGGTGCCGCGCTTGCGCACGCCACTACCACGCCGCCTGCCTGCCGGCTCCGCCGCCCGACCACCGCAGCGACTGGCCACAGGTACCTATATTACTTTTGAGACTGAGGACTGGCTGAACATAGGCCTTTTCTGCCGTAGTCACCACACTGCGTAAGTGAGCACCATCGGCCATGTGACGAGTGTCGGTCCGCTACCACCGCTGCTGGTCTCCGAAAGCAGCGGGTACTTGTTATTTTTATTGGCATGATGAATGATCAGACAATAGAGCCCTCGATATTATAGAATCAATTTATTTCCTCATTAGCTATTCAACCGTGCTAGTCTAATTATCATATCAGCCAAAGGATGGCCACTGCTGAACAAAGGCCTCTTCCATAGACGACTGGTAACATGTGTGTGTCGTGCTTTTGGTCGAAATTTGCCAGTTTTCACCACGCTTGGCAGGTGGGTTACTGAGCACAGAATGGCTGCTGTCCCACAAAAGGTAATAAATCCAGACACCACACAGTTTAGTCTACCTGACGAGAATACTTATAAAATATATTATGTTGTTCACTCGCAGATATGTGGCGCCTGTCTGAAGTGCAAGAGTTGCGACAGTAGCCGTGTGAACAAATTCGTCGGCAGCCTGCCATTCTGCGGACCGTGCTTCAAGTTGCGCCAAAAAGGCAACTACTGCCCGCTCTGCCAGGCTTGCTACAGGGACAATGACTTCGACAGCAAGGTATGCTCCAGATATCCATTGCCCATATAGCCATCGACAGTATTAAGTTCTATGTGATATGAGCCTATTGCCATTTATTATCAGGCTCCATGCTGCTACTGAGAATTTTCTGTGGGTAAAACGTAATAACACTCCATTCTGAGAATTGAACATAGGATCCAACTAGACAAAGGTAGTATATAATTATTGTGGATGACTACATAGTAATATCAGCCTGTAGCTCTCACTGTAAGGCAAAGGCCTATTCTCATACAGAAAAGAAACAAGCATTGAACACCACACATGCTTACTACAGGTGCACTTTTGACGGCATGGTTGGTGCAGTGGCTGATACAGTCGGCTGCTGCGCCCCGGGTCGTGGGTTCGATTCCCGCACGGAACAAATATTTGTATGATCTGCAGGTAGTTGTTCCAGGTCTGGGTGTATTATGTGTGAAATTCATATCCGTAAACGCACCCACAACACAGGAAAAATCCAAGTGTGGGGCAATGTTCTAAAAAAAAGTTGATGTCAAACTATTACCCTCCCCTCACAATGTTTTTCGACACTGTTAAAGTCAGTGGTGTCTTAGATTCCCTCAGAAAATACATATGCCATTGAAAAACTTCTTAGCCCCTTCCAGTCTGGTTTTTGACCTGGACATCCATACACACAGTTCTTTAGATTACTGATGACATCTACTGGGCTATGGATAGAAAATCTTGAACTTTACTTGAACTACTAGACTTCAGCAGCACCTTTAACTCGGTTGATTTCGATATCCTTTCTTGGGATCCTCAAATCCATAAATTTTTCTTCTATCACTATAAATTGGTTCGATTCTACCGGACTGTCGTAGAGTATTCGCCTCTATAGTAACTTTTCTGTATAATCTTACCACGGGTGTACCTTAGGGCGGCGTTCTCTCTCTTCTTCTCTTTTTTCATAAACACTGTCACCAGGGTAATTTCTTCTAACTTCCATCTCTACGCAGACGACCTTCAGCTTTACCGACACTTTCTAAGGCCTGATGTTGAACATGCAATAGCCAGGTATGAATCGTGACCTGGAGCTGATTAGTGTGTGGACAAGGTCCTTTGGGCTGGTTTTTCCTATACTCACCAAACTGACGTGCCCTGCAGGTCTCATCTTAGAACCATCCTCAAATTTCCATCTCACAAAACTGATTACTATTCCTACTCCTTTTCTCTATATGCAGTTACATTGTGGAATTCATACCCACACTAGTTTTATGGAACTGTAAAACTATCTCGCTATTTAAAAAACTTCTTAGGTAGTGCTCTACCTCTCCTCGCTGTCATAGTTATGCATTTTATTTTCATTTTTGGATATGTATGTGTGTATATATATTCGTATTTATATGAGTATTCTATATATCATTATATTATTATTGTATACTCTTAGATATTTCATCTATTATCCTTTACACACTGTCTACATTTCTTCTTAATCAAACTCCCCTCTCACAGATCTGCTGAAAGAGATTTCTTAAAAGAAAAAAATAAGCCTTTGTACCTTTTACTCCTATTTTATCTTTCTTTCTGTTTTTATTTCTGTGGGTGCATAAACTGTAATCTAAAAAAATAATTGGGTTTGAACCCTCAACCTTGTGCTTAAGAATCAAGACTGTAAACTCTTACTGTCTACATAATATATATTATTATTAAATTAGCTCTAAAAAGTCCAGTGCTGAACATATACTTTATAGATTTCTATTGTCTACATCAGCTCAACCTTTCCCTTACCTCAACTACATTGGGGTAGTTTTCCAGTCTACCCAGATACTATCACAATACAGAATATCTGTATTCTTCATGGAGCAACTGCCATCTCAACTCTACAACCCATTGACTGAGTAAAATTGGTTCCTTAGGTGATCAATTGTCACACATGTGGCGTTGATTCTGCCTATAAGATGCATGATGTGAAATGAAGCGGCGCAGCTTATCCTCGCAGGTCGACCATTCTGCATGGAAGCCATAGTCACATGCTGCTCAGGTTGTTTGCCTATATTTATAATGATTCATGTAAAAGTGCTTATGTGTGTTATTTTGCTCCTTTCAGATGATGGAATGTGGGTGGTGCGGCAGATGGGTGCACGCTAGTTGTGAAGGTCTTACAGGCGAAGGATATCAACTTCTGTCAGCATTGCCACCTTCAATTGAATATATTTGCTGCAAATGTATGCCACATAATCCTCCATGGAGAAAGATGCTCACTGAACATCTCAAAGGGCGACTGCTCCATCTATTGAAATTGCTGGCTAAGAATAAAAAGGCATGTGCGCTGCTGAAATTGACACCCCATAAAAATACGCCCGTACCAAATAAGACGTACCGACTAATGTCGCCACAAGCCATTAGAAAACTACATTTCGACGTCGTTGATGATTCAATGAAGACATCAGAGACTAAAGTGTACAGGAACATTTCAAGAGGACGTCGGAATAATAATTTTCCACAGAACAAATTTGATTCAAATTTACCGCATGTGTGGCAGTGTTCATCATTACTACAAGATGTTAATGTGGAAAAAGAAGGAATGCCTCACACATCTCATAAAGTGGTGAATCTGCAAGAACCATTAATGCAGAATATAGAAATATGCTTCTCCACAGGACTCTATGGCACTAAAACAGAATTTGAGTCCTCTTGTGTTGAGGTGCATGAAAATTATCCTCCTCAAACGAAATCTGAAAAAGCAACGACTATGTTGCCCACTACTGTACATGATGATAAATATGAAGCAATATCTGATGATGACGAACCAATGAAGAGTTTCCCACAAGCTCGCAGTGAGCAAGATCTGAGTCCAGTAGTAATACGACAATCATCAGAAATGGACAATACCAGTGAAAGAGTTGTTTCACCATCTCTGTTAGATATAAAGAAAAGAGTAAACAGTGATGGATATGTCTCCCTAAAAGACTTTAATCATGACATGAAAGAGGTAATTCAAAGAACAACAAGTAATGACCTTACATCAATATACAAAGACTTATTCTCAGAGACATTTCCGTGGTTTGACTGTGAAAATAACTGCCTTCAACCTAACTTAGAAGTCGAAGGTGAACAAGAAGACACTGAATCCATGAAAGACCATGATATAGCTGACAATAAAGTCAAAGCAGCTGTAGAATCTATTGAACGTCCAATGGACCAAGTAGTACCTAAGTTGGAGGCAGATGGAGAGAAATTGGATGAAGATTTGTTGGAGTTCTATCCAGTAGTGGATTCAAGAGTGTGTGTGCTTTGTAAAGCTGTAGGTGATGGCTCACCCTCAATGGAGGGGCGTCTGCTTTATTGTGGACAAAATGATTGGATCCATTCTAACTGTGCACTTTGGTCTGCTGAGGTTTTTGAAGAAATAGATGGATCCCTCCAAAACGTCCACTCTGCAATATCCAGAGGAAAAATGATAAAGTGTGCCACATGTGAAGTAAAAGGCGCTAGTGTTGGCTGTTGTGCTAAAAATTGCAGTGAAACCTATCACTATGCTTGTGCTAGGAAGGAGAGTTGTGCTTTTATGGATGATAAGAGGGTATTTTGCCCATCTCACGGCAAAGATGTCCCTAAGAAAAGTTTGCAAAAGGATGCTGACTTTGAACTCACTAGGCCTGTCTATGTGGAACTGGATAAGAAAAAAAAAAGATATAGTGAAATTACTAAAGTGCAATTTATATTGGGCTCACTTACTGTTCACAGCCTTGGAAAAATAGTGCCATCAGTTTCAGATTATGAAGAGTTTTTAATGCCAGTCGACTTTTCATGTACTCGCCTGTTTTGGTCTTGCAAAAAGCCTACCAAAATAGTCAGGTACACTATCAAGACTAAATTGATACTTGCTGAACCATTGCCAGGATTTGATTTTGGTGTAAACATAACAGTAGATCATACTTTAGATGTTCATGTTGTGGAAAGAGTCATGGCTGAGATTGGAGCCTGGCACCAAAGCATTGAGAAAGGCACCAGCAAGACCGTATTTATGCTTAAAAATGACAAGTCACCAATCAAGTTTGGAAATAGTGTGACACTAGAAGATCTGGCTGTAAAACAAGTGGTGGAACATTTACTAGACAATGTGTGTAAACAAGAACAACAAGATGAAGAAGAACCTCAAAACACAGCAGATCTGTTGCCACCTGAAGTTAAAGATGCTATATTTGAAGATTTGAATCATGACCTTTTGGATGGCATATCCATGCAAGACATTTTCCAAGATCTCAAAAATGAATTCTATTGTGCAATGGGTCAATCAGATGATAAAAGCAATGATAAATCTGATTTCAGGTCCACAGATTTCATAGATGAACTTTTAAACTCAAGATTTGAAACTGGTAACAAGGAGCTAAAAAGGAGCAAATCTGAGATGCTCTTGCAGACCCATAGTCTCAAAACGTTGACAACAGGTCGTGGCCAACAAAGATCCAGCAGTTGGAATAATAAGTTTGACACAACTCTACTGTCATCCACAATAAAAAGGTGCAAAATAGGAAAATCATCTACAGTCACTGGCAAATTGAGCCCTGTACAGAGAATACCTCTTTCAGACAACCCAATAGACTCCATAAAAGATACTGACAATAATATAGATAAAAAAGTAAAGGTGGAGACATGCACTAGCAGTGGTATCTGTGATGAAGCAGCTCATTCGTCAGGCATTACATATCGTTCAAATTTGTCTAAACAAAAAGATGATACCAATAATACAAAAATGGATAAAAACGAGGGCTATTGTTATACTGATGTCATAGACTTCTACACTAAGATTCAATGTAGTCCTATCTCTCAGTTAGACGGCGCGGCAGACTGGTCTGGTTCCGAAAGCACGTGTAGTTCACGACCAGGGAGTCCTCGAGACAACGAAACTGACTTCACACCAATACAACAGCTGGACGGAGCTGAAGACAATCATCCTGGAAACGATAACATGCAGAGAGGTCAAACTAATCAGTTTATGTACCGCGCTAGTGGTACTGAAAGCTATACTGTGACATTCGCTGGTAACTCACTGAGTGGTCAGCCAGAACTTGTAATGAGGCCCTTGGATGATGGTTCAAGCAACTCAAATCAGATGGAACTACCAGTGAGGTGTGATAGGTGCCAATGTACTTATAGAAATAAGGAGTCATACGACAGACATGTGCCGTCATGCGATATGATATCTACAAGCGAAAGTGAGAGTGAGAATCCGAAATCGCCAGAAAATAGGACGTTGACGACACTACAGAATGCTTTCCAAGGCGCATTTGCTCAACCGATGATTATACATGCAGGTGTTGTTAGTGGTACTGAGAATACTGTTAAAGCTGAAGGTATTGCTGCCAGAAGGACGTCAATTAATACCAGACAGATCACAATAAACGGGACCATAGTTGAGACTCCATCACCAGGTCCATCAAATGAAATGACAATGACCATTACAGAACAGATGAAATCAGGAACAGTGATTTTCGATCAAAGTAAGTCAACTAATGTTCAAGTGTCTGCTAACCAACAAATGATGTCTTCTCCACAAATTGTGGTGACGCCACAGATGCTACTACCTCCAAAGACAAGTTCTGCAGGTGGCCAGAAGATGATGACGCCACAAATTATAACACAACCTACACACAATCTTTTGCCCTATAACATCTGCGTGAAATCAGGTAATGGGAACACTAACATACAACAAATTCAAAGTAATGATATGACACATTTGCTGTCAGGATCTGGAGGCATTCAAGTTATATCATCAAATTCGAACCAGGTTTTGACTATACCTTCAAATCATCAAGGTCACATTGGCCAAATGATTCAAGGTAAAAATCAAGTTACCAACTTCCCTAATATGGCAAGCGCATCATCAATTGCATTGCCAATAAACTCAATACAGGGAATGCCCAATACTTCTATTATCCAAAATATTCAACCGATGATTAGACCTCAGATACAGGGAAGCTCTACTATTGTTGTCCCTGCAATGTCAGCCCAAAGATTAACATCACCTAATTCACAAAACAAACAACAATTAATATTGCCTGGAAATTCTCAAAAGTCTCCTAAAAAGCAACCTGCTCAGGTACAACCAAAGCCTATTTTCCAAGCTACAACTCGAGGAAGAGGTCGTGCTATTCCCAAACCAAACACAATAAAGAGACAAACCAAAATGGAGAAGACATATACCACAATCAACCAGTCACCACTTGGGCCTGGTAACACAGTTATACAATTGCAAACAAATAATCAGACAGGTCAGCCATCAATTATAGTACAGCCAGTTGCAAATCAAAATTTAATGTCTGCATATGTAGAGGCATTATCACAACAACAGAATCAAAACATGCAGTACATCGCGACTATTGCACCGCAAGGAGACTTCAAGGCTGGTCCCACTCAATTTATCTCTCAGAGTGGTCTTGTGCCTCAGACATTCCAAATTCAACAGACCGAATCAGGAGGACTGGTTGCCGTTCCTAGTGGCGGAATTCCTGTATTGCTGCAACAAGGAAATGTTGGAATATTACCTCAAGCGCTTCAACAAGGAGCTACAATACTACCTCAAGGTGCCATCCAAACCCAAGGCATTATTTCTCAGGGTCCAAATGGGCCTACAATTCTGCCACAAGCAATTCATACACAGAATGGTACTACTATAATACCACAAGGTATTCAAGGTTTGGGACCAGGAAACATGACGTCACAAGCCACGCTTTTGCCTAACAACACATTGCAGACAGCAGGAGCTACAGTTGTATCACAAAGTGGAATTGGCAATGGCCAAACAACTATAATTCCAAACACATTACAAACGCAAGGCAATACACTAATTTCATCTGGGCCTGGTGCTACCATTTTACCACAAGGAACACTTTTGCCACAATTTTGCAATGATCAAGTGCTGCTTGGTTCAACACCCACTTTAGAAATGGTCACAGACCCATCTGGCTGCATGTACTTAACAACAACACAGCCTGTTTATTATGGCTTGGAGACAATCGTCCAAAACACAGTGATGTCTTCACAACAGTTTGTGTCTACAGCAATGCAAGGAGTACTTGCACAGAACAGTAGTTTTTCAGCCACAACCACTCAAGTTTTCCAAGCCAGTAAGATAGAGCCTATAGTGGAGGTGCCAACAGGGTATGTGGTGGTCAATAGTGTGGGTGACAGCGTCGCTGTGTCGTCGACACCGAACGTGGTCACTGCTCAAACTATACAGTCATCACCTCAATCAATGAAGAATGTTAAGACATCTGTCCCTAACCTGACACTACAACCGCTACCTGATAAATCGATTAATAGCAACCGACAGACACCTAAAGTCATTCAAATGAGTTCATCACCAATGGCTATCGGGTCACAAGCAGGTCCTGGTACTATTATTTCGGGAAGACAGAGTATTAATCCTATCACTTCTCAAATACATAGTATGACTATTTCAAGCTTACCACAGAACATGTATAGAGGAAATATGCCTAAACCCAGCATTGTCTCAATGTCTCCAAATGTTACACTTGTATCATCGATCGGACAACCCGTAATGGCGATCTCTCAATCTATACCAAATTCAGCTACGTCATTCTCGATGCAGTCAATACCATTGACGCAGCCGATAGTTTCAAGCTCTATTGCGCCACCTGCTAACAAGAATAACTTCAAGATTGAAAATTCCCATGTTATTGAAATAAGTGGAAACTTGCAAGATAACTCAAACTCTGCAAATATGCCTACCATAAGTGTCACTCAGAGCATAAAATCACCGACGCCATGGAGGCAAATTAGTCAGATCAACAACACTGCTATTGATAATAAATTGGATTTGCAAAATATGACCGTGAAACCAAGTTCTGTAAATACCTCTGTAACAAATATGCAGAGCAATGTCATGGGGGGAAGACCCCATCCAAACAACGACCTTGACAAAATTAACCAGAACTGTTTGATACAAATGCCTCATAACTCTATGTCTGGACCGAACATGCATTCTCACCAATTTGAGCAAAGCCTTAATGTGAGTCACCATTCAACAACTCATTCTACATCAAACAACGTCATTCAAATTACTGCTGGAAACATATACCCGCCCTCTTCGGTCATGAACAGTAATTTTGATGCAGATACTTCATTAAAATTAAGCAAAATTAATGCTCTTTCAAAAGCTGAAGGTGGTCACTTGAATTTCTCCCAGGAAATAATGGCTGCCCATTCTCAGCAACACGCCAACTTTGACAAGAGCTTCCAAAACATGGGAACTGCAGACAACAAACAAAATACGGAGAGCTTGTCGAATCAAATGAACACTCATAAACTGAGTAACTGCCAGATGAGCAGCAACACACCAGCGATCAGTATAATACCCCACAACGTAATGCGACCTCAATTACAAAATAATCAGAATACTATGTCTTTATCAAATAACCAAAGTCAAATGTGCTCAATTCCCAACAGCAATTCCCATGGACAAGTTCAAATATTAAGTTCTGGGAATAATTCACTTCATAACTTGAACATGTCTTGTCAAGAAAGTGCAAATAATAGGATGAACATCTCAGTTTCCAGTGATAATAGTATGCAGTCAAGTCAACAGCATGACTTGTCAACTTCTATAAATACATCAAATATGTCGCACAGCAACAACATACAGATGATGTCGCATGATAACAATCAAATTTCAACACCTAACCAGATCCACATTATGAATGGACAAATTCAACACAATCGCCAAGTTGAAAGCAATCAGTTACAGCAGCTGAATCAACCAGCATCAAGCAGGACTTTCCACGAAAATCTAATGAGTGCACAGCAAAACCATAATCAGGCAAATATGCTTTCTAACCGAAGTACCCCTGACAACAATAATATAATGAATCAGTCCATTAGTATGCATAATTTGGGGGCTAATAACCATAATATAAATCGAACAGACTTGGGCGATCTCAACCATATGCACATGCAGCAACCAATGGTAAACATGAACATGCAAAATAACAGGATGATGTTAGATAACATGCAACCTCACAGTATGAGCAATATGGGTCATACTATGCACTCCAACAGATCTATTGATAATATGCATAACACTCAATTGCATAACATGCAACAGATGAATCATCATGTGAATAATAATACCCGTGGACAGATGGATAATAACATGCATGTTAATCAGCAAATGTCATTGCAACAGAACAGGCAAATGGAGAATGTTGGCCTCCATCACCAACATCAAATGTCCAATGTCATGCAGATCCAAAATAATCGTCCACATGTCGACAACAATATCATGAGTATGCACCAGCATGTTCCTAATCAAATGCATAATAGACAGCAGATGGATAATAACATACACATGCATCATATGTCAGGAAGTGCTCCAAATATTAATTTAGGCAACCAGATGGATAACTCTGGCTCCATGCCAAATATTCATGGGAATAGATACGACAATAACTCTTTGCAAAATATTAATACTATGAATCAAATACAGAATAACAGAAGCTCTATGGAACATTCTTCAATGATGCAGCATCAGATGAATTCCATGAATAATATGAACATGCACACTAATCTCAACAGTACAATGCAAATTGTCAATACCAATCATCAGTCTTTGAATACTTCAATGATGCATTTGCCTAACATCCCAGACATCAAAAATGATATTCAAAGTTCATGTAGTGGTAGCTGTTCCAATAACAGCACACAATTTTCTAACAATCAGAATTCAATGGAGATATGTGCAAACATGAGTATGAACACAAATACAAATAACATGAGTATGGGCACAGGAAATATGATGCATAATATGAATATAAATAACTCCAGTATGTCCAATAATATGATGATGAATAATGTTAGCAACAGTAACATGTATGGAACCGGGACTCAAAACAACATGACGGGACATGAAATGTTAATGAGCTGTTCCAGCTCTTCAGATCACAATGTTAACAATCTTATGTCGGGAACATCTAATCATATGATGTTAAATAATTCGCAAACACATTCTACAAACAATCAAAATCAAATGATCAGTAGTCAGGCGTCAAACAATGCACCAATGAACATAAACAGCTGCAGCATGAGCAACAATAATTCATCACAAAGTCAAAATATAACAAACATGGACAATCAAATGAATAGAAACAATATACCAGTGCCAGAATCTCCAAAATTTTCACCAGATGCTTTACGAGGTAAAAATATAATGGGTCCTCCACCTAACAATAATTTACCTATGCCAAATATATCAAATAATAAAGATTGTTCTAAAGTTAACATGGTGAACAATGAAAAACAAAGCCATGCTATTCCAGTCAATCAAATTGGATATATGCAAATGAATACACAAAATAATAGAGTTATTCATTTACCAGAAAGAAGCAGAATGAATAATGCCAATTTAGATAACAATATTAATCAGCATGTGCCACAGCAACATAGTATACGTGTGGTCACAAATAATACCAACAACAATATTGCCGGAATAACGACTGAACCTATTGCTTTCCAACCAAATAACGACAACAGTGGTACTATGATCAACGTACCTTTCCAGGCTATACCAAACAGTGCTCCCATGAACATTAACGTCAACTCGAGTAATAACACTGTAAATATTACGGTTCAAAACAATCTTGTTGATCCAAAAATAGCTTCAAAAGCCGCGGCTGATATAAGCTTCCCGCTTCAGACCAACAACAATTTACTTCAAAATCCAAGTAATGCTAACAACCTTATGTGCATACCTGTTCCGAATAATACCATCAATTTACCGACACAGAACAGTTCCAGTATAACATTACCCAAAGCTCCCCCTACTCAACAATCTGGCATTCCTACTAACGTAGTCAATCCAATGTCCATGAGACCTATGAACAGGGTATTGCCACTACATAGGGATGGTCAAAGCAAGTCGTCTACGAAGAATACCAAAACCGTTGCAGTGCCGAAACAGAGACCTGTTAGTCACGATATGCCTGACTTGAATATAAAGGATGAAAATATTGACAGTGATCTAGAGAAGGCAATTGAAGAGTCAAAGCGTATGATGGAACTGGAAAAAGCTAAAAAAGAAAAAGAAGAAAGAGATGCTGTGCAAGCTATGCAGTTATCAGCTGAAATGCATCAAGCTAACACTAGCACAGCTGCGTCGGTTGTAGAAACTGCTAGAATCAGCGAACCTGTTGAAACCACATCCAAAATGTCATTACCAAGTTTGGATGTGGAGATGATTGAACCACCAAAAGTTCTAACAGAAAAAGATACTAACAAAACTCCGGTTGCAGCTAAAATACCAAATGGTCCAGCTAAAGTTATAAAGAGACCTTTAGGAGAAAAGAAAACTGAAATTGAGCCTGTTGTGACAAAGAAGCAAAATAAAACATCAAAGGAAAATAAACCTACTATACCTAAACCTGCACCCGAGCCGTTGAAAGATGACGGACCTAAGCTGATATACGAAGTAACATCGGAAGACGGTTTCAACTACACGTCTTCGTCATTGACCGACCTATGGGCGAAAGTTGTAGAGGCTGTACAAAATGCTAGGAAACAATCAGGATTACTGCCACTTCAGTACAATTTGCCGGCCAGTTTATCTGGTGCACATATATTGGGCTTAAATAACAATGCATTGAGATACCTTGTGGAACAGCTACCTGGGGTGAGTGATAGTATCATTACTATGTATGATTATAAGCATGTAAGAAACAGCAAGGCAGTAATGTAATTCACTAATAATTATAATATTCTAGGCAAGTCGCTGCACCAAATACAAGACGCGCCAAGGTCGTCAGTTGAGCAGCTGGGATAATGATTTGGACTTGAGTGAGGGCTTCAAGGAGAGTCCGTGGGGCAGCGCGCGCACGGGGCCTGTGGCTAGGAAACCAAACCACGACATGTTTAGCTGGATGGCCTCGCCTTTCAGAGAAGAGCCGCCACCATTCGGAGGCCAGGAAGGAGAAAGCTCGATTTCTAGGTAACTGCCTTTTTTGTCTTGGGGAAATGATCTTGGGACTTCTCCGCCCCCACTCAGGGCGCAACATGTTAAACTCTTAAAGACTAAAACTGCATGGTGTTCCTTCTGCTTATGGCTGGGAGTGCGGTGTCTGTTCGTTAAGCATTGGGCCGCACCCCCCGGCAAGTATCGGCCTGTCACTTGGTCTGTGACGGGCCCCGTCTGTGTACGATTGATTAATGAATCCGCCTCCACTCCCAACGCCTCCGTTGCGTGCTTCACGTCTTCGCAAAAGGAGGCGAAGGCATCCCACGCGCTCTCGCTCCGGAGATGGACTGAGTTTTGGTTGAACACCAGTTTACTATTCTGTGGAGAAATAATTTTGTACGTATTGTAAATCTGTTGTTTTGCAGGCGTTTGGCTACTTTACCACCGGCTATGAGATTCAGACAATTGAAAGAGACGTCTAAGGCATCCGTGGGCGTCTACAGATCACACATTCATGGGCGCGGACTATTTTGCAAACGAGATATTGAAGAAGGTACGTTATATTATCTATCGACTATTTTAGTGACAAGCCCCCCTGGCTTGTCACTGAAATTTGAACGCTACGTCATTTCGGCGCTGATAACGCTTAGACCTGCGAATTCGTAACATGACGTCGTTTTCCTAGTTTAAGTGCAGAAAAAGAATTACAAACAGTAAAAAGTTCAAGAGTGGATAAAATTCTTTTTAAATTGACTGATTACAAAATGTAACCAAACAATGCTTGCCCATTTAAAAGGTATCAGTCCTACGCAATATCGACGGCATAAAAATCCATGAATACTCTTTTGCAATAAGTACTCGTAATCGACAGTACAATCTTATCATTCATTGCATCATTTTGTGATGAGTGCTTTGTTCAAATATTTGCGACAAATATTAATAAAATGAGAATTTGGAAAATACGTAATATTGTCGAAATTATCATATTTTAACTATTTTGAATGTTTTTTGTAAAATAACCATATATATATTTCGTATGGTTAGTGGCCACCCTTGTGTCAGAGTTGTTCAAGCCGCCCAAAGGCCTCCGACTTGGCTTAAAGACTGCTGTCGAATGACAACAACCGGGACCGACGATTTAACGTGCCCTCCGAAGCACGGAGACGCTCAGTTGAAATACCACTATGCGGTCACCCATCCAGAGACTGACCGCGCCAAGCATTGCTTAACCTCGCCTATCGTTTACCGATCAGTGAGTGCAACTGGCTATGAGCGCCCGTAAAATAACTGTTACCAAGCTATAAGCATTAATTAATTAAAAGTGACCTAAATAAATAGCTTTCATAAAAAACGTGTATATTGAGATTACATATATATTACTGGCGCAAAGACTAATAGTACCTACACAATTATAATTAATTTGTCTTTTAACAAGATTGCCATAGCAGTTACTAGCGGACCAGTCTCGACGGACGGAGCATTAAACATGCCTCAGCATCGTTCGGATCAGCCATATTGTAGGGAACTCAACAACCAGATATATAACATCATCATCAACAGGATATTTTAGTGAGCATGAACATGACATTAACTTCCAACCTTTCTTAAATATGTAGTAGGGTCGGCTTACAGAAGTCCAAGCGTAAGCTGCTTAATATCTATATTCATGCCTCAAGGATTTGACGAATATCCGACTATTGCCACATATATTTATACACAATAAATATTTTATACAAATACACCTGCGACGGCTTAAGGTAAGCCGTCTCTTGCTGGTAATAAAATAGGAGTCCAAAGTTTCAAATAAACGTTCAGCCTAGAATCAAACTCACCCAAATTGTTGGCGTAGACAATAGTCGGCAATACGACATTCGCGGCGTAGTTACGATTGGCGACTAGCATTTTTGTGCAGACTTCAAGCAACCACTTTGGGTCGCACATCACTCCATTTTATTTAATACTTTGTGGAAACAACGTTGTAGCGATTTCGCTTCGAGCGTCTGGTGACGTCAAATACATATTATTATCGTTGCAGGTGACATGGTAATAGAGTACGCGGGTGAAGTGATTCGTGCTGTGTTGGCGGATCAGCGTGAGAAGCGTTATGAGGCTATGAGCGGACGTCGCGGTGTTGGAGGCTGTTACATGTTCCGCATCGACGACAACCTCGTGGTTGATGCAACACTGAAGGGCAACGCGGCTAGATTCATCAACCATTCCTGTGATGTGAGTTATGAATATTAAGCCACACAAACTGTAAAGTCATAAAGTCTCTTTAAAAAAACCATAGCGTCATTGAGAAGTTTGCACATGTAGTCCTAAGTTGTATAATATAATCTTTTGCTAAAATGCGTGTGTTCGATCCTAATTGTTGCAACCACTGCATCCGTGACCACTCCATCAGCTGATCGAGCTAAGGGAGCTAAGTACGACGAATCGTAAGAATTGTATCCATTATGTCGAATTGAAATAAATAAGTTCTAATTTCGCAATATTGTACCTACTTGTACAAAAAAATACAAGTGAATATTTATATCAGCGGTATTCGGTGGTTTACGCAAGTGAATTTTAACTCTGGGATAGCTGATAATGTATAACGCAACAAACCGTATTTTTCGGGTTTTTATCTATTTTATAATTCCCTATCTTGTTTAATTTACAGCCCAATTGCTACTCACGCGTCGTGGACATCCATGGTCATAAACACATCCTCATCTTCGCCCTTCGTCGTATAACCATCGGTGAAGAACTCACATATGACTACAAGTTCCCTTTCGAGGAGGTCAAGATACCATGCACATGCGGCGCCAAGAAGTGTCGCAAGTACCTCAACTGACTATGAAAAATCATATGGAGTGAGTGATTTGATTGTGTCAATTATGCTTGTGGTGATCTATGATCAGAGAGGTTTAAAATGCTGTAAAACCGAACAAAAATACTGCGATAAGGGAAATAAATTGGTAAATTTGCGGTCCTGTAGTATTTTTGATCAGTAAAATCTCGAGCCTCACAGGCTTTGCTTATCGAATAGCATAATTTAGTAATAACGTGAGTTGTGAGTGACGTAATTTGGACGGACATATATAATAGCGTTACGATGCAAAAATATCAATTGATGGATCTCAGGAGAGTTCTAATTAAGCATATTTAGAATATAGCTTGCGGAAATGAATGCTTAATCATGAAATACTGGGTCGAGCACAATTATTACATGTACATAATTATGTAGCTAAAACAATAAGTCAAAATCACATATCGCTTTACTCCCACCTCATATTGACACTTACAATTACTGGAGCGTACCTTATACAACACATGAAAACTTATACATGAATCTTGATATGATCTCTTTCTTGAATCTACCCAGTGTTAGAGTTGTTGGATTTTACAATAATCTTGAGTTAGTTATACTTGAAAAATCTTATTTTGAGATAGGTTTTATACATTTTGTAAATATATTTTAGTTATGTTGAGTTTTTTAACGTGGATATATGACTTGCGAAAGGTTTAAGTGTGTACACTTAACTTTGATGTGATATGTTTAGCCCCGGATCGCTCGGGTAAGAGAATGGTTAGTGCGTAGCTAGTGTATATTTGTTCCTCATTATGTTCTTATTTCTCTTTACTTGTGATCAGTTAAGTCTCGACTAACATAGCGCGTATGTGTACATATATTATATCGAGGGATTTTAGGCATAAATAATAATGAAATTAGTACATTCGAAATAAGGGTAGCAAAGTTACAAGTACAATGTTACTTTTAGTAATTTTAACATGTATAGTTAAATTGTAAATAAGAGAAATTATCTGTCATAATAATGAGTTAAACGACAAATCGTTTTATTGTAGTCATAGTGGTAGGTTGTACTTTATAGAGTATATTTTACGGTGTACATAATAAGTTATTTAGTGTGCGGGGCGATAGGGAGTGTGTGGGGCGAGGAGGTCGAGATAGTGCGGTTACGGCCTCACAGTAGGCATAATTATCAAGATGTTAATAGTTGAACGACTCCCAGTTACGAAGCACGGTTAAACATAAAAATGCACATTTGTTAGCTTTAATACTACCTACTTCAGCAAAGCTTAATTGGTTTTAATTTAGAAGATATATATTTTTTTATTTTCTAATTGTTTGCCTGTGTATTTTAAATTGGCATATAAATATAATTTTTATAGCATTTTTTTCCTAAGCATTTATAGACTGAATTTTAATGCATCACACATAACAGTCATCACAAAAGTCAGTCAAATTGCTAAACTGCTTCAAATATTAACAAGTTTATTGTATAAGTAATAGATTTAGATGCAGAAACAAAGTTGATAATAAAGTTTTGGAAATTGGCCATGGGATAATGGTTGTTATATTTGTTACTGCATCTAACAATAGCAGTATTAAAATAACATATTGTATATTTCCCCAAGTATTTTATAGATAAATTCAATAGGACAGATGAAAGTAGGCCCGAACTAGGTGGTAACTATTAGTACTTTTTGAAATTTATACATTAGAACAAGTTGCACATAATGATAAAAGTTCCGTTTTTCTGATAATGGGTTAGATACTTTTATTGTACGAGTATAATGAAATTAAGTATACAATAGCTAAGTTAAAATGTTGGTGTTGTAATAAGCTGTGCATACAATTGAATTTTAAGTATTTATGCTAATTTGTTGTGCAAGTATCATCTCATTTTGGTGTTTCACTCAAAAAGAAGATTGACTGGAATTACATGCACCAGAGCCTGTTTGGTTTTGTTATAGGCGGTTTGTCTATAATTTGTAGATATTTGAAATTTGTTTAGCAGACCATGTTATTAGATTATGATCAATTTACATAATGTTTGATCTCTTGTATGGCTATCAAATATCAGCTAGTCAGCAATCACAATGATTATTCAGCATGTGGATCGGATCTTAATACCTTCATTTTATTTAGTTGTTGCTAGAAAACAAATTCCAAAGTGGGATTTAACTTTTGATCGACATAATATGTAGTAGTTTATATTGCATAATATTGAGCTACCCCAATAGACAAACAGCCTGATTTGCAGAAGTAATATAAAATAAATTGTATAATGATAACATTCTGTTGTATGTCAACTGTGATGACTAAGTTCCTATCAATGATTAAATTGATAGTATCCAGTCACTCTGGTAATATATGTAGACTAGTCATATCGGTTTTAGAATTGATGGGAATGCAGCCGTAACAGTTATAAGCCATTCGTTTTTATAAAAAAGGTTGTTATAGTTTGTTTACATTTGATACGAAAGTTAGTCAAAGTAATAGCCTACATCGAGTTATGATAATAAAAGTACAGGTAATTTTAATCACTTTCGATTATTAAGATTAACACAATGTTTTTAAAGGTTTAGTTTTATTTTTACATAAGATTAACACGCGTTTCGTTTTCCTCTTTCCTCAATGTTTCTTGTGTAATATTATTTTACAGACATAATGGATGTGTCGTTTTATAATTTTGTGGACTACAATTATTGTAAATGGTTTATAAAGAAGTGGAATTGTTTAGTAGACTCACGAATGCTTTAAAATTGCACATATACAATGTGCATTTCTCAATGTTCCAATTATACCAATTCAATCTGAAAAGGGGCTCGTAAACTCGCGTCGCCATTCCCTGTATACAAAATTAAAATAATAAGAAAATCAAAAGACCAAATCACCAAGTGATAAATAATTTTGCGTTAATTATTAAGTGAATGCATCTGCCCTTGATATTATTTGTGTTAAAAATATGTAATGCTTTTATTTTAAATGTACACAATGCCATTTTGCCTAATGTTATTATAAATTATAATGAAATTGCTTTAAAAGCACCAATTTTTACAATACATAGTTCTATGACCTGTCTATACATTTTATTACTTTATTTATTTCTATCATTATTTTGTATTGTGGTAAATTTTACCAAAAATAAAAATACTAAAATGTGCTTTATATCTTGTTTTATTTATTTATATTTCAATTGTGAGCTTATACACCATGGCCTCCGTCGTATAAAAATATAGTTATATATCTTCTTTATAAAAAGCAGTGATAGCCTTCAGTGATATCACTGCTTTTAAACAACAAAAACAGGTGTTGCCGTGTGAACGAGCCGTTAGTCGCTTTTTACATACACGGGATGGTGTAGACACCTTTTTTTTTTATTGATGTCCAGTGGAAATTCTGCATGGAACTTCCTTCACCCCGGGCGAAGGGGTATGCCGGACTCCTACCGGCTAAAACCACTGGAGCGGTCATCTTCGGCACCGAAGGGGGGGTCCAGGTCCTCGTAAGATCACACTAGAGCCATGGTGTAGATACATCAAATATCTGTGTCACAAATAAGGAATTTCTCACCTTTTTTCGTATGTGCATGGGCTGCCTTACCCACCCTGGGGAAGACCGAGAGGCCGTCTTCGGCATATACGGAGGGGCACCGGTATCTAAAGCATTCTTCACCTACAACTAGATTGCAAGACCAAAGAATAGACAGAGCCACCACGCCACCATGACATGGAACTGCCAAACTTCGGCGCGCGGAATAAATAACTGCTACTCAAAACAGTGTTGCGGGACTAGACTTAAGTGATGAGGATTCACGCAAACATATAACCCACGAGAAACACAGTAGCCGGCTTTGTTATAATATAGGTATATACAGCCGCACATCGCGAGCGCCTTCCGGATTTGTATTTGGTTGCCTTTGGTTTTGTTCAGGTGCTTAACGAGCAGCGGGTGGGGAAGCTTAAAATAAACGTAAACATGCGTCGTGGAGCTGGCCTCAATATATCGGTGGCAAGTTTAGCGTCAGCGTCAGTTGCTGAGCCTGCAGGGTGTTCACCTCTCGCACCCGCCAACTCCGCTCCAGCCTCTGTGGCTCTTCCCTGCAATGCCGAAACCGAGAGCTCGCCAGCTTCGCCATGGGCACCAAGAAGCCCATGCCTGAAAAGGTACCTACTGATGCAGGCTGATGATGATGGGTTTGTGGTGCAAAGGAGCAAGCGCCGTCACCGAACCAATAAGAACCGCTACGGCACGGCTCCTGTAGAGATAATCAACAAAACGAGTCGCGAAGCTGAACACTCCGGTGTATATCTGTCGCCACGGATATCGAGGGATATGGCCTAAGCGCAAGCAATGTGTCGCCAGCATGTGGTCAAATTGACCTTAAACGAGAGCGGTGGCGATACGCTTAATTTAGTTGCGTAATTGAAGTCGCGTGCGCTCTGTGTTTTGTAGTCTTTTTCTAAATGCCTAACTGTTTTGTGGTTATCTGCATAAATAGTAAAACCACAACAAACCTTATGACAAGTGGCATGTCCTACCACCGGTAAATAAATAAGTACTGCCATTCATTTTTAATATAGATGGAGTATTGTTTAGATGATACATAAAATCCAGAAATTACAAGGAAAATACATGCTTCTGTACAAATAGATGTAGGGGTAAGAGGGACAACGTCATGATGTTTTGTCTCTCGCCGTATACCTTTATTTTCGTAGTGGGGATTGTTTAGCTCCAGCATACTTGGGCTAGGCAATTTAGTGAAATATCTCGGTGAATTGTATTTAATTTAGCCCTTATAAGTGATATTTTTAGGGAACTTGTGTGATCGTGCACGTTGTGAATATTATTGAACCCTTAAAGCATGGTGCACTGTGCTATTTTAGGCTGTAAGAGTGACAATGGACGAATAGAAAAGGGGAGCCGAGGAAAGCATTACCTTTCATCGGTAAGTTGCTTATTTTGTGACCAAACACAGTGTGCTATGGGTTTTTTTACAAATGTGTTGTAATATTCTATGCTAAAACTGATATTTTAGAGTCTATTTCCTCACGATTTTAGATTTATTAGAATATTGGTTTTCACGATAACCCTATTAAATTTAGAGGTCACACGAATGTTTTCACTAACTGACGTGATTTAAAGTTTTAAACTTAACTGACGTGCATTTAATTTGGCCGAGTTATATGAATACCAGAGAAGGAAAAATATTTTTCCCTATTTCACAGGTAATCTATTTTTAATACGGAATTGAATATATGATTAGTAACAATTAAACTATAATGTTGTAGTTTGCGAAAATGTATGAACGTGTACCTCAATCTCGTGTGAAAATAAAAAATAAAAATACATTTGGGCATACCGGTTTATTGGCAAAACACGACGTACCTTTGAATATTGTAAAAACTTTCAAACGTCTTTCTAGCAAATAAGTATTTCCTTCTTTATTTAATTAAATATTTTTACGTTTCTAGGCTTAGCCGGACACCAATGTTTTTATAACAAATGTATTTGTTAGTAATAGAAGGTCGATTTCTAGCCGAAGCCGATTAATCGGTTTTCAACACAAGCTTCGACCGAAGCCAAAGGTTTAATAACCCTAAGAAATTCACTTCCAAGATTGGCTAAAAGTGATGGAAATAATGTTTGTTATATGTTTATGGTGACTGTATATAAGCTACTTGAATCATCTCGTTTAGATGATTAAAATAACCTTGCAACCTGTCAAAAAGAATAACACTTCAAATTAATACCAATTATTATTAGACAAATATTTAATGTATAATTTTATAAATAATCAGGTTTAATTCCATTTTACCAAAAACAAGTTACAATCATCATCAATCATTATTTCTTAATCTTTGTTTAATCTTAATCATTAGGTCATAAGTGAAGTTCGCTGCAGAATATTTATACTTTCTCAAGAATTTAATTAAAGCTACATGATTTTGTTGGAAAGAACGAAAGAAACAAATAATAACAGCCAATGGAGTCTTGAATTCTTATTAGCGATTCGGTATTTAAAATTAATTTAATAATAATTATAAATCAACGCTAAATCTATTGTTATAAACTTATAAGTTAATAATTTATCTAGGTCCAGTCACTAACCAACCAATCAAGTTAGATTTACCGTCGCATATAACATATAAGTGCCGTAGATAAGTATATGGACTAGAAGCTTAATATTCATAAATGTTAGTATTCCTCAGAAGCAAAGGTTCTTTTAAAAAACATGTTAGATGTTCTTCAAAAATAGTATAATGATGTTACAAATCCATCTCATTACCACTTGTGACAGGTAATGCAAGTTTATCATGCAAATTCGAATATTAAATCATCATCATTTGTGTTGAACACGAAGGGTTAAGAACACTAATAACATTTAGGGAAATGGGTTGATAGATTGTTAACCCTAGGGTGGGCCAGTACATGAAGTATTTGGGGCTCACCCTGGACAGTCGTTGGGGCTGCGAAGAGCATTTCACGCGCCTCGTCTCCCAAGTCGAGAGGGTAGTGGTAGGGTGCGTTACATCGGGTGCTACCCAATCTCGGAGGACCGAGCGAGGAAGTTCGCCGTCTCTACGGGGGCATCGTGAGGTCCGTGGCCCTCTACGGGGCGCCTGTATGGTCATCCCAGCTGTCAGGCGTCTAGCGCTGCAGAAACAAACTTCACGGTCTGCAGCACAGAGTGGCTATACAGATCGCACGGGGATACAGGACAGTGTCCTACGAAGCGCCAACCCTCCTGGCACGCTTTCCGCTTTTCGACATCCAGGCGGAGATGGATGCATGGGTCTACGACCAGACACGCTCCCTCTGCCAAAGCGGGGAAAGCGTGCCTTCAGGGGCATTCGACAGACTGAGGCGGCTGGCTCGACGGCGCGCACTCGAGATGTGGCGACATCGCCTACGGTTACAGTTCCTGACCAAGCGCGTCGTCGAGGCGGATGGCCGCTCTTCGGCTCCAGGCTCAGAAGGAGCGAGCGCGTCACCTACCGTCTGACGCAGGTATTAACCGGTCACGGTTGTTTCGGTGCGTACCTGCACAGAATAGGACGCGAGGTTGCGGCACAGTGCCACCATTGTAGAAGCGACCAGGATACCGCACAGCACACGCTCGAGGAGTGCACTGCGTGGGCAGCCGAGCGGTGGGTCCTGGTCGATCGGATTGGGCAAGATCTCTCTCTGCCGGCAGTAGTGTCTATGTTGGCAGAGCATGCAAATTGGAGTGCAGGGGTCTCCTTCTGTGAGAGCGTCATGCTGCAGAAGGAGATTGCTGAGCGGGATCGGTAGAGGGCTGATCCCGCACCGAAAAGGATGAGACGGCGCTGAGGTAACAACCGCCCCTGCGTCCAGGTCAAACACGCCTGACAGGGGGCTGCCATCAGTTCATAGTGTGGGCCTCGAGGGTCGCGGGCGCGTAGATTGGGGAGTCACGCGTGCTCATACCGAGTGACCCCCGGGAAGACGGTGGCGCGCACGAGGTTACGTGCCGCCATGTGTGCCACAGCGCAGCGGGGATCCTTTACAATCCTCCCCGAGAAGTGCCTGGGGGGGCGGCCTTTTTACAGCCGCCGGCTCTAGTGTGATCTTACGAGGACCTGGAGCCCCCCTTCGGTGCTGATGATGACTGCTCCAGTGGTTTTAGCCGGTAGGAGTCCGGCCATACCCCTTCGCCCTAACCCGGGGCGAAGGAATTTCCATGCAGATTTTCCACTGGACACCAATAAAAAAAACAAAAAGGCTCCGTCTAGTTAATACTCAGACTACGATTTCTAAAGATTTCTTAAATCGGTTCGCAATTTCTGTCATTGGACGTTGTGACATGCAACGGAAGATTACTATCGATAATATGTAGCAAGCTAATGAACCGAGCATAGGGCAATTCCATTGCAGAGTGCGCTCGGTGGCTGCTGGTCCCTACTGATACGTCCGGGGGGAAGAGCAGTCGTCAGGCCGGTGCACCTTGGGCACCGGGCAATAACTACTCCACTTTTTGGAGGACCTTGTTGCCCGGTGGCTAATATTCTGACGAGTAGGAGCCAGGTTTTTGGGCTGTAGGTAGGCCGAAGGGTGTTCCTCCGTATTCGGAGGAATATATATATATAATAATATAGTATGAACTGACGGCAGGGGGCAAATGCCTGAAACCCCCTGCCGTCACTATAAGGCGAGGTGCCTCTGGGTTCGCGGGTGCGTGGGGAATCTGCGTGCCCACATCAGGCGGACACACGAGAAGACGAGGGGCGTGCATATGGTCATGCGCGGCCGTGTGCGCATAACACAGCCCACAGGAACGCTTCGCTCAGAGATGTGCCTATATAGATATAGGCGTGGCACCAGTGGGTGGCTCTAGTGTGATCATAAGAGGACTCGGAGCCCCCTTCGGTGCTGAAGATGACCGCCTCAGTGGTTTTAAGCGGTAGGAATCCGGCATGCCCCTTCGCCTAAATTGTGTAACGGCACTAGGCTCCAAGCCAAAAGTTTGCATAGCCATATGGTACCATATAATAACCGGACAATTTTTGCAAACTAAGCAACTGCTGCTAAGCGCCCCCCCTGCGGGATTGAACCTCGGCTTATGCTTTAGGGTGTTGCTGGAGGATACAAGCTACGTAGGGACGGCTGATTTTAGGGAATATTTAAGACTACAGGCTCGGCCCGGCCTAGGGTGGGCAAGGTACAGGGTGAGAAGTTAATTGAACGGGATGGTGTACGCAGCGATAAGCCTCTGCGGCGTCGGTGAGGCTCGGTGGCGAGGGTCGTATAACGGTATGTTAAGTGAACGAGATTGCGCGAGGCTCTTCCATGTGATCTACGGTAATTTTACCATCCGGGTCGATCAGTACGTGCCTCGGGCGGCGTACGCTACTGATACGGGAGGGTCGGTATTCGGCGATCGATACCACGAGGGGATTCTAGTGGGGTCTGGACAGAGTCGAAGAAGCTTTAGGTGCTTATTTCCATGAATTGCCTGGTAAGAGATGCCGATATATCGTTGGTATTTGCATCGCAAATACCTTAAAGTTGACGGTGTGACGTTGTCCTCCGCCTTAGTGGTGTAGTTCAGGCGAGTGATACACCGGAGCCATCAGCTTCGTGGCATGTATCGTTATTTTGGACTCCGCAGGAGCCGTGCCGCAGCGGTTCTTATTGGTTCGCTAACGGTGCTTCCTCCTTTGCACCGTCACAAAACCATCATCATCAGCCTACTTCAGTGCCTTTTCAATCATGGACTCCTTGGTACCCACAGTGGCGCTGGCAAGATTGCCCATTTTGGTGGTGCAGTGAAGAACCCCAGAGGCGTGAGTGGAGTTGGGAGGTTCGCGAGGTGCACACACTGCAGGCTCAGCCTTCGATGATGACGGCGGCGATGACAAGCTGCTGACGCTTAACTTACCACCAATATATTGAGGCCAGCACTGCGACACATGTTTACGTTCGATGCATCCGATGTTGGCCTAGTTAACGCTTCCGTTCTATGCAACTCGATAATTTCGATGCGAAAATCGGTGATGGATTTTAGGGATGCATATTACTTCTAAAAAAAAAAAAACACTTAGTTTCCTTCAGCAGCAAAGAGACTAAAACACTTGAGAGCCGATGAGCTGATTTCTTCTAGGCACACGACTCACTACAGCGGGCCGGGGGGACTAATAAAAAGTCCGCGACTGGAATTGGCTTATCACTTATGCAACAATGTCACCGAAAATGCACCGCCCGATGGCGCCTTCGACTCCGACGACTCCGTGTGGTGTCCGGAATCCGTGTGGTGTCCGGATTAAGAATATAGCACCACTCCATCTCCTCCCGTGGAAGTCGTAAAAGTCGACTAGGGGACTCTTAACCAGAGGGATGGGCAGCAGCGTCCCTTTTGCTGAGCAATAGCAATTCTGCGCTTACCAACCCGTTTGCCAAGCGTGGTGAGTATCGGCAAATTCCCCCCAAAATGACAACACAGTACAAGCACCGGCCCCCAGTTCCCGGCAGCCCCGCTATTCCTGGTCATGGTAGCAGCCATGGTAATGGCGGGGCAGGGGGTGCTAAGAATCTCGGGATGGGATCCGGCTACCACCCTAAACGGAAACTGGCCCTGGTGACGTATAACACACGAACACTGAGGGCAGACGAAAAGATTGTTGAGCTGGAAGAAGAAATAGATAAGTTGCACTGGGATATCATGGGACTATCAGAAGTCCGAAGAGAGGGGGAGGACACGATAACCCTGAAATCCGGCAACTTATTCTACTACCGGGAAGGCGAACATCTGTCTCAAGGTGGTGTCGGGTTTCTCGTCCGCAGGTCCCTCATAACAGCATAGTGGCCATCGAAAGTGTGTCGAGCAGGGTAGCGTACCTTATACTCAGAATATCCAAGAGGTATTCGTTGAAGGTCATACAGGTCTATGCACCGACCTCGACACACCCAGATGATGAAGTAGAGAGTATGTATGAGGACGTAAGTAGGGCCATACATACCTCGAAGACACACTTCACTGTTGTGATGGGGGACTTCAACGCAAAACTGGGCACTCGATGCGATGGTGAGTTGAGAATGGGGCAATTTGGATATGGGCATCGGAACCCCAGGGGACAGAGGCTGGCCGACTTTTTGGAAAAGGAGGGACTCTTCGTGACGAACTCCTTTTTCCAAAAGCCCCCTCACAGGAAATGGACCTGGATGAGTCCCGATGGTTCCACGAGGAATGAGATTGACTTCATCATGACCAATAAAAGACAAATATTCAATGATGTCTCTGTGATCCACAGGGTGAAAACCGGTAGTGATCACCGAATGGTAAAAGGCACATTGAATATTAATCTCAAAGTTGAGAGGTCTCGTCTGATGAGGTCTACGCTCCGGCCGTCTAGTGCTCATATCCAAAACCCCGAGAGCTTTCAACTCGAACTCCAAAACCGCTTCGAGTGCCTACAACATTGCGTATCTGTGGACGATTTAAATGGCAGGTTTGTAGAAACTGTCCAAACGGCCCAACCGTCTAAGTTCTTTAAAACCCACCGTAAAGGTAGACCAAAAAAGTTCTCCGATCACACTCTCAACCTCATGGCAGAAAGACGCGCCATGACGCTGCAGTCCTCCGGTGATGCTGAAGCATACCGACTGCTTAATAGACGGATATGGAAGTCCTTGCGTCACGATATCCGCACCTTTAACACCAACGGTGTTAAAGAGGCGATTGAGCGGAATCAAGGCTCCAAAGTGTTCGCAAGAGACAAGACTATTGGGCAAAGTCGTATTATGAAGCTGAAGACCGAGGACAGCAGTGTAGCGTCGACTAAGCCAGAGGTTTTGAGAGACATTGAGAACTTCTACCGGCAGTTATACACCTCGGTTACTATACCTACCATTGGCTCTGACAAAGACCCGCGAGCCAAACTAACCCGACACTATACCGAGGATATCCCGGACATCAGCTTGTACGAGATTAGGATGGCCTTGAAACAGCTTAAAAATAACAAGGCGCCGGGTGGGGACGGAATTACGACAGAGCTTCTGAAAGCGGGTGGCATACCGGTACTTAAAGTCCTTCAGAAGCTATTAAATTCCGTCTTACTGGAGAGCACAACGCCGGAAGCGTGGAACAGAGGTGAGGTGGTGCTCTTCTTCAAAAAGGGTGATAACACCCTATTGAAGAATTATAGACCCATCTCACTTCTGAGCCATGTTTATAAGCTGTTTTCAAGGGTCATCACGAATCGTCTCGAGCGCAGGTTTGATGACTTCCAGCTTCCCGAACAAGCCGGTTTCCGAAAAGGTTTCAGTACCATAGACCACATCCATACGCTGCGGCAGGTTATACAGAAGACCGAGGAGTATAATCTGCCACTATGCTTGGCGTTTGTGGACTGTGAGAAAGCCTTCGATTCGATCGAAACCTGGGTAGTGCTGCAATCTCTGCAGCGGTGCTAGATCGACTATCGGTACATTGAAGTGTTGAAGTGCTTATACAGAAACGCCATCATGTCGGTCCGAGTACATGAACAGAGCACGGGGGCAATTCCATTGCAGAGAGGTGTGAGACAGGGGGACGTCATTTCCCCGAAACTGTTCACCGCTGCAATGGAGGATGCCTTCAAACTACTGGAGTGGAAAGGATTCGGCATTAACATCAATGGCGAGTATATCACTCACCTTCGATTTGCCGATGACATCGTAGTCATGGCAGAATCGCTGCAAGAGCTCAGCACAATGCTCGATGATCTCAACAGAGTTTCCCAACAGGTGGGGCCTTAAGATGAACATGGGCAAGACAAAAGTCATGTTAAATGCCCATGTCGTGCCCATCCCAATATCCGTTGGGAGCTCTGTTCTCGAAGTTGTTGACGAGTATGTCTACCTGGGACAAACTGTCCAGTTAGGTAGGTCCAACTTCGAGAAAGAGATCAATCGTCGAATCCGACTCGGCTGGGCAGCGTTTGGGAAACTTCGCAACATCTTTTCGTCAACAATACCGCAATGTCTCAAGACGCAAGTCTTTAACCAGTGTGTGTTACCAGTGATGACATATGGAACAGAGACGTGGTCACTCACAATAGGCCTCATAAGAAAGCTCAAGGTCACTCAGCGAGCTATAGAGAGAGCAATGCTTGGTATTTCTCTACAAGATCGAATCAGAAATGAGGAGATCCTTAGAAGAACTAAAGTTGTCGACATAGCTGAAAAGATTAGTAAACTGAAGTGGCAATGGGCAGGGCACATTGCTCGTAGAACTGATGGCCGCTGGGGCACAAAGGTTCTAGAATGGAGACCGCGCACCGGAAAACGCAGCGTGGGACGACCTCCAACGAGGTGGACAGACGACCTGGTGAAGGTCGCTGGGAGTCGTTGGATGAGGGCGGCATGTAACCGCTCGTTGTGGAAATCTAAGGGGGAGGCCTTTGTTCAGCAGTGGACGTCCTGTGGCTGATATGATGATGATGATGATGATGGCGCCTTTAGCGATGTACCTCTTAATACCGATAAAGGCGATTTTATACTATGCAGGTCATAATAAATTATACCTTCATAGTATACAGTCGATGAAATAAATGTGAATGAATATGTATGTATACATTATTAGGTATTATTAGACACTATGAAGAATTGTATAGAAAAAGATTAGTATTTTTGATGTAGTAAATGTATCCAGAAACGAATTAACTATATGATAATATAATTTTTGATTATTAAATAGTAATTTTGATAGGCCACAGACGTTTTTAAACTAAAAGCGGCTAACATCTATTTCATCTGTGGCCTAGACCGTTTTTCTCGGAACGGGCAGGGGTATCAAGTTATCAGTAGAAATTAATACAAAATACTAAGTCAACGTTATCAAAAGTTACGGCCGTTTATGGACTCGCAAACGTTCCGTATCCCGTTGACCTACAATCATGAAATTTGGCAAGTAGCAAGGTCTCACAGCACAAGTAAAGGACAACTCCGAAGATTGTTATTATTATTATTATTTTTAAACACGTTGCCCCATACTAGGATTTCTCCTGTGTCGTGGGTGCGATTACAGACACAAATTCCACACACAATTTGTAGTTATTACTTATAACACATAAAAAATATTTTTTGCGGTTATAAAGATACATTTGCAGGTGGAGTATCGAACGTGATGTAAGACCGATGATGGGAGAACTTTTTTTAAGATAAGATAAAATAATTTTTAAATCCATTATTTAGCACTTAAGAACAGTCAAGACTTTAGTTGCCACGTTCCAAGATGTAGATTTCCTATGGAGAAGAACGGGCAAGAAACTTCATGGGTACTCTTTTAAAATCATGTTACAATATTTATGAGTACAATGTTCGCGAAAATTCAGGCAATGTGAAGACAATGTTCCTACATTGTACATAGCAAAGTCTAAACCTCTAAGTGTTGTCAAAATCAAATCATAAACCAGTTGAATACATATAAAAAAATATATATGATGAAATTCTGATGTAAATATTTTATAACATTAATGTTAAAATGTTATGTTGGCCGTGTGGTGCCAGCTTGGCCGTGTGGTGCCGGCTCAAAATGCCACCACCCCATCTCTTCCCGTGGGTGTCGTAAAAGTCGACTAAGGGTTTAGCCGGAGGATGGGCAGCAGCGTCCTTGCGAGTACATTAACAACTCAACTGCGATCGCTAACCCGTCTGCCAAGCGTGGCGATTATGGCAAAACCCCCCAATGAGCCCGCAGCACACCCATATCGGTCGTTGTGGTGATCTTTGGGGGAGGCCTGTGTCCAGCAGTGGACTTCGTTCGGCCGAAATGATGATGATGATGATGAATGTCAAAAACAATTTACTTATCATTGTCAAAAAAACTAATGTTAATAAAGTCAACAATGAAAATTTTGAATAATTTCTTATACTACTCTGTCAAGAAAGTAACAGGAAAAGATCAATAATACACAAAATGTTTGTTATTCATCCAAATTTATTTTATCACCTTCAAAGTATGCTCCTTCAGAAACGACACACTTACGCCAACGAATAATCCAATCATCAAAACACTTTTTAAACGCTGTTTCCGGAATTGAGTTCAGTTCTCGCCGCGAATTCTCCTTTATGTCTTCCACCGATTGAAAACGGGTGCCACAAGTGGTAATTTGAGCTTAGGAAAAAGAAAGAAGTCGGCTGGAGCCATATCTGGTGAATATGGTGGTTGCTCGATGGTATTTGTTGTGTTTCGTTAAAAATTCTTTCACAATGATGGTCGTGTGTGTACAAATAAAGTAACAATGAATTCAATGTAATTAACAGAATATCCTATAACAATTAATCAATAATAATAAAAAACAAAACATTTAAATATATAGGAAATGCCATAATTTAATTCATTTTATATAATAACGAAATAAAGAATAGAGCAATAAATTTGACGTAATCATTATGTTGTTGCTAATGTAATACTGCAATATCGTAAGAACTAAAACTATTAAAAAAAAGCGATAAAATGTGCAATAGTCTCTACATAATTATAATATATGAACTGAATAAATGAATAGTCGAATTGCAAGCAAACATAATTCAGCACTCTTCCCACAGAACATAGAACTAATGTAATGAAAAGAAAGAAAGAAAGAAAAATGATTTTATTGGCACAGACAATATACAAAATAAAACTAAACTTAAATATTAAAATCATAAAACGAACTAAAAGGCAACACATATCGTGCACAGTGACAAAATTTTAGTGCCAAAGGGCCAACAGCTCAGCATAATGTTAAGTGGCAGTGGTACTGACCACCTAACGCTGGTTTTCAGCTGTAACCCACCGGTGCCATAGGCTCGAATCTAAAACCAATGCATTTGAATGCACTTAAATAAAAACAATCTTAAATGCTGTGCTCGACACATAATAGATCCCATAGTCATTATGGAATGGATTATAGAATTGAGAATTGAACTAAGAAAACTATCTATGATTTATTTACATAAGAATATATTTAAATACGGCATAAATAATCATCAAATATTACACAATAGTCTATAAAACCTAATTATGTTATAATTATTATGTATTACTGTTGTGTGGCTTCACCATGCGCACTATCATGGAGGAATAGCTGAAGAGGTGGCATGGCGCCCTCACCTTCTGTCTAAGAACAGATGCCTAGTTGTCCACACTACGCAGACCAGAGACTGCCCGGAGGGTATGGCACTGCAGCACAGCACTGTCGTATCGTCGAAGCTATCGAAGTAGGAGCCCTCCCACTCCCGGCCCTGGTTATGTCCTTGGTCCAGGGGAGATGGGGCAGTCAGACCCTATCAGGGCCAGGCTCGAGACGGTGGCGCATTAGCTACGGGCGGGCTACACAGATGCGCCGCGTGTCCCGTGGGAAGTCGGTGCCCACCCGTGGGTCTTCCTGTCTATGCCAATGACTGTAATCGATTTAAATTGTTGAGGTGGATCAGCTATAATCAATATTAATAAAAAGAATCGTGTAGAGTGCTTCTTATTCAATAAAGATTTATGATGAACAGTTCTCCGAGCATGACAGCTGTAAACATGACCCTTTTTTTTTTTTATTGATGTCCAGTGGAAATTCTACATGGAACTTCCTTCACCCTGGGGAAGGCCGAAGGGGTATGCCGGACTCCTACCGGCTAAAACCACTGGAGCGGTCATCTTCAGCACCGAAGGGGGGCTCCAGGTCCTCGTAAGATCACACTAGAGCCGCCCATTGGTGCCACGCCTTTAGGCACATCTCGGAAGGGATGACTGTAAATCGGTCACCCCCTCTAGCGGAGGGAAGGCGACTGTAAAATGGTCGCCCTCCCAGGCACTTCTCGGGGAGGATTGTAAAGGATCCCCCCAAGCCTCGCTTTGCGCTGTGCTGCGCACACGGCGGCACGTGACCACGTGCGCGCCACCGTCTTCCCGGGGGTCGCTCGGTGTGAGCACGCAGACTCCCCAATCTGCGCGCCCGCGACCCCCGAGGCCCCCCACCATGAAGTGACGGCAGGGGGCTCAGGCGTGTTGGACTTGGGAGCCGGGACGGTTGTTGCCCCGGCGCCGTCTCGTCCGTCTCCGTGCGGGATCGGCCCTCTCCCGATCCCGCTCTGCAGCCTCCTTCTGAAGCATGACGCTCTCGCAGAAGGAGACCACTGCACTCCAATTTTCATGCTCTGCCAACATAGCCGACACTACTGCCGGCAGAGAGAGATCTTGCCCGATCCGATCGACCAGGATCCGCCGCTCGACCGCCCACGCAGGGCACTCCTCGAGCGTGTGCTGTGCGGTATCTTGGTCGCTTCCACAATGGTGGAAATGTGCCGTAACCTCGCGTCCTATGATCCTGCCCTGATTTTAGTTCTTAGGGTAGTAATCTTGGGCCACAGTATTGCCTGTTATCGTCACGCCAGCAGCAAAACTTTCTGTCATAGGTATAAGGCGGTGGTTGGTGGCTACAAGGAAGTAAAAATTAAATTTCTTTGCAATTTAACAATTTATTTAAATTTGAATGGCGAGTCCCCATATATTTACTATGCAATACATATACTTGTTTTCCCAGCGCACGGTGCAAGTGCCATCAGTAACTGTATCCCAGTAATATGCTGCAGCCGTGTGCAAGCCTGCTCCGTTCTTCTGGGTAATTGTAATCCTCACTGGAGATAGAATAAAAATTATAAATATATAGAATTATAGAAATACATCTATCTTTACGCTTGCTTTCGATTTACGTTTTACGCCCGTGTAAACGTCATCAACCTAATATAGGTGATATCAGTTTATGTAATTTGAAAAAATAAAGATTTTAGATATTTTTTATTTAGTTTCATGGGTTTTCTTTAGCAATATGTTAATTTAATTAATGCGAATCGTAAGCAAGTTCGGAGATGTTTACTGATTTCGAAAATATCTGGTTAGTTTTTAATTTTTTCGTCAATAATTTACTGTTGTCGTGTTACTTAAATATCATTTGATAAATTCAACTGATAGTGCTGGATCTCAGCGTAGCTCAAGTCTTGTGAGCTGTAACTTTAATTGATATTCAAGTGGCTCAAACATTGCGAGTTTTAAGAGAAAACTAAGATACCAAGCTTATACTACTAATAATGCTCATAATAGAAACAAATATCAATATACAAATAAAAGCGTAACATTAGCACAAAAACAAAATAACCAACGTAAAATTATGAGATCGAAAAATATATGTCTGGATTCCTGGAAGCTTATGAGTTATGAGCAAGAGACCTACAGTAATAAACAAATAATAATAAAGCAGAATCTCACTCACAACAAACCGTCACTAATCCTGCCGAAATACCAAATATATTTAATCATTATTTCATTGGGCTCACGAGCAAAAATCGTATATGTGTCAATTCGAAACGTATCTATAGCGTTAAATCAATAAAACATGTAAACGCTAGTATATTTTTAACACCTGCTACATGTAATGTTACATGTTATTCAATCACTAAAGAATACCAATTCCGTAGGTTACGATAACATACCAACACACATCCTTAAACTATGTTCAACATTAATAACTCCGCCCTTGTGCTATTTAATAAATTTATCACTTTCGGAAGGATCATTTCCTGACAAGCTAAAGGTATCGGTCGTCAAACCAATCTATAAGAAGGGTGATAAATTATCGACCCATAATTACAGGCCAATAGCTTTAATACCTATACTTGCAAAAATATTTGAAAAAGTAATGCATATAAGACTTACAAATTTTCTCAATAAATTTAATATTCTAAGAGCAGAACAAAGTGCATTTCCAAAAGGAAAATCTACCACGCTAGCTACTGCATTCATCTTAGTAACTAATCTAACCGAAAATATCGACAAAAAAGTAATAATCATATCAGCCACAGCCACTGCTGAATAAAGGCCTTCCCCTTAGATTTTCACAACGAGCGGCCACATGCCGCTTTCATCCAACGACTCCCAGCGACCTTCACCAGGTCGTCTGTCTATCTCGTTGGAGGTCGTCCCACGCTGCGTTAAAAAAGTAAACCCTGCGGCTATTTTCTTTGACATGAGCAGGGATTTTGACTATGTTTCCCACGAGATATTGCTGAGAAAATGTGACGCGTATGGTATTCAAGGAGTACCGTATGATTGGCTGCTGAGTACAAATCTGACCTAGTTCCTAATATAGTTGGTGTTCCACAGGGCAGCATATTGGGCCCCCTTTTATTCGTCATATATATTATGTAAACGACCTGCCAGAAGTTACTAAACACCATTGCACACTTTTCACAGATGACATTTCAGTAGTTATTGCACAAAATCCAAGCATAACCAACTATAATCTAGAAATCAACCTTATAGTGGAAAACATTATGTTTGTAAAGGTTTTGTTAAGGGCTTGAGAGTAGCAATCTAATAGTTAATATAGAAAAAACCAAATATATTCAATTTTATAACAGAAGGAAATGGATAACAATATAAATTTAATATACAATAACCAGCCTATACTGGAATTAAATAGTATTTCTTTTCTTGGTATCTGCTTAGACAACCAATGCTCGTGGAAGTTGCATATAGGCAAAATATGCACTAAAATTAATGGATTTGTTTAAGCACTATGGCGCCTTACTAAAATATCAACTTAAAAACCGGCCTCATCACGGATATGTATATATCTAATATATATCACGGATATGTTGCCGCTAATATAAGATATGGTATCCTATAATGGGGCAACTCTGTGGATTTCAACAGGGTATTTGTGGCACAAAAGTAATGCATCCGTGCCCTGTACAGGGTATCGCCCCTGACTTCCTGTAAGTCATTATTCACCCAACTAAAACTTGAAACGGCGAGTACTGCAGAGCGGCAATTTCATAGGTAAAAACCTATTATAAGTAGAAGAAGACTTACCAAGTTGTATGAAGAAGGGAACTATAATAAAACTGAAGAAGAGAAGAGTAAGAGAATATTCAACGTATTTAAACGGATTTGTCATGTTGCCAAGACTCAATACTTTAGTTGAAAAATAAAAATACAGCTGTACGCCGAAGCCGACTGCGTTTTGCACTAAAAATCTTTACTATAATAAAATCGTAGAGAGCTAAAAACTGTACATGGATTTTATTTTCTAAACCACCTTCGCGTACCAGGAGCGAGACTGATGACCAAAACAGCATTTTTTTGAATTTCTGTCTGTTTATGTTTGTGTGCTTTTATGTTTGATGGGAACGCTAAAACTACAACATAAAATTAGTTGAAATTTGGCAAAAGACAGACAGTTACAGATTGGGTCAGGCTATAGACTATAGATTTGTAGATCATAACGCTTTTGTGCATGGGAGGTGAGTAGTATAACAATATGTCTACAAAGTTTTGTTTTACAGCGAATATTATGAAACATTCACACAAGTGAACACATTCTTCATCAGCACGTAATAAGAATGATTAAAATAAATACCATGACGCTATATCTAAAGGGAGCTAACCGACAGATTTTAAGAACAAGAATGCTTATTTAATATCATTTCGCAATTGGTTACGTAGGCTGCTAAATTTACACGCGGGTTGGGATTGTTTTGTTCTCGAGATCGAATTCACCCTAAATCATACTTTTTGGATTATGTCTTACATTATTTTTATTCTCTTGAAAAGCAATTTCTATCTTAAATATTATGTCTGCTCTGTAGTTGATATCTTATTAATTATTTAATATATTGTGTAATACGAGATAGGTGTAAACAATGAGTCACAACGTCACGGGTAACGACAAGCAGCAGCAGATGTCGCTAGCAGTTTTTTATTTGTACATAAGTTTTCATTTGTATTTCGCATAAATTAACATCATAAAACAGTCGATTAAAGTGTATGTTTGAGAGTTTTATCTATTTATTAGTAAAATCTATTGATTTCGTTGCCCAAAGTTCTTTTGAACGACTTATTGTTCATTTTCGAAACTGCTGTGTCTGTTGTAAGCCATCCTTAAATAAAGAATAATATACTATATTTATTACGACGTTTGTTATAAATACTACGGTTACTTATGTTATTTTTTAATGATGAAATTTATACATTTATAATTTAAAATGTCATAGGCCGCTTGGAAATACGCGTCAAACTGCACTACTCGTGTTTTTAAACTGTGCGAAGCGGATCTGTTCGCTAAATCGCGAACGAATGGCGAGATGCTGTCATATGTGTTTGATCGTCATCAACCAGCCAAAAGACTCCACAGCTGAACAAAGGCCTGCCCCATAGATGATCAGTTACATGCCGTGTATCGTTACTTTGGAAGGAATTTGCCAGTACTCAACAGGCTTGGCAGGTGGGTTGGTGAGCGCAGACGGGGTGCAGTTCTACAGAATTGACGCTGCTGCCCAACCCTCTGGCTTAGAGTACCTTAGTTGCCTTTTACGTAATCCACAGGAGTGGGTGGAGAGCGCTACATTCTTAATCCATGCGGATTAATAATATCCGTGTGGTCACACATTCTTAATCCATCCGGATTGAGAATGTGTGTGACCACACGGATAATTAAATTCTTAACACCTAATACTAAGCAGGTGGAAACAAGAAATGGGAAGGAGTTGAGCCACATGACCCAGAGTATGTGTCTACATAGACACCACTATGTTTTTGGGTATTACTTTAGATTCAAAGCTACAGTATGGTCACATATTCACCAATGGTCATGTAGACTTGCCTCCGCAGCTTGAGCAGTCTATAAAATCGCACAGTTAACTGATGTAGAAACATCGAAATTAGTATACTTTAATTATTTTCATAGTATAATGTCGTATGGAATTTTTTGTGGGGAAATGCTATCGACATTTAAACTTTGTGCTGCAAAAAATACCTATTCGAGCCATGTATTTCCTAAGCTTTCGACTTTCAGCAAGGGATAAATTTAAAGAAATCAATATATTGACTGCCGTATCTCAATATATATGAGAAGCTAATATACGCAGAAAATAACATGAATACGAGAATGAAGGTTGACGTGCGGTCTCCTACTCACAGTTTGAAAACAAAGTCTTGGAGTAGGTAACAGAGATGAAAGTTCATCGTAATAAAGTTAATTAAATTTTACCGCCTCCGTCCATTGAGGTATAATGTACTATGTACTAGAGAAGACACTTTAACTAGATCCTTTGTCACGTATGAGGAACTGTTACACTGACAGCTGAATACTGTAACGCCACTGAATATTTAAGACTCGCTCAACTATTTGAGCGGTCCGCTTTCCTACTGAAATTGGGCGTCTCATTGATTTTTATGATTGATTTTACTTTTTCATTCCTTAGACAATGAGTAAGTCTAGCATGCAGCTGAGACACCGCCAAATAGAACAAGAACGACTTTGTGTCATTCCGGATGGCACTGTATCTGAAGATGACCTTGAAACAATAAGACGCTGAGGATACAAATAATTCAGATTTGCTTACTATCTTAGTAAGTGAAGATGTTTTACTTAGCGCGGCAGCGGGAGAAAGACAAGAGAGTCCCTGCTTAGAACAGGATATACCTCATTCACCAGTGAAACCTTCTACATATAGATAGTGTAGGTAGTCCATGAATCTCCATGAAAGATCTCACACGTATTCTGATTTTTCTTCTAATCATATGGTGAGTCTAATGTTGATAGGAAAAACAAAACAGGCTGGAAAAAAAGAGATAAAAACCTGTCTTCATAATTTCAACCGAATAAAATCCACTGCCGTTAATTTGCCGTGTGGTGCCGGCTCAGAATGCCACCACTCCATATCCTCCCATGGGTGTCGTAAAAGTCGACTAAGGGATTAGCCGGAGGATGGGCAGCAGCGTCGTTCGAGTACATCAGGGGTTCCCAACCTTTTTTTGTCTACTGCCCACTTTAAGAATAAATTATTTTTTAACGCCCCCCTTTTTAAACATACTTAAAAACCGCTAAGTACTTATAACTGATTATTGAAACGCAAATTTATAGTATTCGGACAGAGTATCTTTTATTGAAAATAAAACAAACATAATCAATTCTTATATAAAAACTAATGTGAAGGTTGAATCTGATGCTGTTCAATAAGTTTGTTGATATCAGGTTCCAATTTACTCAAAAACAGCCGCAAGTCGCCATGTTCGGTAACACGCAAACGATTTCTCTTTTTAGTAAGCAGCGTTGCCACAGCACTAAATCCACGTTCACACAAATATGACGATGGGAATGCTATCAAAAATCGTTGAACAATTGACCACAATCCAGGGTACAATTACGGGATCGGTTTTTGTAGCCAAAATTCTTGATATCCATTTTTGAACTTGATTTTTATTTCTTCGTTTGTTGTCAATTCTATAAGTTCTTCTTCCAGCTGAGGTGACATTGCTGTGTTGACATTTGAAAACGGATCCAACACCCAGTCTGGTATTTCCAAGTTTAAAATGTCCTGGTATCGTTCGGTGAAGTCAATGTGGAGGTTTTCCAAATGTTGGCAGTAGGCAAACAAGTCGTCGTTACTGCAGTATACTGATAAATTCGGAAAATTGTGAAACTCACGTCTGCCCATATTCTTTTTGTGCAAAAGCAGTTTGGCTGCGAAAGCAGCAATGACATTTTTTGTTTTAATTAAATTTAGTTCATCGCCTTGCAGTTGGAGTTTCATGTCGTTGAACAGTTTATACAGGTCTGTCATGTAAGCTATATCATTCTTTGATGTTATGAGCTTGTTGCGCAGTTCTGTATCTTCAGTTTCCAAGAACTCTATCATAGAGTCAAACAGGTTGTAAAATCGAATCAGACAATTGCCTCTTGACAGCCAACGAACTTCAGTATGAAGCAACAAACGGTTGAAATCTTCGTCATTAGTGAAAGCTGATGAAATAATCTATCATTCAAAGAGCTGCTACGGATTTTATTGACTGCTTTGATGACATATTGCAGTGATTGAAATAGTCGTTCACTTAAGTTTCTAGCAACCAAATGTTGTCTATGAATAACGCAATGTATAGCAAGGACATCTGGAATTTTATTCTTTAAGTATGCTATGAAGCCTTTATGGCGCCCTGTTACAGCCGGAGCGCCATCCGTAGCAACTGATATAATATTTTTCAAAGGAATCTCTTTCTCTTCACAAAACTTTTCCAATGTATTGAATATGGTTTCGCCTTTTGTATCTGTCTCCAAATTTCTGGCAAACAATAGTTCTTCACGTATTTTCTCATCTTTAATAAACCTCACGTAAGATAGCAACAACGCTTCATTAGTTGGTAAAGTGGACTCATCGAGCTGAATTGAGAATTGACTAGTCCTCAGATGATTGCACAATGATTCTTCAATGTTTTCAGCCATTTCATCAATTCGTCTTTGCACAGAATTATTACTCAAAGGAATTTTTCGGATAATATCTGCGGCCGGTTTATGAAGCACAGTAGTTATTACTTCCTTTATTGCTCGCAAAATTAACTCTTCTCCGATGTTGTGTGGTTTGCCTTTTTGAGCAATTAACAAAGAGATATTGTATGAAGCTCGAAGTCCGTCGTCATCTTGCTTAGCAGCCGCCGAAAATAGTTTTGATACACTTGGCTGAGTATTATGCTTCTTCTCTAGGTCTTGAAAATATGCTACATTCTTTTCTGTCTTATCTGGATGCATTTTATTCAAATGATCTTGCAGTCTTGAAGGCTTCATTGCTTCGTTCGAAAATGTTTTTAGACATAGAAGACACAAAGGCGACGACGGGTTTGTGGGATTTTCAATAAATCCGAATTTAATATATTCCGCAGAGTATTGCCGTCTCTTCTTTTTTACTTCCGACATTGTTTTGTTTTAAGAAATACCGTGTGGTGCCGGCTCAGAATGCCACCACCCCTTCTCCTCCCATGGGTGTCGTAAAAGTCGACTAAGGGATTAGCCGGAGAATGGGCAGCAGCGTCCTTCGAGTACATTAACAACTCAACTGCGATCGCCAACCCGCTTGCCAAGCGTGGCGATTATGGCAAAACCCCCCAATGAGCGAGAACAAATCCATATCGGTGGTTGTGGTGATCTTTGGGGGAGGCCTGTGTCCAGCAGTGGACTTCACTCGGCCGAAATGATGAAGAAATACGTAAGTGTTGAAATCAAGTACTGCTTATCTATTATGCGCGAAACCGCAAATGAAAATAAAATAAATTTACGTCGTTTATATAGGATTGCATAAGCAGCACGCACCAACAGGAATAAGACAAACGTGCATAAACTCGTTTATCTCATTCGACGCCCAATCGTACTCGACAAGCAAGAACAAGTATTATAGAACCAGCCGATTGGTATAGGCATGTACAATTCGGATTATTTAACAAAAACTTGTTAAAACATGATTGCCCGCGGTCTTTTAGATCGAACCGAGTTTGAGCTATATCTTAATTAATATTAGTTGATGTTCACAAGATGTAGTCGAGAGTCGAGAGCTCAGTCGGTGTCTAAGAGTCTTCCTAGCTAGGTAGATGAAATTATAAATCGACCCCAAAGCCCTACACAATGTCCCCTTTTTTTCTGAGTCTCTTACCGCCCCCCTTTAGGCCTGCAGCGCCCACAAGGGGGCGTTATCGCCCACGTTGGGAAAGACTAGAGTACATTAACAACTCAACTGCGATCGCCAACCCGCCTGCCAAGCGTGGCGATTATGGCAAAACCCTCCAATGAGCCCACAACACACCCATATCGGTGGTTGTGGTGATCTTTGGGGGAGGCCTGTGTCCAGCAGTAGACTTCATTCGGCCGAAAAGATTGATGATTGAAAGTCCACTGCTGGACAAGCCTCCCCACAGATCAACACAACGCCCGGTCTGGGCGTGTTGTGCGCTCATTGGGGAGTTTTGACATAATCGCCGCGCTTGGCAAGCGGGTCGGCGATTGCAGTTGAGTTGTTACTGTACGCGAAGGATGCTGCTGCCCATCCTCTGGTTTAATCCCATAGTCGCCTTTTACGACACCCAAATGGAACAAAACATGTACTTAGCATATTTTAAATTTCCTTATTTGGAGAAGTGGTAAATAATGTAATTGAACAGATAAATCACTACGCAGTTTAAGAAAATGCTCAATGCTGTAAAGCTGTAACAGTAACCGAATTGAAATCATTTCTCAAAATCATAATTGAATACCGATTCTACTATCGAGGAGTTAATGATCAAATGATCAACTATTACAGGCTGTGGAAGTAGCTGAAACTATGACTGCAGAGGTTCCAAAAGTTATTGAAGTTCTTGCTCGTCAATTTTAACTCTACAACGATATCGAACTGATGTGATTTACGACAGATTGCATAAAATGAGGCCGCTTATAGAACGGTTGAATACTTTAATGTTCTTGCATTTGCATTTACATTGCTCTTACAATGGTGTAACAACGAATCAATAATTGAGTACATGGTAAGATTCCAAGACTCGTAAATGGTGGAAATGAGATATTTATTTTTCAACAAATGTTGTTGTCTGGCAAAGCCTTTATATGGCTCAAAACAAACACTCGTGCACACGCATGCACATAATGTTATGAAGCAAAACAAACTCAGAATTGCTCTTTCGAAGGACCTGGTGGATAACCATGGATATGTGGATATGTATCAATGCCAAAACATGTCATAAAAAAAGTGAAGGGAAATGATGAAAAAGAGACATAATATTTGAAGACACTAGAACCTGAAGAATTGCGGATATTTGGATTTTATTTTGGATATTGTATTTCTTTATCAACTAATATTTCTTCTACGGGTTAAAGGGATTATGCATATTATTGTCCACAATAATATTATGTGGGTCTATTGGACCTACTAGGGTCGTGGTCCAACCTAGCCCCTGCTATAGGTAAGTAGAATGAATACCGGGGGGTTTTAGCCGGTAAGAGTGCCCCTCCGCCCCTCCCACCGCGCAGGGACTCAATGAGAATTTCTCCAAGACCAAAAAAGATCTATTGAACCTACTTACATACCTATGTATTTGAAAGGTTTATTTAGTTTATTCAATCGTGCCAGGGTTTTGTCTGTAATGATACTAATCCATTGCGGGCACCTTGAATGGCTGTACGTGTTGCCACCAAGGCACAACTCGATGTTATCCCTCACGACCTTCTGTACCTCCTCGACGTTAAATGCGATATCCTAGAATAAATCATTAGGAATATGAAACACAACAAAAGTAATTTTCTTTGATGCAAGTGTCAAAAAAGTACTCGCGTAAATGTTATCATGGGCGCCCGACTTCCTTCGAACTCTAGCGGAGCCCTAAATCTTGAGATCATAACGCGGAATCCTTACCGCGCCGTTCATTCATGTAAACACACCACTATCACATTAAATCTCAGGGAGGGGCTGATTAAAGAAATATATACCATACTCCCAGCACGATGACGGAGAGCAAATTTACTACTAGGATTTGAGAGGACTGACTGGTCTGATAGTCAACAGCCCAACGTCATGTCTATGGATATAACATCTATGTTTGGGAAAGACTTCATTCCAGCATTGGACTACGTTTGGCTTATTCTTACCGGCTCTGAGTGGCGCACAAATGTTTAATTAATCTCACATGTAATAACATAAGGTGGTTTTGTCTAAGTTTTGTGCAAAGAATATTAAAACACTATGTGCTTGGATCACAGGTCTTAACCGGAGTCGATATTGAATATCATAGAGTAATTATGAATATCAGAAGTGTATTTTATGAACATTAGGCATGTTTAATAGTTAAATAAAATACCTCGTCGTCTTCTTCTTGAGCCATAATTGTAAATTAAATATAGGCGTTTCTCGATTTAAATCAATATTCTTTCGTGAAATATCAAACAATGCGCAAAGAGTATATAAATACTACGATGCAGTTAAAAATGTCAGAGTCATAAACTTGCCAGTACCTACTTTGGAATAACATTAATGTGAGTTACATTTATAAAGTTACTAATATTTTAAACTCAGTGTTTTAAGTTAAGCTAAAACGCATTTTAAGAGATAGAAATATCATATGCGAATATTCTAAGAACCTACAAAGTCGTTATGAATTTGATTAACGGTTATTTTGTTGTTTTAAATTTAGCGCCTTTAAAGCGGTTCTGTGTAAAGGAAGGAAAGCTTTGTGAAGGAACAGTCAATAAAAATGCGTGTTAATTGAGTTCTTGATATGTTTTATATCAGGTGAAGCCTACGGGTGAAGCATACCAAAGGTATATAAAATGCTAAACCACCTATTGATGGCTTTTAAATTTGTGCAGATTATGAATGCCCATCAAACTGCGTCTATGGTTTAAATCAAAGATGTCGAATCAAATTATAGAAATCAAGTCACATTCGACCAGTGACCATAGAGTATGACATCACTGCCAGTGACTCTATACTCTTTTTCAAAGCTGTCATACTTATGTCAGCTACGTATTTCTAAACGAAAATTTCTCATAACCCACTTGGGAGTTTTATTTTCTTTATTGTGAATTTGGTATGTTTGTGTTGCGTTTTAATTTATATTGTGTGAGAAAAAAGTATCGAGAAGGCTGAATAACCGATAAAATGACGTCTTAGGTGAATATGTCGTTTATCATTGGATTGTAAACAGTTTCAACTTAATGGAGCTGAAGGTCTGGGTCGAGGGAATACAAAGGATTGTTTGTGGGGTTACAGAAACCACAACCTGCCAGGTCAATATACTAGAATTTCTATTCTCATGATCTCGCCGCTGACACGGTTAATGTGCTTTGTGAATTTAATTTCACTTTTTGTAGTAACTTTCGATCTTTGATACAACTATATTTTTTACACAGGATGTAGTTTTCGCATTAGCTCATGCGACTGGGAAAGTGGGCAGATTCACACTAATAGAGCGGTGGCGAAATAATGAACGACTTTTAGCTCCTCAAGAGTATCCTCTCAAGGTATTGTGTTTTATGTTCTAAAAAGCAAATAAATTGCCCAAATACTGAAGTTTCTGCGGTTAGTTTTCTTATGAGTCTCAATGCTGCTAATCTCATAAATAGCTAAATCATTGGAATTTTTACATTTTATTTAAAATATATATAATTTTGTATTATAAATCAGCCACTCTGATTATTTAATGTTGTGTGATGGGACTTACAATGTTTTATTCCTTTATTAAGTTGTGATGTCTATCACTTCCTAATTATATCCTATACCATATTTCCATCATATATTATTTTTAATTTTGTAGCTATTATTTTCAGATTTTAATGAAATGGGGTGAATATTCCAATGACATACAATTCATATTGAGACGGTCAGACTCTGGCAATAACCAGAAATCTGCACAGGCAACCAACAGCTCTAGATCACCAATTGGAAATGGGTTTGTATTAACTGTGTAATACTGTTGTATTGATGTAAAACTAACATTCTGTGTGGTCTACGGATTAAGAATCCAGTGTGGTGTCTGGATTAAGAATACAGCACCAGTCCATTCCTGCTATAAATGACTTGAAAAGGGACTAAGGGGCTCTAATCCAGAGGAATGGGCGGCAGCACCTACACTGTCTTCTGCACCCACAAATCCATCTGCCAAGTGTGCTGAGTACTGGAAAATTCCTCCCAAAATCACAACACAATTGTGGAATTCTAAAGGGGAGGCCTTTGATCATCAGTGGATTTTCTTTGGCTGATATGATAATGAAAACCAACATGATAATGTCATTTTTGAGGCATCAACATTTTTCACTGATAAGTTTACCCAAAATCAGCTAACCTTTTAACAAAATATTGTTATAGGGGACACACTGCATCCAACCCAAACATACTGGAAAACCAAAACTCTCCAAATAGAATGTCTACAACACCAACCTATAGCAATAGTAATGTGAATAACACATCACCTGGCAACCCAATTGGAGTGGTTAAAGGTGTGCAGCAAGCAAAAACACCTGAGTCTGACAGCCCTGTGCTAAAAGATGTCCCACCTTACAGGTACACACTTATAAATATTTTATATATATATCTATAATGTTGAAATTTTTGTCCTGTCTTTTTAAAGATTAAGAATGTGTGTAGAATATATTAGTCACAAAATACTATTAAAGCTTGACATTATTATTATATTTCTAGATACTCATAGGCAATCCTTATCATACCACTCTGATCCGGTGCGCATATCTGGTATTTGCCTATCAAATTTTAATAGAAAGATTTCATTTTAAAATTCATTTTTATGATTTTGTCCTCCCTAGGAATCAGGCATAAAGAAGTCATTCATTATGCCTTTGATTCCTTAATTCCTATGAATCATCTATCAATACCTTATGCAATGGAGTACCATGATGGAATTTGTTACCAAGATTTCCACAAAATGTTAACTGTTTATGTATATCAAAATAGCATTAAAAATATGCATCACATAATGAACAATAAATATGTTTAAGGTAAACTCAGATCGAACCCAGAGGCCCCCCACCTTATAGTGACGGCTGGGGGTTTCAAGCATATAGGGTTTAGGCGCCAGGTCGGCTGTTACCCCGGCGCCGTCTCCTTCTACGAGCAGGGTCGGCTCTTTCCCGATCCCGCTCTGCGGTCTCCTTCTTGAGCATGACGCTCTTACAGAAGGGGAGACCACTGCATTCCAGTTTTCGTGCTCTGCCAACATAGCCGCCGGCAGAGAGAGATCTTGTCCGATCCAATCGACCAGGATCCGCCGCTCGGCAGCCCACACAGGGCACGCATCGAGGGTGTGCTTTACGGTGTCCTGGTCGCTATCACAATGTGCCATTGTGCCGTGGCCTCGTGTCCTATCCTGTGCAGGTACGCACCGAAACAACCGTGCCCGGTGAACACCTGCGTCAGGCGGTAGGTGACGCGCTCGCTTCTTCTGAGCCAGGGTCCAAAGAGCAGACAGCTGGACGGCCTCGACGACGCGCTTGGTCGGAAACTACATCCGCAAGCGGTGACGCCACTTTCCAAGGCACGCCTCCGAGCTAGCCGCCTCACCCCTGTCGAACCTTCGTTGCTCTGGCGGAGGGAATGAATAGAGACATAATATAGTCTTAAATAAAATTAAGAAGAGTATCAACCATAAGTTCTAGAAGTAACATGAAGCAATTTCATAGCAGTAGATCTTCACTTTTGCATCAATTGTCACCGCAAAGCAAGGACAGGTCAATATTGGTGTCAAGCTGATCACTGACTCACTGTTCCTAAGATATAAATAGATTGGGAGTCTATTAGAATTTGGTGCAGTGATTAAGGTTTTGACACAGTATACAAATTCAGCTTTATTCAGTGTGTCCTCAGTTACCCATGACTAATTATAGATTTAATCTTACATGTCTCATCTGTGATGATGACTCATCACATGCTGACAATTATAATATGGTCTTTAGGCCAAAGACCACATAAATGTCAGCATGTGGTGAGTCATACATATTATAACATGTCTCTATATCTCAGTTGATTCATAGAACCTATCAATATGACGATTAGAAGATACATTTAGGTCATTGAAATTATAGAGAGGTCAGAAGTTTTATTGTTTGTTTTAATTTGGAAATTCAATACATCTACTGAGTATACAGTATAGTCTGATATTCACTTACAGCATACATTTAACATATGACCTACTTTTTATTGCCTCTGTGGGTTTTTAGGTGTTTATAACTCGTAATTATATCATATTACCATATTTTATGTTCTGTAATAGATATGACCTTATGTGAAGTATTAATATGTAACTCTTACATTCAGCAACATTAATATAAGTAGAAAGCATCCTTTATTACTCGACTGCCCTGGAAGGAGGGTAATGTCTTTCAAATGTATGTATACAGGCTGTCCAGTAAATAGCACGACATACTGCAGGGGGTGAGAGCTTGGGTCGATACCTACCAAAAAAAAACACTGTACTGTATTGTTGTACTACTGTAAATCCGTAAGATCTTACGGATTTACAGTAGTACAATATTTTCGATAAGAAAATTGTTCTGTGAAAATTTAAACAAAGATTGTATTTCTTGAAAACATTTTAGTTTTTAATAGAATAAAGACTTATCAATGAGTTAAGTAACTATTCACAAATAATTTGAGCTAAAACAAAACTAGAAAAGGAATTTTTCATTACGAGATGCTTAAAAATTTGTGTCAAGGTAGAGATTTTTCTATATTACGGAAAAATTTGTACTACTGTAAATCCGTAAGATTTTGCTGAACATACATTGTGTTTTTTTGGTAGGTATTGCCCCAAGCTCTCACCCCCTGCAGTATGTCGTGCTATTTACTGGACACCCTGTATATGTATGTCTATTAATTTGGTACGCTCTATATCCGAAACGTGTTGATGGATTTTAACTTATGAGGTGTCGTTAGATTCGTCTTAATTGTGGGAGTGACAAAAGGTAAATAATATATAACTATGGCATATGCTATTTTTTACGCAGTCGGGTTTTATAGTTTATTTAAAATAGCGTTTTGCTTGTTGTGGTGAAATAAACAAACAATCTTAGAGGGACCTCACCTGTTTTATATTAGTCTCTATAAATGTAAATGTTTACAGTACCGAAAAACGAGTTAAAGAGTAATATCTCTCTCTATCCATTAAATTGTTTATGTATGTATTCATATTTATGTATATATTAGTATGTAGATGTAGTGTGTGGGTATATTATTCTTTATGTATGTGTATGTTTATATGTATCGTAGATCCTTCTACACACCGTGTATACATTTCTGTTGTCGCAGGTCTGCTGGTAGACATTTTTCTTAAAGAAATAAGCAGTGCCCTTGTGCTTTTCTGTTATATGTAATTATATTTTAAATATTTCTGTGTGTACATAAATAAATGTATCGCAGAGAACCCCCACCACCATATCGGTCCCCGCCGCCGCCCTCGCAAGCTGTCAGAAAATCTCCAAACCGCATGCGTTCAAACCGACCCTCACACATGTCGCCTGTAAACTTGCCTGAAGCGAATCAGGACAACAGAAGCCCTGAGGCGGTCAGCTATAACAGCCAGTATAGAGAATTGGTATCCCTTGTCAACTATCAGAGGGAGAAGCTTTCCACTCAGCAGGTTGATCTTATAAAGGTATGGAGGTATATGCGTTATATCAATTTGATGTTATAAATGGATGCGTTCGTAGTCGGCGTTTTTCAAATGCGTTCTGTAGACTTTATTCCTGTTTTATATATAGGCTGCGGCGCTAACGCAATATTAAATCGGTTTCCGCAATATTAAATCGGTTTCCGCAATAAATGCGTTAAACGAACGCGGTAGGTGATCTATACTCATAAAGATAAATATATAGTATGTGTTACGTTTTCAGTATGATGCAGAAATTGGTTACTGGGAAAATAAAGGTCGGGAGCAGGAGCGACAAGTGGAATTATTACAGCAACAAATTAGTTCAGCAGATAATCAGCTAAGAATCAGTAGTGAACAGGTAACTTAACTTTCTCACGTGAATGTGTCCTAACAAATGATTGTTTGATTGCGACTTTGCGGGTTCAGAGTCGCACGGTCTCGTCAATTCCTTTCCCGCCTTTGCCTTCATTCGGCTTACCTTCGCTTTTAGGAATTGTGTATTCATTTCCTTTGTATCTCAATTAACGTATAAAGAGATACACTTAATCAACCAATCAGCTACCCCGACTGGCTACAAAACGAGCGAAACGATGACAGTAGATTTTTTACTACGCGACTAATTACTTCATTCTGTTGTTTGGCTACTGGCCGTCGTGGTGTCAGAGTTGTACAAGCTGCCTAAAGGCCTCCGGCTTGGCTTAATAACAACCGGGACCGACCTTTTTACGTGCCCTCCGAAGCATGGAGATGCTCTGTTCAAATACCACTATGCGGTCCCCTCTATAGGCGGACCGCCCCGGGTATTGCTTTCGCTCACCGATCGTTTACCGAACAGTGAGTGCATTTGGCTATGAGCACGTGGAAATGACTTTTAAGGACTATTCACACTAGCCAGTATCAATCAAGAAAGAACCTCATATTTGGTATTGCGTACCTACACCTAAATTGGCTTTCTTACTGCATATACGACGCACAAAACAAATATTTGTTTGATCTGCAGGTAGGTTTTCCGATTCTGGGTGTAATGTGTGTGAAATTTGTAAACGCATCCACGACACCGAAGACATCCAAGTATTAAACAACATAAAAAACACCTTCATGCAGACTTCCATGAAAAAGATGCTACAGTATAAATAGTTCCTTACGTAACTTACTTTGGCTATATCCCATCTACGAAAGAACTCCAGGGAACCTTGTATAAAACCTGCAATTTTGTACGATTTGAGTGTATTCTACAGGTACAATCATTGACATATGTGGAAGAAGAAAGTGAAATAGTGAAACAAAATGAGAAGACAATAAAGTCCGAGATCGTACTGGTGCGCTCAAAACTGGCCAACTGCGAAACTGAACTGTTACAATGCAAGAACAAGATTCGGAAGTTGATGGAGGACATTCACAACGAGCAAAGGCTTATAAATAGCCGCCAGCAGGAAAATAGGTGAGTTTCTTGAAGACCATAAATAGGTAGTTGTTTTGTTCATGTTATTATTTTCTACAGTTTCTATTGTTTTGCAAAGAGCATTTGTATTTGGCATTCATTGTCTTGAGTTATTTTTATACGTGACTTTATGACTAATATGAAGGTCAGTTTTTCGACCGAGTCTGACGCCACTGCATCGCGGTAACTTATCCGCCAGATGTGTAACATCGAGGCAAAACCTCATTTACTGTCTTAAGATGCAATTTTAGAAGTTCAGAGATGCAATAAGCCCTGTCCGAAATTTACTTTAAACAAACAGTATTTCATAAAAGTGATGTTATTACTATCGAATTACTGGGTATGCTCAAACATTATGTAATATTACGTTAAAATGTAATTCAATAGGAATTTCTCTTTTTATAATGAGATAAATGAGTTTTAGGGTTCTGTAGTTAGCGTTATAGTTTCGTCCGTTCGACTGTCTGTAGATTTTTATTTAGAGACCATAAGGACCATAGGGCTGAATTTGCACTATACTGCACGTGAATAGACTTTGGTAACTGCTACATATGCGTGTATTACTAGTTATTAAAAAGAAAATAATACAATTATTTGAAAGTACATCATGAAAAGTGAGGCGGATTTTTTTTTTACTCCTTATGTCCTATTCTCGTCTTTCGTATCTTCGACTCGAGTATTGTATAGGTATTATGTTATCATATTGATCAGTTGATATTTACGCGAATAATATATGTATAACTGAAATTGTTGACAGCACGGGTTTGGTGCAGTGGTTGATACAGTCGGCTGCTGCGCTCCGGGTAGTGGGTTCGATTCCCGCACGGAACAAATATTTGTATGATCTGCAGGAAGTTGTTCCGGGTCTGGGTGTATTGTATGTGGAATTTGTGTCTGTAAACGTATCCACGACACAGGAGAAATCCTAGTGTGGGGCAAAGTTTAAAAGAGAAAACAAATAAAAATGCGTGTAATTGTGTGATAGTTAAGTTTTTTGTCAAAACGGGACCTCTGTTTATGAAATATTCAACTCTGATCTGACCTTTTTGCTTGAATCGCATGTACATGTGTAGGGGTAAAACCTAAACAAACGATATGATTTTAACAAGTAAACGAATAAATATTTAGTCCGAAATTATAAGGAAAATTATCACAATCATTTAGTATTAACTACTTCACGAGCTTTTGTCAACTAAGTTAATGGGTAGCTGATCCCATGTTAACTCTGAACTAAGCCTTCCGTGTGGTGTCCGGATAAGAATAAACCACCACTCCATCTCCTCCTGTGGATGTCATAAAAGGCGACAAAGGGAATCTAAACCAGAGGGATGGGCAGCAGCGTCCCTTCTGTGAAACAGTAGCCATACTGCGCTCACCAACCCGCCTGCCAAGCGTGGTGAGTATTGGCAAATGCCCCCCAAAATGATGACACAGTTGTGAAAATCTATCTATCTATGTTCAGTAGTGGACGTATAAATGGCCGATATGAAGTCTTTAGTGAGAGACGGAAGTCAACCACAAAAACTACTCTGCCTTTTAATTGATGGCCTTGGTTTGCCATAAGAAGTTTTCGTTGTTGGCTTGGCTACGGAACCCTACCGTATGCGTAACTCGACACGCACTTTTCCGGTTTACACCCAGGTTACATTACCTTGCATATTCATATTTATTTAGCCTACTTTGCTTTGCAGATTATAGTGCGTGAAGAGTGATTCAAGTTATCTCCTTATAAATCTCGACTTGTATTCAGGTTCTGTTTTGGATGTGTATAATTAAGGAAACAATTATAGGTACAATCTGCGACAAAAGTAGTTGAACATATTAGTTTGAAAAACATGAAACGAATTCATAAACAATAAGAGCTTTAAAATATTCTCAAATAATCCAAATGCATTGTAATACTCGCGAAAACCTAAGACATTATTAATCCAAATGCAGTTTTTATTTTGGAAAACTAATTGAAGTTTTCCAGTCAATGCCATGTTTAAAAACTAAAATGTTCAGCTACTTTTGTTGCTGACCGTACAATAACAAGTACCTGTGTGAGAATGTAATTATTGTTTTGATATTCAGCAATGTTGAAATGAGAATTGAGGGACCTTGGTCTTTGTTGACTTAAACCTAAAAAATATACTTTTTACCCTCTTAGTTTATAGTCTGTGTGTTTTATTATTACAGACAAGCACTGGAGCGTTCAATGCTTGCTGAAATGGAGAGTTTGCAAAGTCAAATACAGCAAGCAAAACATGCGACAGAAATTAACAATCTCACAGCTGAGAATTTGAAGAGGGAGGTAAGTTATTTCAATGTAAGGGTTTTATTTTTATATACACCAACATGGTTACGAGATGAGCGAGTCGTTCGCCTGGTGGTAAGCGTCACGCCTGCCCATAACAATTGTAATGAGCTCGTCACCTCGAGACATTAGTTATTTAGTCTCTTTAACCCAGTAATTTCACTAGCTACAGTGTCCTTCAAACCGGAGCACAGTAATGTCTAATGTAATACCAAAAGTTTATAGAAGAGAACTTATTAACGCATGCAAAATTAAGTTATTTTTTAATCAAATAAAAAATACGTGTTGATAGGTCGGAGTGCTAGAAAATGCCATAATGGAGAAGAAGCGTCAAGTTGAAAGACTGGTCCAAGAGATGAAGGAAGCTAATTTACAAAGCCTGACCGGTAGTGTAGATGAGTTGCGGCATCCTTTGGATGGTATGTATATACGTAACGAGCTGTGCCCCGGGGTTTAACCCGCCGTTTAACTTAATGAAATCGGATTATTTATAAATGATTTAGAGTACTTACAGTGCAGTGTGTATATAGTACAGTACAATAATTATTTTTACTCATCTTAGTGCGGTATTAATATACATCGGCCCCAATCCACCTAGTCGCATCGCCCGTTCGCGGTGTTACTTCGTTTTCGCTTAGCGTTCTATCGGACGTTTTTTCTTTTTGGTCGGCTCCTAAGGGTCGTCGCGTGATGTTAAATAGCTTATAACCTTCCTTAAGAAAAGTTCCTTTTTTTTCTAATACGACTGGTAGTTCCAGTGATTAGTGCGTTCAAACAAAAAACAAACAAACTCTTCAGTTTTATTATATTAAGTATAGATATGGTACGGTACGATAGCTGATATTCTCAGTTGCAATATGCAATGATGATGAATAAATGCAATATTTATTTATAGTCATATTCATATTAATATGCGTATTCGCATTATCCGTGTGGCGTCCGACTTAAGAATATAGCACCACTCCAGTCTCCCGTGGATGCCGTAAAAGGTGACTAAGGGACTCTAAACAGACGGATGGGCAGCAGCGCCCCTCTGTGAAACAGTAGCCATTCTGAGTTTACGAACCTGCCAACCAAGCGGAGTTTTGGCAAATCACAACAAAATTACGACATACGGCACGTAACCGGTCGTCATATGGGGAGGGTTTTGTTCAATAGCGGACGTTATTTGGCTGCTCTGATGAATATGCGTATGCGCACTGGATTCATAAATGAAATTCCATTTCTACGTGGTGTCCGGATTAAGTATGTAGCATCATTCCATCTCCCATGGAATGTCGTAAAAGAGACTAAAGGGATAAACCGGAGGGATGGGCAGCAGCGACTCTTCTATGGAACAGTGAATCATTGTGAATAAAGTGAATCCGGTTGCCAAACGTGGTGATTACTGACAAATTCCCCCTATAATAACGACACACGGCATGTAACCAGTCGTCTTATGGCGGTGGTATTTGTTCAGCAGTAGACGTTTTTTTACTAATATGATGAATATGCGTATGTACACTGGGATTCGTAAATGGCATAATATGCAATATTTCGCCAACAAATCGCACTAAATAACCATATAAATTTATATTGTATTTTAGCTTGATGTCAGTCGTAGTTAAAAAACGTGGGGATAACAATGCAAAAATAAATGAATTTTCGTATTCGGAATTGATTTATTCGACCGTGAACAAAATAGCAATCACATTCTTATAGTTTACTTACGGGTTCTATTATTCGTTTTAAAAATCTTACAAATAATAAGGTCGTTTATATTGAATAGGCACTTTGATAATATTTAATTTATATAATATAATATTCTATTAATGTCGTGGCAATCTATGATATATACAAGACCAACAACATAGGACATTGCATTCATAGTGTTTTCTTTATATGTATATTGACAATGAATTTGTGTATGCCTATTGTCTTGCTGTCGGATGACTAAATAAAGAACGTCAACAAACAAAAGTTATTGTTATATCAGTAGGCGTAGCATGACCATTTCAAAGTGTGCTCTTCCGATTATAGAAAATATTAATTAGATATATATTATACAAAACGCGCTCTCTACACGTCTCGAAATCTCTTCCCGAGCATGAGCCGACATGAAGACTCCGGTATCTTCGTAGACATAGACATGGAAAATCCTTTCCATAGCAACCTTAGAGCATTTAACCTATGGAGATGGCAAAGCTGGACGAACCCCTCTGCCAAAGTACACTGGCCATTTGGCCATGCACGTTATATAAAACTAGTTTATTCACGGCAGCATTTTGTAACGTATTGTGTCGCGAGTAAGATCTCCCGAAAAATGGTTAACTGTGCAGTTTCCTATTGTAAAAGGCGATCTGCTACTTCAAATTTGCGAATTTATGGCGTTTCTTATCACATGTAAGTATGAATTATACACCAATATGGTTTTATTTAAGCACAATTTCAAGATAAATTTTAAGTCGTTGCGATAGAAAAATACAGTGGTACGATGGTAGCTCAAACGCAGTACAGGGGCAAGATTTGCATAGTGCTGGGACAATGTGAGTGAATGACTGATAAAATAAATGGTTTTTCATTCATTTAAGAGTGTGTTCGGTAACCAGTATTTATTGTAGAAACAAAGAGAAAAATAGTAGGTAAGAGTCAGGTTAAAATAAACATTATTAATATAATGCAGCATAAACAACCTATCGATTTAATTGTGAAAATGTGCCACTTTTTTCGTTGTGGCTCTGTAGGGGAGGCATTGACCAGTTGTTTACGTTTCAACGCTGTTACAAAAGAAGTATTCAAGTACGCAAGCATAGCAAGTAAATGAATGGATATAATTTTTGTTTGATTCAGTTAGCAGCTATTTAAACAAATTACTTCAATTCTACTTTGTTTAATAGATTTCCGAAAGATCCTGCTATAAAAGAAAAATGGAGGACATTTTGCGGTCATATAGAAAGTTTCCGTGTGATGCCGGCTCAGAATACCACCACCCCATTTCCTCCCGTGGGTGTCGTAAAAGTCGACTAAGGGATTAGCCGGAGGATGGGCAGCAGCGTCCTTCGAGTACATTAACAACTCAACTGCGATCGCCAACCCGTCTGCCAAGCGTGGCGATTATGGCAAAACCTCCCAATGAGCCCACAACACACCCATATCGGTCGTTGTGGTGATCTTTGGGGGAGGCCTGTGTCCAGCTGTGGACTTCATTCGGCCGAGATGATGATAGAAAGTTGGAGACTGACGCGTACTAGTGTAATCTGTTCAGAACATTTTACGTCGGATAGTTTTGAAGTACTTTCAAACAACAGAAGAAAATTGGTTGAGGGTGCAGTACCTACTTTAAGAGGTATTAGTTGTACCGAAGAACCTACTGCAAAATTAAAAGAAAGTACAACAAGCACAAGGATTGTGAAGACCACACCTGCCGTAGCAACTGTAGTAGTTGCTCCTTCTACACAATTCCTCATTGAAATGGAAAAATCCGTGGTCAAATCACAGTCACACAGCCATTACATTTACACAACCAATCCATCCCTCAGTCATTACAATTACACAGCCAATCTATCTCTCAGTCATTACAGTCTCAAAGCCATCAACACAAAGTCAATCCATTCATCAACCATCATCAACCACAGCCAATCCATCCCTCAACCATCAACAATACGCAGCCGATCCATCTCAGAGCCATCAACAACGACAACATCTGTGAGTGAGCTGATCGATACTCCAAGAAAAAGAAAAATGTGTAACCAGTTACAGTTTAAAAATAAAAAAATCGCAGTTTACAAGCAAAAAACCGATATTTAAAGAAAAAGGTCAGTACTCTACAAGAACTTCTTAGCAATTTAGAAGAAAAATCACACTAGTCCTGAGTAAAATTGGTGTAACGGAAAAAGAACTTCTTAAACGACAAGATGAAGGAAAGTGATAAACTCCCTAGAACAAAACATTCATAAGAATTGAGATCTTTTGCACTCACTTTGCATTATTACTCGGCAAAGGCGTATAAGTACTTACGTAAGGTATTTCAGACGTGTCTTCCTCGTCCGAGGACTTTATATAAGTGGTATAGTAACATAGATGGACAGCCTGGTTTTACAAATGAGAGCTTACATGCTTTAAAACTTAGGGCTGAACAGGAAAATAACAAAATTTACTGTGCTCTTGTTTTTGACGAGATAAAAATCAAGTTATATCCAGAGTGGGATCCTCTAACAAATAGATATTTTGGCTATGTTAACCACGGATTTGAGACGAATTCTGACAGCTCGGATAAAGCAACCGACGCTCTTGTTCTTTTACTTGTGGGTATAAAATAAAATATTTAGAGTAAAATATTAGTTGATCCAATGGAGAAGACCCGGCAAGAAAAACACAAATTCATTTTTTTAAATATAAATTTAAGAATTTTATTCCTATGTATGATAAGACTGTCATTTTTACACTCTGGACCTAATTACTAGATTATACATAGTAAAGCCTATCTGTATCGTTTTGTTATTTCTCTTCCCTTTCCTACTTTTTGACAAGTCATATATGTACAGTAAGCGTTCAAAAGTGCAGTGCACGCTAAGAATTGTATTGCTGTGAGCACACGGTACAGTCCGTACGTGTAAGTGGTCCCTCACTATACGAAATAAGAATCAACGTAAGACCATGGCCTGTTCACACGATTCCTAAAATTGGTAGTAACTTAATATGTGACTCGACCGATCCGACTTCCATTCACCCACAGCAAGTAGACGAGCACGCTCTACAGCATTAATGGACTTATTGATTCCGTACCAAACTACAGAGCCACTCGTCCCATCGTCTTCATCGTCAACCGTATTCGGGCAAGTCATTTTCCAAGCATTCACAGCATCAGTCAAGCACGGTACCTCAAAATCAACCATTGTGGATTCTAAGATTTTCCTGGTTAATTTATCAGTACTGTGGACTGAGGACAGGAATGCCGGTAGACCTATACTTGAAATTTTGCGGACGCCGAGGCCGCCCAAGCGAATAGGAAGAGAGGCTTGTATCCACGCTCGGTCGTCCAGAGCCACATTTAAGATGAAGTTAGTGTATTCCGTATGATTTTGTCTATTTTATCTAAAAGTTGTGACTGCTTCCATAAATGGGAAGAGCAAAGGCTATATATAAATTTTGGGCCAAAACAGCAGTACTTTATAATAGTAAAAGCCGAATGCAAATTAATTTTGAAAAGTCTTTCCGAAATATCACTGAAATTTTGTATTTTTTCGTCTATAAAAGATGAAAAAGATTCGTCTAGGATTGGGAATTATATGGATATTATTGTAAAATAATTGTTTTGTTATTACTGGGTATCTAATTTCACATGCTACATCATATTGGGCAAATTTCTCATTTGTGAACGTAGTTGTACATTTTTTAAAACTTAAATGCAATATTTCATTCTGAATGAATGAAATATTGCATGCATGCATCATGAGGAATGAAATACCACTAATTGTTTGTGTCACATCACTAGCAGATTTTGTTGGTTGTCATAAGTAGCGATGTGCCAACTCGGAAAAAACAAAACTCGATTTAACCCGAGTTAAAATCCACATAATTCGGGTTGAACTCGAATTACTAACTCGAGTTAACTGGATGAACAAGTGAATGCTATTTTTGAATTTTTACCAGTTTATTCCATCAGCTTTGCATTAATAATTTAAAAAATTGAAATAGACAAATGACATTTTTATCTGTTTCAATTCTTTCATTTTTTTATATTATCTATTTATAATGTATTGGGAGAGTTATACTAACTAACTAAAGTAAGAAAGAAAATTATTGTTTGAAATAAAATCATTTATTTATTTATTTGTGGCTTGAATTTTAATTAAAAAAAAAAATTTTTATTATAAATAAAACTATAAAATTATATAGCAGTCTTTTTAAAAGTTTTAATGTGGTTTAATAATGTGGTCGTATTTCCACTATATTCGAATGAATCTGAACATTATTTACACGCAACACGTCCACTCACTGGTGATTCAAATACATCTCAAACTAAAGATTTTCTTTTAGGACTTTTTCAAAAACAGTACATAAATAAAACACGGAAATCTACAGCAAGAACCGGCAGTTTAAAGTTAACCTCAAATCTACATATATGTGACACTTGTTTACTTGCTTTGTTATGACTGAATGAATGAATATAGTCTCACTCAAATGATCGGCAAACTTCGCTCCATGTCGGTTCCATTCGGCTTACGAACTCGAGTCGAGTGGGTTCGAGTTACGCCCAACTCGAGTTAACTCGAGTTAGTTACTCGAGTCGACCATCACTAGTCAGAAGCAGTTGCATAAATACATACTAATTTGTCGACGTGTGTGTGTTTTTTTTAATAGTGAGGTTATTTTTTATAGTATGCGTTTGTAGCAATAGAAAGCGTGTCTCTGTGCGTGATTGACACATTTCTATAGTGTGCTATACGTGTCCACCTCGCCTCCCGCAAAAAGTGTTATTCGGTAATTCGCTCCTTACCGTCTCCATAGGTTAAATTAGACATGGGTAACTCAACAAATCAGCATGAGCTGCAGGTCAGATCACGGTTCAAGCACTTGAACCGGAGCTGCGAGCCGGCTCGCAGGTCAGCTCAAGTAGGTACATTGCTATACTGTGAACTGTGACTCGGCGCGCACTCTATTGGTTAACCGCCACTTTTCACTTTTCATCTCTTCCATAATATAGGTTTAAAACATAATATGCGATTTTTCTTTGTATACTATTTATTTAAAAAAATAAATATAATAAAAATATATTAAGCTTCGCGTTTTATTTATGCACCTTTAATCATTCAGTTACTAATACGTCAGCTCACAGAACGAATCAGATGAACCATAGATCAACAGCTCAAAGCAGCTCAAAGTGACTACTTGAGCGAATATAGACTCAAAAACTATTAGCAAAGCTTTCATTATACCCTGTGAGCTGTCAATGAGCCGTGAGCTGTCTATGTTGCATTTGAACCGCAGCTCAGCAGCTCAAGTATCTGTGATCTGAATAATTGAACCGGCTCAGATCTGAGTTACACATGCCTAGGTTAAATGCTCTAAGATAGCAACGGAATGCCGCTAGTGAAAGAAAGAAAGAAAGAAAGAAAGAAAATATTTATTCAGCCACAACAAGAGAGACAATATATGTATACAAACAAAAGGATAAGTGTAATTATACAAACAATAAAATAATAAAAAGTATAACAGTTGCGTGTGTCTCGCGGTTGTGCTGAATAGGGTCTAGTTCAGCGTGTGCCAGACGAAAGCCCGGCGCTGGTTTTCGACTATACCCTGTAGTGACTCACGGATGTGATACCAGCTTCTGTACCAACACTATAAAAATAATAATCAAACCAATTTTCTACCAAATAAAAAAAAATAAAAAAAAACAACGCCAAAGAAAGAAACAAAAATTAACAACAAAATAAAAATAAGTTACCTGAACAAAATTAGAATAAATAAGTAGGTAAGTACATTAAGGCATTTATAGAGATAAGATAAGACATACATAGCTATGGTGACACTGTAAATAATAACAAGCGGCGACGTGGATGGTCCTGAGCGCGAATCGGCGAGGCGAAATACTCATAATTAGTGCAAATCAAATAAAAGACGCGTTTGTATTCAACATGTCTAGCTTCCGTTGTGAATCGATAAGATACCGCCGTAGGCGTTTTCTAAATGCATTTATCTTGGTTAGTGATCTTATTGGCGGTGGCAAGTTATTCCATATCTTAGATGCTGCATAACGGAAGCTTCCTCTAAATGCAGCTGTTTTGTGCTGTGGAACGGATATCTGTCGTGAGCACTGCCTAGTGACGTAAAATTCCATTCAATTCTAATCATTCTTTGCGTTTCGTTACCAAAAAAATACGTTGAACAATTTATTTATGTACTCTTTATTGTACACGAAAAATAGTCACAGAAGTTTTGAATTAAGTAAAAGTACAATAGGCGGCCTTATCGCTATCCGCGATCTCTTCCAGGCAACCTTAGGATGGAAAATAGTTGCTACACTTTTTAAATAGAAGTTAATACGGAAACGAAACGTTTTAAAAGTTTCAAATTTCATTAGACCCGGAAAAATATTGCAATTTCTATTGTGATTCTTGTGATGAAATTGAATAATGGCAACAAAAAAGTAACTCATATTACTTACTACCTAGCCTACTTACTACGTAATATTTCATCTTATTAGAAAAAAGGTTCCCCCGCTATCGGTCTAAGGCAGAGTGCAGTTGAGACTTTTAAAGACCATTTCCTTGCTAACTTAAATTTTTTCGAGGAATTCATTCTCTAGCAGGTCGACGGCCCAGTGAGCTCTCTCACTGACAGCTTCTCCGCCTTCCTCGAGTTCTTTTAAGCATTAAAACTTATTAAATAGTTGCGTTATGATCCCGACATTGCCTATTTGCTATTTTGTGTTAGCTAAGTTTCCGTAATCCTTTAACGTAACGCAAAATCTTACGATATAGATATGAAGAAACTCTTGACTACATCTCTTGGGATGTAGACTATTTGAGAAGAAATATCTCTATCTACTTCCAAATGTCGTTTTAGTGTACTCTTCCGTGTTCATGAAGTGTCTGTCTGATTTCAAGTGCCAAAATTTAAGTTAAAGCTCATAGCATCATAAATAACCGTAGACCGTTTAAATTTTTGTCTGTCTGTCTAAAAGTTTGCCTCGAATAGGCTCCGAAACGGCTCAACGGATTTCAATGAAAATTTTAGGGTTTAAAACAGGAACTTTAGCAATATTTCGTGTATGATCCATTTTGACATCTTGCAGGGTTCAGAAGATATGAATATAATTAACGCCTAGCGAAGTTGGCGGGAAACGGTTAGTATATTATGAAATACTAGCCGTTGCCCGCCAGCGTTTAACGTTATGACGTTCAGTCGATCGTTCACACACACACACATCACTTCGGTTTCTTACTACTCTAACAGAGCGTATTCTTCTATTTACAGGACTGTGCAAAGCAGGCAGTGCACGAAGGATTATCGGGTCTCCAAGACAACTAGAAAATGCAGCGCCCACCAATAAGAATCCACACGGAGTGTGGGTATAGTCTCCAATGAAACATTACTACAAGATTGGCCATTTAAAGTTCCCCCTAATTAATATGCGACGGCCTAATTTAAGTAGCAAAGAAAAGGTTTAGATCAAAATAGGCATAATTTCTTGTTAAGTTTCTAAATCAAACCTTGGCAAGTGCCTCGATCATTATGTCATCATCATCATCATATCAGCCACAGGACGTCCACTGTTGAACAAAGGCCTCCCCCTTAGGTTTCCACAACGAGCGGTTACATGCCGCCCTCATCCAACGACTCCCAGCGACATTCACCAGGTCATCTGTCCACCTCGTTGGAGGTCGTCCCACGCTGCGTTTTCCGGTGCGCGGTCTCCATTCTAGAACCTTTGTGCCCCAGCGGCCATCAGTTCTACGAGCAATGTGCCCTGCCCATTGCCACTTCAGTTTACTAATCCTTTCAGCTATGTCGACAATTTTAGTTCTTCTACGGATCTCCTCATTTCTGATTCGATCCCGTAGAGAAATACCAAGCATAGCTCTCTCCATAGCTCGCTGAGTGACCTTGAGCTTTCTTATGAGGCCTATTGTGAGTGACCACGTCTCTGTTCCATATGTCATCACTGGTAACACACACTGGTTAAAGACTTGCGTCTTGAGGCATTGCGGTATTGTTGACGAAAAGATGTTGCGAAGTTTCCCAAACGCTGCCCAGCCGAGTCGGATTCGACGATTGATCTCTTTCTCGAAGTTGGACCTACCTAACTGGACAGTTTGTCCCAGGTAGACATACTCGTCAACAACTTTGAGAACAGAGCTCCCAACGGATATTGGGATGGGCACGACATGGCCATTTGACATGACTTTTGTCTTGCCCATGTTCATCTTAAGGCCCACCTGTTGGGGATCATTATTTAAGTAGTTCTTATGGATTTAAAAATGTGTATAATATGAAATACTTAGAAAATGTTCATCATTTCGTAAGCATCAATAGTAGATTTTAATACCGATTTCTGTAGACACGTTCTCGACACGTAAAGTATTCACGCGTTTAGAACAGGTCCTGAGATCTGTTTAGTTTATCTATATGTATAAGTCAATGTTTGATTTAGAAACATAATGTTAAGTGCTGCTATATTATGTGCACGATATTATTTTGTGGTACTTCTATAGCTTACGGTAGTGGTTAATTTATTTGTATTTGTGTTCAAATTAGTGTCATATTTATAATTTTACTTTGTCACAAATTAATTGTTTTAGAAAGTGTGTATTGGAATTAAAAGTGTACTTAAAAGTATCGGCTTGATATTTTTCCCGAGTACTAAAAGTATTATTTTGTCTTGCCGTATTGGTAGTTTTTTAAACGTATTGTAGTCAGTCAGGTTTGCGATTACATCAAAATGGTTAATGACATTATTATGTGTTTTCGTGTGTTGTGTTTTGTGTAACAATGTTTGTAACAACAAAATGCGATATGAAATTAACAATACAGTAGAAATTGTAAATTGCGTTCAGTTATCCAATTGACTATCTAGTTTCCTAATTTTGTCTGCCCCATCTATAATAATTGTGATCAGTGTAAGGAAGTTTATATTTTTTACTTGGGAATATTTAACAGTGAGTGGATGAATGTAAGTGTTTAAGTATTATATCGGCGCTTCGAATGAGAGTTAAGTATATATGACGTTTTAATTTACCATTTGAAACTCATTTTAAACTATTTATAAGAGTATTTCATTATCTTAGAATCTCTACAACGTATATTATTGTTAAATATCCCGTTTCAGGTGACGCCTGTCGTGTTGTTTTCATACAAAATAATAATGCTGACATTTCAGGAGTAACGCATGAAACTTTATTCATTCTAAAAAGATAGTTGTATTACTGATATTTCAGTAATATTAATTTGTATGGAGAGATGTGTTACACCAATCTTTAAGTATGTTCACTACGGTTAATATGCAATATAGAGATAATTTACTTAATTATAATAATAAATCTAGTCGAAAGTTTAAGCCATTGCAATATTTTATAAACCAATATTAACCTTGATTTTAGAAGCATTTTAAATATTAATGGCATTTATGACAAATCAAATTATTAATTAATATTATAGCTTAGTAGATGGAGTATGTACGTACGAGATATTTAAAAGTTCAACAAGACATTTGAAAAATATAATATGATTTCATTTCTTGCGTGGTTACTAATTGTAATTAGACGATTTGTGTATAATTCATATATGAAATAAAGGACATTGTATACTGAATAGTTGTGTGTTATTTTTTTATATCATAGGTATGTCCGTCTGTCACAGGCAATGTGCTCCGAATCTACTGGACCAATTAAGTTGAATTTTGATATACATGAATTAAGTTAGCAATGCTTCGAATGATATAATACGAAATACAAACAAATGTCGGACCCTAACCGCCGATTTATCGTAGACAACAATTTTTCGAATTTTATTGTATACTTACTAGCTTTGCCCGCGGCTTCGCAAGCGTGGAACTTAGTAATGTACATCATGTTATTGAAAACATGCAATGATGATATGAGCTTTTATTAGGAACTTGTAATAGGTGCAGAGGGACCAGGATATATTTCCGAATGACGACCGACAGGCCTGCCGTATATTGCATCCAGCCCAGCCAGCCGAGTGCCAAACCATGCGCTCTTCTCTTTTGTTTGGAAACGCTTCCCATGTGGCACTGGGTGTCGTCATCAATAACATTCATAAAATGTAGTTTGCCCTTTTCCACCCAGTATTAACAGCCACTCAATAACCACACCGCTCATTTTGTCATTTAAATTAGGGCTTTAAGTCGTGTGTTGTAGAATACTTTTATAATATCAAGGTAAATTTCGCGAGTGCGCTCGCAACTGCCATCCTCCCATCCCACATACAGCGTACAGACCACCATTATACAGACACACGTTCGTTAACTATAATGTGCGCTGACTGGAAAGCAAAAACAAACCCCGACTGTCTGCGCTTAAAAGACCAACATGACGGCGAATAAATGTCGCAGACTACTGGGACTGTCGCTGACCTCCTCGAGAGTATTGTCCCAGCAGTGTTTATCATCATTAAGTAGAAGGATTTGAGCTTAGAAGTTCAAGTAGCTTCGAAAGATATTCATATTCTTTCTAGGAGGCATGTAAAATTCCCTTTTGAATCCGATATCAATAACAACCAAATTAATCAACACTGGGCTGTAAGAATCGGCAACTGTTCAAATAATTCAGATATAAATAAAATATCGTAGGTAAGGTTAGTTAGTTGTTTATAAAAGTTTAATAACAACAAAGTCACGGACACTGACGGCACGGTTGGTGCAGTGGCTGATACAGTCGGCTGCTGCGCTTCGGGTTGCGGGTTCGATTCCCTCACGGAATAAATATTTGTATGATCTGCAGGTAATTGTTCCGGGTCTGGGTGTATTGTGTGTGAATTTGTGTTTGTAAACGCACCCACGATACTTAAGAAATCCTACTGTGGAGCATCGTTTTTAAAAAGAATATATAAGTCAACTTGAAAAAAAAATGTCAAGTGTCACGTGAAACAAGCTATGAAAATTTTAAAATAATTTATTAAATTATGAATTGAACCGTACGAAGTTGCCGACATATTTTATAGATTTTTTCATTTTTGAGATTTTTTTTATTGAATATGTAAAGATTAATTAATCTAAACACCGTACAACGTTGCCTTATACTTGACATTGGCGAAATTGTGGAAGATAATCTACAGAAGCCATAATCTAAGAGAAGAAGATTATTAAATTATTGAGTATATCAAAGCCATAATATACACATTTTATTAGAACAACGAGTTTCTAGATATCAAGATGGTGTCTGCAGCGAAAATGCGCATTCATGGGATGCAAGTAAAGAGATTTAAATCTTTGGATGCAAGATGATAACTGGATTATAAAGGACAGAATCGGGGCCTGATAAAGTTATATTCAACCTATTGGAGAGTATTCAACAGAACTTTAACAAGAGGAAACAACTTGATGGAAAGTACAAGCAAATGGAAAAAAATCGTTTGGTACAGTTCATGAAAGAGGAAAATTGGACTTCTGGGGTGGAAGGCCTGGTGACCTGAGATACAGGCTTCAGCCTAGTTTAGGCACCAGTCTCCCACAGTAAATTTGAATAATACTGTAACTTTTATTGTGGTGAGAAATAAACAAATAAATAAATTATGAAAATTATGAATGAATGAACTTATGTATATTCCCAAATATCTGCCAGCCTATGGAGCGCTCCATCTATAAATTTTTATTTTTTTAAAAATTATTTCGGCCTAATAAAGTCCAATGCTGGACACAGGCCTCCCTCAAAGATCACAACGACTGATATCGGTGTGTTGTGTGCTCATTGGGGGGTGTTGCCATAATCGCCACGCTTGGCAGGCGGGTTGGCGATCGCGGTTGAGTTGTTAATGTACTCGAACGACGCTGCTGCCCTTCCTCCGTCTAATCCCTTAGTCGGCTTTTACGACACCCACGGGATGATCTCATCGGTGCCGGTTATAATAATGGCTACGAATAGCACCAACCGTGCCGTGTGGTGCTGGCTAACCCAGACGGGGTTAGCCAGCACCACACGGCCATTCGTTCTTTGAGAACATTAATAACTTTAACTGCGATCGCCAACCCGCCTGCCAAGCGTGGCGATTATGGCAAAACTCCCCGCACACAATAAACCTATATCTGTAGTTGTGGTGCCGCCAGAGCTATATGCTCGGGGATTGAAGTTTCTAATGGCGTAATAACGGGGACACCTGCTCTGAGTCTTCGAGACCCGCGATTGTGAAATTCCTCCAAACCTCTAAACACCGCGAACCGCTCACATCTTGTGAGTGGTGAGTCACCATATGCCACTGAATTTCACTTAAAGGTGGAAAGGCAGACGCAGTAGTAGGCAAAATAATTACTTCCAAATCCAATCTAATAGAATAAAACAACTATATATTATTTATTAATTCTTATAATCAATATAACTTATTTTCAATGTAAGAAATTAAATCTGTTCACAACATATCATAAAGAATGCTCTCTTCTATACAATAGATGCCGTAGCGCGTAACTTAAGTTATGCCGTACTGTACTTCGGATTTCCGTGTTTGACCGCAACATAACTAATTTATATTTACAACATTTTGTCAAGTCGCGAATTGTCAATTCAACAACAAATCGTGTAGATGACTTCCATATCCATCCTGTGCCGTTGTGGAGATTCAACTAATCATACTTCAAACATTAATATTGTAACTTTCTGCTACAACCACACATCACAGAACAAACTGAATTATCATAAAATTTAAATCACATTTCAATACTTGAAAGTGTTCAAGGCGAACCTTCTACCTTTACATGGACTAGAAACAAGTGAATACTATTTAAAACAGGGCAGAACCTCTGGGCTTTGTTGGAGCCGACAATAAACTAATTTGTTAGTGTCAGCTTACATTCTTACCACTTAAATTGAAGGGCTTCAGTTACAATACTATCACATTTTGATATCTACCACAAGCACCATCACATATTGCAGATGTATTCACAAATTTCAAATCCACAAGAATCTTAAACCTACTGGCCCAGTATTACTATGCTTTTTCTTCTTTTTCTCTGTTATACCGTTCTAGTTCTTTAAGGAATTGTCCTTTAGGTTTCATTACATTGGGCCGGTCACCGCGGCACTTGGGACAAAACCACTTCCCTTTAGGCTTAGTGGTGAGTGAAACACATGAAAAGTGGAACCATTCGATGGGGCAGAGGTCGTTGTCACACAGGATCATTTCTCCAAAGGATATCTGGTCACAGAGGCAGTAACGAGGCTCATCAGGGTCGATGGCATCTGTTTCCTCTGGCGGCGTTTCTGAACGCTGTGCTGCCTGGCGCGCTTTGCGTTTTTTCTTTTTGCCTATACCTATAGAATATAAGAATGTTACTATTATAATTGTATAAAAAGTTATATATATATATACCTTATATACACACAATGTATATACAAATAGATGTTGTTTTGTTGTGAGGTTCACCTTTCTTGTGGGTGGTGTTGTGTGCATGTCTTTCACTATCTCGTTCGCTTGAGTCAGCTCCATCGGTAGCTGCACCCGCCGTGGTTCTCGACCGTCTCGGGCGTTTTGACCATCTCTCACCTGTAATGAAAAAGTACGTAATGCAAAAGGGAGCAGTGGTGAAAATCTGTTTAGTCAATGTTTTTTTTTTATTTAAATGATTTAATTTGCCAATATTCTGGGTGCAATATGAATTAAAGAACTTTTTTTCAGGTTATTTTACTAAATGTTCCATTAACTACCCATAAAAAATGCTTCCTTTATACAGCCGAGAGCTGAAAAAGGTTCCGATGTAGCAATTTGTGCTTATAGTATTTTAAAATATGTTCATATAAGTAGCTAATTATTCTTTCATCAATCAATTAATATCTTAAATAAGTACCTAGGGTATGTAAAGGTAGCAATGGCATATTCTTCATATATTTGTTACTTATTGTTTCATGAGGTTTCGTAAAGTTATGTAATGTACAGTAAAGTAATTACTCCACAGCACTAACATAAAATATTGACAAGGCTTGTGGTGACGATTATCTTGTCTGATGTCAAGCAAAGATGCAGTTGACGATGGTGTATACTCGCCTAGAAGAAACCTATTCACTCGCGGCTTGAAGATTCGAGGTGGTAGGAAACACAGACTCCAGCAAGGATTTCCACTAAGCCACCGCTAAGGAGCTAACATAGAAGCAAAACGCTTCGTGCGTAGCATTTTACGGATTTACATCAAATGGATGCGAATTTCATATATATTAGTCATGGAACCATTTGTAAGAGCAGGTGTTTCGCAACCAGTACCCAGACGCAAGGATTCCACAAAAAAAGCAAACATGATTTCTATCTCCTCAGCAGTGTGGGCCATTGATCCATCTGGTCAGTAGTGGAGGGCATGAAGCTTTACTATCTAATGGGTAGTATCCCAATCCTGGGCTTGTAGCTACACCCATACATGGTTTAAAGTTGTGCTTCAGGGTAAACTCTGGCTATAGAAAATTGGAAACATCTGTTCCACAACCCAGAGAAACAAGAGAGCTGGATTTTGAGACTTAGGGTGACTCCTACGAGACTTGAGTGCTGACCTGAGATGTTGCTGAGGTGTACTCATCTATAAATTAATTGTACAAAATGGTAATATCATTGCTCCATACGGTACCTCATGGACCAATAAATAAAAGCTCTATGAATGAGCTTTAAGGCATATTATAGCATGCAGGGATTGTCACGAGTAGGTGCAATGTGATTGCTACTTGGCCTCATAGCACAGAACATACGAAATTAAACATAAACATTTGAAATAAAACAATAACAGAATTGAATTGAAACTAAACTATGTGTTAAATAAAATCTGTATTAGGTAAAAATGGCTCTCAATAAAACAAAACGAGTCTATCTATTACCTTAACAATAACCATTATTCATCAAGGAAAGTGATTAATAACCATTATTAATGAAAAAACGTATCATCTACGATTACGTTAAAATCTTTAATACCTGGCTTTGCATTTATACCATGGCCCATCCAGTGGGTAGGTGCTTGGGTGCATATTCCTTCCTTCCACTCTGCCTATCATAATCAATGTGTCCTAGCTAGTAGATTATGGGTTTGGGGATATAATTGTTGGTTCATTTGGCAGTTAGAGGTACGTGCAGCATTATCCTGTGTGTATACTAACCTCCAGTTTTATCCCTGTCTACTTTTTCTTTTTCCTTCTCAGTAATACGCTCAGGTGGTGGAGGTGGTGGTGCATGCTGCTGTGTTGTGATTGGAGCAGTTATCTCCTTGTCTGCACTGCGTAGCGTCTCCTGGACAGGCGCTGGTTCTTCCTTGGTGGTGCCATTTGTGTTTATATCAAGGCAAGATACTGTAAAGAAATGTTGCATCAGTACCAGTAACTGTAATTTACGAATGAGATTTTGTATTATTTTGGCTTATTGCCAAACATACTGGCATAATAAAGAAAACAAACATTTGACTTTGTTGTGTTGTCAGAATCATGAATTGTACTATGGTAAAGACTAGTTTTAAGTCAGTCGTTTTTTTCTTTCAAATTTTACTTTTTGACTTTTTTGACTATATACACTTGATTTAATTTGCCAGACAATAATATAGCGATATATGTTTATTTCAAGTGTAGCAGTTAGTGTTTACGCAAGGATAATCCTATGTTATAGACACCCATGCTCCACCCATATTAAGTAACAAGTGTCTAGTGATACATCTATATATATTTAAAAAATATTACTATTTTATATAACATGCAACTGCCTTTTGCAAACTTCGGTAATACTGTTGTTTATAGAATAGTTCATTTTTTATGATAATCGTAGTGTAATGAGTAAAATTACTAGAACCAAACCTGCACAAAGAGATTTTTAAACAGGTTACACCTAAACAGTATACTCACATAGCTTTTTGTGATCTGCATCAAGTGAACGCTGTTTGTTGTCAATGAGGTCTTGTAGTATCTGCACAACTTGTAGCTTCTCATCTCCTATTTCCTGAGCAGCTACCAGAACTGTCTGAAGACGAAGTGCTGCCCGGCTACGGCGACGCTCTTCTGTATTGGCTCCTATGCATAATGCTAAGTGTTTTTCAGCTTCACGAAGACATTCTGTTAACAATAAAATATATCATAGTGCATATCAACTAAATAAACTAGCAAGGTTATCTCCAAAACGACACTTTTGCTACAAGTTTCTATTCATAGACAAACGATATATGAATGTAGTTACAGCTGGAATTTTTTATATTAATCTTTCGAAATAACAATAGACTAGTAGTTCTGGTGTTATTTTGGTCCACTTGTACCCGCGAGTCGTAATCTATACATAGGTATGCATACGTAACGAGGTTGAAAAGCGAACGTCAACAATATAATTACAAGCTGTTGTATCAATTATTAATAACATATACAACTGTAAATACTTAGATAGAGCAACTATGACTTAAAGGACATGCAGAAATAGAAAAATTACCTCTGTATGTTACGTCAAGCTCTCGCATACGCGATAAATGTCTTTGCAGGTCATTCGGTAAGTTTTCAACACAATCTAAGTAATTTTCGACGTATGTCGCTGAAAGCAACGCTTCAGTGGATGTTTGATTCAACATGTTTGAAGAACATACACAGTTTTCATAGTGATAAAACAAGAGAAATGAAAAAATCACTTTGAAAGTGAATAACAAGTTCACTGCATTCAACAGCCGTCCCGTCAAGCATCATTGTACGTTCAGAAACCAGAACCACAGAGTACCTTTTTATCCAGAACCACAGAGTTATGGAGTTGTTTAGGTTTTTTATGAAATTGTTTCCGTGACATATTTAAGCATGTATAAACTCGCTTATTAGCTATTTTAATCATTTAAATGATTCAGGTTTGATTATTCATTATTGTGCTCCTACCTCGATTAGGCAACGGCAACCTGGAGTTGAAAAACCGGTAAAGATGGTATCTAATCAATCAATCAAATTTATTTGCTCAGAATGTAGGTATTAGTAAGATCACATTAAAATATTCGTTCCATACATTCAACCATTTTTGTAGCATGCTAATATTAAAATACACTGAAATAACGTTATTAGTTATTACATACATGTCATTAAAGCTACATCTAAAGTTACGTTATGTCCGATAACGTTATATAATATAGTGGCAGTTTAACAGTTCTAATGTAAAATGTTATATTAAAGGACACCAATGATATTATACCATAGATATGTTACGTCCATATTAAATTGCGCGCAAAACTCAGTCTCACTGTATGTAGGTATAAAGCTATAAAACTAAACACCTATGCTGTCAGGGTGAGATTCAGGGGTGCAATTCGTTAAGTTCAAACATCCATACATCCTTTAATACAGAATCGAAATAATGGTGTAAAACCGTATACAGCCGTGTGGTGCCGGCTCAGAATACCACCACCCTATCTCCTCCCGTGGGTGTCGTAAAAGTCGACTAAGGGATTAGCCGGAGGATGGGAAGCAGCGTCCTTCGAGTACATTAACAACTTAATTGCGATCGCCAACCCGTCTGCCAAGCGTGGCGATTATGGCCAAACCCCCCAATGAGCCCACAACACACCGATATCGGTCATTGTGGTGATCTTTGGGGGAGACCTGTGTCCAGCAGTGGACTTCATTAGGCCGACATGATGATCATATACAATAAATAGTATAATAAATAAAGTACTACAAATGTACACGTGTAATCCCAGCCTTATGTGTCACTTTTGTGACATTTGTAGTTAGTCCTTTAAGTGACAGGATAAAATGTTATCAAATTGACGTCACATTTACAGGCCAGATTTAAAGAAAACTGTTTTCTAATCAGTTAAATGATATTTTCCAAGAATAAAACATGTGAAAATATTTCTTAATTATATCTGATTCGTTTGAAACTGTTGGAGGATGTAAGACATCTACATATAAGAAGAAACAACATCACAAAGCCGACTGAAAAAATGGAGACATCTGCCGACGCAAACAAAACAACCGTTTTTTTTTTTTTTTTTTTTTTCACCCAAGAATCTTTGCCCAACTGACCAATTTCTAATGGCGGCCGTTATCTTCTTTAGATAATGTTGATATTTCCAATAAAATAAAGAAATCGTGTCTATAGCTTCGGATAATTTCTCAAGAGGAGCTTGGCTGTAAATTTGAAGATCATCTGAATAAAGGTGGTAGGAATGGGTTGATGAGAGATAGCATTTATAAAGATTGCGAAAAGTAGAGGAGATAGAACGCCATCGTGTGGTACGCCAGCCTGGTAGTATTGCACCAAGAAGAAAAGGTATCGTCGATGCAAATGCGCTGTCGACGACCAAGCACTAGTAACTATGAAACCAATCAATTGCTGATGGAGATATGTTAAAAGAGCAAAGTATGCCAAGCAAAATATCGAAATCCATGGTATTAAAAGCATTGCTAAAGTCTAACAGGGCAAGGACCGTTAAGTTTCCGATTTCCATGCCTGACCTGATATCATCCGTAATATTCACGAGAGCTGTGGTAGCACTGTGGCCTAGGTGGAATCCGGATTGAAAAAAATTAAGGAGATTATGTTTGGATAGAAATGAGCTAAGTTGATTATGCACAAGCAATTTCAAATTCAATAACTTTGGATAGGAATGATAATATGGATATTGAACGATAATCAGAAAGGGATGAAGGATTTGGCTTTTTAGGCAAAGGAATCATTTGAGCATCCTTCCATGCACATGGAAAAACACTACTTGTTGTGGAATAATTGAGATGTTTAATTACAGGAACGATGTCATCAAGAATCATCTTACGGCTGATACAGTCACATCCAACTGCTTTGGATGTTATTGATACAATGCATCTTTAAACATCACAAGCAGAAAATTTACTAATGACAAACTGGGGATAATTGGGTTTCGGAAAAGTGGAAAGATGATTCAACGTAGTAACTTTAATATTTCTATCGAAATTGGACCTTACTGCCCACAACTTAGATTCGAAGTTTAAATAACAATTAATAAATTATTTTCGATGATGACACGAGAGTGTTTAATTTCTTAATATCGTATAACACAAACATTTTGTCACGCTTCGAAAATGAACAAAAAGTCGTTCAAAAGAACTTTAGGCACCGAAGTCAAATCGTTTTTCACTGTTAAAAAGATAAAACACTCCCCAAAAAACAAATACTTAATACAAAGCAAATACACGTCTGTTTCATGATGACAATTTATGCAAAATACAAATGATAACTTATGACTTAGTCCAAACGAAAGAACTGCTAGTGGCATCTGCTGCTGCTTGTTATTATTATCTGAAGGAGTGAAGTAAACTCCACCCTGAACAAGAATTAATCTCTGATAAGTATCTCCGGCTTCTAAATATATCCATGGAGCGAAGAATGTATCGGTACTATTGTCTAGTATATCTCGGACTCGGGTATGTGACGCTCAATATCAGCAATATTATCGTTATTTTGCGAAAAATGATTCCAAATTTTAAACGAGGATATTCGGAAGAGAACCCATGTGATCGACATAGCACACCGAATCAGCAAGCTGAAGTGGTAGGGGGCTGGTCACGTTTGTCCAAGGACCTATGGCCGATGGAGCAGACGAGGCCTAGACTAGAGCCCGCGTACGGGCAAACGTAGTGTGGGACGCCCACCAGCCAGATGGACGGACGACTTGAAAAAGGTTGCTGGGTCCGGCTGGATGCGGAAAGCTGATGACCGGGTGTTGTGGCGCACGTTGGGAGAGACCTACGTCCAGTAGTAGCTGATTATGATGATTCCAAATTAAACTAGTTATTCTTCTCGTCGACATCACGGTGTAATTATTTATCTTTTATCACTATGAGTTTATTTATTTAGATTAAGTTATTTATTACATAGTTTATTTATTTACATTTACGATATATTATTACAGCACACTTTTTTATACACTGACTAACTTCTAATTACACTTTATAATACAAACAAGTAGTTTAAAAACCACAAATATGTGGACAAAATTGAGTATTTAATAACGAAACAATTACTTTTAAGAAAATTGTAAACACAAGCAAGTAGTTTGGAGCGCTCACAGTTCACTTTAACCCAGCTGATTTACAGTTTAAAGCATCATCTAACAAATTATTATTTTTATACAGCGCTTTCTCGCTTAAATTCAGATAGACGCACGAATGTCCTTAGTCGCAGTGTTCGGCTACAATCGGGTTTCAAGTCGCTCGCTTACATTGGAAAGAGGAGTGATATATATCTGCTTGGGATATATATACACATCTATATCTTCTGATATATATATATATATCAGAAGATATAGATGTGTCCTGAGTTACCCATGCGTACTACGTTGGCATCGGCTTCGTTGACACCGGCGGCGGGATGCCAGGGGGAGCGCACGTAACATCGCAATCTCTTCCGACCACCAGTACACCGCCGTACGTCGGGAGCGCCTGGCCCGTGGCATTGATGTGTCGCATATAGACGTCATCGCCCCCTGGAACCAGGCCGCTTCCTTTTTGGATTGGGCAAGATCCCTTGGTTGACCTCTGACCACACCGGGACGTTGGCAACTGCAATTAGCGTCTCTCTATCGAGCTGTAAGACGCCAACGCCGCGACGTCGGGCTAGGACAGCTAGTGACGGGAGTTCGGAGAGCCAAGTCAAACATTATGTGGCGGTGGTCAGACAACGAGTCCACCTCCTCCGGCATCCACCAACCCGACACCATGCGGGCCACAGAAGGCACCGCCCATGTGAGGTCCCCAGATTCAGCAATCGGAGGTAGAGCGATGCCGCCCACTCTTCTAACGTCCCCCCTCCTGGCCCATACCGGTGGTTGCCCCAAGCTTTGGAGTGCGCGTTGAAGTCCCCTTACGAGCAAAGGAAGGGGCGAGCACCTACAGCGAATGCTGCGTGCTACCGCGTCCAGGGATCCCTCGAATATGTTTGTGCTGACTTTCAAGAATCATAAAATGATTAATTAATAATAAGTTATAATAGCATAAAAACTATAACACATACAGGTCGATACAGAACTGCAATACCACCACTAAAACAACGACACTGCATGGTTAGTTCAGTCAGTTAGTGTAAAAGATGTCAGGCGTTTAGCGTTTCATAACAAGACTCCTGAAAGGATTCATGATGTGCTAATTGCACAGGCAAACGTAAGAAGAAAAACTAAAATGTAATTATCCTACAAACTAAATAGGATGTAATTATAGTAGTCGTAAAATCGCTAAAATTAAAAAATGAGTTAAACCAATAAACCTGAGGCAAGCCTGGCAGGAGGTAGGGAGGTATGCGATTGAAAACCAACACACTTTTGTATTAAAACGCAAAATCCAAGTGTGGTACTGTATCGGAACAAGATTAATAATTTTAGCAAAATGGACGACCATTAAAAGTTAATATAAAGGATCAAAATCGATCAAAAGGATCGTTTCACGTTGTATTACAGGTACTTTGAGAGCGATTAACTAAGGTTTCAAAATATCTATCTTAAGCAAAGGCGAGGATCTCGATGTAGTCTTAAATGTTATAGTTAATTACTCTTGTATAAATGCCACGCGTTTTAATGGATGTAATAATGGTAGATAAAAACAGATTCAATAAATTTCTGATTTTTATGCGCCAATAGTAGCAAAAAGAAACAAAGTATTATTTTTGATTTTTTAAAGGTATTTTTCATCATAGGCGGTTGTAGTTGACGAGCGTATCCTATGATGCAGGTGAACGACACTGATCAAGGAAGCAGCGTCTCGCGTACTCGTAGGCAGTCAATATGCTTTGTATTTTACATTCAAGGTGCACTACTTATTATTAATTCAAAAATGTACCCGTCCTTTTGCCGCAAAATGTCGAAAGCAAGCATAGATGATGATTGATTGATTTGCGTTGATTATTAACTTACTAGATATTTTTTTATTTATCATAATTCCTTACATTACAAAATTTGACTTGTGCTAGGCTGTGCTGCGCTTTGTATACGCTATCCCTCAAAGACTCTAAGGGGCTAACACATTTTGTATCATTGGTTGTCCACGGTACATTTTTAACCGACTTCAAAAAGGAGGAAACGGTTCTCAATTCGATGCGTATTTAAAGTAAAATTGTATGTTCACCTATTACTCCGAGATTTGTAGACCGATTTGAACAACTGTTTTTTTACAGGTACAGAATGCTGCCCCGACCATGGTTTATCCAGGGGTTCCCAACCTTTTTTTGTCTACTGCCCACTTTAAGAATAAATTATTTTTTAACGCCCCCCTTTTTAAACATGCTTAAAAACCGCTAAGTACTTATAACTGATTATTGAAACGCAAATTTATAGTATTCGGACAGAGTATCGTTTATTGAAAATAAAACAAACATAATCAATTCTTATATAAAAACTAATGTGAAGGTTGAATCTGATGCTGTTCAATAAGTTTGTTGATATCAGGTTCCAATTTACTCAAAAACAGCCGCAAGTCGCCACGTTCGGTAACACGCAAACGATTTCTCTTTTTAGTAAGCAGCGTTGCCACAGCACTAAATCCACGTTCACACAAATATGACGATGGGAATGCTATCAAAAATCGTTGAACAATTGACCACAATCCAGGGTACAATTACGGGATCGGTTTTTGTAGCCAAAATTCTTGATATCCATTTTTGAACTTGATTTTTATTTCTTCGTTTGTTGTCAATTCTATAAGTTCTTCTTCCAGCTGAGGTGACATTGCTGTGTTGACATTTGAAAACGGATCCAACACCCAGTCTGGTATTTCCAAGTTTAAAATGTCCTGGTATCGTTCGGTGAAGTCAATGTGGAGGTTTTCCAAATGTTGGCAGTAGGCAAACAAGTCGTCGTTACTGCAGTATACTGATAAATTCGGAAAATTGTGAAACTCACGTCTGCCCATATTCTTTTTGTGCAGAAGCAGTTTGGCTGCTTTCGCACAACCAAGCACCAAGCCAACGAACTTCAGTATGAAGCAACAAACGGTTGAAATCTTCGTCATTAGTAACACAAAGCTGATGAAATAATCTATCATTTAAAGAGCTGCTACGGATTTTATTGACTGCTTTGATGACATATTGCAGTGATTGAAATAGTCGTTCACTTAAGTTTCTAGCAACCAAATGTTGTCTATGAATAACGCAATGTAAGGACATCTGGAATTTTATTCTTTAAGTATGCTATGAAGCCTTTATGGCGCCCTGTCATAGCCGGAGCGCCATCCGTAGCAACTGATGTAATATTTTTCAAAGGAATCTCTTTCTCTTCACAAAACTTTTCCAATGTATTGAATATGGTTTCGCCTTTTGTATCTGTCTCCAAATTTCTGGCAAACAATAGTTCTTCACGTATTTTCTCATCTTTAATAAACCTCACGTAAGATAGCAACAACGCTTCATTATTTGGTAAAGTGGACTCATCGAGCTGAATTGAGAATTGACTAGTCCTCAGATGATGGCACAATGATTCTTCAATGTTTTCAGCCATTTCATCAATTTGTCTTTGCACAGAATTATTACTCAAAGGAATTTTTCGGATAATATCTGCGGCCGGTTTATGAAGCACAGTAGTTATTACTTCCTTTATTGCTGGCAAAATTAACTCTTCTCCGATGTTGTGTGGTTTGCCTTTTTGAGCAATTAACAAAGAGATATTGTACGAAGCTCGAAGTCCGTCGTCATCTTGCTTAGCAGCCGCCGAAAATAGTTTTGATACACTTGGCTGAGTATTATGCTTCTTCTCTAGGTCTTGAAAATATGCTACATTCTTTTCTGTCTTATCTGGATGCATTTTATTCAAATGATCTTGCAGTCTTGAAGGCTTCATTGCCTTGTTCGAAAATGTTTTAAGACATAGAAGACACAAAGGCGACGACGGGTTTGTGGGATTTTCAATAAATCCGAATTTAATATATTCCGCAGAGTATTGCCGTCTCTTCTTTTTTACTTCCGACATTGTTTTGTTTTAAGAAATACGTAAGTGTTGAAATCAAGTACTGCTTATCTATTATGCGCGAAACCGCAAATGAAAATAAAATAAATTTACGTCGTTTATATAGGATTGCATAAGCAGCACGCACCAACAGGAATAAGACAAACGTGCATAAACTAGTTTATCTCATTCGACGCCCAATCGTACTCGACAAGCAAGAACAAGTATTATAGAACCAGCCGATTGGTATAGGAATGTACAATTCGGATTATTTAACAAAAACTTGTTAAAACATGATTGCCCGCGGTCTTTTATATCGAACCGAGTTTGAGCTATATCTTAATTAATATTAGTTGATGTTCACAAGATGTAGTCGAGAGTCGAGAGCTCAGTCGGTGTCTAAGAGTCTTCCTAGCTAGGTAGATGAAATTATAAATCGACCCCAAAGCCCTACACAATGCCCCCTTTTTTTTCTGGGTCTCTTACCGCCCCCCTTTAGGCCTGCAGCGCCCACAAGGGGGCGTTATCGCCCACGTTGGGAAAGACTGGTTTATACAGACCAACGTGAAGTTATATTTTATAGCTGGCCCCGCCCGACATACGAAAGCTTTTTTTCCTTTTCAATGGTTTTAATATTTTTATATCGTGTAGGGTTTTTGAATTCGGTATTTTTTTTTGTTAAAAAGTTTTATTTGTTTTCCATTATTCCTAGTTAATCAGAACAAGTCGATGAAGAAGTCTTGACTGTTGCCCGACTCTCTTGGTTACTACGTAACTCAGTAACAGTGCAGCTATCCCATGGATCGAGGATGGCCCAATAGTCAGTGGGCCCCAAGTTGTTAATTTTATACTCAGTTCTTCAATAACCTTTTTAATGCAAAATAATGTCACACTAAAGTTTGTATAAAAACTATTGAGGTTCATAAAGCTTTTGTATTATGCTCGTTATACTCGATATTAGTTTAATTTCATTATAAGGTCATACGTTATTGCTGCCAACGCCACATTATCTGCAATGTATGAAATATGATGAGATATCGACTTCCTCAGAGGGTTTATTATGATTTTTTGTAATGTAGTAAAAGTTGTGTAAAACAAAATGTGATTTGGGACATATTTCCTTCTTTACGAAAATGTTAAACTTATCCTTAAACCTCATACACACAATATAGCGTTGTTATTTTCTGTGTATATCGTCATATCACATCCAGTGTTGAATAAGGCCTCCCGCATAGACTTACTACTTGAAATTCTCACTACATTCCGCTCCCATCCTTCGATTTCCAGATACTTTCACCGGACAACAGGTACTAGGATAAGCGCTCTCCTCCTGCGAGAGCATCATGCTCCACAGGAAGATTGCAGAGCGGTACTTGTGCTACGCTGTGTCCTCCGGGCAGTCTCCGCAACGATGCAACCGTCCTTTCTCGGCCTATTCGACGCAGATTCCCGAAACAGCCATGGTTCGAGAGTATCTGCGTCTTCCGGTAGGTGAGGGCGCCATGCCGCCTCTCCAGCCATTCCTCCATGACGGGTCTTAACGCCGCTATCGCGGCGTGCCCTAAACTTTACCATCCTTGTATATATATTCAAAAATATTACGTATATCCACAAAACATTGTTTTGAACAAGAACAAGCCTGTCTTGTCTGGCTTAGCAGAATCAGCAAGTCGTTTATGGGAAACAGTATTAGGTTCTACAACAAAATTCCTTCTATTATTACCCATTGATCAGTCAATGAAATTCAAATCTTTGATTAACCACGTTTTAATATCGACTAGCCTACTATAACATAAATCATTACATCGATTGTCTGACAAATTTTCCATTCCCATTCTGTACGCTGCGACCCTCTGGCGCTGTCTAATTTATTTTATAAATATTGTATGATTCAAGTGTTTAAAGACTTACAGTCAAAAGTTAACCAATTGTAATTATTGATAGTATGAATGTAAAAACAACTGGACAATTGAATTAATAAAAACAAAATTGCATTCATTTTTTATGTATGCATGTATTAGGTAAAGTATTTACTAGTACTTAATATTACAACATTATATTATTATCTCCTTTATTTCAATATACACATATAAATTACATTTTTAAATATACAACAAAAAGGTCATTTAAAAATATAAAAAATAGAGACCAACCAGCAACGGGAACAGGGTCCAAGCTACCGGTGGTTAGGGCTCCAGAGAAAGGAACCTCCTCACTATGCGTGCCGTGTCGAGAAGTACAGCCTTCTGTAGCAGGCCCTTGATCCAGCCACCTAACGAGAGCCTCTTCAGATGTTGATCGAGGCTCTTGGCAATAAGGCCATTAGCTGTCACAACTATCGGCACGATGATTGCAGAGTCCACATCCCACATGTTGACAATCTCGTGAGCCAAGTCCAGATACTTAATTTGTTTATCTTTCTCGGGTTTCACGAGATTCTCATCACGTGGAATGGTAACATCAATAATCATCGTGCGGCGCTCTAATCGATCTATCACAACTATGTCAGGCTTATTGGCGACAATAGTCCTATCAGTGAAGATAGATCGATCCCAGTACAACGTGATATGACCATTTTCTAGAACTGGGTCGGGCGCATATCTGTAGTACGGTACCTCAGAGTCCACAAGATTGTACTTCAGAGCAAGTTGCTGGTGGATGATCCTGGCCACTTGGTTATGTCTGTGCAAGTATTCGCCGTTAGCAAGACGAGAACAACCAGAAATATTATGTCTTAGGGATTCACCCGGACGGTGGCATGCCCGACAGATGTCAACTGTGCCGTCCTTAACAATATATTTCCGGTAGTTGTTCGTCATGATAACTTCGTCCATAATTGCACAAGCAAAACCTTCGGTTTCCCCGAAAAGGTTACCGAAACGTAGCCAGGACACGGACGCTAGGAAATCTATATCGGGACCACGAAGTGCCCGATAGAACCGTCCATGTAGCTCCTTGCTTTGCCATACCTCCTTGCGGTCGTTGGTACTGAGTACAACAGGTTTGCGCCAGTTCTCTTTAGCCAAACCGAGCGGGGTTAGTCATTTGTCCATTGCTACCACATCTCGGTGCATCCCCTCACCTGTATGGAGAAAATATTCTCTGAGACTGCACACCTCACGATTGTGGAGAGTCTTAACATTTAAAAAGCCTCGACCTCCATTTGCGTGGGATGTACAGCCTCATCACCGAAGATCGATCCGATTTGCGGTCAGCAATGTACGAACTTTCCTATCCAGGGCATCCAGCTCCGTCTGAGTCCACTTGAGTATGCCAAAGGAGTATATCAAAACTGGCATGACCCAACCGTCGAAGGCGCGCACCCTATTGCCACCTGATAAAAGACTTTTAAGTACTTTCCTCAGGCCGCCAAAGAAGCGCTCCTACAACGATTGTTTCATGTCAGCTTCGTTGATGTCCAAAGCCTCTGACATACCCAAGTATTTGTATGACTCTGTTGCAGTGAGCGATCTAAGGTGAACAGAATCCGACAGTTGAATTCCCTCGGATTCCGTGATCCTCCCTCGTTTTACATGCATAACCGCACATTTGTCCACACCAAATTCCATCCTGATAGAATTACTAAAAGTTTCAGTTACTTTCAGTAACTTTATCAGTTGGGATCTGCTAGGAGCAAACAGTTTCAGGTCATCCATGTAAAGCAGGTGGGATACTACCTGACCTCCTCTCCGCAACAGGTAACCTAGCCCTGATCCATTCGGTAAAGTACTAAGAGGATTCAGGGCCAAACAAAACCACAGGGAGCTCAGACTATCGCCCTGAAATATTCCCCGCTCAATCTTGATCGATTCACCATTCCCCTGAATTTGTCGACATCCTGGATAGCGAAGGACCGTCCTCCATTGCCCTATACATGACAACAAGAAAGTGCGTGGAGTTGTATTTATTTTGTGCTACTCCAGCACTCTCATGAGCCATGTATGCGGCACTGAGTCATAGGCCTTCTTATAATCAATCCAACATGTCGACAAATCCTTTCGGGAACGACGAACCTGCTGGCTAACAATATTAATAATTTATTGTTATCTATTATTAATATTGTTCTTGTGACATTAAATTATAATAATCATACAAAACTGTACCTAAATGTGTGAGTGTCATTAATGTTATATAAGGTCTTATTTTAATAATCCACGATATTTTGCATGGTGCCTCAGTAAATGCTTAAGATGATGTACCGAACACAAAAAAAAACTCATGGTAAAAATCCACTTCTTTCTTTTGTGTGATGTCGCTACCGTGCGCCGTCTGTTTTGTTTACCGTTACAGACTATCTAAATCAGTCAACCAGCCCCATCCGCCATTGTCTTACTAGATGCATGTGAATATTATCACAACTAAGAGAACTAGGAAGTAATGAAATAAATGATTTCATAAAATATTTTTTTAAACAGCAGATTTACAAAAAAATTTTATACCTACATTATCTTCATCGTTCACTATAGCGCCATGCAAAATATCGTGGACTATTAAATTAAGACCTTGTATATTTAGTACTTATATTTTTTTGTCTTTTGTCTGTCAGTATAATTGGTCTGCCATTCTCACTAAATGTCTTGCTGGTAGTGGCGCTGTGTGCCGGATCGTTAGGTTCCCTACAATATGGATGTGCTAAGCGATGCTGATGCGTGCGTCATGCCCATGAACGGGTGCCGTCTGTCGGGACTGGTCAGCCGTTAACTGCCATGGCAAATGAATTATTATTATGTTATACTCGTAGCAGTATGTTCCATCTTTATTACCTACATTTTTCACGTTATATGATTTATTTTTTAAGGCCCACCTGTTAGGAAACTCTGTTGAGATCATCGAGCATTGTGCTGAGCTCTTGCAGCGATTCTGCCATGACTACGATATCATCGGCAAATCGAAGGTGAGTGATATACTCGCCATTGATGTTAATGCCGAATCCTTTCCACTCCAGTAGCTTGAAGGCATCCTCCATTGCAGCAGTGAACAGTTTCGGGGAAAATACGTCCCCCTGTCTCACACCTCTCTGCAATGGAATTGCCCCCGTGCTCTGTTCATGTACTCGGACCGACATGGTGGCGTTTCTGTATAAGCACTTCAACAGTTCAATGTACCGATAGTCAATCTGGCACCGCTGCAGAGATTGCAGCACTGCCCAGGTTTCGATCGAATCGAAGGCTTTCTCATATTCCACAAACGCCAAGCATAGTGGCAGATTATACTCCTCGGTCTTCTGTATAACCTGCCGTAGCGTATGGATGTAGTCTATGGTACTGAAACCTTTTCGGAAACCGGCTTGTTTGGGAGGCTGGAAGTCATCAAACCTGCGCTCGAGACGATTCGTGATGATACTTGAAAACAGCTTATAAACATGGCTCAGAAGTGAGATGGGTCTATAATTCTTCAATAGAGTGTTATCACCCTTTTTGAAGAAGAGCACCATCTCACCTCTGTTCCACGCTTCCGGCGTTGTGCCCTCGAGTAAGACGGAATTGAATAGCTTCTGAAGGACTTTAAGTACCGGTGTGTCACCCGCTTTCAGAAGCTCTGTCGTAATTCCGTCCCCACCCGGCGCCTTGTTATTTTTAAGCTGTTTCAAGGCCATCCTAATCTCGTACAGGCTGATGTCCGGGATATACTCGGTATAGTGGCGGCTTAGTTTGGCTCGCGGGTCTTTGTCAGAGTCAATGGTAGGTATAGTAACCGAGGTGTATAACTGCCGGTAGAAGTTCTCAATCTCTCTCAAAACCTCTGGCTTAGTCGACGCTACACTGCCGTCCTCGGTCTTCAGCTTCATAATACGACTTTGCCCAATAGACTTATCTCTTGCGAACACTTTGGAGCCTTGATTCCGCTCTATCGCCTCTTTAACACCGTTGGTGTTAAAGGTGCGGATATCGTGACGCAAGGACTTCCATATCCGTCTATTGAGCAGTCGATATGCTTTAGCATCAACATGGGCAAGACATGTCATGTCAAATGCCCATGTCGTGCCCATCCCAATATCCGTTGGGAGCTCTGTTCTCGAAGTTGTTGACGAGTATGTCTACCTGGGACAAACTGTCCAGTTAGGTAGGTCCAACTTCGAGAAAGAGGTCAATCGTCGAATCCGACTCGGCTGGGCAGCGTTCGGGAAACTTATAATAACAATAAATTCATAACCGCTTTTCAATCATCATTTTGAAGACTAAAAAATTTATTTTTCCTAAATTATGAACGATTTGAATAAAATAAGCCAATAACTACGTTATATTTGATATTATTTTTTTATTCTTAACATGAAACAATATAAATTTATTACTTATAAACAGATTGATTAATTCCAAGGTTTGAGTAAGCTTTCTTTTGTACATTGTTATTAATGAGATTACTCGGATCAATATTAACTTCATTAAATCATCAATCAATCAATCAATATTAATCGAAAGACACTATTATGTAGAGAATTTAATATCCTACAAGCACATTTTTTTTCATCATTTTTGATTAAAATTTGAATCTTCAGAATATATTGAAAAAAAACTGCAATTTTATCGAAAAATTAAACTTCAATTGGCAAGCGTTATTTTTTTTTTTCAAAAAAGAAAATTTTCCCTGTAGTTTTTCGTCAAAAGGAAAGGTTTTTTAGGGCGCCTGAAAAAATTTAATTTTCTATGGCCACCCTAATATACATACCAATATATATTATAACATATTTAGAGTAGGTGTCCCGTTTAAATGAACTTCTTTTTGCTCAACCTGGCAATCGAACCCAGAACTTCAAGATCCGTAGTAGTCTTAGATCAGTGTAAATAATTATTAATAATTGGATGCAGATACTACACAGAACAGGTAGCTGTGGTAGCCTGGATGCGGAAGATGGATGACTAAGTGATGTGTTGCAGCCAGCTGCAGCATGTGACGGCGACGTTGTTTTCAGGAATGGATTTAAATAGACCAAGTAATCGATACTGCAGCTTATTGTTAATAAACATAACAGTACTACGATAATATTTTTGAATATGTCTGAATTGTGTCGTTCTTCTGGATAGGAAGTGATTATTATAATTTAATATCATACAAGAGTCGAGGTCGATTTCCACCTACAGTTTTCACCCACGTATACTTTGTCATAAAACTTAATGTAAACGACAGTACGCCGTACAAACTCGCCAGTACTGGCATGATATTCTTAAGCATACTTTTTGCTTGTATTAATCTTTGACAGATGTCACAAAACATATTAGTTATGTTATATTGATTGAATCGCGTTTTTATTATAAACTTTTCGTGTAATCCAAACAAAATTAACCGTATATAAAATTAAGTGTTTGTGAAGTGTCCCAATGTCATCCACTCTTATTTTCGTCGGTCTACCCGAAGATTCTAGAAGCTCTATCACTAAGTAAGTAAGTATTATCCATTTTTAATGCTGCAATGCAAGCGTAAGATCATTTTTATGTTGGGTTGATCATTTGTAGCAATTTTATGATATATTCGCTAGAGAAAATTTATGTATGCTCTGATTGGATAGAATAACTCTATATGTTGAGTTTATTTATGTATTACGTAACTTATCAATAGATTTAATAAATTAATACTAAATTCAATTTCGGTACACTAACAAAGCAATAATCACAGCTTACCTGCCGCTGTCCTATGTTCGAGTTCTAGACTCCCTGGGTCATCATGTAAAGAAACTTAGAGCAGCTGGTTCCATTGTACGATGAAGAACAGTGCATAATTAGTACGATTATTTAGATAACATCTACATTTGAATAATACTGAAACATAGCTTGGTTAGGTATCTATTATACTATCTCTACAATCTCCCTAACAGAAATCGTGTATTCGGCTAATCAGCTTAATTTTGCATAATATTGTCGGCGACCAACGTGGAAGCATAAATATAATTGAATCAAAAAATAATTTGTACTAACGGGCATTGAAAATTGTTCAAAATAAATAGACACTATAGACAAGATTTTTTTTCCTATCGCTATTAACCATGGCTTTTTACGTATGAATGACACAAGGTACTATTAAAAATATGTTACATGTAAATTGTAAGACTTCCAAAATTAACACAATAAAGAAAAAATGCTTCACATTTTCGCTCGATGTGAACAAATTTAAAGTGTGAATATCGTTGAAAACACTGCCAAAACGCAGAAAATTGCCAAGTTCGGCCAGCAAATATGATCTCTTTGACTTTCCCAGAGGTGCTAAATGTTATACAATATTGAAATACATATGGAAAACAAGAAAAGTTGCATATATGTATTATGTATTTTTATCCACTAAAAGGAACCACTTTCTTTACTTACCCTCCTTTACTGAACGATTATTACATTAATGTACACATCCTACTCAGCCTTACTATTTATATCCTACAAACAGCGAGTATTTCATCATTTCGGCCGAACGAAGTCCACTGCTGGACACAGGCCTCCCCCAAAGATCACCACAACCACCGTTAAGGATGTGTTGTGGGCTCATTGGGGGGTTTTGCCATAATCGCCACGCTTGGCGGGCGGGTTGGCGATCGCAGTTGAGTTGTTAATGTACTCGAAGGACGCTGCTGCCCATCCTCCGGCCAAACCCTTAGTCGACTTTTACGACACCCATGGGAGGAGATGGGGTGGTGGCATTCTGAGCCGGCACCACACGGCATAATGCATGCTTGATGATAAAATGATAAAATCCCCCAAACAATATAGGTAGTAATTAACATCCAAAAATGTAAAAACACTTCTGATTTATAGCAATTATACTTATTTTATAAGATGCGACTCGGGGGGCAAACTTGTAATACAATCCTACTAAACTACGCAAAGCGCCTGAATTTTGCGATGCTATGTAAATTGCTTTTATGCGCATTGAGCGACTCACTCGGTGCGGCAATTGAGAAATTCTTTAAGTATTTCCACGTACAATGGATTACCAGTTTTAGGTACATATTGCGGCGTTAATATTATATTGAAATCTAAAATTTCCGCTCTAGGAAATCAGTACATTGTTAAAGTCAAGGTAACATTAACATTATACTTATTTTATAAGTTGCGACTCCTGAGAGCTCATTGTAATACAATAACTATTCAACTACGGAAAACGCCTGAATATTGGAATCATGTGATTTGCTTTTATACGCTTCGAACCAGCGCTTACTCGGTACGTCATAAAATCCATTTGAGAAACCCTTTTAGTATTTCCACGTACAATGTATTACCAGTTTTAAATACATATTGCGTCGTTAATGTTATATTAGGACCTAAAGTTCACTTTCTAGGGAAACGGCAAGTTGTTAAAGTCTTGGTATCATTCTAGATCTTCAATCGTCTTTTTATGGTATGCTGTTTTTGATTCTTCATTTGTATTTTACTGCTCAGTTTTCTTAGTGATTTATAGATAGCAAAAAATCTAAAGATACAGAAGTTGAGAGAAAATTGACTTTGATTATGAATAAATGTAAAATTAATCAATTTAACAAGCCTAGGTTGGTTTTAATATGAAAAATGTCGGATTAACGGAACTGTTGACTCATTATCAGACTTGGAAAATGTGTGTTTAGGATTTTTTCTCAAAGAAAAAATTCTATTCGTAATATTTTTGAGTACTGTAATAGAATACTTTTTTTATAAGAAACTTGTATTCGGCAACAGACTCAAATTGATATTTTGTTTATTTTATTTATATATAACTTATTTTACATATCTTAGCGCCAGGCCTATGGGTACACACTTATGTCAAGCGCCTCGCTCTAATTTAAGATGTACTAGTTTCAGATATATTTTGTGCCGTGTGCAGTTTTGCCTTGAGACTCCCAATTAGGATGAACGACTGGCTTATGTTTTAACGCTTTACTTGTTCAAATTAGGTGTTATTGTGCAATATTATTGTTAACAATCCAGAAAGCTCAAGTAGCGTTTACACGACCTTGTAATTTTAATATTTTAAGTGATCGTATATTATGCTGCTTAGTAAAAATTATCAAGCAGTATAAAAAATACAGACCGTTGGAATGGCTAATGCAGTATACGGGCAGTACTTATTCGATCGAGGTGCTTACATAAACTGCTTATATTCTTTATACTCACACCCAATGCACATGCTTATGCAATGAATATGGCTTCGTTAGCAAGTCAGCAGCCCTTTACATCACGTTACGCAAGTGTACTTGCTTCCACCATCAATGTTTTAAACTGATTTACATTCTGTAGCACATGATAAATATAACTTTCAATGTAAAGTGTCCTAAGGGCTCTTAGCCTAGTGATATTAAATTGTGCGCCATACCGTGTGTATTGTTCGTTCGAGGCCCTTTAAAGGTACAATTCCAGGTGTTCCAGTGTGTCATTTGAGTTACCACACGACTTGCGACAGTGCTTTTGTTGTCTTTGACAATTCGCCTCGCTTATTCGCGATTGCTAGAAGAAACAACGCGTCAAAACAATAGAATTGTGTCCTTTGATTTGTACGCCGTTACTTTAAACGGTCCTTGCTTATCCAGGTCTTAGGTCAGGTTTCCTTTGTAGGAATTGGTAAACCTCCAAGATATTGGAAGGAATATGAAGTTGAAAGAAATTGATACACATGTTTTTTGGTTGTTATGTTTTATAGATCAACTATAGAATGTGTGGGCGGTTTGTGAAATGAGAAATGGCAAATCGATTATAATACATTATAATTATAACAGGATTACATACAATACGCTACCGACGACACGACGGGAGTGCGGTAACAGGATAGCGTCGGGTTGCGAAGCCCTGCAGGTCTCACCTGCGTGGTGCATACGACCCGACGACACGTCATGCCCTCTCGTTATTGGTGTATATTAAATTTCAGCTAAATATGATTCTGTTTACACCTGTTGGTATCAGTTGAGTCTGCTGGCTGTTGTTACCAACGAGTAATATTTTTGGAAGCTAAGCTGGGAGCCATAGGAAACGACAGTTTAAGAAAGTCAAATGTAGCAATACCTATCAATATGAATAGTCAATCAACCCTCTCAAAGCAATGCTAACATAATGTAAAAAAAGATTTTTATGAATTATAGTTCCCATAAATATTTACCAACACCAATACTTAAAGCAACAGCAGTTTAGACGGCACGGAGGTGTAGTGGCTGATACAGTAGACTGCTGCGCACCGGGTCGTGGGTTCGATTCCCGCACGGAACAAATATTTGTACGATCTGCAGGTAGTTGTTCCGGGTCTGGGTGTTTTGTGTGTGGAATTTGTGTTTGTAAACGCACCCACGACACAGGAGAAATCCTAGTGTGGCGCAAAGTTTAAAAGTTCGTCTGACGATCTTATAAAAGAAAAAAAGAAAAATAAAAGAAAACAATGAGTAAAATGTACTTTGGCTTTAACGATACGATAATACGTGATAAAACTTCTCTAGATATTTCTAGAATAACTATCACTGTCGAGATTAGAACAGATCACGTTTGTTAAAAAACACTGCGTCATTGGAAGCTTCTGGTTTCTGTTAGCGGGGGCGGCATCCGCGACAGTCACGCACGAGTCGACTCCGAACAATGGCGGCACACCCTCGCGGAAGCCGGCGCCATTACATGCTCGGCTACTCGCCTGCTGTCCGTTTGCAGTCTGCGGTCATCCGCAATCTCCGCTGATAACCGATTATTGCATTATTATGAAATCGATTGTAGCTATTTTGAGCAATTTTCTGTAGGGCCAGCTGTGTTTCTACTTTGTTCAGATCATATAGCATAAAAGAGGCTGATTCGGCTTTTACATACATCGTTCCATTATTCTTCAATATTTGTCAGGTTGACTAATAATAATTCTGATGCTTATAACCGATTATATTGCATTTTTTAATCGAACTGCTGATGCTGCTTTTGAGCAATGAGTTTGGATTTATGTTTCGGATTTTAGTTTACTGATAATTGTCAATGGCAAACTGTATGTGCTTACGATAGTATCAGTACATCGGTATAGATTAAGGGTATTCCGAGATGCTCGGAGTCTACAAACCGATTCCGAGTAATACAAATCAAGTGATTTTTTTGTCAGATCACATCATCAAAGTCTTGAGCTATTTTTACTCTCTATTTAGTTTTTGTACCATGACATATTCCATATATGTAGGTCTCTTCACAATAATCTAGGTGAAAATGTATAAATAAAAAAGTATTAATATGCGCTTTCCGGTTATTTAGTTAACGAGCGATAACAGCGGTAACACCCGTCATGGAGATATGTCTTGAGAGGCAGCATGACGCCCTCACCTTCTGGTTGCCGTAGATACTCTAGGACCATGGGTGTCGGGAAGTATCTGTGTCGCATAGGCCGAGAAGAGACGCCCAGTAATTACTGCGGAGACTGCCCGGAGGACACGGCGCAGCACTGAGGTTTTAGCCGGTAACAGTGAGGCATTCCACTCCTCCCATGGCGGAAGAAGTCCATGAGGACTTCCGCACGACAAAAAAGAAGATACATGAACTCTATAGATTATAATAAGGGCGCGTAGGAGCGCCACCGTTATTTATTTTATTCTTGCACTAGCTGGGACCCGCGGTTTCACCCGCGTTTAATTTAAAAGAAATTTAGAGTACTTCGACATAGACACTTGACATAGTATATATATGTTGGATTTCAAGGGTTTTATTATTTTTGCGTGGAACCGTAATTATTTTTCTAAAATAAAAGTAGCCTAAGTTATTCCTTATAACGTCAGCTATCTGCCAGTGAAAGTCCCGTCAAAATCAGTCCAGCCGTTTCGGAGATTACCCGGAACAAACAGACAGACAGACAAAAAATTTAGTAATTGTTTTTTTGTTATAGGTACCGTATATACTTTCATATGCATTTAGTAAAAAGCTGTTATTTTGACATTACAAACAGACACTTCAATTTTATTTATTTGTATAGATTATCCATGACTCATGAGTCCTTTTAAATTCATATATTTACGTTTGTTTTAATAGGTGGATAAGTTACTTGATATAGATGTGCTCTCTTTATCAGCGGCAAATTCATGCGAGATCGATAAATGTAAAACAATATCTCTCCATGCCCTCAAAATTGTCTTACTATTCTAACACAAATATTCGCAGTATACATAAAAACATAAACATAAACAATCTCCACATTCTTTGACAAGGCTGGATGCTGGGTACGACATTATAATAATAATAAAATGCTGGCTATCTAAAGCCGACAAAACATTCCATAATTGTCAGGATACCGATAGTTCTAGTAGTTAAACTGTTCACTATCACAATGACGGCATGGTTGCTGCAGTGGCTGATACATTCGGCTGCTGCGCTCAGGGTCGTGGTTTCGATTCCCACACGGAACAAATATTTGTATGATCTGCAGGTAGTCGTTCCGGGTCTGGGTGTATTGTATGAGTATATGGAATTCATGTATGTAAACGCACCTACGACACAGGAGAAATCCTAGTGTAGGGCATGTCATTTAAAAAATAAAAAATGGCAGTCTGGAAAAAACTTTGAATGTATGTATCTGTAGAAGAACTACTCATGCAAGACTGTAAGGATTATTGCTAAATGTGGGCCTAGATACTGTTATCCTGGCTGTTCATGAGCCTTGTCATCATTTCGGCTGAATAAAGTCCACTGCTGGACACAGGCCTACCCCAAAGATCACTACAACGACCGATATGGGTGTTGTGTGCTCATTGGGGGGTTTTGCCATAATCGCCACGCTTGGCAGGCGGGTTGGCGATTGCAGTGAGCTGTTAATGTACTCGAAGGACGCTGCTGCCCATCCTCCGGCTAATCCCTTAGTCGCCTTTCACGACACCCACGGGATGAGATGGGTTGGTCCGATTCTTAGCCGGCACCACACAGCAATGAGCATGAGCCTTGTGGTTTTAAGCAAATGTCGTTGGACGGCGCACTCCAAAAATTATTCTCATAATGAAAAATAGTACTAACAGATGATATGAACATAGTTAACTCAGAAAAGACTTTATTATCATTTGCACACACCTTCTTGAAGACTAACCTAGCATCCATTCCCTTTTTAAAAATCCTACAGTTACCGATCATGGTGCAGTTGAACTGAATAGTAAAAACACTTACGAGTAAATCTATGTGCATGAATACAATCTCTAAAATAAACACGAAAAGCCCTGAACACGCGTTACATCATATCGATTTGAGCCCAGTTTACAAAACTGACGATGTGAACATTTCTTTGCCCTACTTTATTAATAACATGCAAAATGCTATTGTAAATAATACTTCGTACATCAAAATAATTAATAATAGAAATTCAAAGATATATAACAGAAATTACATTGTTCTGCGGCCATACATTGCTCGCCTAAGAAAGAACCAACAGGCACGTGAAATTACTTTCTGAGTTCTAAATGACTACTATATTCGACTGAAATTAAAATTAAAGTAACGGACACTTCAAAGAATTATCCAAAAACCTTTTCATCATCATGTACACATCACAATGAAAAAATATCCTTAATAAACGCTAAAATGTAAAAATAGATTAAGATTAGCTTCATATCTTCATTCAGTCAGATCTACTCAAATAAAAAATCTAAATAGTCAAATACGATTAAAACTATTTATTTGGCTGACCAGTGTTGTCGCCAATGTTGTTTTTATGTACCTACATCGTATACAGTGTACGCATTTTATTACTATCGGGCAATATGTGCATCTGTTTGATCAGAACATGGAGCTTCGATTATTCTTGTAGTTCGAGATAAATTGGATAAACAACAAGTTTACACATCTACGTTTATTTAATAATAATTGAATTAATTATTAATTTGGGGAATTCCAAGTCTAACTAAGTACCTACCTACCTTCTTCAACAAATTAAAAACGTTTTAGTTAGTTTCCCATTCAGTGAGTCAGCGAGTCAGCGCTTTCTGTCACTTTGGCGCCAATACGTCTGTTTGCAGCAAAACATATTAACCATAGATAAAACGCGATTTACTACTTTCGTCCAAACGTGGCGCCGGGGGATAAGACCAAAAAAAAAATCGTGATTCCACTTTTTAATATCATAACGAGATTGGGAAGTGTCCCTTTGATTGTAATAATTAATCTATAAAGTCAAAAAAATCTAGAAATTATTAGTTAGTCCTTACCTTACTCTAAATGTCAAAAAAACTGCAGACTTGTGGGGAAATTCTGTTAACGTAGCCAAATCAATTATTGACATTGTTGCACCTGAATTGCCTTTAATTTTTAATAAATTTATTGTCTGTGGACTATTTCCTGATCTTATGAAAAATAGTAAAACAATTCCTTTGTTTAAATCAGGTAGTACATCTGACCCTAGTAATTTTAGACCTACTTCAGTGCTAACTACAATTAGTAAAATTTTTGAAAAATTAATGTTGAATCAATTACAAGCTTTTTTTAATAAGTATCAATTATTACATTGCATACGATTTGGATTTACAAAGGGTCGTTCAACAACTGATGCTGGTGTTGAACTCTTAGGACATGTTTTCGGCGCTTGGGAGAATTCACATGATGCCTTGGGCGTCTTCTGTGATTTGTCTAAGGCATTTGATTGTGTTCTCTACGAAATATTGATCAGGAAATTACTCCACTATGGTATTACGGATTTTACACTGGATCTCCCCATATTTGAATAATTTGGTCCCATATTTGAATAATAGGATTCAGACAGTTGATGTTAATGGAATGCGATCTCCTGGGTCTGTGGTCAAAACGGGAGTACCACAGGGTTGAGACTTCTTGGCTCATTATTGTTTCTTATATACATAAATGACCTTTTTTTTTTCTTTTTTTTTATTGGTGCCCAGTGGAAATGACTCCTACCGGCTAAAACCACTGGAGCGGTCATCTTCGGCACCTAAGGGAGGCTCCAGGTCCTCGTATGATCACACTAGAGCCACCCACTGGTGCCACGCCTATTGGCACATCTCGGAGAGGGTGACTGTAAAGCGGTCACCCCCCCAGGGGGATTGTAAAGGATCCCCCAGTGCGTCCCACGGCAGCGCGTGACCACATGCGTGCTACCGTCTTCCCTTGGGTCGCTTGGTGTGGGCACGCAGATTCCCCAATCTACGCACCCGCGAACCCAGAGGTCCCCCACCTTATAGCAACGGCAGGGGTTTTCAGGCGTATCGGAATTAGGCGCCAGGGCGGTTGTTACCCCGGCGCCGTCTCCTTCTTCTTCGAGCGGGATCGGCCCTCTCCCGATCCCGCTCTGCGGTCTCCTTCTGGAGCATGACGCTCTCACAGAAGGAGACCACTGCATTCCAATTTTCGTGCTCTGCCAACATAGCCGACACTACTGCTGGCAGAGAGAGATCTTGCCCGATCCGATCGACCAGGATCCGCCGCTCGGCGGCCCACGCAGGGCACGCCTCGAGCGTGTGCTGTGCGGTGTCCTGGTCGCTATCACAATGGTGGCATTGTGCCGTGGCCTCGCGTCCTATCCTGTGCAGGTACGCGCCGAAACAACCGTGCCCGGTGAGCACCTGCGTCAGGCGGTAGGTGACGCGCTCGCTCCTTTTGAGCCAGGCTCCAAAGAGCGGCAGGACGGCCTCGACGACGCGCTTGGTTGCAAACTGCATCCGCAGGCGATGACGCCACTTTACAAGTGCGCGCCGCCGAGCTAGCCGCCGCAGCTTGTCCAACGCCCCTGGAGGCGCGCCTTCGCCGCTCTGGCGGAGGGAGCGTGTCTGATCGTAGATCCACGCATCCATCTCCGCCAGGATGTCAAAAGGCGGAAAACGCGCCAGGAGAGTTGCCGCCTCGTAGGACACCGTTCGGTATCCTCGTGCGATCCGGATAGCCACTCTGCGCTGCAGACCATGAATTTTGGTTCTGCAGCGCTGGGCGCCTGATAGTCGAGCTGACCATACAGGCGCCCCGTATAGGACCACGGACCGCACGACTCCTCCGTAGAGACGGCGAACTTCCTCACATGGTCCCCCGAGATTGGGCAGCAGCCGGTGTAGAGCACCCACTACCCTCTCGACTCGGGGGACGAGGCGCTGGAAGTGCTCTTCGAAGCCCCAACGACTATCCAGGGTGAGCCCCAGGTATTTCATGTACCGGCCCACCCCGATTTGCGCGTCACCAACGCGTATCCACGAACTGGGTGGTTCTCTGCTTCTCGGCAGTTTGTGAAACCATAGCGCCTCGGTTTTCTGAGGTGCTATCCGCAGACCCAGGGCGTGGATTTTGGCCACGACAATTGCCACCGCTTGCTCCGCAAGCCGGATGGTTCCCTCGAAGGACTCCCCGCTGGCCAACACCAGAGTGTCATCAGCGTAACAGACTAAGCTGACGCCAGCAGGGAGAACGACACGCAGGACCGCATCGTAGGCGAGGTTCCATAAGAGAGGGCCGAGAACTGACCCCTGCGGAACCCCGCACGTAATCTCCCTCCGCTTTACGCTACCGTCCCTGCCCACGTAGCGAATGTGCCTATCACGCAGATAGGCCCCAATGATGCCCTGCAGGTAGGGCGGACACCGATGATAGACTAGTGCCGCCCTAATAGCGCCCCACGGGATGGAGTTGAAGGCGTTGACGATGTCTAGACTGACCGCCAACGCCACCCCACCCCGCCGGGACACTGCCTGTTCCGACAGCGAGCGGACGCGAAGAATCGCGTCGATGGTGGACCGCCGCTGCCGGAAGCCATACTGACTTTCGGCCAGGTCGGGGCCAACTCGCGACAGGTGCTCAACGAGTCTTCGGGTAATTATTCTTTCGAATAGCTTCGAAGCCTCGTCGAGCAGGCAAATGGGACGGTACGCAGAGGGAGACTCTGCAGCCCTTCCTTCCTTCTTCAATGGAACTAATCCGGCTTCCTTCCAGCCGGACGGGAACACGCCACTACGGAGGCAACTGGTGAACAGCCGCCTCAAGCGGTCCCCAAGAGACTGTAGCGCATACACCCACGCACGGCCCGGAATGCCATCCGGACCCGGTGCGGTGTTGCGACTCTTCAGGCGGCCAATGGCTCGGCCCAGCTCCCCATCCGAAACCCCCAACTCCTCGACCCAGTCCGAGGCATTTGGGGGTGGAGAGGGACCAGCATGGTCCCGAACCGCCGGAAAGAGCGTTGAAAGTACTCTCTCCAGCAAATCCGGGACCATGGTTTCGGTCACCGGGGAAACATATGGGCGCAACTTGCCCACTACCATACGGTAGGGTCTCCCCCATGGATCCCTGTCTAGTCCCTCTAGGAGCTCGCTCCAGGACCGAGCCTTCGCCTCACTGATGGCGGTCTGAAACGCCAGTGTGGCCGCCCGGTAGGCCATATAGGCCTCTTCAGTCTCTCCGGCTGTAGCGATGTGCCGGCGTCGGCTTCGTTGGTACCGGCGGCGGGATGCCAGGCAGACCGCACGCAACTGCGCGATCTCATCCGACCACCAGTACACTGCCGTACGCCGGGAGCGCCTGGCCCGGGGCATGGATGCGTCGCACATTGACGTCATCGTCCTCCGGAACCACGACGCTTCCTCCTCCGGATCGGGCAAGATCCCTTGATCGACCTCTGGCCAGGCCGCGACGTTGGCAGCTGCGACGAGCAATTCTCGATCCAGCTGTGTGAGGGCCCAACGCCGCGACCGCGGGCTGGGACTAGAACGGCTCGGGCAAGGCGTGCGGAGGGCCACGTCGAACATTATGTGGCGGTGGTCCGAAAGTGTGACCACTTCCTCCGCTACTCGCCAACCCGATACCATGCGGGCCACAGAAGGAGCCGCCCATGTCAGGTCCACGACCGACTCCCCCTGCCACCGAACGCAGGTGCTAACGGACCCCCGATTCAGCAATCGGAGGTCAAGTGACGCCGCCCAGTCTTCCATTATCCTCCCCCTCGGCCCGTCCCGACGGTTGCCCCAAGCTCTAGAGTGAGCGTTGAAGTCCCCCAGGACGAGCACTGGACGGGGCGAGCACTTACAGCGAATGCTGCGTGCCACCCCGTCCAGGTATCCCTCGAAGTCGGCGAGAGACACGTTGGGGGAGATATAGCAGCCCACTACTGCCAGAGGTCCCCACTCTACTACGACAAAGCCCTGCCCCCTGTCCAACAGGGAGCAGGGCGGCTCACCTTCGGCTCCAGACCAATAGATGGCGACGGAGTCCCCGGCGCCCCCGAACCAACGAGGATGTTCCTGGACGCCGTAGGGCTCCGCCACAACCGCCAAGGCAACCGACCACTCCGCAACAGTTTGCAGCAACAGATTCTGCGCGTTGCGGCAGTGGTTTAGGTTGCCCTGGAGGACCCTTAATTGGCCTCCATCGCCTCCGGTGAGCCGGAGTGTGCGACCGGTGCTGCCGGCGCAGACGCCGTCAGCCCCTCGGCCGAGGCAGGGGGGGCTGGTTTTCCCCTCCTGCTCTTCTGGGCTGCACATGATTTGCAGCCCAATCTGTGCTCGGCCGGGAGGCCAAAGTCCGCACACAAAGGGCAGTTTTTTGTCTGCGCCTGGCATTCCCGAATTTTGTGGCCCTGGCCGCCACATCCGAAGCACCGGTCGCTCCGGTCAACCCCCCCGTGTTTGGTGCACCGGAGGCGCACATGCCCGAGTTCGAGGCATCGGAAGCACTGTAATGGCCGTGCTGCCAACACCTCGACCCTAGCCGACGTCCAACCGACGCAAATGCGGCAGGTAGACGCCAGCTTCTTGGCCGCCTCCAGTGGGATCCGGACCCAGACCGTGCCCAAAGACATCGGTGAGCGACGAATTTCGCCCACCCTAACATCCTCGGGCAAACACGCCGTCGCAACCACTATGGCATCTGTGATCTCCGCTTTAGTGACGGCGTCATCCAGGTCCAGTACCCTCAGCTCCGCCATTTTAATCGGACGTGCAATATGCACGTCAAATATGGGGGTGAGCACCTCCCGCATTTTGCGTGCCAGGCTATCTGCCTTGGCACCGCCATCCTCGCCAGCGACGGAAAGCACCATTCCGCCGCTGACTGACCTCTTGATGGTCACGGTGTCCGGACCGATGCCGTGGTCGGCGAGCTTAATACTTCGCCGAGCCGCGGACATGACTTCACCCAACCTTGTGTCGGGTGAGCCCTCGGGCACCGTGACTGTTATGGCAGCCGATGCGGGAACCTTGGGGAGGTTGACCTTCCCCTTCTTTCCTTTCTTTCCGCCCCGTTTGCCGCGTCGCTTTCCCTCACTCTGGGAGGAGGACCGTGCAGGCTGCTCAGCTGCAGGTTGTTGGGCCTGAGGCCGGGGCTGCCTCTTCTTCCTGCCCGCAATGGACCACCCCTCAATGGTCTCCATTGCGGACTGTGAGGACTCGAGCTCGGCGGCTGTTGGCTGGACTGGCGCGAATGCACTGGTCGCCGCAGCTCCGGCAGCTGTCACTGCACTGTGACTCCCGCTCTTACTTTTTTGTTGCGGTTGAGCCGCCGGAGCGCGCGTTTGTGCCTTGGCGGAGGCTGCAGCCGTCGCCGCACCCGTTACCGCGCCCGTCGTCCCCTTAGCAGCGGCCGCGTACGTGGCCGTCTGCGGCGCCGACAGCAGCCTTCTTGCGTCCGCCGCCAGTGGCGGGCGCAGGCGCTTCTCCGGCGGCAGCCGCTCCATCAGGGCCGCTAGTTTGGCGTCCATCATTCCCCCGACTTCGAGGACAATGGAACGCCGAAACTCGTCCTCTGCATTAGGCGGCAAGAACGCCGGAGCGACCTGACACCTGGCATCCGCAGCCGTGTTACCCTGACGACGAAGGAGTCCCACCTCCGTCGTCAATTTCTCTATTTGCGCCGTGAGATACATAAATGACCTACCTTACACCATGAAGGATAATCATAAGATAGTGTTATTTGCAGATGACACATCACTTTTATTTAAACTTAAACGCCAACATCTGGCATCTGACGATGTAAATAAATCTCTAGAGTGGTCCACTGGTTTAATGTTGACAATTTAGCCTTGAATGAGACAAAAACGAAATGTATGAAATTCACCACACCTAATGTTAAAACGGTAAACACCAGTGTATGAAGGAATGGCGCGGAGTTGGATCTTGTGGACACCGCAGTGTTTTTAGGTATTACTTTAGATTCTAAGCTGCAGTGGGGCCCACACATTCTTAAATTGTCGAAAAGGCTTAGCTCTACAGCATACGCGGTAATGAAAATTCGTTATTTAACAGACGTAGAAACAGCCCGATTAGTTTATTTTGGTTACTTTCATAGTGTAATGTCGTACGGTTGTCCCAGTATATAAACTTGACTTGACTTAACACAAAAAGTAGCCTCAAATTATCGCGCTATCTCTATACTCCCTCTATGTCTAAAATCTTAGAAAAAATTATGAACAATAGATTAATGAAGTACTTACGAGTCTAAATCCATCGTCTCGGATAAGCAATTTGGTTTTAGACCAAAATTTACGACAACTGATATTGTACCCGATATAACCGATTATATCTCTCAAGAATTAGACAACACAGGGAAGTTTATTAGGACCGACCATATTTCTGATCTACATAAATAACGTCGGCAATAAAAAAAAAAACTAGCAAAATAATATAATTTTCCGCAAATACATTAAATGAAGTTTACTTTCGTGTTTATGGTATGTTTACGGTACAATATTATGTGGGAAAAATGTAAGGCAACGTTTGGTCTGCCCCTTTGAAGAAAGATCAATTGTGTGCTGTGTGACGCATATAGACACTGTAAACAATGTCAGTATCATAACGCACCACTATAAGTCATAGGTAACTTAAAGAACAACCTTATCTAATAGGCTTAAGTCAGGGTAAACGATACCCCTTATACTGCGATGCCACTGGCCGATTATTATAACACCTGCAAGACTCTTACGCCTACGGTGAGTTTAGGATGAAAGTTTATGATTTAAACAGTCCAAATAACTGCCGGCACGGTTGGTGCAGTGACTGATACAGTCGGCTGCTGCACTCCGGGTCGTGGGTTCCATTCTCGCACGGAAGTAATATTTGTACGATCTGCAAGTAGTTGTTCCGGGCTGGGTGTATTGTATGTGGTATTCATGGTACAATTTGTATTCGACATTATGAAGAATACGTGTAAACCACTGTATTTTTTTTCATATCAAAGTCTCTCGTCATGACCGGCTTTTTATTTTAAGTAAACAATCTTTCCGTGTCGTGTGCGGATGTAAGAATATAACACCACTTCATCTCATCCCGTAGCTTCGTCAAAGGCGACTTACGAGCGAAATTAATAATCAATATAATCAAAAATCTTTAGTTTAGCTAAAGGACGTCCACTGCTGAACAAAGACCAATAAATTTCTACAAGGAACGGTCACATGCCGTTCTCATCCAACGACTCCCAGTGACCTTCACAAGGTCGTCTGTGCACCTCGTTGGAGGCCGTCCCACGATGCGTTTTCCGGTGCGCGATCTCCACTCAGGACCTTTTTACCTCCAACGGCCATCAGTTCTACCAGCAACGTGACCCGCCCATTGCCACTTTAGTTTACTAATCCTTTCTTGGTGGCACTTACCTAGCCGGATTCTTGCAGTACGAGATCTACTACCAGTAAAAACGTTGAGTTTTGTAACCTATCCTAGAAAATAAACATCAATAAACGAGAAAGCCCATCCCTTCCGGGGAATGATCTTTTGATTGTTTGTTATTTGCGGCGTGTCGGCCACGATATCTGTTAATTAAGGGTCCGATACAATGGTTATAAAAACGAGATAGTGTCAATTAGTGGGCACGTCGTCCCTTAGTGCGGCTTTTTCGGTCCACGCCGGGGAACAAATTGATGTGTGCAGCTATCAAATTAAGGAAAACTTTATGGTTTACAAATTGTTTCTAAATTTGTTGACGGAATTAATGGAGGAAGAATGCACTTTTGGGAAGCTTTGTTGATCTTTGAAGCGTATTGTATTTTACTAATACATTAGCGTTTTCTATCAAAAAACGGAGTTGATTATTTCGACTATTTCAAAGATTTTAAGGTTCCGCCCGTCCTAATTAAAAAACGGAACCCTTAAAGGACCACTCGTGTGTATTTCTGTCTGTGCATCTGTCACAGCCAATTCGCTTCGAATCTATTGGACCGATTAAGTTGAAATTTACACCAATACATTTCTGTGACATATACTCGGACGAATAACATAAATAAAGGAATCCTGAATATGAGGGGTCACTTATGGGGGACAAATTCGAAAATGTAAAATAAAACATTTGCTCACTATACCGTGTCACATATCAAATTGAAAGGGTTAGTTGTGAGGATCACAAATATTTTTATAATTTTAAAAGAAATAGTTATAAAGCTATTTAAGAAAATAGATAAAAAAGACACGAAGCTACAAAGCCTAAAATTATGATAAATACAATAGACAGTTCTTTAGGTTTACAGGAAATCCTATAAAAAGCCATGTTTTAAAATAACATAGTATATCTTTCAATATTGTGCGTACAAGTTACATTTGCATTTGGAATGTATGGGAGAACATGTTTTTCAATTGCAATGTTAACTTTGTTCTTGGGATAAATTATTGGTACTACTCGTTCGACTAACTAGGCCAGGCATCCGTCATTCCACGTACCTACCGCGCTAAAGATAACACATTCATCGTACGGAACTCACTCCATGCAACTCGCACTTGTCCGATTTATTTTAATGCTACGCTTAATCGATTTTAAGTCTATTTCAATGGAAATATATTTTTTAAAGTTAGGCAAATTCTTTTTACAAATGAACTTGATATGAGCTAATGAGATAGATGAGTTCGCTTTATTTTTTTATAGGATTTAAGTAGGTAGATAGGTTTGGATTCGTAAAGCAATTTTTCTTTATTTTGTAAATGTTTTTCTTCTCTGTATGTCTATTGTTTTTATTGTTCAGTAATTAAGTTGTTTGTTGTTGTGAGGGACCAAAATAAATATTTTTCTTTAGGTAGTAAGATTCTAAAATAAAACACCGTGAATATCGCCTATTGTATAAAATATTTGTTCAGTATCATAAATGTCTATACAAATAAATAAAATTGAAGTGTTGTTTGTAATGTCAAAATAACAACTTTTTACTAATGCATTTAGTAAATGCATATGAAAGTGTATATACGGTACCTGCAACAATTTTTTTCAAATGTTTTTGTATACCTGTCTTTCTGTTTGTAATCTCCGAAACGACTGGACCGATTTCCATAGGATTTTCACTCGCAGATAGCTGATGTTATAAGGATTAACTTAGGCTACTTTAATTTTAGAAAAAATAATTAGTGTTCCGCGCAAAAAAAAACCACACGAAACGCAATATATATATACTCTATGTCAAGTGTCTATGCCGAAGTACCTAAATTATTTATAATTAATCCAATTTCTTTTAAAATAAACCGCGGGGGAAACCGCGGGACCCAGCTAGTTATTGAATAATATAAAGATTTAGAAAATTGGTATTTACACTCAGCGAGCTATGGAGAGAGCTATGCTGGGTATTTCTCTACGAGATCGAATCAGAAATATGGAGATCCTTAGAAGAACTAAAGTTATCGAGATAGCTCAAAGGGTTAGCAAGCTGAAGTGGCAATGGGTGGGGCACATAGCTCCTAGAACTGATGAATGGCCGTTGGGGCAGAAAGGTTCCGGTGCGTCTCGACCGAAAAACGCAGCGTGGGACGGTCTAGATAGACGACCTGGTAAAGGTAGTAGGAAGTCGTTGGCTGCGGGTGGTTAACCGGTCATTGTGGAAATCTATGGGGTTCCTTTGCTCAGCAGTGGACGTACTTTAGCTAATATGATGATGATGATGATGAAGAAAATCGCTTTATGACGATAAAGGACAAAGTATTTCAAGTTTGGTTATCTTCATACTTCGAACATACAGGTTATCTTCATAGTTCGAACATAGAGACGTTCCTAATTTGAAACTTGATTTAACATAATATAAAATTTGTTATTATTAAATACCCCAATGTTATAGACCGCACCATCACTTTAATAAATTATACAAACACTGCGTTATCAATTAGCTGTTGGGATGGCAATTGGTGGATATAATTATTATTGAGCAATTCTAGATTAGCAATAAATTTCTCTGCTTTGTATTAGTTGTAATTAATGCAACTAATTTATATTATTTTTAATTAATAATTATTTGGTAATGTCTTAGGTTTTCGCGATTATTACTCATTATAATAAAACACTTTTAAATGGATTACATTGCGTATATTATAGATTTTTGTTTTTCCTGACGTTTCGAGCACTTGCGTGGTCGCAGGATGACTAAGGTGACAGGCGTCGTTACAGATTTTAAATAGTTATTTTATTTTATCTACCGTGCAATTTTAATAAAAAATTAGTTTAAATGCACGCAGTAATCATTCACAGTGCCTTGGTGTTTTTTAGTGCGGTATGTTTTTTGGGACTTTATAATTTTAATAACTGGATTCCAAACATGTGGTACCTGCCAACCATCTTCTCTATTAGAATTAGGAGGATTTTTTATTTCAATAGCCTCACGAAACATTCTAGGTACATATTGGTTCTCTTTCGCGAGGACTTGAGGTTGATCAAAACGAAGATAATGCTTAGGTTTGCCTAAGGCATGTTGACACACTGCAGACTTTGTGGAGCGTCTATGCTTGACGTCAGCTATGTGTTCTTTTAATCGGTAAATAATTTAATACTACGCTTTGTCTGCCCAATGTATGACAAACCACAATCACAGTCAATCTTGTAGACCCCTGCACCTTGTAAAGGTATGTGACATTTTACCGGTTTGAGAAGTTGGCTGATCTTCTTAGGCCGTTGAAATAAGTTTCGATGGGAGCAAGCTTCAAGATGTATAATATACGCGATATAATCCGTTTTATTATAATAATTATTATTCATTAATAATAAAATAATCGTGTGGTGCCGGCTAAGAATACCACCACCCCATCTCATCCTGTGGATGTCGTAAAAGGCGACTATGGGATTAGTCAAAGGATAGGCAGCAGCGTCCTACGAGTACATTAATTATAACTCAACTGCGATCGACAACCTTAATCTTTGCATTAGGAATAAGGTGAGAATTTACTCCACGTGCATTCGACCCGTCATGACCTATGCTAGCACAGCGTTCGCACACGCTGAATCATTCCGTAGGTTCCAAACCCTCCAAAACCGGTTCATGCGTAAGGCCACCGGAGCACCTTGGTACATGCGCAATGATCAACTCCACTTCGATCTTAACTTCCGACCATCAGACAATTTATGAAACAAGCGTCCAAACGCTATTTCGATTCCGACCTGTCTCACCCAAATTCCCTTGTGGGATCAGCCGCTGATTAGCAACCCTCCAGTATTAGTATAGTACACCGTCCAAGGCACGTTCTGGTCGACCCAGACGATAAAATCACCGTAGATCACATAAAGAGACTCGACTTGTCTCATTCAATTAACACCCGACCGTTTTACCGCCCTCGCCGCCGAGGATGCCCGCCTCACCGACCTTCGCGGAGGCCGATTGCTGCGCCACTATCCCATCCAAGTTAGTACTTCTCCCCTCGTACCTTGCTCGCACCGGATCGTGCCGAGCCTGTAGTTTTAAATGTCCCTTAATATATTCTAAATAATACCGATCCAGCTGTCCCCAAAACAATAGCTTGTTATTCCCAGCAACGCCCTAAGCCGAGGTCGCTGTGCCGCAGGGGGTGCCCTTATTTAGCTTAGTAAAAAGTTTAGTCATTTATAGTCGCATAGTTTAGACTAAGCGGTTCGCTTAAAACGCTACGAGTTGCAGGTTCGATCCCTGCTCGGAACGAATGTGTATTTGATTGACCTATAGACAGATTTTATGGGTCCTGAGTGTTCATGCATGTGAGATTTATGTCTGTCAGCTATACACACGATACAGGAGAAATATTAGTGTAGTAATTAGTACATTTATTAAAAAAATCTACGCATCACATTAATAGTTTACTGTTTTTAATTTTTCATCGATCAGTTGGCAACCCTACAATATATAGCATAATTCTTTAGAAAGGAGCTATTTTACACATAGTTATTGTAAAGTGATACTATTGCAATGATATTCACCCATAAAAATCACAGTCGCTTTCTTTTGAAATAAAATGGCTATTCTCATAAGAGAATATCGAGGTGTAATGGCCATCGCGACACTTTGTACGTTCATTTACGGACGTGGAACATACATAGTTTTATTTTATCGTTTCTTTCGAGCTTTTAAATGGTATAATCGATCACATAAAAGTTTATTGCGAAGTATACATAATCAGCCCATTACTGTCCCACTACTGGGCACGGACCTTTTCTCACGATGAGAAATGTTAGGCCTTAGTCCACCAATGTGCGACCGGGCTTAGCGTAAGAGCGTCCCATACTCGCCTTTTACGACATCCACTGGAGGAGATGGAGTGGTGCTATATTTCTTAATCCGGATATCACTCCGTGTAAATACTGATAATTACCCGTATTTGATTAAACTGGAAGCCGAATATAACATAGTTAGGAAAAGCCTAGCCGCACGAAGCGGTTCGCTAGCAAATTTATCATGTGTACCGAGAGGAGCGTAAGGAGTGGAACTCCTCGCAAGAGTCTGTGTTTCCCTACACTTGTAACCTCAGTATGGTACATAATCATGAAACATGAAACCCGAATAACTGCATCTCGAAAACACTCCACCACGACCTTAAGTAACACGAATAAATATTACCTGAATCACTGAATTACAAAATCACTCTACCACACATAGATACATCGCTGCAAGAGATCCAATGATCTGAATAGTGTTTCCCATTAGGTGGGCCTTAAAATCAACATGGGCAAGACGAAAGTCATGTCGAATGCCCATGCAATAGCCACGCTATCCCAATATCCGTTGGGAGTGCTGTTCTCGAAGTTGTTGACGAGTATGTCTACCTGGGAAAAACTTTCCAGTTAGGCAGAAACAACTTCGGGAAAGAGGTCAATCGTCGAATCCAACTCGACTGGGCAGCGTTCAGGAAACTATGGGCCTCATAAGAAAGCTCGAGGTCAGTCAGCGAGCTATGGAGAGAGCTATGCTTGGTATTTCTCTACGAGATCAGATCAGAAATGAGGAGATCCGTAGAAGAACTAAAGTTGTAGACATAGCTGAAAGGAATAGTAAGTTAAAGTGGCAATGGGCGGGGCACATTGCTCGTAGAACTGCAGTGCTATTCTGTAAGAACTCACTAGCGAACTTTCTTATGAATTCGCATTGAAAAGAACTAAAATCAATATGAAATAAGAGATTTCAATGCGGATTCAGAAGTGAATTTGCTAGTGAAGCAAACGCACTGATGAATCCGCAACGAAAAGTAGTAAAAACAATACGGAATTAGAGATTTCACTACGGATTCAGAAATTTTCTAGTGAATTCTTGCAGAATAGCACTGCAGTTTGACAAGCGATGGCTACGCTGATGGCCGTTGGGGCTTATAGGTTCTCGAGTGGAAATCGCGCACCGGAAAACGCAACGTGGGACGACCTCCAACGAGATGGATAGACCACCTGGTGAATGTCACTGGGAGTTGTTAAATACGTACGTCGCCACACGTCTTATTTCGGTGGTTTCTGCTACTTTGCAAAACGAAAAAACAGATACAAAGTCAAAATGATTACGCTACTTGTGTTTTAATCTGCTAATGTGCGACTCGCGCATTTCTCTGATGGTTACGAGAACATTTTCAAAGTTCTAGGTAAGCTACTTACTAAAGTGGTCTTTGACAACCTTATACTTAATTTCTTTTAATCACAGTTGTTGTTTACACTCTTCGAGAGAAAAGGCGTACTGAAGTATAGTCAAAGTCAAAGTCAAAGTCTTTTTCTGGAGAGTGCTTTCTTAGTAAGCTAGTTTCCGTGTCATCATCATCATATCAGCCATTATAGGTTCACTGTTGAACAAAGGCTTTCCCGATAAACATTTTGAGGGCTATTTGCCAATACTCACCATGCTTGGTAGGCGATTTGGTGAGCGCAGTATAACCACTTTTCCACAGAATGGACGCTGCTGCCCTTCCGTCTGGTTTAGAGTACCTTAGTCGCCTCTTACGACATCCATTGGAGGAGATAGACCGGTGCTACATTCTTAATCCGGACACCACACGGATAGTTTCCGTGTGGTTCTAAAACCACCCATCTTCACCCAACAACATGGGTGTCGTAAAAGGCGACTAAGGGTTGATGTCGGGATGGGCAGCATTATCCCGTGTGATAATAACAACATACTGCGATCATCAATCCACCTGCCAAGCGTGACGATTATGGCAAGTGATCATTGGAAGGCCCATGTTCAGGAGTGAATGTTGTAATGTAATGTTTCCTTGGACTTTGTCATAGAGGGGTAGAAAATGGACCCCATATGATTCGAACCTTTTTTCAAGGTATCGCCAAGTAGGCTAGTACTTTAAACATTCTCCATTTCCTTAGAAAATATTCTTAGAAAACAATTCGCGTTCCTCGCTTTTAATGTGTAGTCATTTCAAAATAGCACCATGTTGGGCCGTCGGTTATACAAAATTACTAGGTATCCCGGGCAAATGAGCCGTAATGCAGTTCCTCATTGGTAACCTGCTACCGTAGAAGTTGCCCGGAGCGACACGCTAGCAACTGGCGGCGGCGGTCATCCGACACGATGGATGGAGTGTTTTGACGATGATTGGCAGTTATTCAATTTAATATGTTCCAATTGTTATATATTGTTGGCAAGGAAAGCATAGTAAGACAGGCTGGTTTATGAATGTCCCTGTGCCTAACAGGACACTTCCTCGTAGCAGTGTCAGACTTCGTGTGATGGGGGTATCTATTAGTACCTTACGGATTCAATACGTTTATATTAAAACACTTTGAACGGATAACATAGTGTTTCGCAAAAATTGTTTCGATGTACGGAATCATCGCTCACAGTGTCTAGATGTTTTTCAGTGTGATATGAAGGTTTGGACTTTATTATTTTTTAAATGCCAACCCTACTACTAACACAACAATTTTGAACTGTACGGCAGATAAAATAAATAACTATTAAATCTGTAATTACGCCTGTCACCTTGTCATCTTGCGACCACGAATGCTGCAAAGTGTTCAAGACGTTAGGAAAACAAAAAAATATACGCGATATAAACGTATAAAGGCGTTTTATTATAATGAATAATAATCGCAAAATCCTAAGACATCAATAGGTATGTTTATTTCTAGTACCTACTGCGTTAGAGAATAAGGAGCAAAAATAAATCGTGTTCGCCAAAGGAGCCCTTTGTTAATTTGAGGCCCACAGATCTAAGATCTATAATCCCAAGTATTAGTACTTTCCAGACTTACAGGTATTAGAACTTACCAGACTTACAGGTATTAGTACTTTCCAGACTTACGGGTATTAATACTTTACAGACATTATCCCAGGAAGAAAAATGGTTGGGTTCAAATTCTCGGCTTCTCGATTAGCAGTCAACGCCTAAGCGCTGTTGTCTGCTGCCCGGGATTTTTGTAGGCAATTTTCGTAATTCCACATTTGACATACTAAGCGATTGATTGTACTCGGTCTGCCGAATAATATGAGTGTGGTCTACGTTTACATTTTCCTAGTGGCGGTCTCTTATTACATCACTACGGCTAGGTATCAACGAAGTACTAGATCTAGATTGAGTCGCCAAGCAAAAAATTATTAACTGTGTTACGGTTTCAAGGGCACTGTATATTCTATAAAACGATAGATAAAATATAATAATAAATAACAAATATAAATAGGAAATGAGAAAAATAATTGGAAAGGTAATGCTCCTTCACCATTTTCCTAAAAATAGGTAGTGTTTGAAGATTTATCAAACAAGGTAGAGGAATGCATACGTATACGTAATTTTAGATTTTCTGTTATAATCAGGAAATTAGAATGTGTGTCACAAAGGAACTGAGAGCTTAGTTTAAGACAAAAAGGGGTACAAGGATTAAAGAGCACATTATAGAGCAAAGAAAAAATGTGAGAATTCCGGCCAAGGCAGCTAGGAAGCCATACAATATATCTACAACATTAATAAAAACAATAAAGCGCGACTTAAGCGAATTTCTTCACAATAGCGACATACATTTTGCTGTTCCGTATTAGTGAACAGTTTCTATAATAAATCATTGGAAACTATTGATTCATTTGAAGTATTTAGAGTTGCGGTTTGACGTTCAAGAGCAAAGAAGGTCATGACATCTATACCATTTGTCTATTAAGTTGTCGTATCTGCCATTAGTTTCTCCTCTTAATTTTACAGCTAACTGTTTCTATGGGAAGTACTATGAAGACGTTAATGTTCATTTATAGTTACTGCCTTTATTTATAATTCTATAATAAAAGTTAAAGGAGATTGTTTCTGTACATTCAATATTATTCCAAAATTGTAATTAGGCGTTGATACAAAACCATTTTTGGAACAATTGTCTGTCTGAAAGCTCAAAGGGTGGTTGTTAACCAGAGGACGGTAACAGTAACAGTTTTTTTTATATGTCGGGCTTCTCGCATACTTTTATTGTAATTTTATCGTTCAGGTCCACGTCAGTCCACGACTTCCCAGATTAAATAAATTTAGTTATTTTTTGTTGTCACTGTTAAAGTTTTATCATTACTGCATTTATTACAGAATTTCTGTATATAGAATAGCTATTGCCTGCGACTTCATCTGAGTGAACTACATAATATAAATAATTCATTCGCGTAGATCCAAATCCCGTGGGGATATCGGGATCAAAGAAGCCCATGACACTCGCTGATAATGTAGCTTTAGTTTTTTTTTTTATCGGATTAGTAGATTTTGAGTTTATCGATTACAAACAAACATACAAAAAATCTAATCTTTTCTCTTTATGATATTAGTTTAGATTCTATATAGGCAGCTAGCAAGCAAGCTAGCTAAGCAGAACTATTATTAACTCAAATGGAACTATTACTTTAGTGTAATATGAAATTTTCAGATTTTACAAATTAGTGACCAATTTAACATGCTTAATAAAAGTGGTCACGCTTACCTAAAGATTTTTAACGTTGGAAACGTCTATTTTGTGTCGTATTTCTAGTGAAGTTCGAGGTCTGGGAACAAGACTACCGATGGATATTATGCATATAGTTTCACATTCCAATGCCAGCGGCAGATCATGTTTTAGGATATTTTTTTGGGTTGTCCGTTTTTGAGCACCTGAATTATTATATTTCGATATGATACAAATTACACTGTTTTGTAATATAGTTAAGATGTACAGAGAAACGTTTGCTACGCGGACAAAGTCCTGGACACATTATACTCGTAATAAGATTTAATTGCGGTAAATCGCAATAAATTTGTCATAACTTGATTCCAGCGCAGCGGTTCTCACGTTACTCTGCTTTGAATTTTAGTTTGAGACCATCTTCTAATGTGCGAAATGAACTCTTGTAATTATGTTTCACCATCATCATCATTTTAGCCAAGGATTGCCATAACGACCGGTATGGTTTTGTGTTGTGGGCCTGTTGCGGGGTTTTGCCCTAATCGCCACGCTTGGCAGACGGGTTGGCGATCGCAGTTGAGTTATAAATGTATTCAAAGGACGCTGTTGCCGATCCTCCGGCTAATCATATAGTAGCCTTTTACGACACCCATGGGATGACATGGGGTGGTGGTATTCTTAGCCAGCACCACACGGCTAATGTATAAAATTATGTTTGCTTTCATCGAAATAAGATGAGTTACCCAACCAATGCGGTTTCTTGTTAAAGTGGTGTACCAGGATCACTCCTGTATCGTGGGTATCTAGAGCACACATAAAGACCCACACTCGGTACAACTATCAGTAGGCGATACAAAATGATTTTCTTCCGTGTGAGGACCGAACGTGCGACTCTAGCGCAGTCAGATCATAGGTTAGACACCGTGCCAGTGCCGTTTTAAAAATAACAATACGTTTTTGCAAAGCAAGCAATAAGCCTTTCTGTTTATAGATTTGTAGTGTTTTTACTTACAGTAGTGTGTTAACAGTATAGAATTGGTTTTATACTTGCAATGGCTTATTCTTTGGACCTAGTAAGTAAGACTTATTTCTGTAAACAGTACTTCACCATACAGGAAATATATCGTTTAAAAAATTACCACACGCTGTAAAATAATTACAAATATGTTGGTATGCCACTGTGAAAGAAAAAAACAGTTTTTATACCCATCCTTTATTTCCCTCAACTTTCCTCACTGCCTTCTTTTCCCTGAACATCCTCTTATTATAGGAACCTCTCTGTGACCGATTCTCCAAGCGGCAGTCGAGCTAGTTTTGTGGACGTCCAATCCGTCGTCATCGCGAGCCTGGATTACAACGAGGGCAGGTAAGTTTTGCCCGCTATCATTTGTCAAAGGAAGAAAGTAGCTATCATCATGAACCTGTCTAATGAACACATAATATGTAATACTATTAGGATTAAGATATCCTAAGATCTAAGTTAGACTAACTCACCACTCATCCGAATTTTTTGTCCAATTTTTTGATGACTGCGTCATCCATCTTTGTTCAAGATGTGATGTTTAATAAGTGGCGTATTCAATTCTAAACGCATTATTTTATTTTTTTAATCTCAGTGCCTTGTATATAAAGGCATTGGTTGCTTTAATACTCATTAAATATTGCTTTCCGTGTGGTCTCCGGATTAAGAATATAGCACCACTCCACCTCCTCCCGTGGATGTCGTAAAAGCCCACTAAGGGATTCTAAACAAAAGGGATGGGCAGCAGGGGCCCATCTGTAAAACAGTAACCATACTGCGCTCACTAACCCGCCTGCTAAGCGTGGTGAGTCAAGTCAAAGTTTTTTATTTCAAATAAACCAAATATTGGCACTTATGAAACGTCAGAAGCTAAGTTGCACGGTTCCAAATAGTTGATCTCGTGGAGAAGAGCCGGCAAGAACCTCCATGGATACTCTTTTAAAATAATTGAGATTACAATGTTGAATGATACAAATGATTGTAAAACATATACCGAGAAAAATGTAGGACAATGTGTAAAGATGGAACATATAACTAACTGTATGTAACTGGCAAACCCAAAAAATGCCAAACCAAAATGACACAATTGTGCAAATCTATGGGCGAGGCCTTTGCTCAGCAGTGGACGTCCTATGTCTGATATGATGATGATAAAATATTGCTTTCATACCCATTTAGTTGTGATTGATTGAAAATATTGAAATGTCAGTCTTCGGTTAATGAAAAACAATCTTAAAAAAAATGAGGAGGTCATCCAATTTCTTTGGTCAATTGTACATTGATTAGGAAATTTTATGAATGGGATGGCACCTTTATATAAATCAAGCCTGTACATTATTGTATTTAACTAACTTCAAGATGAATCAACGTTGACAGATGAGTAAGCACTGAATCGGTCAAAAAATACTGGGTCAAGGTTTTTAGGGCTCTTTTATCACAATTTATCTAGTATATCTTCTTTTCATTTTATGGGAATATTCAGATAACTGTATTTACCGATTACATTTGATCGCAAGGCACTGCCAACTTAAGGCCGAAACTGAACACACTTAACACAAAAACAGACAAAACCCCAATCCCAAATCCATAAATTTTGGATTAGATTGATTATTAATTTCGGCCGTTAATCCCACTTACAAAGTTACTTTACTTATCGAGTGTCCCACTTAGCTAGGTTGAAAGAACGAATGTTTCACTTATGGAGGTAATGTTGTAATATAAAAGTACACAAACAAAGCAATTGTTAAGTAATTCGTGTTGTTTACAATTATAGTTTTACGGACACATATATGGCACGGAGGCGTAGTCACTCACAATGGGCCTCGCAAGAAAGCTCGGTGTTTCTCTACGACATCGAATCAGGAATGAGGAAATCCGTAGAAGAACTAAAGTTGCCGACATAGCTGAAAGGATAAGTAAGCTGAAGTGGCAACGGGCAGGGCACTTTGCTCGTAGAACTGATGGCCGTGGGTGTAAAAAGGTTCTCAAGTGGAGACACAGGAAAACGCATCGTAGGATGACCTCCAACGAGATGGACGGATGATCTGGTGCAGGTCGCTCGGACCCGTTGGGTGCATGTGGCATGTAACCAGACTTTGTGGAAATCTGTTGGGGAGGCAGTTCAGCAGTGGATGTCCTTTGGCTGATATAATGATGGACACAAAGGAATTGTGAATACATGTGGTGTCCGGTTTTAGAATATTAACACCTCTCCATTTCCTACCGTGGACGTAGTAAAAGGCGACTAAGGGACTATAAACCAGAGAGATGGGTAGGCATCTTCTCTTCAGTGGAACAGTAGCCATACTTTGCTCACCAGGCCACCACCACCAATTTCTACACAATAAAAAAACCGACTAGTGTGGTCGGTCGCTGTGAAGGTCTATGAGGGAGGCCTTTGATCAGCAGTGGATGTCCTTCGCCTGATGCGATGAATAATGTAACGGAAACAACAAACCTTAATATTTAATTGTCGTTTTCATTTTCATTCACTAATTTCAAGATACCCGGTATAAATGCCACTCATCCATATCTTTGTCCGATGCAGATACATTTTGATCCAAGAAATTGGTTGATTTCGTCAACATAATAATTTTGTTTTTATTTGATCAAAGATTTGACATTTCATTACAAGTAAGTACGAGTAGCAATATTTAATTAGTATGAAAGCAACCAAATGTATTTATAACAGATGGTGCCGAGATTGTTTAAAAAAAAATGCTTTTAGAATTGAATCAGTTGTCAAACATTAACATCTTGGATATATATATTGGATAAGTAGTATGACGCAGTCGTCAAAGAAATTTGATCAAAACTTGGATGAGTGGCACACCACACTAACTTTCTTTGACGAAAATATTGGATGGGTGGCATACCACCCGAACTTATAAATGTTTAACTTTTAAACCATAATCGCAGAGAGCAATCGGCGTAATTATGTCTAATCAAGCGTTTGAAGAATAAAAAATATGGTTGTCATAATCTGTACTTTTCTATTTAAGTAGTTCGTTTGTTTTCGTTTTTTTTTGTGTACTTATGCAAAATAGTTAATCAAAATGACAGAGGTAATCTATGAAACCATCTCAGAGACAGAAGTAATTATTGCAATGATTTAACCAAATGAAGTCATAGTTTTAGGGGTAAGATGATTCCACTTACAGAAAATTTAGAAACAAAAGTAAAGGGAGCATTAAAAAGTTCATAGAAATAGAAGTTACCCAGTTATTCAGGTCCTATGGTATTTCGTATGGTTAGTGGCCACCCTTGCGTCAGAGTTGTTCAAGCCGCCCAAAGGCCTCCGACTTGGCTTAACGACTGCTGTCTAATGACAACAACCGGAACCGTCGGTTTAACGTACCCTCCGAAGCACGGAGATGCTCAGTTGAAATACCACTATGCGGTCACCCATCCAGAGATTGACCGCGCCAAGCGTTGCTTAACCTCGCCAATCGTTTACCGATCAGTGAGTGGTAATACAGGTTTGGCTGTATATGCTAGTCGAATCCCGTTTATCTACAAAATTTTCTTTTTATGTGGATGCTTGTGTCGTACATCGTACCTACCTTAACCTACGTTTTTTTTATTGCACCGTTGGACGCCCGGTGGAAATCCATCATCTAGGTACTTCTTTCGCCCCAGGGAAGGGCCATGCTGGACTCCTACCAGCTAAAACCACACGAGTGGTCAACTTTGGCACCTAAGTGGGGCTCCAGGAACTCCTCCATCTCTATCTTCATCTAGGGCCGCCTATTGGTGCCACGCTCTTATCAAATGTATTGCTATATAAGAATAATGTACCTACTTAAATAACAAACATATAATATGATTTTAGATTTAAAAAGAAATATAAAAAAATGGTACAAAGTGAAAGTACCTACAAATGTTTTCAAACTTGACTGTTAACTAACTGCAACTTCAATTTATTTTTTGATAACACATTTTTGTAGGCAAGTACAGTTACGTTCAGAAAATATAAACTCACAAATAAAAGTAGAAAGTCCAATAAAGTACGCAATTATAACCGTAAGTAACGATTTTAAAAGACACATACATACATATTTTATTACATGAGTACCTATAAATCGTTACGTTCTATTTCCTTTATGGGATGAACTGTAAGTAGGTACCAACCGAACTGTGCTCAAGCTGGGCCGATGCCGTCCGAAGTAGTGCCGAAGTCACGCGTAATAATATATGTAGGTTTACATACTGGCACAACTATCGACAACACTGTTGCGCTTTACGTCAATGGAACCCATTTTGCGCAGATTGTCCAGATTCAGGAAATAGGGCGCAGAATGAAGGAATCTATTTATATTGTTTAGTTGATATGTTGGCCATACACATGGTGCCCATGGTCTTGGAATTTTTTACTATGGATGCACGAGCTGGTAGTGCCCATAACACATGGCCAGCTTTTAGTCAGCCAAAGGACGTCTAATGCTAAATGAAGGCCTCCTCCATACATTTCCACATTGTTTCGTCATTTTGTGAGGAATTTGGCAGTACTCACCACGCACGCTTGGCGCTCGGTTGGTGACCGCAGTATGGCTGCTGTTCCACAGATGTGTCGCTGCAACCCGTCTCTCTGGTTTATAGTCCCTTAGTCGTCTTTTACGACATCCACGGGAGGAGATAGAGTGGTGCTATATTCTTAATTCGGACACCACTAGTCGAGTGCAAGTCGTTAATTCCTTTTTTGTTTGACTCGAACATTTTGATCATGTAAACACTCGGCTAGTGACTAAATTGGTTGTTCGAACTGGAAGATTTACAAAATTTTAGTAACCATGGAGACTATAAAAGGCTGAACAGATGTGCGGGTTCCATTGCATGATTGCGAGATGGTAGGGATTCGTCTGGATTCTTCTCACGTTTCATATTACGCTCAGACTCCCGAAAACAGAAACTCTCGACAAACACCTTATCGTAGTTTTATGCAAAATTTAAAAGTGAACTGATTTTATTTTAAGCTTTAAGATGGTCTTAATACTCCTAAAGGGTCTAAATTGAAATCAACTCAGTGAAATCAAATGCAAAATACATGTGGAAATGTAAAAATTAAGATCAATGAGGGAATTCATTAGGTAAGTTAATTGATCTAAAATTGATAATTTTGTTGTTGATACAAAAAAAAAACTAAAGGCGATCTATAAAAAGCTTCTTCTTGCCCGCTCTTCTCCATAGAAAATCTACACCTTGGAAGGTGGCAACTAAAGTTTTGACGATTCATAAGTGCTAATAATGGTTTAAATGAATAAAATCTTTTTATCTTTATCTTTATTTTACAAACCGCAAGGCAGCTTGAGGCAAGTTGTATATAAGTAGCGACACTGCGTACCCAAATGTCTCAGAGAGTCGATCAGGGCCTCGTCTCCGGCTTACCTTTATAGGTCGGCTGGAGTTGAACCCCCTGAGTACCCGCAGGACTTTCAACTCTAGTTTGCTTTTTTGGCCTACGAGAGGAGTGCCGCCAGAGCTATATGCTCGGGATGGGAATCTCTAATAGCGTAATAACGGGGAACCCCTTCCGAGTCTTCGAGACCGCGATGGGGAAACCGGTGCCGCACCTCTTGATACTCTAAGCTGCTCACGCTGGTGTTGCTTTTAGTGGTGGTCATTTAGGGGGCCCTTCACACACATCTTATGAATGGCGAGTCGCTGTCTGCAACAGAATTTAATTTCATGGTGAAAAGGCAGATGCCGTTATCTAAGTTTTCAATCCATTTAACACATTGCAATAGACCTTGTTTGTCTAATTGTTTCCATCTCATAAAATTGTTTTTCACTTCTAAAGGGCCTCTGCGTGTTGGACCCATAAGGCATAAGGCTTTTTTTATTGATCCGGTGGAAATACGTCATGTGCTTCCTCCACCCGGAAAAGGGCGGAGTCCATTTTTTATCGGTTTCCAGTGGAATTTCTTCATGAACTTCCTTCGCCCCAGGGAAGGGCGAAGGGGTATGCCGGACTCCTACCGGCTAAAACCACTGGAGCGGTCATCCTTGTATATTCACACTAGAGCCGCCCAATGGTGCCACGCCTATGGGCACATCTTGGAAAGGGTGACTGTAAAGCGGTCAGCCCACTGGGGGGATTGTAAAGGATCCCCCAAAGCGTCCCACGGCAGTGCGTGACCACATGCGTGTTACCGTCATCTCTTGGGTCGCTCGGTGTGGGCACGCAGATTCCCCACTCTATGCACCCGCGAACCCAGAGGTCCCTCGCAGGGGCAGTGGGGTTTCAGGCGTATGGGAATTAGGCGCCAGGGCGGTTGTTACCCCGGCGCCGTCTCCTCCTTCTTTGAGCAGAATCGGCCTTCTCCCGATACTTCGTTGAAATGAACTCTGAAATCACAACGTTAGTAGGAAATTAAGCTTAAGTACGGAGGCAATGGTAGGTGTTGGAACGACTAAAATACACAATTTTATGTTTATGTTTTATTTACTGCCCGGCTACTACTAGTTTACAGTATTACGGGTGAAATGTATTAGTGCTGTATTATGTAGTTTCTAATCGGGACAAATAAAACTTTCGTTGGGACGTCGGAACACAGGATTGATAATGGTGACGGATGGCAACCCTATACTCTATACAAGTAACAACTTAGGGAATATAACCCGAACTACAACTAATAAAAAAACCTGACATTCAAACAAGTTGCCGTTGTTTATCTGTGTGTCAAGTTACATGTGATTAGTTGGCTGACTCATGCGGCATGTCATCTTACCTCCTGCTGTCACTTTAATGTCTAGTGCCCGTAACGACATGTTCATTTTAATCTACTAAAAGAAAAACAAACTTTACAACTTATTATTAGCAAGTTTCTTACATTACAATGATATAAATAGATTATGGTATTTAGTATTGGTGATATTACCACGGTTTTTAAGAATAATCTGTCTCTTTGAGTCCGGTGCTGGAACAGAAGGACGCCGCTGGCCATTTCTCTTGAACTCGTAGCTAGACATTTCTTCACCGTGGCTGTAGAGCCTACTTTTAACTTGGCCCCGTATTGATGATTGTGATGGGTGCGGTCCAAAGCTGAAAGAACTCCGTGGCCCCAGCGATTAATGTAGGTAAAAGGAACACCAAGGTTTTAGCTGGTAAAATTTCGGCAAGAAACCGTGAGGATTTCCCCGCGACATAAAAAAGGAATGATTGTATTCACAAGGTTATTAATAAATACCGTACATTTTAGTGTATGGGAAAACTTTCGGGAAGTAATTTTATTTACCTTTACTCGTTATAATAAAGATCAATTATTGTTCTACAAGTATCGGTAAAAATAAATGATCGTAAAACGCGAAGTGTATGACGTGTGTTCACTTTATATGCCCAACAATTGTAATTTAAGTCCTCTTCAAATTATTTTATTGACTGCGTAGGCTTTATCATTGCATGTGGGCTCATCAGTCTCAGTAAAACCTGGGCATAAAAATTATGTAACTAGTTTATAAGGTTACACAAGTTGCGTTTCACGTTGTGACATTGTTCGGGTCCGAGGCGCGGGATGACACGCAGTCCCGTCGGCGGCAGGTACCGCCATATTGCCGAACTGATTCAATCCGATCGATATACCAAATAATGTTCGCGTGATTGATGATCCTCGCTGAATTTCGAACAACTATTGTTGCTGATACAATTGTGGAAGAATATAGTCTATGATCGGCCCATTGGACTGACTTAGAGCCCTACTTTAAATTTAGGGCGTTTGTAAATGAGATTAACCTAGATGTTGCGAAGCTTCTGGTAGGCTTTTTACGTGTAAGTGGAACGTATAGGGCATGAAAAAGCTTTTTTTCCTTTTGATATATCCTGTACAGGACATTCGGTATAACTTTAGAAGGTGTATATCATTCATGTACTGGTACAATGCACCTTATAATAGGCATCCATCATCACCATCATATCAGCCAAAGAACATCCACTGCTGAACAAAGGCCTCTCCATTATTTATACAATTGTGTCGTCAATTTGGGCCCAATTTGCCAGTACTCACCACGCTTGGAAAGCGCGTTGGTGAGCGCAGTATGGCTACTGCTCCACAGAAGGGGAGCTGCTGCCGATGCCCCTGGTTTAGAGTCCCTTAGTCGCCTTTTACGATATCCACAGGATGAGAATGACACTATATTCAAAGCTACAGTATTGTCTAAAGGTTGTCTGATCGTTGAATAGAAACAAACCTTTTGACCTTCGCTATTGGATATCATAAAAGGTATAAGTCTTAGCAATGACGAATGAGCTTTGTATTTGTGTGGGTGGGTGCATATTATAAGCTCGCACAGGGTTTTTAACCTTATCAAGGAGTACCCGGTCTTTTGGTTCGGTTACATGGGCATATAGGTTAAATACACGAAGGCCTATTTATGGAATAAATCTAAAATGAGATCGCATACAAAGCTTTCGATATCATATGATCTTATAAAAATAGGTGACTTACCTTTGTAAGGGTTAGTTGAGCCTAATCTTTGGATTGCGTATTAAATGTGATCTTAACACAAAACCAAATCCAGGTCAAAATTATAACATAGATTTTGGATTTGTTTGAATTTAATTTCGAAAGTAATTTCAGCCGTTAGAGAAAAGTAGGTACCGTTTACCTTTTTTATATTGAAATGTCTCCATGAACTTCATTCGCCCCGGGGTAGGACGAAGGGGCATGCCGGACTCCTTTTTATTTTTTTATTGGTGCCCAGTGGAAATTCATCATGAACTTCCTTCGCCCCGGGGAAGGACGAAGGGGTATGCCGGACTCCTACCGGCTAAAACCACTGGAGCGGTCATCTTCGGCACCTAAGGGAGGCTCCAGGTCCTCGTATGATCACACTAGAGCCACCCACTGGTGCCACGCCTATTGGCACATCTCGGAGAGGGTGACTGTAAAGCGGTCACCCCCCCAGGGGGATTGTAAAGGATCCCCCAAAGCGTCCCACGGCAGCGCGTGACCACATGCGTGCTACCGTCTTCTCTTGGGTCGCTTGGTGTGGGCACGCAGATTCCCCAATCTACGCACCCGCGAACCCAGAGGTCCCCCACCTTATAGCAATGGCAGGGGTTTTCAGGCGTATCGGAATTAGGCGCCAGGGCGGTTGTTACCCCGGCGCCGTCTCCTTCTTCTTCGAGCGGGATCGGCCCTCTCCCGATCCCGCTCTGCGGTCTCCTTCTGGAGCATGACGCTCTCACAGAAGGAGACCACTGCATTCCAGTTTTCGTGCTCTGCCAACATAGCTGACACTACTGCTGGCAGAGAGAGATCTTGCCCGATCCGATCGACCAGGATCCGCCGCTCGGCGGCCCACGCAGGGCACGCCTCGAGCGTGTGCTGTGCGGTGTCCTGGTCGCTATCACAATGGTGGCATTGTGCCGTGGCCTCACGTCCTATCCTGTGCAGGTACGCGCCGAAACAACCGTGCCCGGTGAGCACCTGCGTCAGGCGGTAGGTGACGCGCTCGCTCCTTTTGAGCCAGGCTCCAAAGAGCGGCAGGACGGCCTCGGCGACGCGCTTGGTTGCAAACTGCATCCGCAGGCGATGACGCCACTTTACAAGTGCGCGCCGCCGAGCTAGCCGCCGCAGCTTGTCCAACGCCCCTGGAGGCGCGCCTTCGCCGCTCTGGCGGAGGGAGCGTGTCTGATCGTAGACCCACGCATCCATCTCCGCCAGGATGTCAAAAGGCGGAAAACGCGCCAGGAGAGTTGCCGCCTCGTAGGACACCGTTCGGTATCCTCGTGCGATCCGGATAATGCCGGACTCCTACCGGCTAAAACCACTGCGGCGGTCATTTTCGGCACCTAGGAGGGGCTCCAGTTCCCCGTATGATCACATTAGAGCCGCCCACCAGTGCCACGCCTATGGGTACATCTCGGAGAGGGTGACTGTAAAGCGGTCACCGGGGGGATTGTAAAGGTTCCCCCGAAACGTCCCTGTGCGCTGTGCTGTGCTGCGCAGACGGTGGCGTGTGACCACCTGCGGGCCACCGTTTTCTCGTGGGTCGCTCGGTGTGGGCACGCAGATTCCCCAATCTACGCACCCGTGCACCCAGGGGCCCAGCGCCTTACAGCGATAGCAGGGGGTTTCTGGCGTTTAGGAATTAGGCGCCAGGGCGGTTGTTACCCCGGCGCCGTCTGCTCCGTGTTCGAGCAGGATCGGCCCTCTCCCAATCCCGCTCTGCGGTCTCCTTCTGGAGCATGACGCTCTCATAGAAGGAGACCACTGCATTCCAATTTTCATGCTATGCCAACATAGCCGACACTACTGCTGGCCGAGGCAGTTCTTGCCCGATCGACCAGGATCCACCGTTCGGCCGCCCACGCAGGGTACACTCGAGCGTGTGCTGTGCGGAGGTACCTTTTTTTTAATACATTGCCCCACACTAGGACTCCTCTGTCGTGGGTGCGTTTACAAACACAATACACCCAGACTGGAACAACTACCTGCAGATCATACAAATATTTGTTCCGTGCGGGACGACCGGCCACGGCCCGGTGCGCAGCAGCAAACTATATCAGCCACTGCACCGACCGTGCCGCCGTTTTACCTTTTTTTTTTATTGGTGCCCAGTGGAAATTCATCATGAACTTCCTTCGCCCCGGGGAAGGACGAAGGGGTATGCCGGACTCCTACCGGCTAAAACCACTGGAGCGGTCATCTTCGGCACCTCAGGGAGGCTCCAGGTCCTCGTATGATCACACCAGAGCAACCGCCGTTTTACCTAGGTAGACATTACCTAAATGTGATCTTTGAAAAATTCTCCGCTAGCCAGAAAGTTACGATTTGCCCTTTTTAATTAAAATTTTCGCACTTTCTGGGATGTTTTTAACGTTTAACCCAGACGCGATTGGCGCCCGAAGTCGCGCCTGGCTTTCGTCGGGGCCCCAAGGTGGTGATCCAACCAAAACGAACGCTACCTGCACTTAATGTGCGATGGCCACTTATAACCCCGATGGTCCCAAGGCGGCTGATGCTGTACGGTGGCACCGCGATTAGCCGGGTACTCACTCCACAGGCGCTCCATTGAGGGAACGTATAATTGAGACTGTTTTAGCAGCAATCGTCCCAGTGCGCCAGACGCTCCTAGCACCCTTGGCACCAGGCACTCGAAGTGAGCATCGAAACTATACTGGCTGGTAGGCCTGTGCAGTACATGTGTACTGCATAGTTGATGCGGACCCCAGTGATAACTATGTGGCATCTTGAGAGTGGCGCTCCGGCGCCCTAAAGGCGTAGGGCTTCGGACTTGTTTCAACGAGTGCTAAAATGTACATCACTCTACTTAGCTTACTTTTTTAATCTCACTAATAATATAATTTCTACCGTGTGAGTAATTTAAATAAAAGTTGAGTTTTTTAAAAATACAGTCTACTTTATAAAACTCTAAATTTTGATCGTTTTAAAGCGTTTTACACCATAAAATTCAGCTTCCTTTTTAACTCTCATGCTTGTATATTAAGATACTTAAATAAATACTGCGACACCGTTTCCGGCCGTCGCGTCGCGTCGTATTTTATGTTGTATTTCTCTTAGGTATCTGTAACCTTATCTCTGACCAACGTGGATTATAAAACAGTCATAATTTAATATTGTGCGTAAAATTGTACATAAAAATTTAATAGAATTAACATCCTCCAGCAATTAGCAACGGAAGCAATAAAAAGGGTAGTGCATATAATGCGACTGGACGATCGACCAGCTTAAACCGACGGTAATACATAAGTGCTGCTTACACTTAATTGAATAATTCCTTCCTGTGCGATTAAAAAGTCGCAGTAATTGTAGAGAGTAAAAGTCAATTAGATGTCAAGCGATATTGATCATTGAGGCACTCGCGACTCGCGGATGTTTGTCCAAGAAACGGATACTGTGTGATTCTAGGCTTTTACCTTCCTTGAAGTACATTTTAGATTGGCTATTTCAATAATAATAAGCAATATTTCTTTTTATTAATACTAAATTTTCCCGTAAATTGTACTAACTACGTAGGTACTCACTTCTTGCATAACACTACACTCCACAGAGTCTTTATGTACATACGAGAGTCAAAGTGAATATTTTTAGAATTGGTCTGTAAGAAAAGTTTCCGATAGAAAATAATCTAATAAAGAACTCTTTGGGGAGCTGTAGATGCACATTGAATGCATATGTCATTTATTTTTACAAATTGGCGGCTATAAATGTGCGTGTCGTGCGTCGAAATGAATTTGACTACAGAAAATTTTCGCTCCTTGATTTATTACGACATTCATTGCGCTCTAATCAACCACTATATTATGATAGACTTCGATTGGCATTTCATGATGAAGTCCCATCTTGTGTCACTGTTTATAACTGGTTTAATGAGTTTAAACGTGGTCGAAGCAATCACAAAGATGATTCGGCCGAAGGAAATCCTTCTACGGCGACAACTGAAAATGACGAGAGTGCTGTGCGGTTAATGACAGAAGCTGATAAAAGAGTGACATATCAACAGATACGGGCAAGTTTAGGCATTGGTATGAGTCAAGTGCAAACAGTCTTATACGAACATTTTGGCGTCAGAAAGCTTTGCACCCGATGAATGCCCTTTTTTTGGTCGTGGAGTCTTCCTCTTGGACTTACTCCGCCTTAGGAAGGGCGGTGGGGCATTACCTATCCTACAGAGAGGCGCGCGTAGAACACACGCGCCGCCATTTTCGGCCTGTTTCTGTTCGGGCCACGGACTGCCCTTAGTTCGCGCGCTAGCTAGCTAGCTTAGCGCCTCCCACTAATATAGCAACGCAAGGGCTCTCGCTTCCAGATCCCAGGGTGGTGATCCGGTAAGGTGGCTCCCCGCATCATAGGAGACCGTGCGGTATCCCCTTATCACCCTGAGGGCCATTGCTCACTACGGTTTTCGCAGCACGGTGATCCTGGGTGTCCTTAGGGAGATCGCCCACACTGGGGCCCCGTTAAGGGCCATGGGGCGCACGGCCCCCATGAAGACGAAAATTAGGCATCTGCCGCGAAAATACAGCCGCGGCTGCCGTCAGTTTGGGGGCCAGCCGCCTGAAATGCGGACGAGTCCTAGGTACTTCATCGTGGACTCGACACCAGATGGATACCTCAGAATTTGACGGAAGATCGAAAATGCCGTCGTTTAGACTCGAATGCTGAGTTTGACATCGTCATAGGTGCTAAAAGCTAGATATACTGTTACGAACCTGAAACCAAAAGACAATCTGCCCAAAGGATGTTTCCATTCGAAGATTTGCCAACAAAAGTGAACAGGGGCAGAAGTAAAGGGAAAAAGATGATTGCCTCATTCTTTGGACGGACGGGTAATTTCGTAACAATTGCGGATAAAAGGAATGTTCCTGCAGATTGGTATAGGGTTGCAAAATTACAATTATAAGTTTTTCAAACTGTGAAAAAGTTTTTAATGACTTGTAAAGCTACAAACGCAGATACTTATTCTATTTATTATTTACTACTGTGTTTGCGGTACCAGAGAGCCTAGTTTTTGTAGGAAAAGGAATTACTACATTTTCATATTTAAAACGTAAACGCGGCCAACGCGTTTACCGCATTCGGCGCTGTGCTGCGATTGTCGCACTGCTTAGTTTACCATCCTTCACTGGTGGATGCAGCATCTCGTTCATTACCGATTTCCACCAGTAAGAGACAACGGGAGAGTTTTTATTGCGTTGGCCCCAACTGGTGAACATCGCAACTTCTTTTGCCGATGTCCACCAGTGGTGGTCAAAAATGGAGGACAACGCGAATAGTTGGTTTTAACCGCCCGCTTCGCTAGGCGTAAATTAAAATTTGACGATAATCATTCTCATATAGAAAAAAAATGATCATATATCCTTTTCTACGATATATTGTAGCTCTATACCAAATTTCATTAGAATCCCTACAGCCATTTGGGCGTGATGGAGCCTCGAAAACATACAAACTTTTACTTTTTTCATTAATAAGTAATATGTAGCTTGTTCATAAGTATTTAAAATATGAATAGCCTAGACGCACAGTATCGTCATCAGTATTATAGCTACGTAATAGTAAAGTAACAATGTTTTATTGTTATTGAATAGCATTCAGAAGTGCCCTGAGTCGCTTCATGAAAAATCTGCATGGGCTACTCGCCTGAAAAGCTCCATAATGCTCCCAGATATCCTCTACGAACCCTGCAGCTTCCTATCAGTAAGGTTATCCCTTTAAAAACCAATAATTTTGTATTGTTTTAAATATAAATCATAGAAAATATAAATCCTGTGAAACAAGGCGCTCAGCATGTAAAATGACTTCGTATCCATAAATATCCAATTTACTTACGTGACTCTTAATAGCTCGATGTAATTTGTGTGGTAGCGGCATATTTAGCGCAGCCTGGCGCGACCTACAGGTGGCAAGATTATCACAGACATAGCCGCCAGTAAAACTTGTGTAGTGCACATTTATTCTTATTTTGGACCACAATCGTGACTGGTACCCGGCACGTGCCGGTCAAAACAAACCGTAGCCTCTAGACATAGAAAACGACCTTTGAAATCTACGAACATCTCGCGTTGTAACTTATATATTGCTCGCTAAAATAAACGTATTTCTTTACAGTTAATACTCGCGCGGTAATGTATGCTCATACTAATATACGAGTAATATTTCCCTGTATATTGTTTGCCTTGAAGGGATGATTTACAAATTGTTCAGTGTTGTCCAGCGCACTTGTTTCACGCTGAGAGCGTGACGTCACGATCGCCCAGAGACTAAGCGCATTCGATTAAGGTACATACCATAAGTAACGAAGGTTTGACTAAATACAAACTTTTTAAATATGGATGAGATAGGAAGAGTTAAGCTATGATAGTTTTCTTTGATTATTACATCGTGTTAGCAAGAAGAAAATTCAAGTTATGGTCTCTGGTGGGTGCGTAAGATTAATGGCATCAGATGCATACTTAAAAAAAACATAAGATCTTTTTAAAAGTTTTGTAAAATGTCATTGATAAGGCGCGAAATTGTGAAGTCTACGTAAAACTTTAAATGTAATTATAACGAAGTTTTACTTGAAACTAGTTTATAACAAAGTGTAATTGGCCGGATGGCCACACGCACAATTATTACTAGTAATATATCAGCAAACCACTTGGGTAAATGGTAAGAAAGTCCCTACCTGAAAAATCAATAATCTGTTCGAAATGCAACCTTTATTATGACTCCTAATAAAATATTTATAACTTCTGCAATTATGGGGTTGACCACGAAATGATACTGGCCGTATATATAGGCTCTTACTTTATTAATGGAAAATATTTTAGGAGGTAAATCTGTAGGTTGCAATGATGCGTTTTAGTAAAAACAATAAATCTAACATCAACCTTTATTTTATAAGACAATACAGATACAGTGTGGTGCCGGCTGAGAATGCCACCAACCCATCTCCTCCCATTGGTGTCCTCAAAAAAAAATCCTCATTTCTAGGGAATTTGTTAATAGAGATCTGAAAATGGTTCTCTTAGACGTTGTTACATCATTAATGATATTGTACTAATAGGTTTAAAGTAGTGAACACTTGCGATTATTTTCATATTCCCCCGTAAACAGAGCAATACCAGCTAGCGATTGATTACTTCTAAACATGGCCACTTACCTCTTAGCTCTTAGATATGTTTCTACATATCTAACTAAAAACTCTAAAATCCTAGGTCCACAGTCTGTAAAGTACAAATGGATAGGTAGAGTGTACTTATTGTTGTACCGATTTTCATGCTGTATTGATAGAAAGTTATCTATGATAGGTAGCCGATATATCACTTTTATTGGGTAAATTTTTTGGCAAATCTATGTCTAAAATTAGAACCTAATCAATTTTTTTTTTTTAATAGAAACGTTGTCCCATATTAGGATTTTTCCTGTATCGTGGGTGCAGTTTACAAACATAAATCTCATAGATTATACATTTGTTCCATGCGGGAATCGAACCTGCGACACGTAGCGCAGAAAGGTAATCGCTTAGCCACTGCGCCAACCGTGCCGTCAAATTGTTGGCCAACTGAATTCAGGATCTCATATTTTGCATCTAAGATAGTTGTTTTTTATCGTAGACTTCATGGACTTGGTGTCATAGACTTCCATAATAATAGTATTTGCAAGGCAACCCTCATTATAAATTACGACGCTAACGATAGCCGCGGAAGAAGATGGGAAGATACGTTGCGTCAGGGCAATTCACATTATTGCCAATGCATTTATCACAAGTACTATGACGTTTGAGGTAACGAAATAGTTTCGTTGCGCGTTACAGTATTTCTTTATTGTCTTCTCCTTTTTATTCTTTATATTTTTCTGGCATATTGTCATCATAACATTAATAGCTAATATTATCCTTAATATACTATATATATAAAATAAATTTATTCGGTTTAGTTAATTTAACTATCCTTAACATTATCCACAAATTTACCAGCACAACAACACTCGTTTAGCACAATACTATTTAATTTAAAAAGACTGGTCAGAAACTTTAATTATACCTCTATGTTTTAAAAGAAAATCTATCCTCATACTAAATTTTCATTCGAAATAATCTTAAACCTACTTATGACACGTTCATATTTCAACGAAATCCATTGAAAACCTAACAGTTTAGTCACACTAAAGGATACCTACATAAACTTATCCACGGGGATCAAATAACAAAGCAATAACTGTTAAATGAAAGTTAATAATAATAACTTTCATCATAATTCATCCTTGGGATCACCTGTATATTATGGTTGGTCTTTATTTTATTCTACTCACGCTATATGGATATCGTAAAAGGCGACTAAAGGCCCTAAACCAGAGGGATGGGCAGTAGCGTCCCTTCTGGAACAGCAGCCATACTGCCCTAACAACCCGCTTGTCAACCGGGGTGAGTACTGGCAAATTCGCCCCAAAATGACGATACAATTGTGAAAATCTGTGGGGCCTTTGTTCAGCAGTGGACGTGCTTTGGCTGATTTGATGACGGTGGTGAAACTTTCAAATCTATAAAAGCATTATCTATTTATTCCCGTATACAATTTATTTCAAACAACCCTGAATAACTCTTTTATGTTCAATCAATAATTTTATCAAGCAAATCACTAGCAAATTACTATCGCAGTCCATCGCTGAGCATAGGCCTCTCCCACCACTCTCGGTCCACTTTCCGAATTCAATGTCTTCATTATCATTATGTCAACCGAGAGACATAATACATATATGTCTTTCGGTTTACTTTACATAAATATGACCAATTTAAATGTTATAATATATGTCTCTATTTAGCGAACCGTGATAAATAATGCATCGCTAACATTCTTTACAAAAGTTGGGGCAATAGGTCAGTAAAGGCAGTTTTATCAAATCGTAAGTACAATAGAAATTCGACCGAATACGCCACACTATGAATGTCAATACTTGATAGTGTACCCTATAGAATTAATGGCAATATGCAGTTATGTGATAAATACACCGCTTACCGTGAACAGTATGGGGAATACTAAATTATATGCTATATGAATTTATACTTTTTAGTTTTACATATTATGTTGTGAAAAGCTATGTATGAATTATTTTCGTGTTGTCTCCGGCTGAATATTGGTCATAATATACCATTGGTATTGTATGAGTTTGTGCTTATGTGGTATGTGCTATAGTAGGTATGTACAGGGTGAGTGAACTTTATTATAACGTAAAAAAAATTGAAGGGAATTTAAAAGGAAGTGGGAATTGCTATCTATTGTACACAAAACATCTTCAAAATCTTAAATATTTGCTGGTTAATGGTTACTTGTGGTAGGTATTGCAATAGTCCGGCTAGGAGGCTAGTAAAACTACTGGGCAGGACGAGCTAATAACTGGGACTAAATAGCTAATGTCTCGAGCGCACGTCAGCGCACTGCGCAGTGTGGGTGCTACGTAGGACTAGTCCTGGGGTTCAATTCTCTAAGCTCAAACATCCATACATCCTTGAATACAGAATTGAAATAAAGGTGATAGCCCGATTTGGTATTCGCTAAGACTGGTCCTCATGGTTTACCTTCTGCAACGTGTTCTTGATGCGCTTCAATCATATCTTAGCGAGTACAAAAATTGGTTTAACACCGTTATTTCGATTCTGTTTTTAAGGATGTATGGATGTTTGAGCTTAAGGAATTGCACTCCTGGGTAGCATTACGATTGTTATTGGCACGCGTGACACTTACCACCGGGCGAATGACTTGCTCGTCTCGTCACTGGGTAGTATACCGGGCGTCCCACGGCGATGCCACACGGAGGGAAAGTACCTTAAATATTAAAGATAGGATATTTTACTGAAAGAAGACATCGTTTAATTTTTAATAATAAGTAGAACTGCATTCACAGATTTTTTTAAAATCGCCTACCTCAACCGGGAATCGAACCCGCCAAATGTGATAGTAAAATTACATGTATTTTATAATAGCGTTTGAAAGGGCTACTCATAAGCATTATTTTTTCCTAAATAACCTAGCATATTAAATGAAACTATGATCATAAATAAATTAATTTATCAAATGCTCAAAATGTGATCCGTTCTGTTGTATACAAATTCTCACTCTTTTAATAATTTCTCTCCCTGTCGATTTACTTATTTTTGCATGGTGGATGTTTGAAATAATACGTCTAAGTTCATTTTTTAACTCCTGCACACTGTTGTACCGGTTCCTGTAAACTAAATCTTTTACATAACCCCATAAAAAAAAATCTAGTGGGGTTAGATCTGGGGATCTCGGTGGCCATTCATTTTTACTAATATCAGCCAGTTGCATGGTAATTGTGAGCTCATGAAGAAATGCATACAAGTACCTACTACACTTTATGTATCGCTTTATTATTATCATGTACTTATACCACGGAAATCTCGTATCTCAAGTGGGCAGGTCTTTGAAATGATAATGTTTCATTTAATAGGAAAAAATAATGCTTATGAGTAGCCCTTTCAAACGCTATTATAAAATACATGTAATTTTACTATCACATTTGGCGGGTTCGATTCCCGGTTGAGGTAGGCGATTTTTGAAAAATCTGTGAATGCAGTTCTACTTATTATTAAAAATTAAACGATGTCTTCTTTCAGTAAAATATCCTATCTATAATATTTAAGGTACTTTCCCTCCGTGTGGCTTCGCCGTGGGACGCCCTGTATACATTTTATTTGTTTATGTTTTTCATTACCTGCTGTTTAAATGCGCAGATCGGTGGTATCAGTGCTCAGCCCCTTGGCCTACGCAGGTGACCCGATTTGACTATCAAAACTCTGTACGTCGTTAAATATGATATTCCACATACGACAATCATCACATGTTCTTTAACAGATTGAACTATTTTCTAAGTTATAAACGGCAATTGAACGTCTAACAATGGTCTCTTGACCCGAGTTGCGGTCAATCCAATTTGCGACAGTCGCCATCGGCCACTGGCAATCAATCGAATGGAATTTACTTCCTTTGCTTCGCTATCTTGATTTTGATTTGCTATAATTTACTCATTTGATACGCCATTATATCTTAATGCAGTTCAGCTTTTGAGGAAAGTTTGGTAGATATCTTTCTAGGTTTAATCGATGTAAAATTGCTGTAATGACAAAATGATGATTTTGTTAAAAGATACACTTTATAATAAAACACTTTTAAACGGATTAGATTGCGTATATTTTAGATTTTTTGTTTTTCCTGACGGTTCGAATACTTTGCAGAATTCGTGGTCGCAGGATATAATGTGTAATAATCGCGAAAACCTAGGACATTACTATGATACACTTACTGTTATAATACACATCATTATCATCATTTCAGCCGAATAAAGTCCACTGGTGGACATAAGCCTCCCCCAAAGATAGCCACGACGACCGGTCTGGGTGTGGTGTGTGGCTGGTTTTGCCATAATCGCCACGCTTGGCAGGTGGGTTGGCGATCTCATTTGAGTTTTTAATGTGCTTGAAGGATGCTGCTGCCCTTCCTCTGGTAAATCCCATAGTCGCCTCTTACGACACCCACGGGATGTGGATAGGGAGCTCAACCCATCTTGGTTGTGCTATTCGTAGCCGGCACCACACGGTACACATAATACACAATAAGAACATTAATCATTTATCTCCCTAGCAAAACCTACATTCTGATAAACAAATTAATTTGAAACCAGGAATAGGTTCAAGATGTTGACAATGCATTGTTAGTTTCTGAATTAGAATGATACATATTAATATAAAATTTATTCGTCTATCGCCGTAATTCTTAGGGCACACCGTTTCCTTTTTCAATGATACACAAATGGTTACCATAAATATGTATTACGTTCCGATTAACACTCATTACAATCCAATTGAAACTAAGTCGGTATAATCATTATGTAGACACCGACGTGCTGGATATTCATGTCACACAAACAAAATCAAATAGTTGGGCCCTTCGGCATGCAGGGAATAATGATGGGTTGTCATTCTGTAATGACGTGTGTACAAATTGTAGGGCTATTTAGGAAAGTAAAACAGGAAATGTTTGAAGGGAATAAAAATGTGCGTGTGTGTGTAATTGGTCTTGGTTACGAAATAGTGTTGGTATGCACGTGACTATAGATGGTTATTTTTGCTCAATTTACTTTAGTATGTCGTGTTGTGTATAAAGCTTTGGGATTTTCTTGTTGCTAAAGTCTACGATTTTTTTGTACCTACTGCTTTTGGCTTAACTTTTTAATGTGTATGATTTGAACAAGAATGCACCGTTTTTTAAGCGTTGAAGAGAACAATTCAAATTGCAGGATTTTATTGCCAGAATAGTATTAAATTATTCGTTTTTGGGTTTAGGTTGCTATTTTTCTTATTTTAAGGGACTTTACTTATATTTAAGGATTCCAGATTAGAAGATTCCAGGCCTTCGACAGTTGAAACCCGTCCTCCTGGTTACAGTTATTATATTTGGTAATCTCAATGGTTTCTCTAACCAGTCTGGGTATCTGTCTCGCATGTCAGTCTGGTCATAGTGGCATTCTGTCGAGATTACCTGAGGGTTATGTGACTCGATCCAGTGGTTTGATCCAGAATCCAAAAGCTGTTCATGATGAGTGACCAAAGTACGAATATAAATAGAAATAAAAATGCCTTTTAGACATAGTAAGATTCAAAGCAAAGGGTGCCCCGCATTTTGTGTCACAGTTATGAACAAAGCCTGAGACCCATTTAGAGTTCTGCTCTGCTCTCCAATTTAAGAATATAAATAGAAATAAAAATGCCTTTTAGACATAGTAAGATTCAAAGCAAAGGGTGCCCTGCATTTTGTGTCACAGTTATGAACAAAGCCTGAGACCCATTTAGAGTTCTGCTCTGCTCTCCAATTTAAAAATCATAGAATATGTTCTTGCACACAACAAAAGTGCCCAGGCTTTTATGAGTACAATATTCTATATAAACTTCGTTTAGTTTGCTGCAGAAAATCTCCCGCAACTGAGTACAACATGTAACATATTCACAAAAATACCTATAGAGTTACAAAAAGTTTACATGGATTGTGAGGTGTGTCAGGCGAAGTATTTCGTGTAATGGCTGAACTAGTTTCGTTTGTTCCACAAATAGTCGACTTCGACGCTAGTGGAAATCTTGAGGAATGGATAGTTTTGGATTACGAAATTTTAACATATTATGAAATATTCTCATACATTATATTAATATTTCAGGTCACGAAAACGTGCATCGATACTGAACATATAACAAAATTATAGCTGTCTGTAAGTTTGCAAAATAGGCGACCCAAATTTGCGTGCGGAACTTTTTAGATGAATCATTTTTAACCCGTACTGCGTCCCCCCGCCTTTAGAGATCCCCTGGTATGGATGGCACTAGTCATGGATGAATTATTCGTAATTAAATTAAATTGTCTACTATCTAGAAATAAAAACAGATGGGCTAAAAATGCCTAAAAGGTTAAGGATGGAAGCTATTTACGCTTCGCCAATTGTCCGGTTAAGCAACCAAATCTCCCTCGAGATGTATGCGTGAAGCCCTAAATAAAAAAAGAGTATAATTAAAGACTAAACTTTATCATTTTCATTGAAATACATGCTCGTAAATGTAGAAACCAATAGATTTACGGCTCTTAACCTAAAAAAAACCGTAGAAATAACGATATAATCCAGCCAGTAGTAACATCCACGTGCTAGTTTCAGTATGCGCGGTGGTCGAGGCAGCGGATGCATTCGCGGAACAATGCGCCCGCGTAGTCCGGTCATTGACCCTTCCCTACATCCCTACTCACTAAGGAGTAGTTACCAAATGGATTGGTAAACGCATATTTTTCATTACAACCAAAGATTGATGCCTTGTGATTGATACGTTTCAATTCTTCAAGTCGTGAGTGAAAAGGTTTCTCTAGGCAAGTTTGCACCATCGTCGACCGCATCGTCGCATCTGGTGAGCCAGTAGTCAAACAATATAAATCAGAAAAAAAAAACTGTGGTTGGTATAGCCTGACCAATACCGCTGTAACGCGCCTTAGGTATGCGAGCAGCGAGGCGGAAGGGCCGAGCAGCTGCTCCGTATTGTCATTGCGCCGTCGTCGCTCTCTACCCTTTCTCCCCGCGCATACTTAAGGCGCGGTACAGCGGTATCGGTCAGGTTATAGTACGAGTTAGGCACCCTGCGACACACATACATAGTTCCGGAAACTTTGATGAATACATTGCTAACAGACATCACTCCGCAACACAATCGGACATTGTTGTCCGCCGACACACGCGTTTAAACATTGGATCGTTAAAGACAGTGAAAACGTAAAGAGCTTTTCTAAATTAACGTGTACTGAAGTTTTTAACAAGGAAAAGTGAAAAAAAAAAAACACTTTTACAAGTTCATATACTTTGTCAAGGAGTTCTTTCATGATAAGAAAAGTTTAAACGGAAGTTTTTTTATTCTTCATGTTGTGTGGTCTTCGTGTTTAGTTAGTTTGCCAACCTACAAGTAGTACTTGTTAGTTTAAGATGTTATCCTGTGATAACCAGTCTTATAGACTTTCATGATGTTTTATGTGATATAATTTCCTCTTGCTAGCAACATCGAGATTGTTAACAATTTTATGTAGGTACTTGTCCACTGTCTGATTTTGAAGAGATAAATGGACAGAAATTTACACGTGTGCGGGATTAAATTAATTGGTTTATATCTGTTCCCATTTGAACCTATTATTTTTCTTCTTTAGACGTTGTTTATCTTTGAGTGTGAGTGCAGATTCATTCATTTGTATGTATCGGGGATATTTACGAAACTAGAATATAGGGCTATACCCTAGTACTAAAGCCACTGTGAAACGTAAAAAAGGATAAAAAAACAGGTCACTAACGCGACCATTTTATTGATGTCCAATTTTAGTGCCAATTATAAATCAATAATAAATTGAATGATTCGATTTGATTAATTGAATAGTTTAGAAACACCCTAATTAAAACATATTTTTTTCATCTGACAAGGAACCGCACTTTTTGTCTAAGATTTTTCAAATACAATTAAAAAATGATAGTCAACTTGAATGTTGTTGGAAAAGTGATGAGGTACTTACGGATAATTCAATTAAGTCAGTAATTATGTGATAATTTATCGAAACTGGGTTTGTTTGCATTTACAATTTTATGGATTGACACACTACTAAAAGCCATACAGGAAGCAACGTCAGAAGCTAAAAAAAGATGTGATGAATTCAAAATAATTTTGTTGTTTAAAAATGTTTTTCCTCACCATTTTTTTGCTCGCAAACACGACATGACTAATTACGTCATATGAATGTATGTAGTTTAACTGCGCTGTTAGCAGGGCGTGATAACAGCCACTATTATGTTCCGAAATAATAGTCGGTTTCTACCGAAAGCAGAGACACATGTAAAAGATTACATAAATATCACTGTATTGTTGTTCACAACAACCACTTCGCGTGTTTGTTGCTCTTTAACTTCTTCTGATTGCCAAGTGGCAGTTCGCTAATCAATCACGGAGCGATTTCGACACTCGAATGGAATGTTAAGTCTATCGAAACCATGAGTTATCGCCTTAATAACGCCGAAGAATAGTCTCTATCGTTACGCTCCACTTACGACGGTTGATCTATGTTTGTAAGGCGCTTTTATATTTGCCCCGAGTGAACCGGACGATACGCATACGATTGAAAAATATCCAGTAACTAAAGGATTGATACGGTCGTCATAAATAAGCTAAGCATTATTAAATGTTTGTAGTATGTTCCTTTTTTTACAAATGAACCCAATAATCTCATTGTTTCTCGTACCAACATTTTTATCTATTGTAGGAAAATTATATAAATCGACTCTATGCGAAAATCCTAGGACGATTGCCAAGGACTGGATTATTGGAATGGATCTATGGATCTGAAAGGTTTTCGTAAATTATATATTCGCGGTATTGGCCCAGCCGCATCAATTATCCTTTGCCATCGTCCTAGGATTTTCGCAAAGATTCGATTATATAGCCTCGTATGATTGCGATCATGTGTCTTAGGCACGTATTACAGCGTTAACCAAATATGAACCCTACGTAATAGGTCTAGCATTTATATTCAATTGATGCAATCTCGACTCAAGTTCTACTTGAGTTTTCATTCTCGATACGGGCCTTAGATTCTAATTATCTGGTCCTTTGCAACGTCCTAGAGTTTTCGCAAAGATTCGATTTGTTCGATTATCTTACGTTATTTCATCAATATTGTAATATCTATTATTTTAATACACTCTATGGAGTTTCTTGCCGGGTCTTGCATACGATCAATTAATTTGAACCATGCAAATTTCTGACCTTTAACTGTCAGAAATAAGCGTTATTAAATAAAATAAATATTATATATAAATTAATTAAAGTGACTAACTAAACAAAATAAAGTTCAATAGGAAAAAATTAAAACCGGGTCATAAAATATGTTTTTTCTTCTAAGCTTCTAAAATAAGAATATTTGAAAAAAAAAACTATATTTTTATGTGACCCACAATTTTTTCAAGTAAATAATGAAATTAACGTTTTGGTTCCAGTGGACACTTTAATTTAATTTAATTGCCCGATATGATAGTGATGATGATGAACAGCAAATAAAAATGTAGATCATATACAGGTTCCTATAAAAATAGTGAACTTTATTTCAAGGGGACAATCAGTAGGTTACCCGTAGGGACCACGATTATTAAAGAACAGTTGTGAATTCCATATTTCTTTTGCAATAATGAAAAAATAGAGTTGCTATTCGCCGAGCATCTGTTTGCCACAATTTTATAACCGCGGACCGTGTTCTTTATCTGCAAGCGTATGCGTAATAATACGGTGAAAAAAAATTTTTTTGGTGCTCAAATAGCTACTTTATTCATTACTTATGCAAAATAACGGCATAACGAATATATATTATGTTCCGAAATAACTGTCGGTTTCTGCCGAATGCAGAGACACGTCAATTGACATTGAAATACATAGGTGCCTTCTTCTTCCTGCCCTGGTCCCAAGTTACTTGGGGTCTGCGCAATATTTTTCGTTATATTGTAAAGGTTATGGCAAAAATGTTCTATAGTCGGCGGGCTGCCTAACATCAACACTCCCCATGGATATCCGTGTAGTGTCGCTGGTTTTCCAGCCACCTGCGGGTAACCAAAAGTGCTTAACCACAAATGAATTCAATTAATATAAATCAAATAAATAATTATAAGCCACACAATTCACATGTTATCTAATGAATTTTTTACAATAATAATGATAACTAAAGTTTTTCACGAACTATTTTTGTTTCTTTTTTTATTTTGTCATAGACAAATTAAGTAGAGGCCACCTATCTAGTGAAGTACTTAATCGATAAGGTAATCGATTGGTAGTCGATTACATTGATAATTTATATATAATCAAATTTGATATTCCTTCTTCCGTTACGTTTGTATAATTGTAACTTTGATTTCTATATAATTACTTTAAATATAATATAAATAAAATATTGGTAACTGTGCGTGATATGACTTCTTTTATCTAAGGTTCTATCGGAAGACCAGCACAATGCTGAGATAGGAGCCTATTCTGATGTGTCACACAAAAATCTATTTGCATGCTTTTTATTTTAATTTTGCAATATTATGTGTTGTTGTTTATAATTATTTTCTTGTTGTGTGCGATCAGAATAAAATTATTTCTTTCTTTCTTAATACTACGCACCGGGTTAGGTAACCACCACCGGTAGGTGGGATTAATTATAATTATTGCTGAAACAACAAAGATTCCTCATTCAGCCGTTAGCTATATGCTACAAAACAGCTAGGCAAACTTGTATCGCTGGTTTTCAAAGAGAGATCAGTTTATCGTAGCTTGTTGAGCGTCTTGAGTATTGAGCAAATATGTAGCAAACGTAATACACATAACTGCCGATATCGCAAAGATCATACGTCAAATTTATTAATACGTGAAGACAAATCTTTGTACCGCTCGCGCAAGGAGGAGTTTAAGATTTGACATGGGTAAAGTTTATATGGAGAAGAAGTGTAGAAAGCTAAAATAAACTTAAAAAATAAGACCATTCTGGAACCATTAGTACTTTTTAAATAACTTAATATCGATGTAAAGAAGGAAGCATAAATCGTTTTAGCTGCCATTAATATCTTGATTTAAATATGCTGCTATAGATAAAGAAACAGTAGCTTTCTAATTCATGATTTTTATATAAAATTAATTATAGTTTAATTAAATGTTCTGGGTTAAAGAACAGAGAAAGACCTTTATTTTAGTAAAACTTTCGTTGATATACAACTTAGGGTTGTCACACATTATCGATTTTTAATACATTTTGGTCATTCGATATAGGTAATTAATCTTGAACAAACATTCATTTTTAATATAGATTGTTAATTAACATAAGGCTATAAAGGGACAGTCCACACCTCCCACTTGTGTCATTTCTATTGTAATACGAGTATATGCATATTTTAAGGGTATTACATCGCTCAAATCACAGAAATAGCGTAAGTTTAAAGGATTTTGTTGACTAATCCTTTTGTGCTTTGCCTATGTACAAAATATATGTTCGGTATACATAAATTATCACAGTAAAATCGTATTCTTTTAAATTATGAATAAATTAGCCCAAATGTCGGAAAAATAAAGTAAATAGGCAGTTTTTAACTTAAATAGAATTTTCTCTCTGAAACTGCTCAATAGTTAGGCATGAATTTTACACCAAAAAAAGCGGAATAACGTCTGTAACAATTCGTGTTCTTTATTTTCTAATTTATTTTAATATTGATTGAATAATAAAGAATACCCTGAAATGTTACGCCGAAACGCTGTGGCGCATGCTCGGAACGCAATACATCAGTGTCTGACGACTCTTATGGCTGTACGTGCGTTATTTTTTTACAAAAACAATCCAAACTTGAACTGCTTTGAATGATTATGAATTAAAGCCTATTGTAAATAGTACAGATACAACAATTACCTAAAATATATATAGAAATTAAGTTTTTAAATATATTTAAAGGAGTTTATAGTATCGTTTTGTGCCCGAGCTGTAAAAAAATTGCTTAGCCCTTACATTATTTCTAAGCTGTTTACTTCCGGTTTTACTTTAGTGTTTTGTTTGTCAGTACTACGTAAAAAATGTTGAAAGCTGACCTAGCTTTCAACATTTATCCATTTATCCTAACTAGTTCCGTCACTGAGATCCGGTAAGCATTTACCTGATCATCATCAGACCTGAATTAATTATGAATGAATGAAGTATTATGTATAATATCGTAACACTTAATGCTAAATAAGATACCTCGTGAAACTCATCATTGTAATTTTTTTTTTTTAAAGTTATTAGTGTCTCTCAGAGAGCGAATAAAAATAGGCAAAATAATGAAAACACTGCGGCACATCTGTGTTTTTGCCTAATCTTTAGATTATTTTATTGTAGTACGGTCGTTTATCGGTAGTTGGCGGTAAAGTAACAAATAGTAGCACAGAGCCCTAATCATCAAGGTCATATTTGGCAATGTAATGCCCTTATAGCTTTTGCCGGACCTTCTCCATCGGGTTTATAATTCGAAGTTGTGCAATTTTAATAGTAGTAATACTGAAAGTTTTAAAATATCACAACAGCCCTAAGAGGGATAGTTAACTTAGGCTTGATGTTTGGTGCCGGCTAAGAATAGCACCAACCCGTCTCGTAGCGTGGGTGTCGTAGAAGGCGACTATGGATATGATGATATTACCCGAAGGGTGGACAGTAGCTTCCTTCAAGTGCATTTACAACTCAACTGCGATCGCCAACCCGCCTGCCAAGTATGGCGATTCTAGCAAAACCCCCCAATAATCACACAACATACTCAGACCGTTCGTTGTGGCGATCTATCGGGGAGGCCTGTGTCCTACAGTGATCTTTATTCGGCCGAAAATATGATGGTGATGTCAAGAGAATGGACAGCAGCATTGCCTAATGTGCTAATACTACGTACAACGTACTACGATCACGGATCCACCTGTCAAGCACGGTGAATATTATAATATCTCCTATGACCGCTGATTGTAGTGATCATTGGGAGGACCATGGTCAACAGTGGAGGTATACGGACTGATGTACCATGAGAAGCAGCCTACGGGCGACGAACTAAGGGCAGTCTGTCGCGCGTCACCCGAACAGAAACAGGCCCGAGACGGCGGCGCGTGTGTTCTGGGCACGCCTCTCTGAAGATAGCTGCGGCCAGCTAGGTCACAAGGAGATGGAACCCGTCAAACATTGACAAGCCGATACCTGCCGGAGGTGCGGTCTAATGCTGACAAAGTATGCAGCTCAGCCCCAGCCAGAGATAAGTGGAAGGACGCCGTGGGGTTTTAGCCGGTAAGAGTTCGGCATGCCCCTCCCAAAGCGGAGGAAGTCCATAAGATTTCCCCACGACGTGGGTATACCTCAAATTAATTTAGATTTTCTAAGTTACCATGAAAATAGCTACATTTTCCAGAATTTTTAATTACTGTCTTATTTGCGCTCAGTTAAATACCGTTCTATATTTATAACATAAGTACTACGGCGTCGTGTCAAAAGCAATAATATAAAATAAAAAAATGGCTGGTAAGGGTATTAAGTGCAAATAGCTACCGGTCACAAATCATAATAATCTATGTATCTTCAAGCCACCGGGGGGGTAGCTAGAGGCTAATGTCCTTGTGTAACGAACCTAACAGATTTATTGTGCCACGGACTGACTCTCTCTGTCGTGTTATGAAAGAGTAAAAGGGACGAAGCGCTGTTAAAGCATGTAGCTCAAATCATATCCTAATTTAACTCAGATTATTCAGCATTATTTTCAAGCAACAAATTATTGTAATCTTATGAGATTGAATTGGGTTTCGGCGTGACGCTGGCAGAATATTAGACTTGTCCCTGCCTATTATCGAACTAGGTTTACAGCAGATTAAGCCGCAAACCAAATAAATTAATAGTCTCAAGTCACATTATAGTGCCGTTTTTTCTGTACCGAGAAGGTACGAAAGTACGGTTCGATACGATATTTTCGACAGAGTCACAATTAATTATTTATCATTTATTGATAAAGTTCCGAAACTCAAGTAAATATACTTAAATTACAAAAGCTTTGACAGAATGGACAGAATGACAAGCGGGTTTGGGCGATGTTTGTTCTCTTTTTCGCAATGAACTGTCGTTTAGTGTTATTTTACTATGACTTCGAACTATTTTTTACTGTCGTAGGTCATACACAACTCACAGATTGAATAATTAAGATCAAAAAAGGAATTCTCATTGAAAACTACAACACCGCCTTGCTGTTTTGTAGCATATAGGTGAATGAGGGACCTTCCTTGGTACAATAACAATTGTAACCAATGTAGGTACCAACTACCTATACACTTATGCACCTATGTGAATATCATATAAATGCTTAACCTTATAATTTGATATGTACTTACATATATATATATATATTTTTATGTTGGGCTTCTCGCATACATTTCAGGGAAATGTGGTTGCTTAATCGGTCATTTCTGGCGAAGCCAAAAGAGGCCTCCAGCCAGTTATATATATATATATATATATATACGCTGTAATTTGCTGTAGAATAAAATAATTAATTCTTTCTTTCATACTATTACTATTTAGTTAGTAGGTAAGTCAAAGGCCCAGTCTCTTGGGGACCGTCTGAGGCGGCTGTTCACCAGCTGCCTCCGTCGAAGCGTGTTCCCGTCCGGCTGGAAGGAAGCCGGATTGGTTCTATTGAGGAAGGAAGGAAGGCCTGCGGAGTCTCCTTCTGCATATCGTCCAATTTGCCTGCTCGACGAGGCTTCGAAGCTATTCGAGAGAATAATTACCCGAAGACTCGTTGAGCACCTGTCGCGAGTGGGTCTCGACCTGGTCGAAAGTCAGTATGGCTTCCGGCAGCGGCGGTCCACAATCGACGCGATTCTTCGCGTCCGCTCGCTGTCGGAACAGGCAGTGTCCCAGCGGGGTGGGGTGGCGTTGGCTGTCAGTCTAGACATCGTCAACGCCTTCAACTCCATCCCGTGGGGCGCAATTAGGGGGGCACTAGTCCATCATCGGTGTCCCCCCTACCTGCAGGGCATCATAGGGGCCTATCTGCGCGATAGGCACATTCGCTACGTGGGCAGGGACGGTAGCGTGAAGCGGAGGAAGATTACGTGCGGGGTTCCGCAGGGGTCGGCTCTTGGCCACTTTTTATGGATCCTCGCCTACGACGCGGTCCTACGTGTCGCTCTCCCCGCTGGCGTCAGCTTGGTCTGTTACGCCGACGACACTCTTGTGTTGGCCAGCGGGGAGTCCTTCGAGGGAACCATCCGGCTTGCCGAGCAAGCGGTGGCATTTGTTGTGGCCAAAATCCACGCTCTGGGTCTGCAGGTAGCGCCTCACAAAACCGAGGCGCTATGGTTCCACAAACTGCCGCGGAGCAGAGAACCACCCAGTTCGTGGATACGCGTTGGTAACGCGCAAATCAGGGTGGGCCAGTACATGAAGTACCTGGGGCTCACCCTGGACAGTCGTTGGGGCTTCGAAGAGCACTTCGCGCGCCTCGTCCCCCGAGTCGAAAGGGTAGTGGGTGCATTACACCGGGTGCTGCCCAATCTCGGGGGACCGAGCGAGGAAGTTCGCCGTCTCTACGGGGGTGTCGTGCGATCCGTGGCCCTCTACGGGGCGCCTGTATGGTCATCCCGACTGTCAGGCGTCCAGCGCTGTAGAAACAAACTTCACGGTCTGCAGCGCAGAGTGGCTATACGGATCGCACGGGGATACAGGACAGTGTCCTACGAGGCGGCAACTCTCCTGGCACGCTTTCCGCCGTTCGACATCCAGACGGAGACGGATGCGTGGGTCTACGACCAGACACGCTCTCTCCGCCAAAGTGGGGAAGGCGTGCCTTCAGGGGCGTTCGACAGACTGAGGCGACTGGCTCGACGGCGCGCACTCGAGATGTGGCGACATCGCCTTCGGTCGCAGTTCGCGACCAAGCGCGTTGTCGAGGCCATCCTGCCGCTCTTCGGAGCCTGGCTCAGAAGGAGCGAGCGCGTCACCTACCGTCTGACGCAGGTATTCACCGGTCACGGTTGTTTCGGTGCATACCGGCACAGAATACGACGCGAGGTTCCGGCACATTGTGGAAGCGACCCGGATACCGCACAGCACACGCTCGAGGAGTGCCCTGCATGAGCGGCCGAGCGGCGGATCCTGGTCGATCAGATCGGGCAAGATCTCTCTCTGCCGGCAGTAGTGTCGGCTATGTTGGCAGAGCATGAAAATTGGAGTGCAGTGGTCTCCTTCTGCGAGAGCGTCATGCTCCAGAAGGAGTCTGCAGAGCGGGATCGGGAGAGGGCTGATCCCGCACGGAGAAGGACGAGACGGCGCCGGGGCAACAACCGTCCCGGCTCCCAAGTCCAACACGCCTGAGCCCCCTGCCATCACTACATGGTGGGGGGCCTCGGGGGTTGCGGGCGCGCAGATTGGGGAGTCTGCGTTCTCACACCGAGTGACCCCCGGGAAGACGGTGGCGCGCACGTGGTCACGTGCCGCCGTGTGCGCAGCACAGCGCAAAGCGAGGCTTGGAGGGATCCTTTACAATCCCCCCCGAAGTACCTGGGGGGGGCGAACATTTTACAGTCACCTTCCCTCCGCTAGAGGGGATGACCGCTTTACAGTCATATCCCCTCCGTGATGTGCCTAAAGGCATGGCACCAATGGGCGGCTCAAGTGTGATCTTACGAGGACCTGGAGCCCCCTTCGGTGCCGAAGATGACCGCTCCAGTGGTTTTAGCCGGTAGGAGTCCGGCATACCACTTCGCCCTTCCCCGGAGTGAAGGAAGTTCCATAAGAATTTCCACTGAATTAGAAAAGAATTTACAATATCAACCAAATCAAATAACAAGACGGCACGGTTGGTGCTGATACAGTCGGCTGCTGCGCATCGGGTCGCAGATACGATTCCTGCACGGAACATATATTTGTATGATCTGCAGGTAGTTGTTTCGGGCCTGGGTGTATTGTTTATTTATTTATTTATTTATTAAGGGCTTCCAACAAAGGGCATACACATAACATCATAAAGAAATACAAATTAAAATGGGTCCTCTAACGGTGTACTCCTTCAGTTATAGGAGGCCACAGCATCCAAAAAAATTCGACTAAGCTTAACCACAACTAACTTAAGTTAAATTAAAAATAAATATATTAAGGTAAAAATATTGTAAGAACTGCTTGTACATGTATAAGTTCAAATAAAAACGAAAAGTTATTTTAAAAGAGCTGTTTTATAATCTTTTTATATTTCGACAGAGATTCATAGATGTCAATATCGTGGGCTTTCAAGGTATTGTATTGCCTATAGAGTCTAGGCACAGCAGCGTAGTGACCGAGGTTCGTTTTTGAAACTGCAAATGAAATAATTGTTTGTTGAATTTGTGTCTGTAAACGCACCCACTACACAAGAGAAATCCAGGTGTGGGGGTGTGGGGCAACGTTTTTTAAAATAAAATAAAATCCAAAAAAAAAATACTTCTAAGAACTAAGCTCTTTTTAGACTTGTAATTGTAGATGTTATCTAAATAGTTAACTGCCGGAGCAATAGTATAAGACGTTCGACATTATTTCGTGTTCAGTGGGCCTAGCACGAATATTTTTAAGTATAGTAAGTTTGAGAAAAAAAAATCGCGAATGTGATTGAATTTGGAATCGAAAATACTACTATACTAAAGCATTTTTGTTTAAATTTATACGACAAACACAATTCGTATCATATGTACGTATGAATAAAGTCTTGAATTTAAATAAAAAATGTGTGCGAAACAAGTATTTTCAATCCAAAATTCACTCAGATTAGCGATACGTTTACGTTACTATACGTCAAAATATTCGTGCTAGGCCCACTGGTTGTTACTTCATTTATTTTAAAACAAACATCATCTATCGGATTTATGTGGATTCGTTTAACGACTTACACGCTCTGTCTACAATTTTCTTTCTCTTCGTGGAAATGCAGAATAAAGTATGAAATTAAAATAAATTTCAACATTTGCATAGTCAAATTGAATAAACTAACATGCTAAGACCGTATGCAAGAAGTATGGTCCAATTAACAATGTAAATTTAACTTTTATGTTTTTATAGACGGGTAAGATGAAACGTTCAGTGCATCTTGATTCAAATGATTTTCTTTTGAACGTTCAAGTCGGTCAAGTGAGCTCCTATCTATGCGGTTTCACGGAGCGATGATTAATCGCAATTGTATGCACGTGTCGGAACAAATGTGCATTGAAATGTTGCATGTACGCATGTAAGGGTAACCTGGCTTTTTATTTAGCTTTTTATTTTTTAAAGAACGATGTCCCATGCTTGGCTTTCTCCTATGTCGTGGGTACATTTTACGGATATAAATTTCACATGCACAGACCCAATACAACTTTCTAGATCATAAAGTATATATTAAATTTAAATACATATTTTCTCCGTGCGGGAATCGAACTCACGACACGTAGCGCGAAAGCCAAATGTCTAACCACTACGCTCACAGTGCATTCCTTACTCCTTCGTCCTCCTTACTTTATTCGTTTGTTTGATACCTACAATTTAATTGGATATAATATGGAGTTACTTGCCCGTTCTATGGAGTTTCTTGCCCGTTCTTCTCCATAGGAAATCTACACCTTGGAACGAGGCAACTAAAGTCTTGACAATTCATAAGTGCCTATAAATGGTTTCACATGAATAAAAATATTTTTATCTTTATCTTTATTGCTTTGTTTATCCGTGATAAATTAGTTAGCTCTTTAGTCTAACATTATTAAGTACTAGTATGTAATTCCTAAAGAATCGCTGTCTGCAATATATAAGCACAACTGACAGAGCCTATTAATGTGATATAATCACTAATTTCAAAGCAAGTGGAAACGTGAACTCATCTTTAGTAGACATTTTCAGCGCGTCGCACCATTAGGCGAGTTCAACTGTTAGTCGACTAACCAATTAACCTATAAATGCTGGCACATACATATTATGTATAAAATAACGTAGTTTTGACAAACCTTTGCGTTATTTATATCTGTTACAGATTTTGTTTCAGAGTATTTTCCGGGTCGCCATATTTATGGTAACCCTACATAATATGCTTATAGAAGTTACAATAAATCATTGTATATTTAAGAGTATGCTTGTGATTTTTTCAAATAAGTATCTATAGCAGACACGGCATTGCAGTGTGTAGTGAATAAATTATGCCTTTTCGATTGCTGATTGCGAAAGTATGGTATTTACGGTTAATGAATAAAATTACTTTTAAGATTCTGAAACAATTGGAATTTATGAGCTTTTGAATTAAGTACCAAGAGTTAAATGGTTTCGTAACTTTCTTTCGATCCGGAGTACTTTATTTAAACATTTGGCTTGGAAAAAGAATTACATTTGCCCGACTTACTCGTAAGTATTGATTTATTTGATCTGTCACAGTATGCAAGTAGGTAGTACTTGCATACTGTGACAGATCAAATAAATCAATACATATTTAAAACTCCATTTAATTAAATTTAAGCCAATTTCAGAAATACTGTTCAAATAAATCAATACATATTTTTAAAATAAATAAATATAGCTCATTTAGTTATTTATTTATATACTTTTTATTGTACACGAAATAATAGTCACATAAGTTTTGAATTATGTAAAAGTACTATAATAGGCGGCCTTATCGCTATCCGCGATCTCTTCCAGGCAACCTTAGGATGAGAAATGGTAGATAGAAGTAATTATTTGGAGCAGTCAGAGGCGTAACTTTATATAAATAAAGATTATTGTATACTTAATTAAATTTAAGCTAATTTCAATAACAGTATTTTTTACTTCTATGCAGTTCTAATTATAAATCAACTCACACAAATACTATAACGCTAAAAGGGTTGCAACATTTCGCGTTCACATAGATGCGCGTACGATGGTCGCAAATCCATGCGATGGACGTTTAATTTTAGGCGTCTCGTTCCCGGAGCCACTAGGAAGTGCACCGGCCTATTTCAGTCCGGCCCTTTGTTGCTCCGTTTATTTCTGTTTACGTCGCGTTTCGTAACTTTACGAGCGACTCTCGGATGCGCCCGCGCACGCTCTGTTGCAACAGTTATTAACGGCTGCCCGGAGCGAACCCAATAAGAAATGCTATTCTGTACTGTAGCGATGTAATCGTTCTCTCATCAACACATGTCTATTCCATGTTAAATCGATTCGATTAATCGTTTTATAACTATGTTTTGTGAATAATGTTATGTTGTATGAATTTATGTTGTTATAATTGAAATCTATTGTCCCCGTGTTAGCGACTTCATTTCTTTGGACACGCTGCATTTGTCTTTATTAGTCAGGGCTCTATCAGGTGCCTCTTGTGCATAGTTGTGTTAATTTTATTATTGACAAAATACCGAGAACGTTCTTAATTTAAATAATATTATAAAAAAATATTATTCGTCAACCACAACAGTACTTATAAACTTGTCAACATAACAAAAATACATGCTTCGTTTCGCGCAAATTATAAATACAGCCTAAGTCCATCTAGAAAAGTACCTAATTGATCTGAACAGCTTAAGAATTTTAAGAATTCAAACTATTTCAGATATTATCCCCACTCTGTCTTTGTTATATTATAAGTTTATAACTTATGTAAGTATATATCCGGTGAGCAATAACGCTTTATTTTCACAGGTTTTCATATAAAAGGTAACATGTACCACGATATACAACCAATCACTACTAAATAACAGAAAAATTATACTAAACACAACTGAGAATTGCATCCTAGCGACATCTTTATAGTCATAGCATCCTTTTTTTTTCGTGTAGTTCACGGCAAAGAATCATCATCATCATCATCATTTCGGCCGAATGAAGTCCACTGCTGGACACAAGCCTCCCCCAAAGATCACCACAACGACCGATATGGATGCGCTGTGGGTTCATTGGGGGGTCTTGCCATAATCGCCACGCTTGGCAGACGGGTTGGCGATCGCAGTTGAGTTGTTAATATACTCGAAGGACGCTGCTGCCCATCCTACGGATAAACCCTTAGTCGACTTTTACGACACCCACGGGAGGAGATGGGGTGGTGGTATTCTGAGCCGGCACCACACGGCACTGAGCCGGCACCACACGGCACGGCAAAGAATAGACCAAGCTAATTAAGGATCGATATCAAAAGGCTGGGCTCAACACACACAATGGGGACAACTTGCTGCGATCTCCAATCCGCCTGCCAAGGGTGGACATCATATTAGCCAAAGGACCTTGACTGCCGAACAAGGCATCCCCATAGATTTCCACAACGAGCGGTCACATACCGCCCACATTCATCGACTCCCAGCGACCATCACCAGGTCGTCTGTCCACCTCGTTGGAGGTCGTCCCACACTGTATTTTCCAGTGCGCGGTCTCCAATCGAGCAACTTTTTTACCCCAACGACCATCCGTTCTACGAGCAATGTGCCCCGCCAATGCCACTTCAGATTGGGAGGTCCATATTGTTCAGCAGTAGACGTATTACGAGCTTAGGTATATATGTGATGTTGTTGTGGGACATCCTCATGGCTTATAACCTTGTACGTCAGTAAGGTAAAACATATTCGCCCTACACGGGTGCGGATAATTGACCTTTAGCACATTCCCACATTTGAGGCTGAGACCGAAGCGTTAGAAAGCTCTTATCGGGCCGGTAACTGCTAACGTCTAAATGAACTGTCGTGATTTTTATCGATAAAGTTTACCGTTTGATTAATTGATGCCGCCACGTGCCCTCGCACTGCTGCCAATGAATTGGAATTCAGATAGAGGTTCTTTATAAGGAAAACTATAATTTAGCATTGTTTTGGTTTAAGAATGTAGCATAATTTTTTAGTGAAATTACTCATTCATTGCGAAAAAAAAAATCTTTCGTGTATTCGTAGCTTGCCTGTGATTGCCGTTAAACGTTTTGAGTATTCAATCAAGGTTGAATGAGATGAAATGAGAATTATAATAGGAAATCATGTGCGGATCATGAATCCGAATCCAATTTGAATATCAGAGTTGCATTAACGGTGAAGGAAAATATCTCGAGGAAACCTGCACGCCTGAGGGAGCTTCAAAATATTCTCAATGGGGTGTGTAGTCCGCCAAACTGCACTAGGCCAGCGTGGTGGATTATCGGGTAGGTGGGCTGATTATGTGTTTGTGAATGTGATATTTATGTCTGTAAACTGTACCCGCTGTACATGAGAAATCGTAGAGTGGACAACGTATAAAAAAAACTCCTCGAAAACAATTCATGTTGAGTTGAGTTCATGCGACAATTTGTTCAACTTCTAGACTATGTAAAGCTTCACACCGTGTGGTCGGTCCCCTTTGATGTGTGCGGAAGAAACGAACCGCGATGCTCCACTCCAGGTGCAGTAAAACGGTCACAGGTGCATAGAATGTAGGTTCTGCTACACTTGGGACATTTTCAGGAACCCACGTTTAATTTGGGCTACAGCAGCGGCGCTATCGGCAAAGAGGCTAGGACATTTTTGCTCCTCCGTAAACGTAGAAATTAGAACTTTGTTTTAAATAAACTCTTACCGCCTCTCTAAGCATAATAGACTCTTACTATCCATTTACGTATTTCCATGTAGCCGTCATCGTGAATTTGATTACCTTTCCATTCTCATGCAATCGGTATGAAATGAAAGGCAGCGTTGTACTGGCCCGCCTTTGAAAGGCAATTCTCTGGTAATGTGATGCGACTTGCGCCGTTCGAGTTTGACCGCTCTAATTCATGGCAAAATCGAACATCTGTATTTCATATTACTACATTAGGTCTCCATAGCCAGCCAGAACATTGGTGTTATATATAATATGTGATTGGCTTATTAATACATGAAAGGACATGGGTGGTTTGGGCCTGATCTGCTACAGAAATGAAAGCTTAACCAAAAAATAAGTGTGCATTTTTGTTTCCCTATTCATCGTTGAGATTTACAATTAAAATAAAAAGTGTAAAAGGCTAAAAAGGAAAAAGTAGCTATTGGATCATACCGCCCATACTTAATCTCACTGTCACAAAAACTAAGATTTTACTTTAACGCAATTGTGAATAAAAATGTTATGTAACGATCAACTCAATCCCCGGCCTAGCGTTGTATTGGTAATTGCCAGTATCCTTTAAAACGTACAGCTCTTCTTTTTCTTCATCTTATTAAAAAGCAACTATGTCCCACATTAACATTTCTCCTATGTTGAGTTTGCAGACATTATATCTCACATGCACAAACACCAAGGCCTGAAACAACTGTCTGTAGATTATATAAGTATTTGTACCGTGCGGGGAACAACCCCGCAGCAAGTGGCGCAGAAAGCTAATTCCTTAGCCACTGCACCAACTGTGCGGCGTTGCGGTGCGTGTCCCGATAAACTACTTGGAGACCTAATATGAAAAAGGAGTTCTGGCCGAAAGGTGGCGCGCAGAACACGCAACAAAATTATGCAAAACCACGCTGCAACGCAACACGTCGCCGTTACAACGAACGTGTTCAAGTTGCGTTTTAATTACACGCTTTACATTAGTTTGACCTGCTTGTATGGAGGGATAAATGTTATAGAATGTTGCAATTCAATTTCCACTACTAGATGTCCAGTTGTTTTGAAATTTTGCATGCGTATCAATTAATGACACTACTATAATTTGACAAAACTATGATCTGGTGGCAAATACCCACCTAAATGACAACACAATTGTGGAAATCTATGGGGGAGGTCTTTGTTCAGCAGTGGACGTATAAATGACTAATATGATGATGATGATGACCTGGTGGTGTCACTGTGATCATTAAATAATGATTGTTAAAAAACATAATTACTAGGCAATTGTAAATAATGAATTTATAGAATTTTGGAGCTGATGAAGATTAAAAAACTAATAAAAACACGCTTTGCGATATGACTTAAAAACACACACAATAATTATAACCATTCCATACGAGTGTTTATCTACGGGCGTTAATTACCTGAAATTAAAGAAAAATAATATCTTCTGAGTTCTCACTTTGCGTAGTAGTTAGTCTTAACAGGCAACTCATAAAAAACCACCGCGAATAACATCCTGCTTACTTAGTTGCGAATAATGTATTGTTATCTTTCTGACTGTAATCGGTAGAATTATTCCGATATAGATTTCCTTTGAAAATATAATCTAAACAGAGATCAGTTGTATATATTATTAGAGATTATGTAACAGTTTGCTAGGATTCTAGAATTATGGTTTTATACCTGTATACTTAAGCCTACTCTGTGCTGGTAGAATACCTATACAATTTAATGTATTATAGCAGTAGTTCTAGAAAATAATATTAGGAAATGTTAAGACGATAAAGATGGCTGAAAAAGTTAGCTAACAAAAAAGGTTTAGATATAGTCACAAAGAAAAAATTAAAAGTAAATTATGTAACCCAGTGAAGCACGTTTCATGCGCCAGAGTATACCGAATAGTAAGTAATTGGCCACAAAGGTTTTTTATGTAACCACGCGACTACAGTCGTGCTTCAGGCGCGTGATGGATGCTGATGGCAGCCATTACCCACCGTGATAGCGAGACGTATGGTCACCGTCAAAACGATCTACGCTTCAGGAAGGGCTAGAGTGCTGGCTCTTAATGGCTAGCTGTACTTTGACTGTTTTACGACGACTCGATGTCGAGGTATCGAATTATCGGTGTGATTGCGGTATGATAGGCTCTGGAGACTGATTATGGTATGTTTTAGAAGTTGATGCGTTTATTTGGAATGCGCTTTTACTTATTAATTACTCAAACTAACTGAACTGTGAAACAGCTATTAATTATAAACACACTAGGTATTAGTTAATATTCGGGAATGTGGCGATTGCGCAAGCGAATCACGCGCTCCCTGTGATGGGTGGGTCTAGGAATACTGTGGGGTTTTAGCCGGTAAGAGACGGACGCCTCACTTTTTTCCGAAGCCGGAGAAATTGCATGACGATATCCCCGCAAGGTAAGACTTAAAGGTAAATATGCATGTAAAGGTGTGATTTTAGTAGTAAGTAGTTAGTAGTAAGTACTACAAGTATTTCGCCGTCACAATTTTGTGTAGTCTACTTAGTTTTTTATTGTTTAATTTATTCATAAATGTAAATACATAGAGCCGAAAGCTGTCTGGAACATTGTTCATACACGCGTATAATACGGAAATAAATTCCAATAAAATTTTCATCGATGTACAATCGATTACAATCAATCGGTGGTCGGCAATCGCATCTTATCGATGTTATCTAATCGCGTAAACATTTAGACGGCCCGCGTGTCGGTGCTCAGCGCTCGCTCACGAACTTCCATTGTGTCGCGTTTCACGCCTGCGCCCGCGCCGCCATTCGAAAGTAGGGCCCTTGCCGAGAATGCGATAAAAAAAATGTATTCGGTACACTGATTGCGTTTAAGAAATATTTGTTCGATTGCATCGCGGGTTTCAATGAGAGTAAATTTCGTGTTGTCTTTAATATTTTGGAATTTACATATTTTATTTGTTAATTTAGGTTTTGTCGTTGGCACGGATTGAGGTAATATTAATTTACGCCTACAATGAACACATACGGCGTAGAAATAAGAAAAGTAACTATTTTTCTTGCGTGAGCGGCGCGAGCTTCATGTATTTCGGCACGGTTGGCGAGATTTGTGTCTGTAAAATATAGGTACTACGATTTAGAAGAATTCAAGTATCGGGAAAAAGTAAAAATATAGTTATTTAAGTTTATGCCCGTTTGCAGTAGGTAACCGATAAGTTGATGCCACAGCTGTTAAGGAAAGTCTTGGCGATTCAAAATTGTATAACCATTCGACATGTATATTTCATTGAAATGTATGATAGAGTGAGACTTACGAATGACTTAAGGAGCTGCCTTAGTTTAGTGCAAACGAGCATTAGAGTGCTTATGTGTGTAGTGCAGTTATGTCAAATTTCATAATTATGCCTACTCCTACGGGATAAAATGACGTCATCATCATCATTTCAGCCGAAATCGTCCACTGCTTGATAGAAGCGAAGTCCCCCAAAGATTGCCACGACGACCGGTATAGGTTTGTGTTGTGTGTCGTCTTGGCTGACGAGTTCGCGATCGCAGTTCAACTATAAATGTGTTCGAATGACGCTGCTGCCGATCCTCTGGCTAATCCCATAGGCGCCTTCACTGCACCCACGGGATGAGATAGGGTGGCATTCATAGCTGGCACCATAAAATTACGTATAAAGATAAAAATATTTTCATATTATTTATGAATAGTTAGATTTTTATTGCCGCGTTCCAAGATGTAGATTTCCTACGGAGAAGAACGGGTAAGAAACCCCAGAACTCCATTAAGTATCGCTTCTAACAATGTGAGCTACTAGCTCAATATGGTTTTGTTAAGAGTGGGTTCACATAAACAATGTATTAGATGGGGTTAGTCCTCAGACCTCATCAGTATAGCAGTCCATAGCCTGAGCCATTGAGCTATTGAGTTAATAATAGAATACCCGTAATATCATTCCCAGTATTACCATTTTTACTTTCATCCTCCATCTTTCACCAGTTGGGGTTTCGCATCTTGTCTGTACTCATGTTACCTCACGCCGCCTTTGATTAATGTATCGGTGCACCGCGAACCGCCTTATTGACAGGCGGTACTACTGCATGCATTGTTAGAAATTCTCACACGCTCTCAATATGTGAACGGTTTTGGTGTGATTGAAAGCGGTTAGCGACTTTATTTATATGGCTTCTCGGAAAGAACTCGTGATACTGTAGGTGCTTAACCGGACTAACAGGATAAGCTCTAAGGGCCGAGGAAATAATTTCAGCTAAGCACGACCTTAGATTCGTACCTCGGCTTAGGGTGCTTAGGGTGGTTATTTAGGAACATATTTGAAGGTACTGGCTCGACACCGGACATCAGTAGGGGTTGGGAAGGTATGGAATGGGTCATTGCGGTGAGCTTCACGGATGATACAACATTCGAAATTATTCACAGTCGGATTTGTTTTTGCAGCGGGTAGCGACTTTCTTTAGGTTGGACTTATCGCATGCAACCGAGCATCTAGAGAAGCTGAAATTGCCTCCAGCAAGGCTTTAATTGTATTATTTAATTATATTTTTAAAACTACAGTCTCGGCACGGGCAGGCGCGAGTTCAGGGTGGGGGGTGGGTATTTTACATGAATCGGGTTGTCGCGACGCTTGGCCTCGGTGGCGAGGACAGTATCCCGGTCTATTTGAACGAGACTGCGCGAGTCTCTTCTTGTGTTTTACGTGACGGAGGGTGATTGCATCGTCCGAGTCGATGAGGACGTGCCTATTTTACTGATATTATCCGTGTGGTGTCCGAATTAAGAACATAGCACCACTCAATCTCCTTCCGTGGATGTCATAAAAGGTGACCCGGAGTGATAGGCGCAGCGTCCTTTCTATGGAACAGCAGCCAGTTGGCGCTCAGCTACCCGCCTGCCAAGCGGGATGAGTACTGAAAATCCCCCCAAAATGGCGACATAATTGTGTTAATCTATGGGGAAGGAACAAAGGTTAAGCAGTGGACGTCTTTTGGCTGATATGATGATGATGATTTGACGATGTATTTCAAAGGCAGAACGAGGTGACAACGCATTACAATATAATATAATTATATCACCATGAGGGATTAACAGCCAGGTAGAGAGTGACTGTTGAAGTTTGTGATGTAAAGATCGTGAGACTGTGATTTCTTTGGCACCAATTTAGAAAGTGTGGCTTGATTGGCATTCAATTTACTGTTTGAGTAAAAAATTGCCCGGTGAGATATGAGGAAGATAATATTACCAACTATTTATTAGTTGCAATACAGCAGAACATAATTAAGTTGTCGTTATTATTGCAAAAACGTGAATGTAAAAAAGATCAAAACATGAACTCTCTAAATATAAACTGAAATATGCTCACCAAATCTATTGTTACGTGACTATGAAGCTAACATAATGACTAGGTAGTAAGCAGTTACTATCTCCCGCTGTTTTCTAGCTGTGTAGACGATCCTCTGTAATCTAAAATATTCTTGTTTCATAATCTGTCAAAACTGATCCCAGCAAATGATCTGCCAGAGGTGAACTCATTCGCTTATTACATTTGTCATTCCGTCTTATTAGTTCGTAGTAGGTATTATCTAAGAAACATCGAATTTTGTTAACTATCAATTATAATATGAAAGCTATGTGTTATTCACTATCTTTACGGGTCATCTAGATTTTATTAACAACTCTTCTTAAATATATTTTTGTAATAAGTAGTTATATTTTTCTTTAAAATATATATGTGTCGCCTTGGGCTGTTCGTATTATAGTTGTTACTAACAGTGCCCCACGGTTTCGCGTGCCGATTAATTTAAAAGAAGAATTGACACATATATATATATTTAGAGTATATATATTGGATTTCACGTGATTGATTTTTCTTGGGCAGAACCCTAATTCGTTTTTTTTTATAAATAAAAAATTAGCCTAGCGGCTGAAATTAATAATCAATCTAATCCAAAATCTACAGATTTGTGATTTGGGATTCATCCGTTGTTGAGTTACGAACACATTTAACACAAAAAACAGACATGTCCGTAATCCTAAATACAAAGGTTTGTGATTAGATTGATTATTAATTTCGACCGTAAGTTACTTCTTATAACATTAGCTATCTGCCAGTAAAGTCCCAGCAAATCGGTCGTGCCATTTCAAAGATTAGCTTGAACAAACAGACACAGAAAAAGAAAACAAAAATAAAGTTATAAGTACCGTGTATACTATCGTTTGCGTTTAGTAAAAAGCTGTTATTTTACATTACAAACACACACTTCAATGTTATTGATTTGTATATACTTAGTTGTTATATGCAATATATAGTGTTAAGTCTGAAAGTAACATGAATTAATTTCGGTTTCGGTTGATCTATGCAGTGATATTTTTTGCATTGGGAGGTGTTAATGTTCCAGTTTTGTAGCAATCTGATGATCGATGGAGAATATTGTTTTTATTAACATTTATGTGTACTGATAGAGTTGTATTTAGTAAACTGGGTGGTCTTAAAATTGTTATCTATGTAATATCATATGCGGAAGCGGTCCGACTTATTTCGTTAGTAAAGATTTTTTTTGTTGGTATTGTTGGTTCTGGAATTACGAACTATTAACGGTGTGGTTAGCGCAGTGGATAAGCGATTGGCTTGCACCGCTACGTGTCGCGGGTTCGATCTTCGCTCGGCACAAATATTTGTATGATCTACGGGATACTAGGTGTCTGTGCATGTGAAGATTATGTATGTTAACCGTACCCATGATACAGGAGAAATTCTAGTGTGAAATACTATGCAAATAACGCTATTAGCATTTGTCCAGCAGGCGATTGCAGTACAATTATGGACTTCCACAACGAGCGGTTACATGCTGTCCGCATGCGACGTCTCCCAATGGCCTTCACCAGGTCATCTGTCCGCCACATTGGAGGTCGTCCCACGCTGCGTTTTCCAGTGCGCGGTCAGTGCTACTCGAGAACCTTTTTACCCCAACGACCATCAGTTATAGGAGCAATATTCCCCGCCCATTGCCACTTCAGTTTAGTTCTTCTACGGATCTCCTTATTTCTTCTGATTCAATCTAGTAGATAAATACCCAGCATAGATCTCTCCATAGCTCGCTGAATAACCTTAAGCTTCCTTATGAGGCCCATGGCCCTGGTAATACACACTCGTTAAGGACTCGTCGTTTGATGTATCTGTTCGTGGTGAATGCCCGAGTGAATCACGCGCCCCCGGCACAAGGTAGGTAGAAAGAACTGAGATGATTTTAGCCGGTACTAGATCAGCACATCGCTTTACTCGGGGCGTTGGAAGAGAGATAAGGATTTGCCCAATTTGGATTTATATGTGTTATAAATACATTAAATCAAATTTAAAAATAATGAATTACGGTTTGGGGCACAAAGGTTCTCGAATGGAGACCGCGCACCGGAAAACGCAGCGTGGGACGACCTCCAACGAGGTGGACAGACGACCTGGTGAAGGTCGCTGGGAGTCGTTGGATGAGAGCGGCATGTGACCGCTCGTTGTGGAAATCTAAGGGGGAGGCCTTTGTTCAGCAGTGGACGTCCTGTGGCTGATATGATGAATTACGGTAGAATTTCGACGACGACCACTAGTTTTACCAGATAAACGCAACTTCAGAATTCTACGTTATCTCTAAATTATAAAGCGGGCAGGAAAATTTACCAAAAGGATGTGGTAGTCCAAGTGACGGTCAAGTTTCATATAAATTATCCACTAATTACAGGAAACGGGCAGATTGCTCTAATGTACACACATCTGAACATGAAGTCATACTTGCATTTACTTATTCACTTCCACCTCGCATTACGTCCTTTAAAATACGAATATCTGACTTTCTATGTCTAGGACAATATTTATCTATGGTAATGGGACTAAAAGCACAAATAGAGAAGTTATGTATATATATATAAATTGATGAAAAATTATACTCGACAGCCGTAAATTTTACGCCGCAATCTCCCAAAGTCGTTTGACGGAAAGGTTCTTTCTGTACTACTCCTCAAAGATGTGTCAGGGAAATCGTCCTATAAATAGTCGTGTCCTTTCTTATTCCCTAGTACAAAAATATTGACGGCACGGTTGGTGCAGTGGCTGATACAGTCGGCTGCTGCGCACCGATCTGCAGGTAGTTTTTCCGGGTCTGGGTGTATTATGTATGGAATTTGTGATTGTGACCATGACACAGGAGAAATCCTAGTGTAGGGCAATGTTTTTTATAAAAAAAACTTCTAAACTAGCATCGCGACAGGTAGCCAGAAAAAAAAAATCTCAGGCAAGCGCAGAATGGAGCGAGACTGATTTTCTTTAGCAGCAGTCTGGAGTTTGGAATTGTTGCCACTAAATAAATAACCCTAATACCGTCGCTGGCGAACTGTGGCTGTAAAGATACACACACCTTTGCCTAATTACACTAACAGTGTTACCGTAGTTTTTTCTTTTCCGCTTCGATATATACTGTGTGTTGAGATTATCATATTAATAATCTTCGACATTCTTCATTTACCTACATGGGGAGAGTTTCACAAGGTGTTTTTTGTATGTGATTTTCATAAAAATATTTATATTTTTTATATCTTTGATTATTCTTGCTTCGACGCGAAGAACGTACTACTTTATTAGCTTTATCTCCGCCCATTTTATGCTAGCCGTAATCAATGTCAAAGGCGTCGCAACAATTCTTAGAAGCTTTAGTAGTAGGTGTATCGTTTCTTAAAGGCTTAATGCGTAAAGCTTAAGAATCGCATAAAATGTGGTGAATAGCTGACCTGTTGAGTGCTGGTCTCGTTAGGCTTCTCTCAATTTATCTTGTGGCACGTTGAGTATCTTACTTACATTGTTACGTTATTAACATCGTATTTTCACACTATTTACTGGCATTCCGCTTGCTTACCTTGTCTGGATGGAAACTGCGCTGATATCGACGTGATTTGACTATCAGTATAAAATAGTGTTAACACAATACAGAATATTAATTATGGTTGTATTTTTCGAAGACGCATGCGCAAGTACGTAGTATGAAATGATACTGATTTTATTTTTGGTGTAAACTGAAATTTATGAAACTCGGTGTAATGGGTAATGTCCAAAGAACGATTAACCCTAGGTTTACCCAGGATTATTTAAATTTATTCAACATCTTTGGGTAAAATCCAAAAGTTAATTAAATTAGGAATTGGCATTTACGCTTATACTCGTACACCTATCTAATACCTCTACCCAATGCCTATTTGGTAATGTTACGTAGTCAACAAACGTGCATTTGCCTGCTCGACAAGGCTTCATAGCTATTCGAGAACATAATTCCTTGAAGACTCGTTGAACATCTGTCGCGAATAGGTCTCGACCTGGTCGACAGCCAACAATATAGCTTCCGCTACTGGACTATCGATGCGGCACATCACGTCCGCTCGCTGTTGGAGCAGGCAGTGTCCCGCTGTGTTGTGATTGAGGGCGCACCAGTCCATCATCGCAGTGCCCCATATGATCATACAGGCACCTCGTAGACCATCTCACCAGTCAGACATATAGCGTTGTAGAAACAAACTCCAAGGTTTGCAGCGTAGAGTAGCTATACGGAACACGCGAGGATACAGAATTGTTTTCCTACGTGGCGACCACTCTCCGCCTTTACACATCCTGGCGGAGATGGATGCGTGGGTCTCTAGTCAAACTTACTTGCTCTCTCCTCTCTTCTGTCCGGGGAAAGTGCGCCCTAAGGCGGTTCGGTAGGCGGAGGCAGCTAGCTCGACGACGTTGCAGTACACGGCCACCTGTGGTTGTAGTACGCGACGAAGTGCATCGTCAGACTGCCCTGCCACTCTGCGGAGTCTGGCTCACCAAGAGCGAGTGAGCCAGCTGACGCAAGTATTCACCGGTTACGGTTGTTTCGGTGCATACCTATACAGGATAGGAAGCGAGGTCACGGCACAGTGCACCACTATGGAAGCGACCAGGATACCTCAGAGCAAACGCTCGAGAAGTGCCTTACGTGGGCTGCCGGGCTGTTGACCCTGGTTGATTGGATCGAGCAAGATCTATCTCGGCCAGCAGTAGTATCAGCTATGCTGGCAGAGCATGAAAGCATTGGGAGTGCAGTGGTCTCCTTCTTTGAGAGCATCATGCTCCAGAAGAAGACTGCAGAGCGGGATCGGGAGAGGGCCGATCCCGCTCAAAGAATTCTATCTAGAAGGGCGTCGAGGCGGTTGTAGTCCAACGCCCTTAAGCCCCCTGTCACGGTTATATGCCGGTGACCCTCGGAAGCCACGCAGATTGGGGCAACTGCCCTAGGAAGACGTCATTACGCACGTGCTCACGTGCGTACAGCGAAACTTCGGAGGCAACCTTTGATCTGCAGGTAGTTGTTCCGGGTCTGGGTGTATTGTATGTGGAATTCATGTCTGTAAACGCACCCACGACACAGGAGAAAGCCAAGTGTGGGGCAACGTTTAAAAAATAAAATTAGCTCCGAGAAAAATAAATATGTTATAATAAATAAAAATCAATGACAAATATCTTGTTTTTTTGTGGTTTATCTTGGGATTATTTAGAAAGAAAGAGAGAAAGAAGAAAGAAAATGTTTTATTTTGGACTCATACAAAATGATAATGAAACTTATTATTAACAATAATGCTGTACGAGGCCAAAAAAGGGCCTTCAATTGCCTTGCCTCCACCTAATTCCTCTGAAAATCTTGAGATGAGACTCAAGGGCCTGGATCCGCTCCTGTTTCATGTCTCAGCGAGCTATGGGTCTCCATATGGCTATACTTGCTATTTCTTGTAAATGACTCTTCATCTCCATCCGTAGAAACAGTTATGCAACGACAGTTAGTAATCAACTGCTACTAAAATAAAATCTATATATATCTAAATCTATCTATAAATCTTACGGCTTGATTCATATTTTTCTCTAAGCCTGGACACGACTTATTTTACACCAAAAATGATTTTCATGCAGTTGCCTTACTTTCGAGTAAGTACTACGCACCTTAAATATTGACAGTTCATCCACCAACATCGATCTTTTAAGATACTACCACTTACACAAAGTACTATGCACAAAAATAAAATAATTTGAATAAGTTTCCATTGTGTTTATGACAATAGCAGCTGTAATTTTAAGCATTTCATTCACCGACACTATGGCGCAATATAGCAAAGGCGCGGGATTATATTATGCGAATTCACCAGCCTTGACAGGCATGTCTTTAGATGCGCAGTCATATGTACTGCCTATTAAGCAGGAGGAACGGAATGTGGTGGAAAGGATTTAAAAGTGAAAATTTGCTAACAGAGCTAACACAAAAGGTTTTTCAATTAGAGCTTTAGTTATAAAAGTTTACAGTTCATCCACCAACATCGACCTTTTAAGATACTTCCACTTAGGTATACAAAGTACTATGCACAATAATAATTTGACTAAGTTTCCATTGTGTTTATGACAATAGCAGCTGTAATTTCAAGCACTTCATTCACCGACGCTTTGGCGCGATATAGCAAAGGCGCGGGATTATATTATGCGAATTCACCAGCCTAGACATGCCTGTCTTTAGATGTACTGCCCATTGAGCAGGAGGAACGGAATGTGATGGAAAGGATTTAAAAGTGAAAGTTTGCTAACAGAGCTAACACAAAAGGTTTTTCAATTAGAGCTTTAGTTATAGAAGTTTACAGTTTATCAAGTTGCTGTCCAGCATGTGGTAGTTTATTATTATTTTCATACGATAGTAAATCTTCATGGCTCATTAATTCTTGGAGCCTATGATCATTTATTCTATCTTTCTAAAGTATTCTCACCATAGTCTATTTCAGTTCAGTCATCCTCGGTCTGATTTTTGCAGTGGTGGTGGTACAACAGCACACACCATGTGGATCATCCATCCGTTCATCTTTGCATCTTTAACTCTTATAAGAGCTTATAAACTGCTCTGGTGTGAGAGATCAGTTTTACGTCCACTTGGGACAATTTTTGAGATGACGATTTGATTAATAAACGTATTTCAGTATTTACTTTGAAAGCTACTCGAGTGATATTCGCTGAAAAGATAATACAGGCCTAAATTGTGTAACCTTGGTTGGGGAAGCCTCTCTTAACAATATATGGTATGCTATCTGTCGTAATCAAGCAGTAATCATTTGAGGAAACCCACCAAATATTTAACAGAACAAAATATTCGATTAGTAAGAATTACTGCGATCCTCATTAGTTAAGCGAGCGCTAAGTTTGTCATTAACTGATTGTCAGTCGTCTTGATTTCATGCAATTAGACCATAGACAACCACAATTAAAATTAAATTAACACCATAAATCCCGTTTCCCTTGACCGGATTATGCTTATAAAAACTTAGAAAACTAAGTGTAATCGTACCTAATTGTACAGGAATGATGCCTAGAATACTGGCTATTTTTATTCCTACTAGAACTCTCAAAGTAAGTGTATGACTTTCACTGGTTGAGTGATAAAATGTAGCAACATCGTTAATATTTTGAAATACACTTAGGAACTTTATTTACTCGATGTGCTCAATTGTTTGTCAGTATACTAATGGTGTGAAAGCAATTAATCACAGAACTTTACTCAAATGTTATTTTGTGGCATTAGGTTATTTAAATATGTATATTTGCAGTTTAGGATTTGTTCTAAGAATGCTAAGGTTCTTTTGATGTTGGTCTTTGCTTGGTCTTTCCAATAATTTATTTATTATAATAAAACAATTTTAAACGGATTCCATCGCGTATATTTACATTTATGTTTTTCCTGACGTTTTGAACACTTTGCAGGGTTCGTGATCGCAGGATGGCTAAGGTGACAGGCGTCGTTATAGATTTTAAAAAGTTATTTTATTTTATCTACCGTAGAATTATAATCAAAAATTATTTCGATGCACGCAGTAATCACACAACAGTGGCTTGGTGTTTTTTAGTGTGGTATTCAGTTTGGGACTTTATTATTTTAATAGCAGGATTCCAAACTGGGGGTACCTGCCAGCCATCTTCTCTATTAAAATTAGGATGTTTTTTAATTTCAATAACCTCACGAAACATTTTTGGTACATATCGGGTTCTCTTTCGCGAGGACTTGAGAAACATTTTTGGTACATATCGGGTTCTCTTTCGCGAGGACTTGAGGTTGATCGAAACGAAGATTTGTTGTTGAAAATGAAGTTTGCCCTATGTATGACAACCCATACTCACAGTCAATCTTGTAGACCCCTGCATCTTGTAAAGGAATGCGACACGTCACCGGTTTGAGAAGTTGGCTGATCAAAGTCAAAGTAAAAATCAAAGTTTTTTATTTCAAATAAACCAAATATTGGCACTTATGAAACGTCAGAATTTAAGTTGCACGGTTTCAAATAGTGGATCTCATGGAGAAGATCTGGCAAGAAACTCCATGGATACTCTTTTTAAAAAAGTTGGGGATTACAATGTTGATTGTATAGGTACACATGATTGTAAAACATATACAGAGAAAAATGTAGGTCAATGTGTAAAGATAAAACATACCACAATAATATTATAAAATAAATTTGCCGTGGCACTTAACGGCTGATCTTCCTATGCGGCTTGAAGTAGGTTTTAATGGAAGCACGCTTCAAGATATAACCAATTCCGGTGGGTTTTGGGCGGCTTCTGTGACGGGGATATGGCGCTCTCTAATTGTTACGTTGGAGAACTTCCTTCACATGGTGTAGTTCCCCTGCCAGATGGTCGGAGTCGCAGATGCCGTTTGCTCTCTGTAACAAAGATTTTGCCATGATGGTGATGAGATTCACCATTAAGGTACCTGTCTGTATGAGCAGGCTTTCTATACACGGTGTGACTAACAGAATGATCAGGATTATGGATGAGAAGTATGTCAAGAAAGGCTAAGGATTTGTTATCCTCCAATTCCATAGTAAACTGAATTATACTGTGTATTGAATTTAGGTGTTTTAAAAATGCAGTCACCCTATTGTGAGGCAAGATGGTAAAAGTGTCATCTACGTAACGTACATACGTACGATAGAATCGGTTTAAGTGTTTTATTATAATGTGTAATACTCGCGAAAACCTAAAACATTACAATTTATTTATTTATTTAAAATCTAAACCAGAGGGATGGGCAGCAGCGTCCCTTCTGTGAAACGGTAGCCATACTGCGCTCACCAACCTTCCTGCCAGAATGCTGACACAGTTGTGAAAATCTATGGGGGGGGGCCTTTGTTCAGCAGTGGACGTATAAATGGCCGATATGATGATGGTGATGATGATTTAGAAAGGTAAATACCAATTATATAGACAATAGTTTTCTGTAAAACAGCATTGTAAAAACCAACAAGAATGATCACCTAGATTAGAATCTTTAATATTACTGAGCGCATTCTCTTGAGTCATGTTTTCACTTAGTCCATTTAGATAAAAATCAGTACAAGAATCAGCTTAATGGTTATTGAAAACTCGATTAATATGAGCCGAAACAATTTGCAAGTTAAAGTAAGAAACGGTGTAGCTACGCCAAGAGGTTATTAGGATTTTATTGTCGCTAATGAATCGTTTTACCTTTGAATCAGTTACGCCTCGTTTTGAAGCCCATTTTCGTTTCAATTTTGTATCCATGGCAATCTCAGAACAAGTATACAAGCTGCGCGTAATGCTGGTAATTTGTTTTCTGCATAAATAGAAATACAATGTAAAGGTTTGGTACACAAACACACACAATAATCGGGGATTTCCGGAACAAAAAACCTCTAAATCCACTTTATGACTTTATTCCCGTTTGTCCTATTAATAATACTCTTGTACTACATTTAATTGTACTCTTGCATACCACAGTAAACTCTTGAAAAAACTCTGATAAAAATGTGCTGAAAAAGACTCCAAAGATGGGGGCAGCCGGTACAAAATCTGACCAATAAATGTATTTTAATCAGAACATCTCAGATTTTTCTTTTCTGATTAGGTATCGATAAAACCTATATATACATTATTAAAGGTTATTTTTCTTTCAAATTGTTTACCCACCAATGTTCGGTATCTAGTTTTTGTCATGGTATTTCTAGTTTTATAGGTATTAGCAACACTAGTGTTTTAATAGCAACATTTTATTGTGTTGATTGACGCGTTTCACAAACGCTTTATTGACAACTAGACAGTTAAAAATTAAATGTGAAAATAGCAGAATATTAAACCGACAAAAGTAGATATCATAGTATAGATAGTCATCTATATCTTTAATCAAAAAGAAAACTTTTTTGCCTACAGCTGTAAAAGATCACAAAGTTGAGAATGAAGGTAGACCCGACCTCAACTTACTATAAATAGATAATAAATTTAAATGCATAAATCTAAATAAATTGTAAAAATAATTAATTAATGACATTATTATATATTATTATTAAATTAAATTAAACGTTTATTAGGAACAATTGGAATTATTATAAGGATTAATACATATTATATGACACTTGTGATAAATAAGTTTTGTGTGTAACTAACCTTCAGTGTATGCTGTGTTCTCTTATAAGTAATGAGACACTTAATTTTAAGTTATAAAATGTAAGATGTTCATGTGTTAGTGTACTTATTGTTAGAGATCCAAATAAATAAATAAATAAAAATAAATAAATATTACAGAAACGTTTGAACAAAAACGACAAATCGCCGCTGCGCCAACCAAAAGCGCTGTGTTTTTTTTTTTTTTGTTCGAAATAGGTTCTTCGTGCAATTATCCATTATTTTCGTAAATGAAATGTTGTCGATGAAAAGAAAAATAATTATATAATGGTTAAATTCGATAATTTTTATATTTAAGCGTTGAGGAATCTATTCATACTAGATTTTTTTTGAAAGCCCTTCGTATTTGCATGTCTATGTTTATCAAAAGCATGACGATTCTTTATAAATAAAAACAAAATGAAATGTCGGCTTTTCGGCTACCCAAGCCTTCGCGGCCGCCCATTACGCCTCTCAGGCCCCTCCCACGTCCCAACGACTCAGCCCTCAAAGGCCATCGCCGTGGAACGCGCTGAATCACCAGCAAGCGTTCCCCGCCCTGAGGCCTAGTTTACTGACCCAACAGGCGACCCAAGCGTCAGCGATTCCCTCGCTGATGACCGCCCCCCATACGGCACCGTACCTTCCCGTGCCGTACAACCAACCCGCACCACAAGTGCACTCTCAGAGGGCCGCCCCTCCCTCACCCCTTCTCAAAACTGACGACCTCTCAGTTTGCCTCGGTCTTCTCAACTCTGTCGACCCGAACAGAGTCGCCCAAATGGCCGCAGCCATTAGGGCAAACCAGGGCCAATACGGCCTCATGCTAGTTCTCAGCGACTTCGCTGATGTTTCATCCGCCCTCCTCTCCTACCGCGTTCATCCGTAATGGATTCACAAAGCAGGTGCAGAATAAAACCCCGATCCCTTAAAATAGGCATCTTCAATGCCAACAGCATTAATGGCCAAAAAGACGAAATCGCCTTATTCCTCCGCGACCACCTTATTGACATTATGTTGATACAAGAGTCCTTTTTGAAACCCTCTCACAGGAACCCTAGAATTGCAAACTATGATATAGTGCGCAACGATAGGACCCACTCCCGTGGAGGAGGCACTCTTATCTACTATAAGAGATCCCTTTATTGCATGCCCCTAGATACCCCGTCCCTTTCCAATCTAGAGGCATCTGTGTGCAGAATAGGCATGACAGGTCATCAACCGATCACTATAGTGTCGGCTTACCAATCCCCCAATGCCCAAGACGATCCAATCCAATCGGATCTCGAAGCACTCTTCGATCTAGGCGACTCCGTCATAGTGGCGGGAGATCTCAATGCCAAACATGAGTCTTGGAACTGCCTCACCCACAACCACAGAGGAAGTAAATTATACTCCCTCAGTAACCTCCTCAATTTTGACATCATCGCCCCGATGTATCCCACTCACTACCCCAGCAATGTTAATCATCGCCCGGATATACTCGACATAGCACTTCTAATGAATATCAACCTCAAGTTGCATTCCATTGAAGTACTACAAGAGCTAGACTCCGATCACCGTCCTGTGATCCTTCACCTCACCTCCCGCTTTGGCCCCACGGACACAGGGCTACCCCCTCAGACCATTGTGACGACGGACTGGAGGAAAGTTAGGCAACGCCTCAACGACCCCTCGTCCGCTCAGTTAGATAGAATTCCCGAATGCATAACGTCAGTCGCAGACACGCTAGGCGCGATCGACTCCCTCACCGGGCATGTACAGTCCGTCGTGGACGAGTGTTCACGGCGAGTTCCTGCGATGGAAGACCATCGCATGAAACTCCCTGACGATGTACGTGCACTGATGACGGAGAAGAACGCAGCCCTTAGAGCGTACTCATCTTTTCCCAGCGAACCCAATCGCCTCTTTATGCGCCACCTGCAGCGTGCTGTCAAGGAACGTATCAAGGAGTGCCGAGAGGCTAACTGGGATAAGATGTTGGGCGACTTAGAGCCAACCCACCTTGCGTTCTGGCATCTGCAACGGAAACTCAAATCCGAAACATCCAATGCTGTCCCCCCCCTCAACCGTCCCAACCAAAGGCCGGCCTTTGATGACGACGAAAAATCCGAATGCCTAGCTGACAGTCTAGAAGCGCAATGTTCCCCAAGCACTCTACCTGTAGACCAAGCTCACCTCAAAAAGGTTGACGCTGAAGTCGAACGTAGAGCAGCTATTCCGCCTGCCGAGGACCCTGACGACCCCCTCCCTCCGGTCACGGCAGACGAGGTCAGAAATCTCGTGAAAAAGATTCACCCTCGCAAAGCCCCCGGCTCTGACGGTATCACCAACAAGGTGATTAAACTCTTCCCCGAACGTCTTATCGCCTTAATGACCGTCATCTTCAATGCGGCATTAAACAATAACCTATTTCCGCATACGTGGAAACAGGCCACCGTTATCGGTATTCCCAAACCCGGTAAGCCCAAGTGCGAGCCTTCCAGCTATCGCCCCATAAGCCTTCTCAATTCTCTTGCGAAGATTTATGAGCGGATTATCTATTCCCGATTAAAGGATTATGCCGATTCCAAGAAACTCATTCCCGACGAACAGTTTGGTTTTAGAACCAAACACTCGTGTGTACAACAAGTCCACCGACTAGTTGAACACATCACGTTCGGATTCTCACGCGGCCTGATGACGGGAGTCCTCTTTTTCGATGTTGCGAAAGCATTTGACAAAGTCTGGCACAATGGCTTATTATATAAGTTGTACCAACTCGGAGTGCCTGACCGTCTCGTTCTCATCATACGAGACTTCTTGTCAAATCGCAGTTTCCGATATCGAATCACGGGCGCTCTCTCTTCCCCCCACCCCATTAGAGCCGGAGTTCCACAAGGATCCGTGCTAGCCCCATTATTGTTCACACTGTACACCAGTGACCTCCCCAAAAGACCTGCTAATACGACCCAATTAGCACTGTTCGCAGATGACACGGCCATATTCTACTCTGGTAGCAGTCCCGATAGTATAACTAAGATCCTCCAAACCACAGCCAACGTCTACGGTAAATGGTTTAGGAAATGGCGGATCGAAGTTAACCCTATCAAAAGTAAAGCCGTCCTATTTTGCAAATTAGGCGACGACCACCCACGCTTCAGGGAGATCTCGATGCTGGGCCAATCGGTTCCTTGGGAACCGCACGCCAAGTATCTTGGAGTCACCCTAGACAAAAAACTGACCTTCATTCCCCACACAAAGATGGTGCGTGCCCGCGCTGCCTTTGTGCTCGGTCGCCTTCACTATATTCTGAACGCTCGTAGTAGATTATCCCTTAGAAATAAGGTGAGAATTTACACCACATGCATTCGACCCATCATGACCTATGCCAGCCCAGTGTTCGCACACGCCGAATCATACCCACTCCGTAGATTAGAAACCCTCCAAACCCGTTTCATGCGCAAGGCCACCGGAGCGCCTCTGTACATGCGAAACGACCAACTCCATTTCGACCTTAACTTGCCGACCATCAGGCAATTTATGAAACAAGCGTCCAAACGCTATCTCGATTCTGCCCTGTCCCACCCAAATCCCCTTGTGGTATCAGCCGCCGACTACGAACCCTCCCGTATCAGTAGAGTACGCCGCCCGAGGCACGTTCTGGTCGATCCAGACGATAAAATCACGTTAGATCACATGAAGAGACTCGCGTTGTCTCGTTCACTGAACACCCGACCGTTGTACCGCCCTCGCCGCCGAGGATGCCCGCCTCACCGACGTCGCGGAGGCCTATCGCCGCGTCACCTTCCCGTTCAAGTTAGCACTTCTCCCTCCCGTCTCTTGCTCGCGCCGGCCCGTGCCGAGCCTGTAGCTTTAAATGTCCCTTAATACAATTTAAATAATACCGATCCAGCTGTCCCCAAAACAATAGCTTGATATCCCCAGCAACGCCCTAAGCCGAGGTCCGTGTCCCGCAGGGGGCGCCCTTAGCGAAAGTTGCTTAGTTTTTAATAATTAATTTAAGCCTGGCTGGAGGCCTCTTTTGGCTTCGCCAGCAAATGACCGGTTAAGCAACCACATTTCCCAGAAATGTATGCGAGAAGCCCAACAAAAAAAAAAAAAAAAAAAAAAAAAAAAAAAAAAAAAAAAAAAAAAAAAAAAAAAAATGTCGGCTTTTGTTGTAGAGCTCTGTACTTGTTATTTGAATTGTACATACCTACAATTGTGTACCTTTTTATTTTTCCATGATGTCGAGCTTGTTCTATGATTTATTTAAAGCGAATTTGAATGCTCTTAATTTCTATCACTTCCCTTCGCTTCGTTCGAGTTATTCAGCTTTTAAGAAAATGCCTAAAGAAATTAAAATTTGCGTGGTATCATTCGGATATTGATATACAACTATTAGCGATAAAAATCAATCTCTTTGGATACACAGCTTGACCTGCATCCAACCCGATATTTAAAGTTTCGAACGATGTTACGAAAATTATAGATGATATTATTGATGATGCAATGAATAACTTTCAGTTTCCAAATATAATGCAACGTAACAATGGTTCGTTTGCTAATGTCGGTTACAATTATAAAGGGCAGAAGGGCCAGATGACAGCCGGTGGTTTATGATAGGAATGAAACTAATCTATCTAAAAGTATGCATCAGAAAGTTTGTTTTATAAAGGTTACTCTTAGCTTGGGATATTCCGTTTCCCGTACCTATCTAATTTGGGTAGGAAAGTGCTGGTTTTAGATAGCCATTTATTTATACATGTATAAATAGTTATCTAATTAATTATATTATTTTTTAAATAAATAAAATTAGAGTTGGGTAATCATTTGATCGTTTTAAATGCGAATCTGCGATCGAATCGGTTAAATGTAATTTTCCGAAATCCGGTGTTCGATGTAGATCTTTTTTTGCTTTGCTAGCGATCATGTTTTTTATACCCGAAATTGTACTTACATTTTGAATCTAAACTTCGTAAATTAGTTCTAGTTTATTTAGTTTAATTTACAAAAATCTTGTAAGTCATTAGCCTTTTTTAGTGCAAATATGTATTCTTTGTTTTATCAATCTTATATTCATGGGGCTTATGGGTGAAATGTAAACGGTACGGTAAATATACTACGTATACGAATAATATTATAGTGCCTCTTTGGAGTACTGGGTATATGAGAAAATTTACTATTCAAACGCATAATGTACTACACATTATGCGTTTGAATAGTAAATTTTTTATTATTGTCGAAAGGCAGAAAGTTGTCTGCGTTTTCTATACAGACGACGATTTGTTCTCCCAGTGCTTAATCTTACATAATTAGCGACTTCATGTTCGCCCAATCGATGCCGTGAGAGAGAATTTTCTCGAAAGCCCATAAACGTCTATTATTTATATTATAAATCAGATAATCCATTGGATTGTTCGACATTTCGGAGTTCGCACGGCGCAACCTCCATTATGGCTCCGGAGAGTTGGGTTACGTAAGTGTCGGGCACTACCATTTTTTCCAACGTTAGAGATGGTAAAAAAAGTAATGCATAGGCATTAGCCATGCTTCCATGTAGCCGTTCACTTTGAATGGTATCTTATTGCGGATCGAACGAATAGAAAATTATATAAATTGCTTCTCGTAGTACGCGGCCCCTCGCCCTGTTATGGGCAGTTCGTGAACAATTACTAGCGCTAAGAAGAAAATATATGTATTTTTTCCTGTGATTGACGTGGTCTGTTTATGCATGATGTAGAATGATACGTGTACAGTCAACTCCAAAAATTCCTAGGCAATTTAGATTTAAAAGTATATTTTAATTTTATTTTATATTGCTTCTTAAAATCTTTTTTGGATTCACTATGTTCATCTTTTTAGAGTAGGGTTTCCTTGTAGAGAAATTAACCTTTGGAGTGAGTTAGCTTTTGTCTCTAACCTGGGAAAGTTGTGATAATACTGTCCTTGATTGTTGTAGACTATCAGCCTTTCCCTGGGATTTGCCAATCTCTGAAAGTTAAATCAGTTTTGCCCTTTCAAACATAGTACAGTTTCCATCGATCATCTGTTTTCATTACACATGTTAATTAGCTAGTTACCTCAGGTTCTGTTTCTATTTATGTATCTTTGTATGACACTGCCTGCTTAATAATAGATGAAATAACGTTATTAGCATCAAAAGCTTCCGCAAATTGCGTGTTCGTGTGAAATTCTCATTACAACCTTCTACGCGTTAAGAATAAATCCTTCCACCTGTTGACTCTAGGTACCTATTACTGCATCTTGGATCCTATACTAATGCTTGCATCTTATTGACATATTTGTACGTTATATTAATAATATCATGAATAGATAGCTTTTCTTTTTATAATTCTGTAGATTTTAGCGTGTTAAATTGGTATTGAATGATATCCATTACTCGAGGAGTCTTAAAACAGGTCTCCAAGCTATGACCGTGTAGCATTTTCGACCAAATTTCTCTTTTCAAAGTCTAATATTAGCCGATATAGCAACAGATGCGTTAAATTCAATGTTTCTACACCGTGTTTAAGAATAGGGGTTCGAGTCGGAGGATAGCTGCACACACGCACATTAATCAGCGGCTCAATGGGCATGTTACAGACAATTAATGTTCGATAAGTCATCGCTAGCCTGTTGCGAGTCCACAATAATTTACCCCTTACTATTACTACTAGATATTAGATATCGCTGCAATTTCACATGTGCATATTCGAAAGCGGGATTTAATAAGACCTATATAAACGGGAGCGGAGATAGTGTTTTAAAGGTTCCTTTAATAGAGTTAACAAGTGCTAACAGTTGTTAACGTAGACAAGGTATTATTATTTAAATACCATGTGTTATACTGTTGTAAATACGTATTGTAAAGGAGTTTTCGTTTTTAATCTTGGAATGCAACGTTTATTTATTCGCTTTTATTTGTAAGAAAATTGTTTTTAATACAATACAACATTCTTTACTAAACTCTACACCAGAAGCAAATAACGTTGCACTTCACACAAACAACCATGTACATACCTACAATAAATTACTGATGGTCTTATAAGCATCAGCGAACTTTTTCTAACATAGCTCTAGAATTGATAAGAAATATTAAACAGTGTAGTTTGCACATTCATAAAAATTAACACATTAAACTATAAATCTCATATTTATAATATCTCGTTGCAGACCAAATTAAAATAAAGAGATGAGAGCTCGCTTTTTTTGGAAGGTCAGAATATTATTAAAGAAATGAATGTTGTGAGTTTGGATGATTTAGAATTTAGATCTATCGTCGTTATTACATTATGTAGAGGATCATAATATGAGATTAATAGAAATGTGTGGAAATGTTCACCAAATGTGCTCCAAAGTTCTGACTTCAAAAAAGGACATTTGTGTCCGAATTGAATATATGAACCTATTTATTATATGAAAAAAGCTACCTCAAGATTAATTCCATAATTTGGTCAGAATCTAAACAAGGGCTCCGGAGGTGTATGTTGAAACCCGTCAACAGGGAGTACCCGTGAAAGGGCAGTATCTGCGGCCATACATTGTCTGCTTAAGAAGCAACAAGCAAGAAAAATTACTCTCTGTGCCCTTAATGACGACTAAATTCGACTGAAATTAAACTAATTAAAGTAACGGAGACTTAGAATTGATTAGTAACCAAAAACATTTTGTAGTTGTACCTAATATTAAGCGCTTCATTTCTTCGTTTCATTCAGTCAGATATGCTCAAACAATCTAAAATAGTCTTTCACGAATTATTATTAAGTATTTGTCTGACTATTGTTGTCGACAATAATGTTTTTACGTGACCTACAGACGACAGTGTTTTTCAACTGTTGATTTTACTACTTTACTACTATTATTATCGGGCAATATCTTGCCGTGTGGTGCCGGCTCATTGCCGTGTGGTGCCGGCTCAGAATACCACCACCCCATCTCCTCCCATGGGTGTCGTAAAAGTCGACTAAGGGATTAGCTGGAGGATGGGCAGCAGCGTCCTTCAAGTACATTAACAACTCAACTGCGATCGCCAACCCGTCTGCCAAGCGAGGCGATTATGGCAAAACCCCCCAATGAGCCCACAACACACCCATATCGGTCGTTGTTATGATCTTTGGGGGAGGCCTGTGTCCAGCAGTGGACTTCATTCGGCCGAAATGATGAATATCTGCTGCTTGATCAGAACATGGAGCCAAGTATTTCGAGACAAAATTGGTAAGGCTCTGCAGATGTAAAGTAAAATTTCGGAAATAATATCATAGTAGTAGTTAACTTGTCTGGTACACAATTGTAATAATAATTGAATTAATTATTCATTTGGGTAAATCTAAATACCTTTTGCAACAAAATAAAAACGTTTGTGTTAGTGTCAATGTCACTTGCCCTCTCAGCGAGTCAGCGCTTTCTGTCGCTTTGGCGTTCATACATCAGTTTGCAACAAAAATTTATATCCTCTGGATATTATCCACAGATTCACACAGAATTCGTCCAAATATGGGGCCGGGAGATATCGAAAATAAAGTCGTGATACCACTTTTTAAAATCATTCCGGGATTGTAAAGTGTCCGTTCGATTTTAAAATTTAATATTTAAAGTATTAAAATAACTAGAAATTATTGTATAGGTTGCATACGTGTTGATCAAATACAAATACGAGTATACAAATACAAAAATGTTAAGACTGAGGAGCGGTGAGCTGGTAAAGAAACTGTCTTAGGTTTTCACGATTATTACGCATTATAATCAAACAGTTTTTAACGGACTACACTGCGTATATGATAGATTTGGCTTGAAGTAGGTTTTTATAGAAGATTGCTTCAAGATATGGCCAAAGTAGTCGGTGACTCCCTCAATGAATGGTAAAACAGCATGTCATCTATCAACCTTGGTGGGTTTCGGGCGGCTTCTGCGACGGGGATATGGCGCTCTCAAATTGTTATTTTGAATTTGCTTCATGTGGTTAAGCTCCCCTACCAGATGGTTAGCGTCGCAGATGCCGTGTGTTCTCTATAACAAAGGTTAGGTTAGGGGGGGTAGCTAACTCACAAGGATGGTGTTGAGATTCAGCGCTAAGGTTTCTGTACCTGTTTGGGTAGGCTTTCTATACACGGTATGACTATCAGAATGATCAGGATAATGAGATGAGATCCATAATGAGAAGTATGTCAAGAAAGGCCAAGGATTTCAAAGGATCTAAGGTTCAGTTTACCATGGAGTTGGAGTATCACAAATCCTTTTTTTCCTAATTTTAACAGAGGTGATGGTTGGCTGGTACCACTAGTTTGGAATCTGGTTATTAAAATATTAAAGCCCCAAACAACACCAGAACTACAAGATCCATTTTTGAATCGTTTTCTCCGGTAAAATTACTTTTTTAATTCTGTATCAACGCGTGTCATCTGTCATCCTGCGACCACGAACCCTGTAAAATGTTCGAAACGTCAGGAAAAGCAAAAATATGTAATACACGCAATGTAATCCGCTTAAAATTGTTTTATTATAATGGTAATGAAACTCCTCAGCGGGTAGAGCTACATACGTTACTATTAAAACCTTCGATTTATTTATCTACCATTTTCTGATAAGAGTAGCCTTTTTAGTACACCGATATTTGTTGAATGTAAAATGGAGAAATAAATTAAACGAAAAAAGCACTGAATAGAATAAATAATGAAATAAATATCGTTTATAAATAAATTATGTTCACAGTTTTTTAGCGGCTGCCAAATGACACTTTAACGAAAAATTGAAATCGATATGATACTGAGGTCCTCCTCTTCCTACTCCATTACTTTATTGTTTTCAATGGTTTTTGGAGTCGGTTCATACTTTTTCCTTTCGCCCTTTCTCATTGAAACTTGATGAACAAGATAAGCGTATCTCGTGCGACAAAGTGCTCTGTGGAGTCGACGACCATGTCATCATTATGTACACGGTAGACGTTTTTCATTAGGTTTCTGGCGTATACCGAAAACAAACACCCCATTAAATCAAGAATCCAACGTTGTGGTTGTATTACATTTCATCGAAACGCAACAGATTATTAATCGATATCAAATAGCATTAATTACATCAAGTGAAACCGTCGATAGTTAATAAAGAGGGCTAAGATTATGTTGAAAATAAACGAGTTAAACAAACGCTTTGACAGCACAATTCGATTGATATGACAGGTGAAATGTGCTTAATGAAACTCTTACATTCTCTGCTTTATATTGAATTAATAAATGCAGGTATCTTTTATTTTTAAAGAGCTCAGTCGTATATTTTTCTAGATGTTTTATGTTAAAAGATTGATAAGATAGGTATAAGATATACGAACATGCTATGTTTTAACGGTCGATGTTTCCAATTGGTATCCGGATTAAGAATATAGCACCACTCCATTTCCTCTTGTGGATGTCGTAAATGGCGATTAAGGTACTCTAAACCAGCAGCATATGTGGAACAGTATTACAATACAATATTTTTGCCCTACCTAACTAAACCACCCAACCGTAAAGATAATTTAAGTCGAACCTAAAGTCAATAAACAAGATCAGTTTCTTAGTTCCGGTTTCCATTGACGCATTTGTTTCCGATTTCATCGAGAGGATAATCCGATTACGAGAGGATCTATATAATAATGTACATAAAGAGTATCCAGTGGCTTTATTTAGATTAATTCAGTTTGATTAATGAAGAGTGCAGAGAAAGTTGGCCTGCCTCGCCTCGCCTCGCCTCGCCTTTGTTTCATACTGTGATTTGGGATTAGATTTACTTACATTCAGTTTCACCTCTTTGTCGATAATAGTTACAGTTATATAAGCGCGGCACTCGATTTATTTTTATTCTGTTGTCGTTGATGTTATGAGATTGCACAAGTGTCGAAATATTTGCTGTTGTAGATTAGGTGCTTAATTAAGTTGTTTTATGTGATGTAAATTTTAAAATAACAAAATCCTTAGTACCAAAAGTGTTACGTAATTTATAAAAGTAATATTTTCATTGAATTACCAAAGAGGTTAATTGTAGTCAATTTCTTATAAAACTGGCAACATGACTTGAGAGACTTGAATGAGGACGTCTAGACAAAGGTTTTTGAACAGACAAAGGTTTTTCGCGAAGTTTATAAGTAGGATTAAAGGCTGTTTTGTGTCTGTGTAATTTATAACATTGAAAGTAGCAGCACTTTGCCGCATGTGGGTCACTGTACCGCACTTTACAACCATTTATGAAAAGTATATTTTAGAAAAACCATGATGAGTGTGAATCCCATCGCTTTTGTAGGTTCTGTATATCTATAAATAGTTGGTAAAACATTCTAGTCGTAATGTTTTTATTGTTATTGTATGCTGTAAGACAAATTATCGGAGGGATCAGTTTCCTATCGTTAAAATAGATTTTAATAATATCACTTTACATTTTGCAGGTAGTTGTTCCGGGTCTGGGTGTATTTTGTGTGGAACTTATGTATGTAAACGCACCCACGACAGGAGAAATCCTTTTTTTTTTTTTTTATTGGTGCCCAGTGGAAATTCTTCATGAACTTCCTTCGCCCCGGGGAAGGACGAAGGGGTATGCCGGACTCCTACCGGCTAAAACCACTGGAGCGGTCATCTTCGGCACTTAAGGGAGGCTCCAGGTCCTCGTATGATCACACTGGAGCCGACGACAGGAGAAATCCTAGTGGGAGCAAAGTTTAAAAAAAAAAAGAAAATTGCATTTTTACAGGGCCCTGTTATAATATATAGAATTTAAAGGCCGAACTCTCCGATTTCTTAAATTAATAGGTTTTTCTCTGTGAGTCTACAAATCATTTTCAGTCAGTGCATTGATCTTAGCAACGACAACCTCAGCACATCACTAGCTTTCCCTGTCGTAAAAGTCAACAAAAAAGTTGTACAAGGTGGATGGGCAGCACCAGCTACGTGTGGAAATAACCACTTACAGGGAACATCGTACTGCACGCGTAGCCAACGGCTCCCAGCGACCTTCACCAGATCATCCGATCATCTCGTTGGCGGCCATCCTACGCTGAATTTTCCGGTGCACGGTCTCCACAGAGTCTCAACAGAGTTTCCCAACAGGTGGGGCTTAGAATGAGCATGGGTACGCGAACGAAAGTTATGTCAAATGCCTATCCCAATATCCGTTGGTAGCTCTGTACTCGAAGTTGTTGTGAGACGAGTGTCTACCTGGGACAAATTGTCTAGTTAAATAGGCGCAACTTCGAAAAAAGGTCAATCGTCGAATCCCACTGGCATCATTTTGTCGACAATACCGCAATGCCTCAAGACGAAAGTCTTTAACCAGTGTGTGTTACCAGCGATGATATATGGCTCTTAATAATGTTGAATATCAACTCCCTCTCTTCTTCTTTGTAGAAGTTAGTAGAAGTAGAAGTTAGTAGAAGTAGTAGAAGTTAGTTAAGTAGTTTCTTGTTTGTTTGTGTCTTCTTCCTCTTTGTTTGTCTTTCTTTCCGTCCAATTGATCCCTTACATTTTTCTCCAGCTTCCCATTTTATTTAACGGCACGGTTGGCGTAGTGACTAAGAGATTAACTTCTGCGCTACGCGTCATGGGTTCGATACCCGCACGGAACAAATATTTGTATGGTCTATAGATTGTAGTTTCGAATCTGGGTGTTTATGCATACAAGATATGTCAATAAACTCTAACCACGATACAGGAGAATGACAGGGACGTCGTCAAAAAGGTTTAACAAAAAAAAGTAATGAGGCTTCATTCAAATCTTACCCTATTTTGCTTTGTTAGTATTCGAGCTTTGCATCCATCTATAGTAGGGCGTTTAAAAAATATATAAGATAATGAATTTAACTTTGACCTCGAATAACATGTCAATGAGTTGATTCTTCGAAAAATGATATCAGAACTTTTTTGTAGAGCGTTCAATTCTCTACAAAAACATTCAATGGGAATTGCAGAGCAAGATATGGCTCATTAGTTACAAAAATCTGAAAAATAATAATTTTTTCCTGTGTTATTCTTATGGGAAATTGAAAAGTGCGATGCGGACAACCTTAATACTAATATTAAGAGCTCATATTTTCAGAGGCCTATTTTGGCATCTAAACCAAACCTTTGAGCCTGGTACTGAGAAAAAATAGTTTTTTTTTAAATACCCTATACTATAGCCATCCAGATGTTTGAAGAAGCGTTTGCGGATATTTGTATTTTATTTTGTAGTGTGAAAAGGTTTGAATTTATTTTCATAAAATAGTAATGACTATACATCATTTGAGATCGGCAGTACACCTACAGTCTAATATGCATCCAAATACGTAAAACTGTTAAACAAAGCTTCTAGTTTTAGTTCTCTTAGACCACTATGTCATCCTACACTGCCATTTAAAAAGTCGTAAGTAGCATTACTTTTAATGTGTCTCTTTAATTTTAACCGAAGGATGGTTATGATCCGAACAATACATACAGCCAATAAAAATATAAACGATATTTTGAAATACCTTTATTAAATAAAAGTGTGAACAACGGCGATCATTTCTGCTCGTCAGAATGGAAACAATACCCAGATGTAGGAAAAAATATATGTCTCTACGTATAAGAAGGTCCAGGAATAGGCTTTCATTAGAGATAAGTGGAGAATCTTGCACCGACAATAGCGAAGCTCTTAAATTATGGAAGGAGAAAGACACATTTTTATTCTCGTGACTTCTATCAGATAGCTATCATTGGCAGTTAATCTATCGGAGGCTACGTATTAACTAGTGTACCTACAGTAGACTAATAATATGTAATCTTAGGTTATATCTTAAGTTATATGTTTCATAGAAATGCTTAAGAATCGAAATTTTGCATGTCGATCAAACGGCGAAACATGCTGCACGCGTAATTCAAACATTGTTAACACCAACATTAATGTACTTTGACGTGTTTCTAGCAAATAAAGAATTATTATTATACTTACATTCAAATTTTGCGGTACTCTAAAAAGCGATAGTAATACGATGTCGTGTTAATGCATCACAATAGAGCACGTCGCGTCGCGTCGCCACGATCATTAGTGTCAGAGAGTCCGACCAACGACGCCCAATTTCATCATTATTTTTTATTTTAATCCACCCGTTATCATTAACTGTCATTTTGGGTCATTTCACGAACCGTTACATTTGCCTACGTTTGCGGTGTGCACGGCCAAAACGATTGCACTATTGTTTGCAGACTCATCTTTCTTTTGTTTTCTTTTGAACAAAATGATGCCAGATTTTGGAATAGATTTGCCATGGGTGTGTTTATGCGCACAAATCTCATATGCAATACTTGTCATTTCGGTCGAAAAACGTCCACTGCTGGAAAGCCTCAAGTCCAGGATCGCTACAATGACCGGTCTTGGTTTGTGTTGTATGTTCATCGGGGGGTTTTGCCATAATCGCAACCCTTGGCATGCGAGGCGATTGCAGTTGAGTTGTAAATCCAACTTTTACGACGCACACGGGATGAGTTTGGGTGGAATTATTCTTAGTTGGCACCACTCATACAGTACTATAACAAATTGACGGCACGGTTACAACCGGCTGCTGCGGGTTCAACTCCCGCACGGGACAAATATTTGTAGGTAGAATATCCAATATCTGGTCCTAATGTTGGATTCGAACGCGGGCCGGCTTTTGTGAGTTCACCTTCACATCTTACCGATTGCGCTATTTACTCCAATGTGTTGCTTTGAAGATGAGACATTTTTTGCGTAAATTGCTACATTTTTATAGCTTTACGTTAAAGACGAGAAATTGACATTAAAGTGTGGTCAACACTGGACCTGTCTTTGTAAGTAATTTTGATCCAAATTCAAATATTACTAACTACTTTATTATATAAGGTTGTGGAGTTAATCAACGTCAAAGTATAACTGACGATACGGTATTACTCGTATGTTTATAAATTTCGAGATAAAGAGAAAAATAAAGATATATAAATATGTGAGAAAAATTAAAATACTCGTTATGGAGCCTAGCATGTAGCGTACTATAGTTGACACACATTTTATCAATCAAACTGAAAACGATCCCCTAACGGCTATGCAATGTTTTTATCAAGTATTTTGTTGTTCGCAGTTAGCGAGTTAGATTCACGCGATAGGGTACGATTCGCCATATTTGGGCACAATCGTAATCGTTATAACTGAGTATTTTTCTGATAGAACAACTAAATGACACTGTACCTGACATGAGGAACCTAACCAAGGATCATCATTATTCAAAGCTTGCATGTTTGTGGTTATGTGGTGAGTTTACATATATAAACTTAGTCATATTTATTAAACACAAGCTGGCACCCGTGGTTTCAATTAAAGAAATCTGATTATTTATAAATAATTTAGATTACTTCAGTATAGACAGTTGACGTATAGAGTATATATATATTTTGGTTTTCATAGGTTTGATTGCTTTTGCGCGGAACGCTAATTACTTTTTAAAAATAAAAGTAAGTTACTCGTACTCTATACCTAAGTTACTCCTGATAACATCAGCTATAAAATATAAGCCTGTAAAAGTCCCGTCAAAATCGGTCCCGCCGTTTCAGAGATTAGCTGGAACGAAGAACATAAACACATACACAAACAATAAACACAATACAAACATAAACATAAAAAAAAAAATGTTATAAGTACCGTGTATACTTTTATATGTATTTAGTAAAAAGCTGTTATTTAGACATTACAAACAGACACTTAAATTTTATTTATTTGTGTAGATGATTCGAAAGAACGCGTCGTAAACGGTAGAACTAGTCGTTGTAAAACGTAACTTTTCCCACCAACATATCTGTCACTGTGGTGGTAGAGGTGTAATGACGGACGTTCGCCCTCAATGCGACATTTTTGATGAATCCATGCAATTAGAGTAAAACGCTGCTAAACAGTAATTTCGACGAATTTCCCGTGTTTAACGCGGCCTGTAACTTTCTTTTTGAGCGACGACGGTCAAGAGGTTAAATAGACTGTAAATACTGAAGCCAAATTGCGTTGTTTTTTATTCCAGAGACAATGGTATTATTACCCTTTTTATTTTATTTCTAAATACAATACAACAATGGAGGTAACATTGCAGTATTTTGGGATTTCGCGAGGGGTTTTCCGGGTATGATTTTATATATTTATATTTAACCGTGGGATAATTATTTACCGCATGTAGATCAGTTGTTATATTGATCAGTTGTCTTAAATTATGTAACATAACAAATAACAATTGTGTGTTCCAACAATCCTATGTTCGGTTTGTATACAATACTTATTTGTGACGTTTTGAGTTTTTGTTTCAACATTGAGTTAATTTGAGTTGAAAATATAAGTATAGGATTTTTGTTTATCGTGATCAAGTTGAGAATTATAGAAATAATTATTCCGTATACTAATTCTAGTCAGTTGGTAAGGTACTATTGCATGATTTAGGTGCGTGGTACTTTCAAGACACATTCAAGTGTCACAAACAGCAAGTTTGAATTGAATGCATGAGTGAAGATTTTCGCATCACTTTCGTAAACTAATAAGCAGAACTAAACGTTGAGTCATCGTGCCATTATAACAGATAGTTTAACTAACCAGTTAATTGGCAAGCCATTATAGCCCTTACTTTCTGTACTTCTAGGGTGATAACTGTGTGTTTGCATTTGGTTTAATTGAACTAATTGTGTTCGCGACCGTACGAGATAGTATTGAAAGGCGTCAGATACGAATGCTAATACTATTTTGAAAGCGAACAAGCGCATCGATTCCCTGTTCTGATTATGCTAAAAGATGACAACGATGACTTGTATAATCTTTGTTATAAATGATGTTTGAAATGTAATAAGACTGGTCTATAACGTATAAGTTAAAAGCACCATTGAATCGATAGGATGGGATAGATACAAGTAGGAGAATTTATCTACTATGCTGGTTTCTTTGGTAGCCGACTGAAGACTACATACATACAGGTCACGCTAATATGATGCGTGAATTGTAATGTATGGGACTCACTAAAACTAGTATTAGTAGCAATTGAGGAGTGCCCCTATCTTCCTTCTGGCTCCATCATCAAATCATTTCTATTATACCAAATTATTGTGCTGTTATCCGGTTTACATAAAGGTACTTGGAAAGTTTTAAATCGATACGACACATAGAAGTGGGTTAAACTTGACTTCTGAGATTTGGTTACATAGTCAATTACAAGGGAAGCATCTTAAAATAAATAAAACATCAGAACTTATAAAGAACAGAGAATAAAAGCATCTTAAAAATGCTGATTGCCAATCATCATCATACCAGCCAAAGCACGTCCACTGCTGAACAAAGGCCTTCCTCATAGATTTCCACCACGTGCTGTCACACGCCGCCAGCATTCAACGACTCCTAGCGATCTTCACCAGGTCATCTCTCCACCTCGTTGGAGCACGTCCCGCGCTGCGTTTTGTGGTGCGCAGTGTCCACTCGAGAACCTTTTTACCCCCACAGCCATCAGTTCTGCGAGCAATGTGCCCCACCCATTGCCACTTCAGTTTCCTAATTCTTTTAGCTAGTTATGTGGCTTTCCCCCGAGCGGAGAGGGTAGTGGGTGCATTACACCGGGTGGAGCACATTGCTCGTAGAACGGATGGCCGATGGGGCCGAAAGTTCTCCAGTGGCAACCGCGTACCGGAAGACGCAGCGTGGGCAGACCCCCCACGAGATGGACCTGGTGAAGGTTGCGGGAATCTGCTGGATGCGAGTACCGCAGATCCGGTCGTTGTGGCGATCTTTGGGGCGGCCTATGTTCAGCAGTGGACGTCTTTCGGCTGAAGTGACAATGATGATGATGTCGGCAACTTGAACTAAAGTTTTCTACGGATCTCCTCATTTCTGATTCAATCTCGTAGAGAAATACCAAGCATAGCTCACTCCATAGCTCGCTGAGTGACCTTAAACTTTCTTATGAGGCCCATTTTTTTTATATCGTGGCGAAATCCTCATGGACATCCTCCGCCTTGGGAAGGGCGAAGGGGCATGCCGGGCTCAAACCGGCTAAAATCCCACGGTGTCCTTCTTCTTAAATCTATCCGGGGGTGAGGTGTACGCTTTATCTGATAATGCAGATAGACCGCGCCCCCGGCAGGTATCGGCCCGTCATAGATTGACGGGCCCCTTCTCTGTGCGACCTTGTTGGTCGCACCTGCCCTACAAAGAAGCGCGCGTAGAACACGCGCATCGCCATCTCGAGCCTGTTTCTGTTCGGGCGACGGACCGTATGAGGCCCATAGTAAGTGCCATATGTCATCGCTGGTAACACACTGATTAAATACTCCCCAGTTCCTTTACCTAATACAGCTTATTTCTCGTCATAGGAATTGGCGTCGCACTTCTTGTGAACTCACACGAAGTGCGACGCCAAACTTGTCAGTGGCAGGTTTTTACTACAGTTCATTAAATCCAAACATCACCCTTTGACAGCTGTCATAGTCGTCAGTAGCTTTCAAAACGGCATCGTTTGGCGAACTGTAAGTTTTTTTTTTTTTTTTAAATTTTTTTTTATGTAGGGCTTCTCGCAGTAATCCCAAGGGGGATATATCTGCTTAACCGGGCAAATTGGCGAAGCATTAAGTAGCCTCCAGCCTATCTTTTCTTTATATTTAAGTAACTGCGCCTGAGGGCGTCCCCTGCGGGGCACGGACCTCGGCTCAGGGAGTTACTGGGACAGTAATAATCATAAGGGACTGCTGGATCAATGGTTAATTGGGGTTTAAAGGGATCTTTTGTTACTACTCGATTTCTCGGCACGGGCCGGCGCGAGCAAGGGTCGGGGGGGGCGACTTTAACGTTAATCGGGTGGTCGCGAATTTAGGCTTCCGCGACGGCGAAGCGGGCCCCGGCGGCGGGGTCGATATGTCGGTTTGTTTGTTGATGATTGAGACTGCGCGAGTCTCTTCATGTGAGCTACGTGATGGATAGTGATAAGATCATCGGGATCTTCTAGTGCGTGCCTTGGTCGACGGCATTTACTTATTTTAGAGGGCCTATAGTTAGCGGCCGCTACTACTAGGGGATTCGGGTGATGAAGGGCAGAGTCGAAAAAGCGTTTACTCGCTAATTTCATGAACTGCTTTATAGTGGGCAAGTTACCTGAACTTGGAACGGTGTGTAGTTGGATATTGCGCACATACCAGGGACTACCTGTGGCTTTGCGCATGAATCGGTTTTGGAGGACTTGGAGTTTCTTAATATGGGTGTGGGCAGCGTGTGAGAACACAACACTTGCGTAAGTGAAAATGGGCCTTATGCACGTTGTGTAAATACGCACCTTATAGTTAAGGGGTAATTTACTACGTGCATTTAACATAGGGTGAAGTCGTCCAAGTGCAAAAGCGGCGCGGGCTCGCACCGTCTTTATGTGCTCACGGAACGACAAGTTACGGTCTAGTGTAACACCTAAGTATTTGGCGTGGGGTAGCCAGGGAATGGGCTTATCAAACATCGTGATTTGTTTGAAGCGCATATGTTGGTCGCCGTGACGGGAAAAAAGTACGGCTGCGCTGTTTAAGGGATTAACCTCTATCCGCCATTTACTGAACCAGTTGGCCAGTGAATCGGCTGAGGCTTGGAGTTTGCGGGATATACTATCAGGGCTGGTACCTGAGTAGAATATTGCCGTATCGTCGGCGAATAAGGCCAGTTTTGGCTTGTTTATGAGTGGATTGGGGATGTCGCTGGTGTACAGCGTGAATAGGAGTGGGGCGAGAACCGTACCCTGCGGGACTCCGGATCTTATGGGGTGGGGGGTGGAAAGTGTTCCTTCTATGCGGTAGCGAAAACTACGATCCGACAAATAGTCTCGTAACTGTAAGTTATTTGTCCATCTGCTCTTAAATAACTATTTACACACATTATAAACGTAAATCGACCAATCAGTAAGCGGGTTGCGGTCGGGTGCGTTAGCGGATTGGCCTATTTTCATTTCTCGACCAAAGGCTCGAAACTTATAGTAAACAAAATTAGATGAGATAATCCGTACAGTAGACTCCTCCTCGTACACTTGCCGTGTGGTGCCGGCTAAGAATACCACCACCCCATCTCATCCCGTGGGTGTCGTGAAAGGAGACTATGGGATTAGCCGGAGGATGGGCAGTAGCGTCCTACGAGTACATTTATAACTTAACTGTGATCGCCAACCCATCTGCCAAGTGTGGCGATATGTCAAACCCCCCAATGGCACCACACAAAACCATACCGGTCGGTGTGGCAATCTTTGGGGGAGGCTTCTGTCCAGCAGTGGTTGTTTATCAGCTGAAATGATGATGATGATGACACTCCTCCGACGCTCATCATCATTATCATATCAGCCAAAGGACGTCCACAGCTGAACAGAAGCCTCCCCAGTCCCCCACTCGCCAGTACTCTTGGCAGGCGGGTTGGTAAGCGCAGTATAGCTACTGCTCCACTAAAGGGATGCTGCCGTTCGTCCCTCTAGTTTAGAGTTCTTCAGTCACCTAAAACGACATCCGCGGGAGGAGACGGAGCGTGGTGTCTTAATCCGCACACCACACGGAACGCTCATTTTTGATAGAAAGAGTTGTAAACGTTTGTTTCATAGTTAGAAATAAAAGGATAACATTAGTGAAAATTAATAGGGGTCTATTACATCACAGAAGGAACGATAAAACCCCATTAATCATTTCGAGAGATCGTGTTTGCCTACATACGTTCAGATCATGTACCGAAAATTTTTCCGTATATTTTTCAATAAAAAATTTCTATGAAATCCAGAATAATACATTTTTAAATTCATCGGAATCAAGTTTTTTTTTGTATGAGTGCATTTATTTTTCCTCTGTGAGCGCAGTCTACAATTGTGGAAATGATTTAAGCAGAGGAAATCAGGTTTTTGTTTTAATGACAATAGAATCCAACCAAATATTAGAGGTGTGCAATAATGGTACCTATACCGACAGATAATTCCGCTTCAACAACAATTCAAGCGAATTCGCCATTGCGTCTTACATTCATGTACATAATACTAACGGTATCAATATGCGGTCGCATACATCTAGATATAGGTAATTCGCGTGTGCCCGGTCCATTCGTTGTGCCTATATTCCCAATGCGCTATCTCCGTCGGTCGCTACGCTGTTTTCTAGTACAATCACAACCTCGAGTGGTCAGCTTAAAAAAATTGTCATTATCATTAGATATGCCGTGTGGTGCCGGCTACGAATAGCACCAACCCATCTCATCCCGTGGGTGTCGTAAAAGCCGACTAAGGGATTAGATGGAGGATGGGCAGCAGCGTCCTTCGAATACATTAACAACTCAACTTCGATCGCCAACCCGCCAGCCAAGCGTGGTGATTATGGCAAAACCCCCAATGAGCACACAACACGATATCGATCGTCGTGGTGATCTTTGAGGGAGGCCTGTGTCCAGCAGTGGACTTTATTCGGCCGAAATGACATTAGTCGTGTTTGCTTCATTTAACTGCAATATGGTTGAGCTGAACCTTGATGATGAGAGCATGACAGGAATGCTGATACAGTCGGCTGCTGCGCTCCGGGTCGTGGGTTCGATTCCCGCACGGAGCAAATATTTGTATGATCCGCAGGTAGTTGTTCCGGGTCTGGGTGTATTGTGTGTGGAATTTATGTCTGTAAACACACCCACGATTTCTTACAATTTTTTTTGATCACTCTATGTCTTATTTACACATAGAAGAAACAACATAAAAATAACAAAACGGATTAATTACTATTACTATAGGTATAAGTAAAGTAGGTAAGTGTGCATTAATATCAGAAATAGTATATAAATATATTTTGTATATAGACAATTAAATTCAATGTAGTGTAATAACTATAAAAATGATGACCCGAGCGTGCGCGCCTCAATTGACGAGACCAGATTCCATTTACTTTATGCACTTCACTCGGAGAGCACAGAGCGCAGAGCCGGTGGTGCATCAATGACGTTATGAAGCTGACATCTGTCACCATATTTTTCGGTGTGAGCATATCATAATTAGATTTGTAATAATTTCTAATAATTTTGTGTTCGTGTATCCCGAATGAACACTTTCCGTTGTTATTACAGTCCCTTGTTGACTAGATTATTGTTGTTAATTTGTATCGCCTCCGTTTATCAGTTTTGTATTTAAGACGCTGGCCGCTCACCCTATGTATTTTCTGTTATTAGTTTCCTTGTACACGTAATTGTTTTATTATTGTGTGTGTAATTTCTATTATTACTGTACTATAATACCATTATATTTCTATTTTTGAACGGGTATTAAGGAAAACAATTGTACTAATGTATGACGAAGGAAGTCCTGTATTCTGGTTATAGTCTCTGAGGTGGGAAAATAACACAGAGCGATGTTTAGGGGGCTTAAATTATTATTTATTTATTTTCTGATGTCAGAACGAAGCCCTTTATTGTTTGTGGCGATCGTACCAGCTGGAAAGTCAGTACGTTGCTGAGGAGAGGACATAAATATTAGAAAGAAAGAAAGAAGAAAGAAAAAGTTTTTATTTCTACGCGCAATTGACACACACAACACTTAACACAAGACTTAAAACTAGACTTTCTTCAGCCAAAATAATAATAACATTATAACAAAAACAGAACTATAAAAAATTGAAGCACGGATTATAAATAAACTTCTCAGTCCGTAAGAAATGAGATCTCTGATAATCCAGTTTATAAAGTTCAATGGTATATCTGTATTATCTGTGGTTGTGGTTTCTCGATGTAATAAAAAAAGAAAAGAAGTAGTATGTCTAAGTAATCTGTGCAACCAAACAATAACAAACAGGTTACAGTTATACACAACAAATGAAATAAATTATTGATGTACAAAGTTGTGCGTCGTATGTGCGCAGAAATGTAGGTAATTGCTCAGCATTATGCCGTGGCTCCGGACGAACCTAGAGCCAACATCCATTACTGTGGATGGTGAAGCTAATACCTGTGCCTTATTTATTTTCAAAGGAAAGACATGCATGTAGACAAGTAGGCGTGATTTGGTACTGAAAGATAAACTTCTTAACTAATTGTGTTGAATATGTATGCACTATTACAATAATGTTGCATTACGGATCATTCAATTTACTGTATACCGCTGGATTTTTGTGATGGGATTATAGGGCCACATCCAAAATACTATATACGATAATATATACGGTACTAGTGATGCTTAACGAATATTTTGGGAATAACTGGATCGGGACTCATGGTGCTGTGAGCTGGCTGGCAAGATTACCTGATCTTACTCCATTGGACTATTTCCTATGGGGTTACATTAAGAATGAAAAGTAATTAAACCCGTGACGACACAGTTGAGAGTTCAAAGCTCATTAGTGGACATTATATCGAGGATGGCTGGATGGACCATATTGTTGTATGGAATGCAGTAAAATATTGAAGAAGTCGCATAAATTTATGTATTGAAGCCAATGGTTATCATTTTGAATAGCTAATTAGATAATATTAAAAAAATAACTTTATATTTGATATGACATTGTAAAGATGACCGACCCATTTCTTTTAATTTAAAAATATATTCCTATGCGAGTGTTGATCCTTATTAGCAACAAAACTCGTTACTGTAATAATACAGGTTGGTATAATTATAAATAAATAAAGTTTAAAAATCAGTAAAAAAAAAACTAGCTTGTGTAGATAACAGAAATAAATAGTAGAAAATAATTTTCAATAAGTTTAAAATTACAATAGAGTGATAAACAAAATAAAAAATAAAAAATGTAAAAAAGCTTGGGGTGCTTGATGGGTAAATATTTGTAAAAGTAGCGTCATCATAAAAATATCTGAAACAAATTTTTTTTTTTTTAAATTACGTCTAACTACAAAAACGTGTTTCTTTTAGTTTTGCTCATGTCCATGTTGCCTGACCGTAGTCTCAATAACTCCAGGTGGTAATTATTTATCCAAGCATCTTCCTTTCGACGTTTAAGTAAACAAATTCTCCCTCCATTACGGATAAAATCATCTGAAGAATGAGACACTATTCGAGTCTCATCGCACTCTTGCCGCGGAAAATTGACTCGACATCATATGGAGGTATTATTTTTGTGCAAGTTTGTGTATGTCGTTGAATTTATAAATTTTTTCGGGTATCAGAGATGAAAAAATCGCTACTCCTGAGGATCCTGGCAAGGATAATGGAACAAACTATATGAATTATTGTATTGTCATCAGTCCTTGATAAGAGTGCGAAGTTTCAAATCAATCCGACGTTTTGAAGTGGGTGAAAATCGAGTTCAAAAATTCAGTAACATAGATTCATAGATACATACCAAGCGTGTTAAAAATCAATCGGGTCTTATACCCGAAAAAAAAACCTTTTTTTTCTGTTCCATAGAAAATAAAGGTTTTTGTGTTTTATTATAAATCGAGTTCATAACTCCTTACACCACTTTTCTCTATTTCTCATAGTTTCAGATTCCATAGCTATACGTTCCAATTTAAAAATTCACCCTATATAGTAGTTGCAGTACTAGCTTTCGTGTCACCATCCATATTTTATGATAAAATTACATTATAGATGTTTTGCGCTCTAATAAAAAGTGTATAATGTTTAAGAAAATAATAACGGCAATAAATTGCAGAGACGATAATTATCTACACCATTACAAGGGCGTATCGTTAAAACTTACAGCCGGCGCGTGCGCAGCTTTACCTTGCCTTTCTTTAGTGCAAGTCGAAGCCGAACTCGATCAATAAAAATAAAAATAAAAATAAAATAAAAAAATATCCATGGTTTAATGCTATTATACTTTCTAGGTATTACTTGAGTGAAAGTGTTTTTCCTTATTGCATATTGTAGCGAATGTATGAAATACTGCAAAGACAAATTTGCATCGTTTGAGAAGTAAACGGGGTCAAAATTAATACCGCGTATGTCAATTTCAAGGTCTTTCATATTGACTTTAGTATAGCTACGCTTGCAGTTTTTTCTAGGAATATATGTTTGTAATGTAATTAAAACAGCTTGATGATCAGTAAGCGATGAATTAGTCACCAATGTTTTGGTTGGTTTTTTCGATTTTATAATGATATGGTCCAAGCATGAGCCGCTCTGGTGCGTGGGGTGATAATGAGCCGGTAAAAGTCCATGAAATGTGCAAATATTTAGGTAGCTATGTGCATGACTATCGGTTCTCCCGGAAGCAATGTTAATGTTAATATCGCCCAAAAGTATTATGTTTTTAAAGGATGATATTTCTTTTAAATTTATGTCAAGCGAGTCCAAAAATCTGTCAATATTTTGGGATGGAGGCCTATAAATTGCTATAATTACTGTATCGGGAATAATTTTAATTATTAAGCAATTAAATAATAATAAATCAATGTATCACTTTATGCTTTTCAGCGCGAGCTATTTAAATTTTACGAGTTACTACAATTTTTGGCATATAACTTGATAAGAAGTTAACAAAATACACTTTTGTCCTTCCCATCGTATTTGTTATAAGTCATTAGAAATAAACTACAAAGATAGGTAGTAATTTCTAAAGATATGTATATATAATCTGTAGAAAAAAAATATATATAAAACTATGAAAAATTATGATAAAGCTTTCAGTTTTAACAAAATAATTAACTAATAGTTTTTGTTTCATAGACTAGTAAAAACATTGTTCGTAAAAGTAAAAAAAATGTGCGGTCGGGGGACCCCCGTCAGGAACGAAGTTCTTAACTTGTAATAATGACACAATATCCCGTGTGAATTAAAACAATAACAAAAAATAAGTAAGTAATATTTACGTGTTTAGAATTGAGGTTATGCAGCTGACCGCGCACAATGCTTGCTGCTCGAATCTTGATAATCGCACGCACACACACACACACACACACACACCCATTTATAATAGAAAGAGATAGAGACAAAGAGAATGAGATTGAGAGAAAGAGAAAGAGGAGGAAAGATCGCCTACCGTATATAATAGAAAGAGTCGGAGAGAAAGAGAGAGAAAGGTCACCTAGAGGGAAAATAACGCTTTTTCCTTACGTGACGATTTCTGCCAGTTCACTCTCCTGTAAGCTGCGTAAAAGAACTTTGTTCCAATAAAATTTAATATTGAATATATAAAGAGACCTCTATCTAGAATTGGGTGGGTTGATGCGTTAGGATTAGATAAGATCAGAAGTATCAGTTTCCTTCTAAAGTTTTACATTGAGAAAACGGTGTGAATTATTTTTGTTCTTTTATCTAAGAGTAAAATTATACATATTATATTATAAGCTAAGCATAAGCTGGAAGTACTAATGCTCAGTACAAGATGACGTATCTTTATGCAAGATCGATGAGAAAATATACTAAGTCATTATCATTATCTGGCTAGTTACAAAACCTGTTGCTTTCACATCTTTATAGAATTAGATGCTATCAACTCAAATTGGTCGAATTATTGTATGCTTGGCGTTCAAACCGAACCTGTATAATTACATGAGGGGGGGGGGGGGGGGGGAGTTTCAAACAGATGCAGGGCTGAAATTATAGACTTGCGGTGCGTACGTAGTTGGCTAAACGGCTCTTATGTTTTCTACGAGTTTAGTATTTAATTTAGCTCATATAGCTAAGCTTCAACCTTGTAGCCTGTTGGCCATTCGCTTGTAATTGTTATGGATGGTGAATTAATTTACATTGAAAGAAAGAAAGAAAAAGATTTATTTTGGACTCGTAACACAATGCCAATGAAAACGTAATATTAATAATATAAAAGTATATGGCTTCGTAGTGCTGTACTTCGTACTGCTGAGGCAAAAAAAGGTCCCTATCTCAGCATACACAGCATCAGCACGGGCGGCTACCACCGGCGGCTTGAATACCACTGGCATCATATCATATTGAATACCGGCTCTCTCTCGATCCCGCTCTCCAGAGTCCTGGAGAATGACGCTCTCACAGAAGGAGGTCACATCACTTCAAATTTCATGCTCTGCCAGCATAGCCAGACACTACTGCTGGCAGAGAGAGATTTGCCCGCTCCGATCGACCAGGATCCGCCACTCGGCAGTCCACGCAGGGCACCGCCTCGAGGTAGGGAGGGCAAGGATGGTGCACTAGTGCCCATTTAAATGCACCCCACGGGATGGACTTACGCGTTGACTATGTCTAGACTAACGGCCAACGCCACCCCACACCGTCGGGACACTACCTGCTCCGACAGCGAGCGGACATTAAGAATCGCGTTGATGGTGGACCGCTGCTGTCGGAAGCCATACGGGCTGTCAGCTAAGTCGGGACCTACACGCGACAGGTGTTCAACGAGTCCTCGGGTAATTATTCTTTCGAATAGCTTCGAAGCCTCGTCGAGCAGGCAAATGGGACGGTATGCAGAGGGAGACTTTGCAGCCCTTCTTTCTTTCTTCAAGAGAACAAATCCGGCCCAGTTCCAGCTGGATGGGAACACGCTGTGACTGAGGCAGCTGATGAACAGTCGCCTCAAGCAGTCCTCTAGAGACTAGAGTGCATTTTCTGGCTTTCTGCGTCATGAGACTAATGTCGATTGCCGCATGAAAAAAAAAACATCTCGGCTACATGCAGTTGTTTTGGGCCCGGCGGGCAGATAACAGCAACAGCAGACGCGATAGCAGCTATCGCGCAGCCAAGGATCCGCCGGTGGCAAAGTATCTAAAAATGGTATTACGTAAGGCATCGCCCACTTGTGGAGGATGCTTAGTTACTAGAACCAGTAGCGATAAAGTAGCCACCAGTGGAACTAAAAATAATGAACGTTTTACGTTAGTTCATTGATTGTCCGACAGAGGCGCGTCAGAGATCTTCGCCTGTTTAGTCGCTATCGGCAAATAGGTAATACCAGATTGACGTTTGACAGCGGCGTTGGAGCAATTTACACCTGTTGCAAAGCGTCTGCGACTTAGGTAATCAGCCCGCGGGTTTTTGGGCATATGTACGGCCTATAAACTGCATGATACAAGAGCAATCCTAATGTCATATATAAATAATAAAAAATGAAATAAGTACCATAGAGATGGCATGTGCTAAAGCTAGTAAATATGTATTGTAAAAGTTACAGGTATAAACATGTAACATATATACATCAATGGGTATAAATGTGACCCGCAAAAGAAAAACTGCGACTATCAAGAAATCCTCTGGCATGTAATTAATAAATGAATTGAATCCGTAATAAATTGCAAGAAAAAAAAATCTGCAACCGTTTCACTGCAATGTTTTTACAGATATCTGTGTAAATTACATCGCGATATTTACAAGGAGCAACCACCGCGAGTATGTTCGGGTCGTTACCACCGGTTTTTACTTGTATCCGTCAGTCGTTAGCGGTTACGCGGTTGGCCGCCAAGGAAAATGGTGATTCGTAAGGAGAGATGTGAATTTCACTAGAATAGAGAGGCAAATTGAATCTGGAACTTTCATTGGTAGCGAAATGTGCAGGTAATTCAAGGTTCGGTTGGAAAGTTATTGTCTGAGATATACTATCAAACGTTGATGAGGTCTACGGTCAGTTCTGATGGGTTTTGTAAAGATGATTGATGCTCGCACAATGGAATTGTATATTTTGAAGTCTGAGTGTATTTTTGATGATTGAATGTTTTTATAGAATATGCTATCATGGCAACTTCAAATAAATATTTGCTATAACATCCATTAATTATAAAATTGTCGATGGAAATTGTACCTGTACTCAGATAATTTTTAAAGTTAGTACAGGTATAAGTCCATAGTTGGACAGAGATCTCTCTCAAAAAGTGAAGTAATGTTCTTAGCAAGGAGGTCACTGCAGCAGATCTTTTTGTTCCTTTGTACAAGTACGAGCTATTTTTCAATTTTATGTTGTCATAATAGCTATATCTGGCCTACATGAGTTGGTCACTCCAACATTTCTAATTGAGTTATAGTGAAACGGATGCTATTAATATAATTCAGCGTAACAATATTCTATGTGGTTTTTTAACCCCTATCCACCGTACTGTCTTGTTTCCTTTTTATCCTAAACAATGTAGGCTAAGCACTGTCCCATAATGTTTAGGTGTAGCCCTTAGGCCTGCCCAATGCCCTGAACATACACAAAAGAATTTCGGCCAAATGCAAAATATTTAGGGCTTGTATTAATTTAAGAAGCGTAGTGAATTGGCTTTTTATTGACCATTTCATTTTATTATTATTTCTATTAGGATATTATTCTTTCCATTTCATTTTATTATTATTTCTATAAGGATTATCTTCTTTCCTTAGCCTTGCCCCATTATTAGGGGTCGGCTCTCCTTGTTTTACCTACTCCGTTCACTCCTGTTCCTGTTACGGTTCTCTCTATTTACGGGTTACTCTTTTCGGTCCAGTCTTTTGATGTACTTACGCGGGCACATGCGGGTGCAACACGGAACTCTTCGTGGTTTATTATTTTTGTAGATTGCCGTTGTAAATTTTTGATTTAAATTAAAGTTTCAGCGTAGATGAACAGAGTAAACTTTTGCTTCTTTGATTTATAGCTCAAAAAAGGTTCAGATATTATAACTGCTCAGCATTACTAATTTCTAGCCTGTTAAAATCTTAATATTAAGGAGCCTGACTAGTTACAAATATTTATATAGGTATGCAATACAATACAAAACAATACTCTTTATTGTACACCATACATAACAAAAAAAGGAGATCCAATACATAAAACGACATGTCCAAAGGGCGGTCTTATCGCACTCAGCGATTTCTGCCAGACCTTGGGATGGATAGATTTGCTAGAAAGAAAGGGGTAGTTTGCGGTGTAACAATAATAATAACTTACTATGATATATACGACAAATATGATATATATATACACGCACACACACAGACGCGCACACACACACACGCGCACACACACACACACACACACACGCGCACGCACACACAGACACACACACAGACACACACACAGACACACACACAGACACACACACACACACGCACGCACATATATATACATATATATAACAGATACATATCAAATAAAAATAAACATGAAATTGATGTAGGACATTATAGTAAAAGATAGTGCTCCTTTACTAGTTCTTTAAATGTTGCCAGGGACTAAGCACGTCTAATTGATAATGGCAACATATTCCATAAGCGAGCAGCTTGAACTGTGAAGGATTTTCCAACGAAATTTGTGGAATGTGCATGTATGGTATACCTACATAGTGGTCCCATTTCATCATGGTTTTTATTAGCATGCGAGTAGATAGTATGTCACTAAAACTTCGTACAAAAACCTAACCTAACAACGAATTCATGGACCGAATAGATATCGTGTGTTATTTTTTACTAGTTCCACTGAGTGATTTAGAAAATAATAACTAACTACACGTTTTTTACTTTCTATATAATTTATGATTTATATTTTTATACAACTCTTTGTTGTAATTTGGTATCATTTTTCGAAACATTATATCTATATACGAATCCCTTTCATTAGTAATGGCGCTTGTCAACTTATGAACTTTAAATTATGAAAGCTTACTAGTATATTGGGTGGTGGTGGGGTGGAGTATGCTGTGTGGTGCCGGATGCCGTGTGGTGCCGGCTATGAATAGCACCAACCCATCTCATGTCGTGGGTGTCGTAAAAGCCGAGAGTAATCTTATGGGCAGGTGTGACGCTTACCGTCAAGTTAATGACTTGCTCGTATCATAACTAGATTGTATAGAAAAAGATTTAAAAAATAGCCTAAATATTTTTCTGCTGGGACGGTTCAGTTCACAGCAATAATGCAATAGGTGGGATAGATCTCACGACCACTCGAATGGCAGACCCCCACCTTAGCCATTGGGCTATTGGTAGTGATAACAACTATATCATCTTATTCGGATATATCGAAACTTCTTTAGAAACTAATTAAAATATCATGGTGGCTCGGAGATTTGTGAATTCGGATCTTAAGCACTAGATCGTGGGTTCCCCGCTGACGTCAGCTTGGTGTGTTACGCCAATGACATTCTTGTGTTGGGAGGCCTTCGAAAGAACCTTCCGGCTTACCGAGCAAGCGGTGGCGGTCTGCAGATAGCGCCTGACAAAAACGAGGCGCTATTGTTCCACAAACTTCCGCGGAGCAGACAATCACCCATCAGTTCATGGATACGCGTTGGTGACGCGCAAATCAGGGTGGGCCACTACATGAATTACCTGGGGCTTTCCTTGGTACAGATAGTCGTTGGGGTTTCGATGAGCTCTTCGCGTACTTTATCCCCCGGGTCGAGATGGTATGCACCCAGCATTACACCGGGTGCTGTCCAACCTCGGGGGACCTAGTGAGGAACTTCGCCTTCTCTACGGGGTCGTCATGCGGTCCGTGACCCTCTACGGGGCGTCTGTGTGGTCGTCCCAGCTCTCAGGCGTCCAGCGCTGCAGAAACAAACTTCACGGTCTGCAGCGTAGAGTGGCTATACGGATCGCATGGGTATACAGGACAGTGTCCTACGAGGCGGGAACTCTCCTCTTTCTCCGCAAGCTTTCCACCTTTTGACATCCAGGAGGAGACAGGTGTGTGAGTCTATTATCAGACACGTTCCCTCCACCAAAGCGGCGAAGGCGTGCACTCGAGACGTGGTGACATCGCCTACAGTTGTAGTTCGCGATCAAGTGCGTCCTCGAGGCCATCCTGCTGTTCTTCGGAGCCTGAAAAGAGTGAGCGCGTCACCTACTGTCTGACGCAGGTATTCACCGGTCACGGTTGTTTGGGTGCGTACCTGCACAGAACAGACAGTGCCACCATTGTGGAAGCGATCAGGATACCGCACAGCACATGCTCGAGGAGTGCTCTGCGTGGGCAGCCGAGCGGCGGATCCTGGTCGCTAGATCTGTCTCTGAGTGCAAGTGCGTCATGCTCCAGAAGGAGACTGCAGAGCGGGGCGGGATTGGGAGAGGGCCGATTGGGGAGTCTGCGTGCTCACACCGCGTGAACCCCGAGAAGACGGCGGAGCGCACGTGGTCACGTGTGCGCACAGCGAGGCTGTCTTAAAGGATACCCTCCTTTACAACCCTCCCAGAGAAGTGCCTGGGGGGCGACCTTTTTACAGTCGCCTTCCCTCCGCTAGAGGGGGTGACCGCTTTAAAGTCATCCCCTTCGTGATGTGCCTAAAGGCGTGGCACCAATGGATGGCTCTAGTTTAATGTTATGAGGACCTGGAGCCCCCCTTTAGTGTCCAAGATGACCGCTCCAGTGGTTTTAGCCGGTAGGAGTCCGGCATACCCCTTCGCCCTTCCCCGGGGCGAAGGAAGTTCATGTAGAAATTTCCACTGGACACAAATTTAAAAAAAGTTCGTGGGTTCAAAGCCTGGCATGTACCAATGTAACTTTGTCCACTTCATATGTACTTTCTTAGTTAATCTAGGATTTGTGGCTTTAGGTGAAGGAAAACACCGTTTATCCGTGTGGGGATTAAGAACATAGCACCATACCATCTCATCCCGTGGATGTCGTAAAAGGCGCTAAGGGAATATAAGCCGGAGGGATGGCCGGCAGCGTCTTTTTCGTGAAACAGTAGCCATATTGCGCTCACCAACCCGCCCGACAAGCGTGGTGAGCACTCGCAAATTCCCCCTAAAATGATAACACAAGTGTGGAAATCTATGGGGAGGCTTTGTTCAGCAGTGGACGTCCTTAGGATGATGATGATGATAACGATGAAGAGAAACACAGTGAGGAAACTCGGGTCTATATGGTCAGAAATTGCCAACACACGGTCAGTAATTGTAAGTAGTAACGGTCAGTAAGGTGATTAATGCTCGTTTCTACTCAGTATGTAAGAACCGTTTTCCCTGCAGTGACAGCTCTATAGCTGATATGATATTATATTTACTTTGAGAATATTAATACTTGCGTTAGATCTAATATTATTTATAACACAACGACAACTGATCTACATAAATAAAAAAAGTTTCTCGATGCTTTTATAAAATAACTCAGCGTTCTACAACCACACTTCCTTGTCCTGAATAACGTATTTCGTCGGCTTTTCTATGACAGCGTAAATTATACTGTCACATTTCAGATTGCTCCACTCTCTTAAATCACAATAAAAACCCTTTTACGAGCAAATCAATTAAACCTTTATTGACCGTATAAATGCCACGTTAAAATTTGATAGGTTAACCCCACTGTGATGTTGGCAACTATTTTAATTATATTTTTACATTTCGCCCGGTCACACTCGGAATTGATCCTATTTCTATTCGTAATGAACTGCGATTTTTGATTAGTTATCAACAATCGATTTGTTATGATGATTGTATTTCGGCTACTTCCGTTAAGTTCCGTTGTTTCGTTCAAACAATCGCTTAGGAAAGTGTGTCGATTTGTTTGTGAAATAGATAATTCTAAATGTATTTTAGGATGGGAAATTTTGACTGCCTTTATCTTTTCACTTAAGTTTTAAATCATGGTTGAGAAAATAGTGTTCTTAATGCACGCGGACTCAAAACGTAACAAACTTCAATCAGTACTGACAGCCATCGTCATATATATGTATTTTTGAATACTGTATTATTATGATGATGATAGTATGTCAAATAGACTATATTAGCTGTAGTCTCATCCGTCATCTGTCTAATTTTCTTAACGGCAAATAGTTGAGGGGTTAGATTTCTGTTTTTTTTTTTAAAGACGTTGCCCCACACCTGGATTTCTCCTGTGTCGTGGGTGCGTTTACATATACAAATTCCACACACAATACACCCAGACCCGGAACAACTACCAGCAGGTAATACAAATATTTGTTCCGTGCGGAAATCGAACCCACGACCCGAAGCGCAGGCGACTGTATCAACCACTGCACCAACGATCTAACATTGTTCCATTGAGTTTTACTTGTGTCTTTGTATAGGTCACATTTACTATTATTTTTAATCTTATATATCTTATGAAGTATATCACTGGGTTCTACAAGATGCTGATCCTTCCTATTCACTTTAAATAAGTAGGTAATCTAATATGGTTTTAATGAGAGTGAATCCAGCATCCTCCGTAGATCGACCCCTTGCAAATTAATAAATCCACCTTGATTGTCATGCAATATCCTATATCTGATAAAATATACAAACGTTTGATTTAATACTTATATTTTCTATCGACAATTTTGCTTAATGCTGGTGGCACCAATATTGGCCTATATATGTATTATTTAGGCTACCGGCTTTAAAAATCTTTTAGGTTAAAAAAATCCGGAAGTCATGAGATCTGAAAATATGCTCTCCGCGATGCAGGCATTAAACATTACAACAAAAATTGGTGCAATTTTAGCTATTATATATATATAGGCCTTTAACTGATTTTAAATTTAATTTACCATTCTGTCACTTATGGTCTGAGCGAATGCCGCTAACCAGACTTCTGATCTTTTATTTTAAAGTTGGTCATAATACGAGGGCGGCACTGAAAATTTCGGGAATCAAGGAAGTGACACAACATTACTATTTAAAAATGTATTTATTGCTTTTCGAAGTATTCTCCACGAAATTTGACACATTTTTCCATACGATGGAACCAATCATTGAAGCAACCATTCCATTCGGAAGTTGGGGTCTCCAAAATGGCCGTTTTGTAGGCGTCCACAGCTTCTTTAGGTGATGAAAATCTCTGTCCACGCAATTTATTCTTTATTTTAGGGAAAGTATAGAAATCATTAGGGCTTAGGTCGGGGCTGTACGGCGGATGGTCTAATAATTCTATGTTTTCTTGCTCTAAAAACTCTTTTGTTCTGTGCGCGGTGTGAGAACTCGCATTGTCGTGATGGAGGATGATGCGGCGGTTGCAGTTCTCTCTACGGAGTTCAGAAACGACCTGTGGCAAACAAATGCTAGCATACCATTCTGTATTAACCGTTCTTTGTCCCTCAAGAGGAATAGTCGTAACATGGCCGGTTTTGGAGACAAACGTGGCCACCATTTTTTTTGCAACACTCCGTGAACGAACAATTTTTGTTGGCTTTAACTCATTTTCGAACACCCAAACTCGTGACTGGTTTTTTGTTTCGGGTTCGTACGCATATATCCAGGATTCGTCACCTGATACGATGTTGAATACAGCATTTGAGGATCATGCGTGGAATCTTTCGAGAGTTCTGACGCACTAAGTAACGCGAGCCGCTTTTTGCTCTTCACATAGCAAATGCGGTATCCATCGGGAAAACAACTTTTTTACACCTAATTGTTCATGCAAGATTATTTGTATTTGACTCATCATGCCAATGTCTAAAGTTGCCTGAATTTCGCGGTATGTCACATGTCGATCTTCCTCAATCAGCTTACGCACAGCATCAACGTTTTCTTGGGTGACTGCAGTTTTTGGACGACCTTGACGAGGATCATCACTGAGCTTGACACGTCCACGTTGAAATTCAGCAAACCAGCGATAAATTGTGGTTTTGGATGGGGCTTCATCACCAAATGCAGAAATCATCCGGTCAACACACTGTTTTTGTGTTAAACCACTTCGAAAGTCATAATAAATCATCACTCTTGAATTTTCTCGACTCAATTCCATTTTCTTCTTCTTCTTCTCTTAGATTATGGCTTCTGTAGATTATCTTCCACAATTTCGCCAATGTCAAGTATAAGGGCAACGTTGTACGGTGTTTAGATTAATTAATCTTTACATATTCAATAAAATATTTCTCAAAAATGAAAAAATCTATAAAATATGTCGGCAACGTCGTACGGTTCCCAATTCCATTTTCTCAACGACTAAACAAGTTTGACAAAACCTTGTGACAAGACCGTGAATCTTTTTTTAAATAAATAAATGGTATTCGATTTGTAAAACCAAGGAGTTTTCAATTAAAAAGATTTTAATATGACAGGAACAGTGGAAATATTCCATTCCCGATACTTTTAGTGCAGCCTATGTATTATCTATACAAGCTGAGGTAGGTGATATTCTAGTTAGCTCAGAAAAGAAAGGGTTAAACTTAAATTATTTACGATAAATTAGGAAACAAAGTTATGTTTACCTGTAGTATGCGTCAGAATATCTATATTGAAATCAACATAAACTAATATGTTATGGTCTATTTTTATTTTTTAATGGTATACTCAATTTTAAAAGGAATTAAATTAAGATGAATACACCTGCTTGGCACTTCAATGAAATAAAATATGGAATCAACATGTTTATTTAAAAATTCAAAAAATAGTAAGTTGTTACCTATAATATAAGACAGCCTCTAAAAATGCCGACTCTTCCCAATATCAGGCACTATGATGGTGCACCCAGGCTGACTCGTGAAATAAGGGATTTCTGCCACAAGGGGAAAGTTCCCGGTCTTGTCTTAGTTTTCTGGATGTTACACTTCGAGGCTGGCGGCGTTACCAGTCAGATACTGGGTGCTTTCGAATTACAACCTTCGCTTATTTGACCAGGTGCATTCGGAAAAAGAATTCCCCACTCTTAGGCTTTTTGAACTCTTACTTCTACTTATTTATGCGCAATCCCTCTATTTATACTCATTTGCAAACGAAACAAGTCCGATCATTTTAGTTGAATAAAGTCCATTGCTGGACACAAGCCTGCCCTAATGATCGCCACTTGGACCGGTCTGGTCCGTGTGTTATGTGTTCAATGGAGGGTTTTGCCATAATCGCCACGCTTGGCAGGCGGGTTGGCGATCGCAGTTGAGTTGTTAATGTACTCGAAGGATACTGCTGCCCATCCTATAGTCTACTAGTCTCTCTGCTAGTCCCATAGTCGCCTTTTACGACACCCATGGGATGAGATGGGTTGAAACTATTCGTAGCCGGCACAACACGGTTATAATTATACCTTACAATACTTTTAATGGAACAAACTAAGTAACTTTCATGGCAGCCAGACAACCCTTTTCTATAACAATTTAACCACTTCTTTGTACTGTTACTAACTTCATTATAAGAAAGTCTTTGTCATAATAAAACCTCTTTGACTTCGTTTTGAACAGAAAGAGCCCTGTCAATGATACAGGATACTTGAATGGAGCTCTGGCGTATTTTTTAATAGCTTCAACTATTAAACTGTCTTCGTCATCTACTGAAACTGTCGACAGGTCTACTTGAGGTTCTCACCTTCGATCCGCTATGTAGGGCTACTAAATATTTGGTTGATTTAGGACAAGATAGAAAAAATCAATAGCATTCATTTAAAATAATAATCGGCACTAGTTATAATTACCAGTTATATTGTTTTACACGTAAAATAATCAAGCTTTATGCCTGCTACGAATAAATAAATACACTAATCTGTGTTAATCTTTTTATGAATTATATAAGTATCATTATCTTGTAAAGTTCATGCGTAACTTAAACCATTCAGGGTTGGAGCTGGACTTATGATTTAAGACAGTATCGCAGAGATAAATATCAAAATAATATTTTGACTAACCTCGACGTTTCGCTCCTGTTGCATTGACCGTGGTCACGAGAAGACTGGAGCAGTTGGTGTCAGCGTCAAGATTGGCGGGAGTTGTTAGCAACTACCCTAGCACTTGGTCTTGCAGGTATACACGAAGATAAATCGCGAGGCGAACATTTCTTTATCACTGGATTGGATTCCTGACGCGGATAACCTAAAGCCATCTTCCCGATTGAAATTTGGATGCTATTTCTCGCATCTTTGCGATCTCAATCGCTTCTCGAACAATTCTCGGATAGTAATGCCGATCGGTTGAAAGAAAATTCGCTGACAGCTAGCTACTCCAATCTACTCGTGACCACGGTCAACGCAACTTGTTCGAAACGTCGAGGTTAGTCAAAATATAACTTTGATATTAATCTGTGCGCGACTCACTCAAAGTATGGTTTGGAATCTTGGCTCTATAGACCCCGTAAGAAGAACTGACGTAAAGTTTGTCCAATGTTACGCTGAACTCCTTGCTACAGTATATTTAACAAAGCGGAGACTCAGTATTGTTGATTGAATCAGAGTGAGAGGCCTATTCAAACATCGCCATTGTTTCTGTCGGGTTTAAAAATGGAACGTCCTTTCAAGTTTACTTGACGTTGCCATGGGAACGAAATGTCATCTGTCAACTAGACAATAAATTTCTTCATAAAATAAAATATAAAGTTCGCTTTCACTTGAACAAAAATGTTTGTGCGCTAAATCAAAGTCAGTGAAAAAAAAGCAAAATATATCATGAGCGATGTTTTTCTTTCGTTGAAAACGCATATGTCTTTGTGATGAATATTATGAATTGTGTACGTTTCAAATGGCTAAACATTAACACAGATTAGATTTAAATGTTAACGTTAATGAACCAACATTTTTTTCATTGTATGTGAGTACAGTCTTGGTTAAACAGTAATTTGTTTTTGTTAGCTAGCGTTTTGAAAAAGAGTAATTCATTTGAGTCGGGTTATTTCTATGTATTTATATTAACTGTGAACTTTGACACGAGCTAAATTATACTAACCAACTAGTGTGTGAAAATAATAGAAATCTAGTCTTAAATTATTGTCAAGATGAAACGCACGAGTATATTTTTGGTATATAACATTGAGTAAGCTTGCTTCTGTCTAAAATATTATTATTTTATACAGTCTAAAGGATAAAAATGGCATAATGAAATCTTTACAGATATACTGTGAGTGTGTCACGTCTCTTCTACTGTATTAGTCCATATCCGCCCACTGAGGTCTTACAGACCTCTTCTTGGACCACATCTAGGCATTAAACACATTTCTGACTAGTGCGCGTATTTTCCTTTTACGCGAGTTTGAGGTACGTGTACACAAGATTCTAGACGGAACTGCTCAGCTTCCATACAGAAGGGCCGAAAATTACATGCTTTCTAACTATAAAGTTGTGAACATGTTCTTTTGTGAAATGGGTTTATACAAAAGCTAGGTAACAATTGCTAGGTTCTGGTGAGTTATGCTATTATGAAGCATGTGTATTTATAGTTGTGGCTTTCCATTTTACATTATCGATTATATCGTTATATCGTATTCGGTGGCAAAGTATATTGATTTGTCGCTTTTCTCATAATTTCTAAATTAGTATTACTAAATATGTAGCTGTATATTGAGGATAATTTTATCTTTGTTTAAAATTTATATGTTAGTGGAAATATATTTAAAAAATAATTCAAGTAATCAATAAGTACCTGTTCATATATGAATAGCCTAATGGACACCTGTCATTGGCGGTGTGCCGGCTTTCCTCGGTTGGTCGTGCGCACGCGTTCGCGATAAGGCTGCGCACGCGGCGCGCGCCCGCAGTGCGTAGGACCGCGTGGGAAACGCATTATGGCTTCTAATGGCACTTTGAGTACGCGTAAAGATTGAATCATTTTGAACAAGTAGTACCTAAATATAGAAAAGGGTTACGAGAGTCAACATTATTGGTGGGATTGGCTAGACCCTATGCTTTTATTGCTGTTGCAAAATATGTTATTTATGACGCTTGTAATCTATAGGTGTATATATATGTTAAAGTTTCTAAAATTTCGTTAGGATAATGGGCGTCTCAAATAGTTGAGAGGGCCTTAAATATTGAGTGGCGTTTCAGATTTCGGTTTTTTTAGTTCAGTTCAATTTTAATTGTCTATGCTACATATATCACATATATGTATATCATATCATCATCATACTGGCCAATAGACGTCCACTGCTGTACAAAGGCCTCCCCATAGATTCCTACAATTATACGTCATTTTGGGGGGAATTTGCTGATACTCACCACGCTTGGCAGGCGGGTTAGTGAGCGCAGAAGGGCTACTGTTTCACAGAAGGGACGCTGTTGCCTATCCCTCTGGTTTTACGTCTCTTAGTCGCCTTTTACGACATCCACGGTAGGAGATGGAGTGGTGCTATAGGTATGCTTAATCCGGATACCACACTGATAGTATTTTTAGATTAGTCTGCTAAAGTCACCCCGATGACAAATGAGATACACCAGAGAATCACTACTTATATTTCCAATAATAGAAAGTGTGTCCAAAATGTTAATTAGTACCTACTTATACACAAACTTATGTTTACGACTGCAATATTTTAACTGATAATTGAACAAATGTTAACAGATAATTAATCAAATAATAAAGTAAGCGAAGTAGCTGTGAACTGCGAGTCCGAAATAATGAACAGATCGACTGAAAGAAACGTAATCGGCAGTATTAACATATTCCGAAGCTAAAAATGTACCCATTTAAAGTTATTACCTTACACGGAAGTTTATTTGACTTGACAACCCTGTTTATGTTACAGCTCTATTTACCTGGGGCGTAAGGTTTTTTACTAAATATAGACATGTTGAAGGAGTTACTAGCATTCGCGTTATCTATACAAACGCAGGAAGCTGAAGGTAAACAGAAACTTCTGTGAAAGCATCGCATGATGAAAGGGCGTGCGTTTTCATGTTTGTAAACGATGCTGCAACTGAAGAGCCGTCACTGAGACTGACTTCCGAACTTTAAAACGAACCATTTTCTGTGTTGAGTATAGCCAGATGGTAGGATTTCCGCGTGGTATCCCAGTTTTTGGGTATTTTGAGAGACATTTAGTAGCTGCAGCAAACTTAAATAACGTTTGAGTGCGTCTATAACTTTTGTATGTCCTAGACCGCTAAGTAAATGAGGTTGATTTTCTTGCATTTAATTTTCTTATCTACTCTGAACGCAGGATATGTATTACATAACCTTGGCACTCTATACTGTCAAGTTTTTCCCGGTTATAGTTAGTTTACGATTGTACTAACTTTACCCGTTTTATGTTATTTATTTATTTACACTATGAAGGGACCAAACCTTCATTCACCTGCCCATAACAGTTGTAATGCTACCCGAAACTAGTCCTGCGTGGCACCGCACTGCGTCACCTTGAGATAAAATATTCCCTTATGCATAGTAATTTCCCTGGCTACAATGCCTTTCATACCAAATTACTGTAATGTTAAGTTTAAAAACGAATGACTGGCGTCAGAAAAAAAGAACAGTTCCGGTTTTTCATTCACATGCATCATTTTACATTGTAATAATTAATATGTTTTGGGTTTATAAATTAATAGAAGTACAATCACATCTGTATCATCATATGGCCCGTATTATGGTAAGTGGTTACCGATACATACGAGGACGGATCAAAAAGTAGTGAGAATGAAATAGAATATAATGACTATTGATAACTTAATAATGTCTTAGGTTTTCGCGAGTATTACACATTATAATAAAACACTTTTAAACGTATATACGCGATAGAATCTGTTTAAAAGTGTTTTATTATTGATAACTTAATAATTTATTTTTTTACATAGTTTCCGAGTCTCTCTACACACCGAGAGCTTTTCCAAGGCTTCAATCCCTTTCACAATAAAGTTTTGTCAAGGTCCTGCAAATAGCTCTCCACGGCATCCATCACCTCGTTATCGTCTTCGTACCTTTTTACAGTTAACAGATAAAAATCGCTAGCCGCCAGATCTGGTGAATAAGGGGGGTGGTCAACCAATTCGAAGCCCGCTTGCTGAATGGCAGCCATCGCAACTGCCGACCTGTGCGCGGGTGCGTTGTCGTGATGAAACAGCACGCCCCTTTGAAGTTTCCCTCTCCTTTTCTCTTTGATGGCATTCCTCAACTTGGGAATTAAAGCTGCATAATATTGGCCTGTAATAGTAGTTCCACGCTCTAGGTAATCAATCAACAATATCCCTTCTGAGTCCCAAAATATTGAGGCCATAACCTTGCCAGTCGATGCCACGACAAGAAACTCAATTTTATCTACTCAACCGCATCGCGAGATTATCTTCAACAATCTAAAGGCCATAATAAACAAGAGCATACCAAAGATGGAAGAACTTATATTTATATAATTCTGCATTTGTTACCCCTAAGTGGTAACCGGTGGTAGGTCTCTTATTGTTTGCACGCATGTGGTCACGCGCTGCCGTGGGACGCTTTGGGGGATCCCCCTGGGGGGGTAACCGCTTTACAGTCACCCTCTCCAAGATGTGCCAATAGGCGTGGCACCAGTGGGCGGCTCTAGTGTGATACACACGAGGACCTGGAGCCTCCCTTAGGTGCCGAAGATGACCGCTCCAGTGGTTTTAGCCGGTAGGAGTCCGGCATACCCCTTCGTCCTTCCCCGGGGCGAAGGAAGTTCATGAAGAATTTCCACTGGGCACCAATAAAAAAAAAAAAAGGTTTCCTTCTGTGAGAGCGACATGCTCCAGAAGGCGACCGGAGAGTGGGATCGGGAGAGGACGATCCCGGACGGAGGATGACGGCACAGGGATAACAACTGCCTCTGTAAGCGGTCATTCTAATATCTTATCTTGCAATAAGACACCTACCACCACCAAAAGTTTTACATTTTAAGTGATAAATCGGAACATAAGTGAGTTTCGACGTTTCGTAATGGACTGGTGTTGAAATAGTAAAGCTTAGGGCGTGAGGTACTTTGTCGACAGACGGATGCTTTAAAATTAATTTAACAAACATTACGAAATGCTTGCTTAGATTGTAAACTTTTTAATGTCGGTTTAGGCAGAGAATAGAGGTTGTGCCTCAAGAAATCGTTCTAGCTGAAAAGTAAAATGGTGCTGGGGAAAAACTAATTCTTCGATATTCATTATAATATATTGGCTTACTATTTTAATTTCTTGTTTTACGTATCAATACTTTTCGTGTATGTAGAAGATAAAGAAACTTAAAACTTTGTTTTTGCACTGATCTAAAATTAAGGATGGATTCGCGTTATTAATTATTTAAAACAAACAGACAAAATATCAGAAATAAAATTTCAGTTCTATATATAATATTTAGTTTCCCCCTTTACAATCCTCCCCGAGGAGTGCCTGGGGGCCACCTTTTTGCCTTTCCTACACTAGAGGGGCGCTTTACAGTCATCCCCTTCGAGATGTGCCTAAAGGCGTGCCATCATGGGCGGCTCTAGTGTGATCTAACGAGGACCTGGAACCCCCCTTCGGCGGCGATGACCTCTCCAGTGGTTTTTAGCCGGTAGGAGTCTTCTGCCCCTTCAACTTTCCCCGGGGCGAAGGAAGTTCATGATGAATTTCCACTGGGGACCAATAAAGAAGTTATATACGTAGTTTACCAGTGATGACATATGGAACAGAGACGTGGTCACTCACAATGGGCCTCATAAGAAAGCTCAAGGTCACTCAGCGAGCTATGGAGAGAGCTATGCTTGGTATTTCTCTACGAGATCGAATCAGAAATGAGGAGATCCGTAGAAGAACTAAAGTTGTCGACATAGCTGAAAGGATTAGTAAACTGAAGTGGCAATGGGCAGGGCACATTGCTCGTAGAACTGATGGCCGTTGGGGCACAAAGGTTCTTGAATGGAGACCGCGCACCGGAAAACGCAGCGTGGGACGACCTACAACGAGGTGGACAGACGATCTGGTGAAGGTCGCTGGGAGTCGTTGGATGAGAGCGGCATGTGACCGCTCGTTGTGGAAATCTAAGGGGGAGGCCTTTGTTCAGCAGTGGACGTCCTGTGGCTGATATGATGATGATACGTACTTTAGTTAATAATATCACAGTTTGTTAAACTTTCATATTCATTTCCAGTTTAATTCTCGACTATCGTTTAGAAAATATAGTCGGTTATGTTATATTGTCAGGTATGGCTTCAAATTTTTACTACCAGTCTGCGCGGGATTTACAGTAGCAGACGAACGTATTCTGATATGTGAGACGGTCGTCCAGAAGGAGGCTACGGAGAGAGAGCGGGAGACGACGACCGCTCTCCTTATTCGCAGCAGACGATCTGGGAGCCGACGGATACTTCTGTCCTGCATATCATCATAATCATATTAGCTAAAGGCCGTCTACTACAGAACAAAGGCCTTCCCTATATATGTCTATTGTGTCGTTATTTGGGCAGTTTTGCCAGTACCTATTCACCACGCTTGGCAGGCAAGTCGGTGAGCGCAGAATGGCTGCTGTTCCACATAAGGTATGCCGCTGCCCATCTTTCTGTTTTAGAGTCGCCTTTTTCGACAATCGTGGGAGGATATGGAGTGGTGCTATATTGTCACTCTATCATGATGTGCCTGTTCAGGCCTCCGTAGTCGTGACTTGCAAACGGAGTACTTGGGGATGAAATCGCAAGTTTACATAGTGGGCGTTCCGCGTCCGCCGAGACGGAGTCCATGTCCATTAAGTGGCACTGCGGGGTCGAACACGAATGTGAGAGTTCTTCCCTTGATCCCGGTACTATGTGGACGGAGGACTACAGTGAGCTTTTAGTCGGTAACAGACGCCTCTCCGTCTTTCCTTCCCCCGACTCGACTAGTTCAAATGCAGAAATTTAATTTTGCACGTTGCCTATTCAAAAATATGTATCTATCGTTCGACGTAGCGCGTAGCACTTTCATTAAATTGGCTGAATATAAACGTATTTTATATAATATTGTTATTATTATTTGTGTCAGTCATTCCGCTTTCTCTGGTTTGTGTATTTAATAACGGTGTGCAAATGATGTTTTGTCTGACTCATCATAGTCTAGCATGAAGTTAGAGAGTCGGAAACGGAGCTTATTAATTTTATCGAAAAATATCTAAGAAGATGTAATGATGATATCTGTTTGGCTTGGAGGATGTTGCCGCCCATTCTCTTGATATCAACCTTAGTCTCTTTTCACGACATCCATGGGAGGAGAGCAATGGTCTATTATTTGCTGGGAAACTCATGGAACACAAGTACAGCTACATAAATGTTATATACGTTTTTTAGGAAAGTCATTTTGTGTGATGTGCTAGCAACATCTGATGGGCGTACATAGCAATTACAAATAATAGTTATATGACAAAAACAAAATAGAAATTATGACTCAATTTTATATCCGAAATAAAATTGCGGATTTGATCGCGTTATTATTTAATTAATATTGTTTTTTATTAAGTAATGAATTCTTCCGGGACGCTGTTGCCCATCCCCGGGCTGACCCCACAGTCTCCTTTACGACAATCAGTGTTAAATAGGGTATTGCTATTCTTAGCAGGTGGCACTACTCGGTAATCCAACATACGTGTGCAGTAGATCCATATGTGCATGACGTGATGAGCGTACCACAGTGCGCAGATTTTCGAGTAGGTAAATATCAAAGAATCAATCTTTAGACTAAATAAGAAAAAAATACAAATAAGTACTTAGTTAACAATTGAGATGAATCATCCAAACGTACAATACATATCTACAAGCTGCAAACTTTTCAATTGTATAGGTTATCATGAAACTTAGCTTCGGTACTATATTTCTCAATGAAATATTTATGGTGTATTATGTAGAGTCCATCGAGGGAGATTTTAATCGATTTATCAAATTAGCCTTCCTTTTACAATAAACTACACCTGTATTCCTCTCCAGACAGGTGATAATTTTATGTGCTAACCACGCTGTAATCACCAATCCGCTAGGCATACGTGCTGATTGGCAATGCCTGTATGACCAATCCTATTCCCAAATCCTACTTCACATTAACTATGATAAGACCCGGACTCCCGGACAGTAATCTATAAAATGAAACCTTTTTTATCTATAATTTTATTTCACAGATTATTTCAGTAAGGGATCGATTGTGATTTTGTATACTTTTGATGTGCAGAAAGAATCAAAACCGTATTTAATGTGCTCGCCAACCCTCTGTGACGTCAAATCCTTATCCCGGTGCGAATAAAGGAGTCGTATGCTTTTATTAATTCTACGGACATAACGCAATTGTGACAATAAAACGGTATATAAAAAAAGCAACAATTTTGCGATCCGTTCGTGGAATTACTTCACATGGATCAATCACAAGGCTCGTCAATTAGATGAAAATGTATGACTATATTTTTCTGTAGCTACTCTTCTAAAACTTAGTTTTAGTTAGTTAAACTTAGTTTTCAGGGCCTGCTCAGTAGTCTGAACTAAAACTAACGTCATGCACTTTGTTTAGGAGCTAGAAGCATTATTTCCTGCTTTACTGTGCAAATGTGCCAACTTTAATATTATGTAAATTTCCTCTGCTTGCATTTGTAATGTTTGTTCAGCAGTGGACGTTTTTGGGTCATCAATATGATGATTATATGATTATGTAGGCTATTGGGTACTACCTACATAGGCTGTTAGACAAAAATAAAAATATCATTTAAATGTTTGTCGAAAATCTCTGTAGCGGGTTAAGCATTTTAGATATTTTATGTAGAGTCTTCAAAATACATAATATGTAGGCTGTTTTGAGCCAGGTATCATATTACTGTCCGTCAACATATCGCCTGTCAACAGTTGATATCTTTTGAAAAACTTTTTAACTAAACTGTTTAGTATCATTCATCATCTAGCTCTATTCCCAAACCTGTTTCCAACATCTGTCGGCTGTTGACACTCATCATCTGGCTGAACAGCCATATGTCACTGAAATCTTGAGCGAAAAAACAAAAAACAAGGTGCGGAAGTGGTAGGTCGCGCATGCGCGCCTGCGCGGTTCATTTTCACGGCGCGGGCGGAGGGTGGCAGCATCGACTTAAGCGAGGGTACTGGCTCGCGCGCGCCAGTCAGCTGACATACCTCGTCGCGAACGCACGTCTAACTCCACGCTAATATCGCGTCGATTATAGTGACCGCACTCTCGTGTGATAAAACCCCTTCGTGTTAAAAACAACAATGGCAACCTACGCTCAGTTCAAACATGTCGAGCTCTACAAAATCGGGCACGGAAAGAACAGGTAAGAATTTCTTTCAGTTCTCGTAAGGATGCTGCAGCTGAATTTTCAGTTACATCTTTGTTCGAAAGGTCAAGGGTAAAATTTTGGGATTGTACTGTTTAATGGTGGGTTTATATTCTATTTCAGCTTTAATATCATACGCATGATTTATTATTTTATGACTTCAGAATAATTTTCGCGTTTACTTCTCTATCTCCGTAATTTTAATGAAAAATATCTATTGTATTCCAAAACATACTGAAACCAGAAAAACTAATAGATGAAAAATATAAACCATTTTCTTTTATCGTATCCTGTAACAAGAATCGCTATAATAACCAACCCTCGCAACCTGCCTCGCGCTTTGGCATTAATTTATTAACCTTAACCATCACTACCATGCATAATGATAAATTAACTAAATCAACTATCCTTGAAACTAACTATAGTGAGTCAATAAAGTAAAATTTTTTTTTTTATCTTTCTCCGACATCGGAAAATGTGATTTTCACGTCGGTGCGTTGAACCCAGTACGCTGGTGTAATGCGGCGGTCGCTATAACTCCGATAACGTTGAGTTTCTTTTTTTGCTAACTGTTAGGTTTTTTTCATTGGCTGTAGGATTTTTCCGAACTCTTGTGTACCAAAATGGTTATAATTTTTAATTTTTACGCATTTTATCGTTCTGTTTAATAGTTTTGACGCGATGCGAGTGGTTATCATGATTTAAGATGAATTAATATTCTTAGTCACAATAATGAGGCGTAGAATGTAGTGTAATTTAGTTACATACCTATCAGTCTTCAGGAAAATATTAATTTTAACAAAAACAGAATACAATAACTACAAATAGATAATATAGAGACAACAGATATGATCTTCTGATTGATCTTTAGTCATGAAAATCAAATTTTGTATATGACATTAGTAAACTGACGTACTTGCGTTATGCGAGTCTCCATTTAGCGTTTATGAATTAGAAAATTTCGATGTATATGGCTACAATCAGCTGTCTGCGGCCCACAGGTAGATATAATATCGCCCATAATATCGTATACACATTTTATATATCATGGTCAAATAACAGTACCCTCTATAACCGTTTCACCGAATTCAAAGTATTACTCAAATTGCGGATATTTTTGTACAAAATAATTCTCACAGTTGCTCAATGTTTTATGACGAAAGCATAACAGTTACGGTGATATAAATTTTGTGTAGATTTGAACATGCGAAGCCGCCGTAGGAAGCATAACACGCAACTTTTACAATGCGTGCTTAATCATTTCACCTAGATTTTTATAAATGGCAACAGTCTGGTTATGGAGAAAAGGCTGTAAGCGTGAGTCATGTGGGAATTAACCTCAAATTCAAAGGGTTTATCGTGCACAGCTATTTTGATAAATAATATCTGTAGGTAATTCAATGAAAGACATTCAAGTATATAAGAGAGTACCTACAATTTCATTACAGTGTACCACCATAAAATTGTTTCCTGTTGATTTTTTAAGTAATTCAATAATAAAAACGGGCTGATTACGTATGTAGCAGACGATTTGCGACAGGCGTAATTCGCGCAGACGCCGCTGTCAAACGTCATATATTTTATTACGTATTTGCCGATAGCGATTAAACCGCCGGCTCGGAATGCCACTACCCCATCTCCTCCTATGGGTGTCGTAAAAGTCGACTAAGGGATTAGCCGGAGGATGGGCAGCAGCGTTCTTCGAGTACATAAACAACTCAACTGCGATCGCCAACCCGCCTGCCAAGCGTGGTGATTATGGCAAAACCCCCCAATGAGCCCAAAACACATCCATATCGGTGGTTGTGGTGATATTTGGGGGAGGCCTGTGTCCAGCAGTGGACTTCATTCGGCCGAAATGATGATTAAACTGGCGAAGATCTCTGACGCACACTCTATCGGATGATTAATGTATCCAGTTAATCCCATAGTCACCTTTTACGACACTCACAGGATGAAATGGGTGGGTGCTATTCGGAGCCGGCATCACATGGCATGAATCAACTAAAAACTGCATCCTGCGCGATAGCTGCTGTCGCTGTTTTTAGCTAATCAAGGCTATCGTATGATGGCTTTGAAGCTGTCTTTTACGATGGTCTCGTTATTATAATGTTTGCAATAGTATATTGCTTTACCATGCTGGGTATGCAGGAGTGAAGGAGTCTCAAGACTGCTTGGATTTCTTAAAATATGTCCCGGTCTATGTTTGAAGTGTGTTTTTTAATAGAAGATTGTAAAAATGAAAGGCCATAAAACTCTACTTTAGTTAACTATTATTTTATATTACTCTTTTTATACATTCAGGTTACTGAGAAAAGTGTTGAACGTACTTCACTTTTCCTTAGTTGTGTCCAGATTTAAATCTTCAAATTGTTTAATTACGTCCATCCTCATTCTCGAAGTAGTTTCACAAAAGAGCTATCAGAAGACTTTTTATTAATTAAAATGATTTGCATTCATTAACTCTAATTACAATACTCCTAACGGGTCTCTTAATTAATTTATAAGTTTTATAATGAACTCAGTTATTTATATTCTTCTCGGGACTACGAAAGCGCTCTTAGCTTCCCTCGTTGGGTTCAGCTGTTCCGTCGAAGTTATCAGTAAAACCGTTAGTGCTTATTGATTATTTTATCAACTTGCGCTTAAATTAACCGTGCCTCTCGTGCGCTCGAGATTGATCCTTAGCCCTTGAACAAGATTTATGATCTAGAGATTTAATGAAGAAGTATAAAATTCTGAATTTCTTGTCTGTACCGCATAGTAACCGCAGTAGATGTTACAAAAAAATAAACTTTATTTTTAGTATATTCATAAAAACCCATTCGGTTAGTCTCTGCCTCGATAGTAAAGCACTCTTACATAAAAGGTACGTGTTATGCCAAAATTAAACCTGACAAGGATTTCCAAATACAGTTGTATGGTGTGTTGTAGGCGAAGGCCACGGGGTGGCCGGCGGCGGTCGCGTGCCAACGGCCACCATTAGCATATCCATAGGAAGTGTGTGATTACTCGCGACGGACAGACAAACGCACCGCGGCGTATAACCACAGAACATGAAACTTCAAAAGGCTTACGCCTAAGTCGCTGCGATATAGGTAAACAAGAGCAGAACGCTGACTCTACGCGTTTCGTGAGGATCTTGTACTCTAGGCATGCCACCACAACTGTGGCAACTATACAGGCATTGTTCCGATTCCATGTGGGGTCAGGATTAAGAATTCATATCACGCCATCTCCCATGGATGTCATAAAATGCGACTAAAGGACTCTAATTCAGAGGGATAGGGAACAGCGTCTCTTCTGTGGAATAGTAGCCATAACGCGCTGACTATTATATATTATATATTATATGGTATACTGGCAAATTCCCCGACGCTATAATAGAAACCTATGACTCCTTATAGGTTTCCTTTGCTTGTCTGTGGACATACTTTGGCTGATATGATTATGATAGACGCAAACCATATCTGAAAATGTTTTTTTTTTTTCACTTATACACTCAGCATTTCCACAGTAGAAATCTGTCCACGTGTTTTTTTATATCATTGGAACGGTAAGCTGGATGCGGCCTACCTAATGATAGGTAGCAGCCGTGGCCATAGATATCGACAATCTACGAGTACTGATGCGTTTCCGCCCTAGGATTTGGAATGCCTTATGTTCCGGTAAAATCACTGGCTGTTCCTGGCTTTCACCCGAAATGCACTGTAATGGTGGTAGGTCTCTTAAGAGTACCTAGCTAGGTACCAGATATTCGCCGTCGCAGTAGTTTTTAAACTGTAGATATTACTGTGTTCCGGTTTGAAGGGCATTGTAGCTAGTGCAATCACCGGCCATCAGAGACTAACTAACGAATGTCTTGAAGTGACAAGCGCAGTGTGGTGCCACAGAAAACTAGTTCTGGGTAGCATCCGATTGTTATAGGCACAAGTGATGCTTACAAGTTCTCGTATCGATATTAGGGTATTACAAAAAGAAATGGTGGGTAAAATAGGTAGGTATGTAATACCGCCCCAGTCGAGTCTCTAGACATTTTTAATAGGATAGATTAAACCTTCTTTGCTCATTTATTTCGTGGCTTATCTCCATCCCTTTGCCAGAATTCGCTATATATCAAGCCGGGGGCTGCTCCGACCTTGGCTCGCCCCATAAATATTACTATTAGGATTAACCTCATTTGAATTTACTTCTAATGAAGGTGGAACAATATAGGCTAAAGCAAGGCTCTGCAGAGATTTTTGTTTATAAGGGCCGTATTTTAACTCTAGATTTTCCAACTTTAAAATATAATTAGTGATTTTTATCTTTAGGCTAGACAGTGATTTCCAATTGGCAGAATAGATCAGTCGGACCCTATGTGATGAACATTTAGAAGCAATTAGATACTTTTACACGTCTTATTAAAACGACGTAGGGAACTTTATATTATTGTTTGCATGGCACCAATTTATATTTAAATCGGTGTCACAGTACATCTTTGCAGGTTCTTCTGGGGTTTATTATATTGTGTAATGTACTTACATTAAAGAAAAACAGGTACGTCTCCCTGAAATGTTGGAAACGCTTAAGCGACTACTCTGTTATTGCGGATTTCCATGGGCGGCAGTAATTGCTTACTTTAAGGTGATTGATTATTTGCCCACTAAGTTATAAAATAAGTGAGCTGTAAACATAACTCGATATATTAATACGTGAAGAAAATCTTTATACCCCTTTGTAAGCACATTGCGCGCACGGAGGAGTGTGAGATATAATGGTACCTATAGTTAATGTATATATGGGGGAGTGCAGAAAGTTAAAATAATAATATTTGTTACAAATACATTAAATCAAATCAATTTTTTTAATAAATTACGGTCGATTCTCGTCTTTTAGGCGACCTTTAGTAAACATATATATATAATTAATAATATTTACGCTGAGCATCGACTCGCTGACTCACTGACTGACTGACGCTGTAAGTAAAAAGATATTTATGTGAATATTTAACTAAATAATAATAATAAATCCTTTATTGCACACCATAATAACACAAGAATTAAACAATTTTGACCATAAGCAAGAAAAGGTACAATTGGCGGTCTTATCGCAATTCGGCGATCTCTTGCAGACACCCATTGGATGGACTGGAATGATATATAATTTAAATTAAAGTGTTTGTAATAACGGGCGTCAGACGCGCTTTATAACCACTAGTAAAATGTATTCAAAGGACGCGCATAATCCAGCATTTTCTGAAATTCATTCTAATGCTATGACTTGTATCAATAAAGTTTTAGGTTTTACATTAGGCAATTTATAAATAAGGAAGGATAAATTACCGAAATAACTGTTCTCGACTGCAGCATTTGTAATGCTTGTCTATGGTTTTACCATTATCCTCAACGAGTTGGAAACTACATAGTTAACCTGTAAAAAGTGTTGTTGTACTAGGCGATCATAAATTACCAGTGTATTTATGGTGTTAGGTAAAATGTCGGTGAACCCAGCTAATGGCGGCCAAGGAGACACTTATTTATTGAACCGACTATCGGTATGTGTCGTTAATCAAACCACGAAGGGTGGAATGCGCATGTGGTTGTAGTGAGCGTGTCTATATTCTACAAATTAGATAAATTTAAGATTACACGACTGTGCTTTAGCATTTTGTATTTAATTTATTTCACTCAATAAATTGGTTTTTAAAATCTGTGTTTTGAAGCGACTGTGTCCTATAGTGCTAGTGGCTACATGGGTCCTCGCGAGTCGCTTAGAGAGTGTTAAAGTACTCAATATACTCACTCTTCCGTCACTATATCTTTGAAAATATAATGTACGTGCGTTAAAACATCGATTCGCGTAATGTAAAAAGCGACTATCATGACATAATAGGTACAGACATAAAATAGTGGTACCTTTATATAGATTAACTAAGACAAATAAGTCTTTCTTAGGGAACTGTGTCCGATTCTATAATAAGTTACTAATACGAATTCCAGATTTTACTGATGGGAAGTTTAAAACACACAGTACAGTAATTGTAATAAAAAAAGCCTATTATAAAATCACAGACTATGTTGACGATAGGGACGTGTGGCGTTAATTCTTATCTGCACATACGGCTTTGCTGGAAACAAATTTTATCTGCATTGTTTGTATTGAATACTAGCTGCAATATATTCTCAATGTATAATAGCTGTCCTAAATAATTGGTATACACATATATGAAAAAGAAAATTAATCAAAAAGGACCTAGCTCTGAATTTCTTTTGGCATTTCTTCTCAGAGGTGTAGTGAAATTACCCTCCGTTGTTTCAATATGACGCGTAAAAGTGTCTGTTAGGACCGAATTACTGAATAAATAATTGAATTGAATTTGAAGTTCGGTTACATTTTCGATCCGGAATCGACGACTCCGGTAAACAACGGACCTACGGAAACCGGAGCTGAGACGGCCAGGGCCAAAGATTAATCGCTATTACCTAGGACTAGAGCCATAATATGGAGTACCAGTAATTACAGTGTGGTTTTATAGTTTAAATCGTATTTTAACTCCTACGTAGTCATTTAAACATGCTATAAAAATAGATGCGTTCTATCGATAACTGCGCTTTATTTTTTGTATCGTCAACTCGAGCGATGGCTGTGTTTAAACAGCGATATAATCTCGGCAAAAAATCGATTGAGATGTGCGACCGCATTTAAACGATAATCGATAAAAAGTTGCAACATCGATTCTCCGTCACTGAATGGAGAGCGTTCGACACGTATTAAGTCGGTCCGATCCGTGTTGGTAAACTAATGATATTTTAATGAGGGTAAGCTAAACTTGCTTGCTTTGCTGTTACAATGTAAACATAAACATTATTTACGGCAAATATAGAGTGGAAGTCCTACGGAACCGTAGTTGTAAAATTGACAGACTAAGAAAAAAAATTTATTGGTAGGTATTTTCAGATTATAATAAAACACTTTTAAGCGGATTATATCGCGTACATTTTAGATTTTTGTTTTTCCTGACGTTTGAATACGCTAAGTATTCGTGGTCGCACGATGACTAAGGTATTTTCAGCATATTTATACTGTAATTTGTTGGCGTTGTTGGCGAATTTGTTTTACAATAATGTTATCTGACAGTGGTAAAGTGAAACAATGGAACCCCGACCGTTGAGTACCGCCCTCGCCGCCGAGGATGCCCGCCTCACCGACGTCGCGGAGGCCTATCGCCGCGTCACCTTCCTGTTCAAGTTAGCACTTCTCCCTCCCGTCTCTTGCTCGCGCCGGCCCGTGCCGAGCCTGTAGCTTTAAATGTCCCCTAATACAATTTAAATAATACCGATCCAGCTGTCCCCAAAACAATAGCTTGATATCCCCAGCAACGCCCTAAGCCGAGGTCCGTGTCCCGCAGGGGGCGCCCTTAGCGAAAGTTGCTTAGTTTTTAATATTTAATTTAAGCCTGGCTGGAGGCCTCTTTTGGCTTCGCACATTTCCCAGAAATGTATGCGAGAAGCCCAAAAAAAAAAAAAAAAAAAAAAAAAAAAAAAAAAAAAAAAAAAAAAAAAAAAAACTATTAAGTTGAGTCGCAAGTACTACGTAAAGCAAGTAATTAAAAACAACTTGTTAATGGTAATTTCTGTTGTTAAAGAAGAAACAGTTGAATCTATAGAGGGAAGTACTGGTAGTAGTCCTCTTATTGCAAGAGGCCGGCTGGGTAGGATGGTATCCCCAGTGCCAGATATTCTGCCGCCAAGCAGTAGTGTTTAAAGTTTAGACATTACTGTGCACCGGTTTGAAAGGCACTGTAGCTGATGAAAACAAGACTAGTCCTGGGTACCATTACAATAGTTATGGGCAGGCATGAAGCTCACCACCAGGTGAACGCCTTGTTCGTCTCGACACCATGTTTAAACGCCTCAACGTCAACTTCAAGGCGTTCGTGGTGCGAGTACCGAACTGCTACCTGCCCCTCGTCATGGACGTCGACTTTTGGCCGTAGGGCGTGGTGTTCGGTCGCTTCCGCGGACACACGGAGTGCCACAGGACAGCATAAAGACAATTAGTGCAAAGTGAAGTGCTACTAACATAGTCTTAAGCCTTATTCATTAAAACTAATTTTATATTTACTTTATATACGAGTATGCTAGTTTGTAAGGTATATATCTATGGGCCATGGAAACCTGAAATAAATGATATTATTATTATAAAGACAGGGAGAGTAGTACCTCTTGATTCTTAAGTTTTTATAAAGTATTTAAAGGTGAATTAGGATACGAAACTAACCCCTCATCGTTGTGGAATTAAGTTAGAATTAAGACTTTCATTTCGCTATAATATTTTTAATGAATGTAGTCGGAGACATTGCTTAGTCATTTTAAAGCAAAAGTTTGATATCGGAAAATTGAGTCAAGTATCTGTCGACTTAATAAAAAGACATAGTTTAGGTATTATAGGTAGACACGGAGATACTTGGTGGTTTGGATGCCATCGACAGGCGGCATGTCACTTTATTTGATAGATGGTAAGAATATCTTTCAGATATTTTTGGCTTGCAATACGTTTGGCGCAGTGACTACTCGCTTGGGTTGCTGCGCTGTGTCGGGGGTTCGATCCCCGCACGTAACAAAAATGTGTATGACCTACAGATAGTTGTTCCGAGTCTGCGTGTTTGTGCATGTGATATTTGTGTTTGTAAACTGTAGCTACCTACGTCACAGGAAAATCACAATGCCCCACATTTTTTAATGCCCTCCCCCTTCCATTTGTAGTGAACAAATAAATAAAACAGTGATTTTCGGCGCCAGTCGCCACTTAATTTTTTTTGTCATATAGTTTGGTTTGACATGTTTGCAGTTACATTACTTACTAACTTATTAGTCATTTTACACAGTGTATTAAGAAAACTGCTTCAAATAGCAAAGTTTGGCACTTGATGATCCACGTATTTTGAAGCTCATATATTTGTAGGGCTTTTTTTGTCCTACACAGCTCGGAAAAGCTCTCGCAGAGACCTTCGTAATATCCCGATCAGAAATATAGACATGTCAGAAAATGATAGACGATGTCGACCGATTGTATGACAAACTTTGACGCTATTTTGCGGATGAAGGAAATGAAATTCAATCATTTTTATGGAAACTAAACGCGACGATTTTAATATCTTAGTAGGTTATTCAGATCACTAAAGGTTAAAATAACATCCCAAAAATTCCTCCTCGCTAATGACACATCGGCAACCCATTAATAAGATGTCAAAACTATTAAAGGGTTGCCCTTTGACCTGTCAGCGGGTTTAATAAGTTTTAGTTGGCCCGCTCAACTATGCAAGCCGCACTGCGCCTAATTCATTCTATCCTCATATATTATCTTCGGCATACTACGAACTACGCGGCTATTCTCTAGGGACTCACTTGCAAACTCACTTCTGAATCCGCATCACTGCGTTCTAATTTCGTATTGTTTTTATTCATTTCCGCTATTGATTTAGAAGTGAGCTTGCTAATGAGTTTTTAATGAATAGCACTGCTAAAAGAAATCTCTAATTTCATATTGTTTTACTACTTTGCACTGCAGATTCAGAAGTGAGTTTGCTAGTGAGTTCTTACATACAATAGCACTGCTGGTCAATATTGGTTACGCGTACTTAATAATCTACATTATTATCTTTATCGCCATTTCAAATTGATCCTGTTCCATTAAGAAAGCAAAACATTTAAAGCACTGTCCTACTAAGCCTTTATGAAGGTATAAAGTAAATACTAGTATTAATGTTATGATCTAGTTTGTAATACTATTTTCTCTTTGGGTCGAGTAATAAAGAAAGAAAAAAAAGCAGCAATGCAATATTTGGGTATCCATAGATTATCACAATTGTGTCGTCATTTTGGGGGGAATTTGTCAGTGCTTACTACACTTGACAGGCGGATTGGTGAGCGTAGTATGGCTACTGTTCCACAGAAGGGACGCTGCAGCACATCCTTCTGATCTAGGGCCCTTTAGTCACCTTTTACGACATCGAAGGGAGGAGATGGAGTGGTTCTGTATTCTTAATCCGGCCACCACATAGATGTTCTTATATGTTATAAACAAAATCTGAAGTCTTTTGTGCTTACATAATTTCGACATGACAGTAACCGTGTGACGGCGTAAACGACATTAAAACGTCCATTCCAATGTTAGACAGAAACTCGCCATCAATCACCAGCGTGGGTCACAATGGGCCTTTTAACTTTTCGTCATAAAGTGTAGGCTAACATTAAGCTGGTCGACCACTAAGCGTTAAAATTATTTACGCTGGCAGTCCTGGACCGCTTAGCGTCTTGAAAGCGTTTTGGTATTTATCATTTTGTATTACGATTACAGTTAATACACGGTCAGGTTAACCTGACTGGTAAGGGTAAGATAGAAGATAATGATGCAACCATGTAATAAGGAAGTTCCAGGCTGAAGGAAGAGATGCCTATCTTGGCCTATAGCTGTATGGCTGTATAGCCTATCGAGCGAGTTGAACAAAACTTAAAATTTCCTTCACCGTTATCACTAGAACAAGAATAAATTTATTAATCAAGAATAACAGTACAATATTGATCGGTGGCTTCCGCATTAAGCTCTGAGCTTGTATCGCAGATACCGATAATATTACAAAAGATGATCAACTGTTAATTATTTAACACTACTTATAAAAAGGAAAAACTACAATAAGCAAACTTTTTTGTCTGATTGCGTGCTAGAGTCACTCAAATAAAATGAAAGTACCAAGATTTAACTATAGTTTTGTACATGTACAAGAGAAACATTGTTATTTTAAAATGGGGTATTCCTCATGGCCTTCCTGCACCCTATAGGCGGTCTACTCTTACCGGCTATAGCCAACAGGGCGTCTTTGACCTTACACATTATTCGCTTGCGCATTTACCGCCTCCCCGTAGGTCTCCACTAACTCTGGCGGCCTCCGTCCTCCTGATGTAGAAACAACCTTATCAGGCCTATCAATCAGGTATACCTGGAGAACCTATATCCATAAGATGCTCAAGTATGAACGATATTTCATTGCCATTAAATAAATATGTAAACATACACTTCTCAGGTGCCAAAATATTGCAGTATTTCAACTTTGTATTTAGTTATCTTTAGTGGCAAGTCTTGTCTGTACTTTTTATGTACGTTCATGTAAATGAACTGACACTTTAATACTTACTAAATTTTCGACGTTAACACATTTAAATAACAGCTCTCTTATAAAAAAAATGTCGCCTCTAACTTAATACGACGGTATTTGACCTGCATGATAATTATATCGTTAATAAAGTAGGCATTGAGTACGTAAACTTACTTCTATAAAGGGTCAGTACTATAACAGTACAAATGTTTTGCGGTATTATTCGAGTCTCTAAATGACAGTTTACGATTGTCATTACGAATTCGTAAAGCTTAATAATTTAGTAGTTATGTTATAAGCGTTATTTCTTCCGCAGTTTGACGTGCTAGATTAACGTACGTAAGGATTAATCTTTTATAGATATCGATTAGATGATATGTTCTCATGTTCTGACATCTCAACATTGAGAAGTCCTGTAATAAGAGTTATCCATTCTCATTTGCGACAAGTACGTATTCTCTATTTTTGGAAGTCTCTGCACCCAACTCTTGTTAAGCAATTAGCAATTATTCAAATGCTTATTTATAATTTAATTCGTGTAATTATTTATTCATATGCACGGTTGGTGCAGTGGTTGATACAGTCGGCTGCTGCGCTCCGGGTCGTGGGTTCGAATCCCACACGGAACAAATATTTGTATGATCTGCAGGTAGTGGTTCCGGGTCTGGGTGTATTGTGTGTGGAATTCATGTCTGTAAACGCACCCAGGACACAGGAGAAATAGTGCGGCTATTTCTCCTGTGTCGTGGGTGCGTTTACAGACATGAATTCCACACACAATACACCCAGAACCGGAACCACCAACGTTTTTAAAAAAAAAAAAAACTAAAAACATGTAACTCCTTGGGGAGAGCATGGTGGTAATATTTTGTGTCCATTTGAATTTTAAATGGGGTGTCGGGATTTCTTTGTACAACACGTGATTGATGAAGACCCCTTATTACATTACGTAGAGATTTAATTAGATGGTATAAAAGGAATAACTAAATTGCTTCTTAAAATATATTAAACAAATATTTCAAAGAAAATCTAATTAAATCAGTGCAAGGTACTGGGTATTGTAAGCAGTACCATTTATTTATGGTGAAGCTTTTGTTGCTAAATAACCAAAAGATTTCACTTCCGCACTAACTTTAAAAACTGGGTGACAGCATAAAAAAATTCTTACTTATAACATGCGCACCCAAAATCTCAAGTTGTATTTGGATTGCAAGTAATCACTAAATAAAAGATGCGCGGTGTAGCTCCACGAGGCGCAGGCGCAGCGATCGCGATGACGGGCCAACCGCATCGCGCGATCCGTTATGCGCTTGCTTCGCTTTTTTTATCGCGTCGCGATTATCGCCGGCCCGTTAGACCGCCGCACGCGCACAAGTTGTGCACTCACTTGCTGGAAATCGCTGGAATTCATCCAAGATTAATTACCACCTGCTATTGTGATTATGAATTGTAATTACACGGACGACGCTATCTTTCTACACTGTGTAGTATTTGAATGAGTTATTAATTATGAAATGAGTTTCATTAATCGAATATGCATTACGAGGAAGCAGTCTCTTTTTGGAATAGTTAGATAATCGACGCAGAGTTATACTGCACTAGCATTTTATTTAGCAGTTCATCATCATCATCATTTCGGCCGAGTGAAGTCCACTGCTGGACACAGGCCTCCCCCAAAGATCACCACAACCACCGATATGGATGTGTTCTCGCTCATTGGGGGGTTTTGCCATAATCGCCACGCTTGGCAGGCGGGTTGGCGATCGCAGTTGAGTTGTTAATGTACTCGAAGGACGCTGCTGCCCACCCTCCGGCTAATCCCTTAGTCGACTTTTACGACACCCATGGGAGGAGATGGGGTGGTGGCATTCTGAGCCGGCACCACACGGCTATTTAGCAGTTAAATTGCATGATCTATTCTATTAATCACACACAATGATATTATATATTAAAAGAGGTAGATATGTTACATACGCGCCAAAAGTAAGAACCAAAACTCCCCAAATTGTAGCACTTTGCAATCAGTTCGCCCAAAACAGAATAACGAGCACACGCTATCATAATCTCATTTTTTTATTAATTAAGTGATAACAATGCCGTCGTGAGTATATAAAAATGCACAAACTATCAAGCAAATATGAATAAAGAACTAGGGATATCATACCACACGTGAATAACAAATAAAATAAAATATTTGCATAAAAATACTATTCAAATGACTTATAGAATAATATTCTCGAAGAAAACCCAGGTCAAGCAAACAAAAGCCACAACACGTATATTCTATCACAGGTGCGACAAAGACATCGAGTACACGTGTTGTCATTTTAGATAGCTATCTCTTTTATTCTCGTAGTTTTTGAATCTTATTTCTTACAGCATAGGTAGATGTGCAGTTTCGTAGGTTTATACATACAGCGAGACAGAATTTTGCGCGCCATTTAATATGGACGTAACATATCTATGGTAGAATATCATTGATCACACACATCACATCAGTCTTAACTACTAGGATTGCACACACAAACATCAGCCCGTAAACGTCCACTGCAGAACTAAACTAATATGGGCCTATACAATGAGTGGTCATAGGGGATTTTGTCATAATCATCACGCTCGGCAGGCGGATTGGTGATCGCAGTTGTTATTAGAACACGGGAGAATGCTGCTGCTCATATTGTAGATATCAACCCTTGGTCGCATTCTACGACATCCGTGGGTGGAGAGGGCAGGGGTGGCCTATTCTTTACCGGGAACCACACGGAACAGGACTAACGTAATCTTATATATAACAGTAAAATTACCATTCTTCAATTTTATCTACTCAACCGCATCGCGAGATTATCTTCAACAATCTAAAGGCCATAATAAACAAGAGCATACCAAAGATGGAAGAACTTATATTTATATAATTCTGCATTTGTTACCCCTAAGTGGTAACCGGTGGTAGGTCTCTTATTGTTTGCACGCATGTGGTCACGCGCTGCTGTGGGACGCTTTGGGGGATCCTTTACAATCCCCCCGGGGGGTGACCGCTTTACAGTCACCCTCTCCGAGATGTGCCTATATGCTTGGCACCAGTGGGCGGCTCTAGTGTGATCATACGAGGACCTGGAGCCTCCCTTAGGTGCCGAAGATGACGGCCCCAGTGGTTTTAGCCGGTAGGAATCCAGCATACCCCTTCGCCCTTCCCCGGGGCGAAGGAAGTTCATGTAGAACTTCCACTGGGCACCAATAAAATAAATATTAAATAAATAAAAGGTCTAGAGGCCGGCTAGGTAGGTACCACCTCAGTGCCAAATATTCGCCACTAAGCAGTAGTGTTTAAACTTTAACATTTCTGTGCTCCGGTTAGAACGGCACTATAGCTAGAGAAATTACTGGTCATAAGAGACTAAATAACTTTACGTCTCGAGGCGACGAGCGCAGAGTGATCACGCAGGACTATTCCAGGGTAGCATTACAATTAATATGGGCAGGCAATTGTATGACATTTACCACCAGGTGAATTACAAGCTTGTCTGTCTCCTTACAAAAATATATATAAAAAAATTGACGGCGTCATCATTTCGGCCGAATAAAGTCCACTGATGGACACTGGCCTTCCCCAAAGATCGCCACAACGACTGATCTAGGTGTGTTATGTACTCATTGGAGTTGTGCCATAATCGCTACGCTTGGCAGGCGGGTTGGTGATCGCAGTTGAGTTGTTAGTGTACTCGAATGACGCTGCTGCACATTCTCCGGCTAATCCCATAGTCGCTGTTTACGACACCCACGGGATGTGATGGGCTGGTGCTATTCGTAGCCAGCACCACACGGCATCTTTGGAGAGCATAAGACGGCGTACATTCATGCATTTCAAATCCTATTTATATATCATCCACATTAAATAAATTGCAATTCCATTGTTGCATATGGATTCCTACTATTAAGTACTACTACAATTTTATTTACTACTATTTTCTAATAACAAAAATATGATCACGGAACCAGTCAGGTTTGTACCGGTAGGTGGTAATGAGGAACTTTGATTGATATTACGTAGGCTTGCGAACTGTTACGTTGTTGGCCTGTTCATTAGGAACCTTTCCAGGAATAGATAGGCGTCATATGTTTATGTCATTGTAAATCCATAACCCGGGGTGTTAAATTTATGTGTTTCTTCGCTGTTTATTGTTAGGTACATTCCATGTTAAAGAAGAATATTCTAACCACAGGTCCTTGTAATCAAGGTTATTTTTTTCGTTCTATATAGTATTTTATTTGTGAAGTACATCATATAAAAAGGAAAGCTATAAAAATAGGGGGTAAGCCTATGCTTCCCAAAATAGAGCGCTTGAGCCCTCTGTTATGGGAAAAAAGCGCTCGTCAGATCGCAGCAATTAGATGGAATAATAGCTTTCATAGACGCGTGTCCAACAGATTGAGATTAACAATATCTATGTACTTTACTTAAGGCTACTATTACTTATATGTACATCGATATGCGTGTAACAATGAGTTTCTGATAAAATATTTTAACAGCACTATTTTGTAAGCGTTTTAGTATTAAATCAGGTTATATATTATAGACCTATAACTGATAAAGAAAAACGACGATGTTAGCTAGTCAATATTTATAATGGTATGCGGTATTTGGAGATAGATTATTATTATCTTCTAAGTTCACTTCTATCTTCTCAGGCTTACATTTCATTTGCCGCCTCTGTTTATAATCATTGTTTATTTCTACAATTATATATCAACTATCTGGCTCAATATTAATGGCAACAAACACAAAGCACACAATAAAAGCAGATTGGACACACTCGAACATTGTTGAAAAGTTTGTAACATTGACAAGCCAAGTAAATAAGGCGAAAGTCACGGAACCCGTTTGTGTTGAACGACGAATTTTCAATTTAATGAGCCATTGTGAGCTAAATGTTACAAATGGCTGGACATGAGACGTAATGACATAAACTATCTCGACGAAGTAGGATTTCATGATATTGTTTAGGCTGATGGGTGACAGTAATTCCATTGACTGTCTATTGTATATTTTTTTATAACTGCTATGGTGTAGATATTTTAACCACCTTATATCACCGTGTGAATTCTTGTTTAGACCAGCTACGTTATCGCACTAGGTATCGTGTGGTATCCGCGCGGCCACCTATCCATCCGTGGAAGGCGACTAACGGCCGAAATTAATAATAAATCTAATCTAAAATTTCTAAATATGCTTACTCGTTATAGAAAACCTAAACAGCCAGTTAAATTATTGCGGTCAGCTCGCTGTAACTAAGAAGTGCTTATTGTTTAGTTTTCGCTACTTGAACTTTTTATACTGCAATTCGACAAAAAACCTGTTATAATATATGGGTATATTACTATTCTGTTACTTTTATAATGAAAACAAATGTGCAACTAAATAATAAACCGTATATCAATTTCGCATTTTATAAATATGGAACTCGACAACAATAGCACAATAAGTGGTTTATAATAATAGTGCAAATAAAAGTCCACTGCTGATGACTGCGAAATGTAAAAGCGTGAAATTGCGCCATTTTACTCTACATACAAAGCGTTTCAATTTGTTGCATTTAATTTTCTATTACATAGTTGTGTGCAATTATTTTGTAGGATTTAGATGTTATCGTATACTCATTGTTGTCACTATGCTTTCTTGATGATAGCAGTCGAAGTAGTCAATCTAGTCATTAAGTAACAAAACACTTTTAAAACATCCGTCTATTTTTCGGGGCACTTGTGTTTGACTACACAAAAGAAATCGTGGATCGTCTGATCAACATTTATTTTTATTATACTCGTACCGTCCGAGTCTTTAATTTAGTGATGCAGCGAATACTTCTTTTACTAATACGAATACTGATTCTACTACTCGACGAACACGAACACTCTTAACGTAATTAGTAATGACAGTAAAACACGCTTGAGAATAAAATATTAATATCATCATCATCACATCAGCGAAATAACGTCAGTCATCGTTCAGCAGTTGAACAAAGGCCTCCCCATCGATTTCCACAACTGTATCGACATTTTGGGGGGAATTTGCGAATATTCAACACGCTGCTATTTGCACAATTCAAGCTGTTGAATATAGCTTATCTGAGAGCTTTTACAGGCCCGTGGGCATTTGTTAATTAATTAGTTTGATCCTCGTATAATTAAACTAAAACGTCAAAAGATTTTATTCGCATAAACAAATCTTAGCTGACTATTTACGGTTTAGTTCCGTTTTACTCAAATACTTCTTTCGAATGCCATCATGATATCCGGCGAATACGAATATTTGTTTAAGTACTCTTTGCATCTGCTAGTTTGGTTAAATGGATCGAGTCACATAGTATTTGTAACTAGAGACTTGAACTCTACGAACAGAAAACTAACGCGTAATTTTATTTAGACCTTCCTGCGTTAAAATAATGAAACAGAGACAGAGATAAACCGCTCCAAATAGGAAACATTAGAGAAAACTCTAATCGAGGCTGTATTCATCATATCAGCCAAAGGACGTCGACTGTTGAACAAGCCCCCCCCCCCCAATTTCCACAACGAGCGGACGCTGCGCTTTCCGGTGCGTGGTCTCGACTCGAGAACCTTTATACCCCAACGGCCATTAGTTCTACGAGTAATGTGCTCCCGCCCATTGCCAATTCAATTTACTAATTCTTTCAACTATATCGGCAACTTTAGTTCTTCTACGGATCTTCTCATTTCTTATTCGATCTCGTAGAAAAATACCAAGCATAGCTCCCTCCATAGCTCGCTGAGTGACCTTGAGCTTTCTTATGAGACCACGTCTCTGTTTTATATGCCATCACTAGTAACACACAACGGTTAAAAGTTTCCTCTTGAGGCATTGCGGTACTTATTGTTGACGAAAAGATGTTGTGAAGTTTCCCAAACGCTGCCCAGCCAAGTCGGGTTCTCGGAGGCTGTACTAGTAATGTTATATCAGACGTTTACTTAATGTTCGTGATTAATTATTTTCATCGTATCATTATATCGCCGTGTGGTGCTAGCTAAGGATACCACCACCCCATCTCATCCCGTGGGTGGTTGGTGGTCCCGTAAAAGTAAGTCGTAAAGAAATGATGATCATTATATTCATACTCGTATAACACAATATGTCAGCAAATTATAATATAAATGACGAGATCAGATCATTTTAATGGAGAGAAATACGTAATTTATATTTCACATTGAATAGAGATTTATACAATTTATATATCACATAAATAATAATTATAAATGAATCTCTTATAGTTGTAGAAAGTGTGGTATTTACATTTATCATAAATGTTTCACTACACTGAGACGAATGACAGCCAATACATTTTTATCGAACGCCCAATCAGTGCTCTTCTCTGAGATTTATGTGGGACAATAATATAAAATATCAAAGAGCTCAGTGGTAACAGTGCAGTGGGCCGATGCCGGTAATTTAATGCCAGCTATCGGCATAAAGTACTTTTCACACTGCCACGGATTATCGAAGCTTTAAAGTTTATGGTGCACGAAGTATCGAATCTCGATTCACAAATTTGTGTTTATACAGTTCTCAAATGTAAAACTTCTGACGGGTGTAAAAATAATTTTAAGGTGCTTGTACACGGGCAATTATGACGGCACGGTTGGTGCAGTGGCTGATACAGTCGACTGCTGCACTCCGGGTCGTGGGTTCAATTCCCACACGGAACAAATATTTGTATGATCTGCAGATAGTTGTTCCGGGTCTGGGTGTATTGAATGTGGAATTCATGTCTGTAAACGCACCCACGACACAGGAGAAATCCTAGTGTGGGGCAACGTTTTACGGCGACAATCACTGGACACAATGGAGCAGTCTAACTAAAGCAATTTAACGCGATACGATTTCAGCGACTGTCGAGTAACAGAGCGACTGTTGATCCATATCTACAGTTGTCATATTAATAACACTAGAATTGCTGGTCGACCAGAATTCATTGCACGTGCAGGGGAACTCTAATGGTAGAATTCTATAGTTATTTGAGAAAACATGTATGAACTAACGAAATAGGTTTTATTCAAATACGCTTAATTATGTAGATACGGTATTAATAATATTTTCCCTACGTTTTATTAGCTTTGTCAGAATCTGTGCTATATTCCGAATTATAGGAATACGGGAAAAATAAACAACAGAAACGTCATTTTGTTTGCATGTTAAATACACGTACACAGTCAACAACTCATTCGCTATTGGAACGTGTGTAGCCGAATTCTAAAGAAAACAAACATTCTACTAGTTGAAGTTGTCGACAAACTTGTCCACACGCCAAACCGGCACAAAACGGCACACGACAAAACGCTTTAGAATATATCCGAAAATAAAAACACGTAGATCAGGGAAAGTGTTTGCCGCCGAGGTCCGTGTAAATTAGGCTTAACGGGATGGTGGTGTGAGTGAAACGGGCGCACGCAACGACAAAATTTACAGGTGCACGAAAACGACAATCTACATCCAGATATGGTTTAATACTACAGAGTTATGTACTCATCTGTCACGTACATCACCGACAGTTACAAGCATGATGCACTCGCTAAAGGTACGTAAACACGGCAGTACAAGATGTAATTTTTTCTCTATGACTCGCGGTAATGCAATTTGTAATGAAAGTTGGATAAAAAACACCGGTTGATGTGAAACTTAGATTGACCAGATATTGCTAGACTAAACTGCTATTGAATTAGGTACATATGTACGATGACACAAATTGTTGTAAACAATTCTAAACTCACTCTAATAAACGCTAGTTTATTTCAGTGTCCAACAAGGAAACTTACGTTGAGAAAACATAACTTAATTAAGTTAAGTTTTAAGTGAATAATTTACATACATTAAAGGTTCTTGAACTATGGGTAAGGTTAAATGTTAAACGTATATAGCTCATTGTTTAATTTTTTTTTTTGTTAATCTTTAGTTCTTTGACTGTTTAACTGACACCAAAATGTCCACGGCGAGCAATAATAAACAGTAGGCAACAAACAATGCCACTCGAAACTCATTAAAAAAGATAATTCCGAAGATAAATATTTAAAACTAAAAGCTCCTTTGAACGATGAAAAATGAGATCTAAACGATTCAGATCTAAGACAAGATGAAAGTTGGACCGGCTGCCTACTTGCTTTCATAATATTTTGAAAGAGCGGCACTTAGGGGTCATTATCTTCATCTTACAGTTACCTGGGTAAATCTGTGACACAAATGTACAAGGTATTTTGTTTTATTTTTTAGTTTTGTACAAAGCCTCCATTTGTCGTTAGTCACTGCCTTACTCATAGTTGTTCTACGAAAAAACAAACAATATCATGAAGTCAGGCAATTGTTAAATTGCAGGCGATTAAACTATTTGGTTTTTACTTCACTGTTTTCGTACGAATGCTTCGAAGTAATTTTGATCACAGTAATTATCTGACTGTATTTAATGAGTCAAGATTTATGGGATTATTTGACAATTGTACGGTATATGTGGCGTGGCTACGCTGTGCTTCCTTGTTTTGACGATGACAATGATTTTATAGTTTTATAAATTACGAGTATTTTCTTGCATGTTCTTGCATCTTGATTATCCGCAATAACATACCGATGATGAACTAACACGTTATGCGCTACGTGTCACAGGTTCGATCCCCGCACGGAACAAATATTTGTATCGATCTGTAATGTTGATCTCCAAATAGTGTTTTATTTTTGATAGGTATATAAAATGCCCCACACTAGGATTCCTTTTGTGTCGTGGGTGCGTTTACAGGCACAAATTCCACACAAAATACACTCAGACCCGGAACAACTATCTGCGGATCATACAGATATTTGTTTCGTGTGTTCATTTTAATATTTTATTACAGTAAAAAGACATTGTGCATCTAAAAAATAGGACATTTTAGCTATTTAGGAAGGTATATCGCAGTTAAGGAAAATTGATCCCATTATTTTCTTGAGACAAATGGCATAAAGTAAATAGTAGTCGGGGCTCATGGAAGACGTTCAATGACGCAAAAGTGTTCGGTAAAAAATATTAGGTCTTGTCGTCGATATACTAATTTATATTACTGGCAATATGTACGACGAATGCCAAGCAGTGATGCTACCTTAGCGACTTTGTCGCTAAATCTTATTAAGTTTGTACAGGAATTTATTGGCATATAAAGTGGCTTAAATAATGTTTAGCTACATTTAGTAACCTTCAAAGGCATTGTTGTACACTTTATACAGATTCAGAGGTTATATAATAAAGTCCAAAGACAATACTACGAATTATGGTAGCTTTTAGGATTGTCTATGAATAGTGGTAATTCTAATTTGCCTGTTTAAAATTCCCATAGATAGTTGATAAACGTAAATATTATTCTGTTGTGAATTGTTTTTTGTTTTTTTTTTTTACATGAGATGCCTAACTCTTTACTATTTTGGGAAGCTCATGTTCAACAGTGAAATATATTAGAATAGAGAAAGGGCTGATGTGCGTTTAAATTCCATGTTATGTTTTAAATAAAACATTTTGTGATTCATTTTTATTTGCATTAAATTAGTATGAATGAAATAGTCAAAATCCATAAAAAACATATTCGTAAAGTAAAGTGCAAAAAATATATTTATAATATCTAGCGGAATCTAAGGAGTACCATTTTTCCAAAGTGGCAACATTGATGTCAAGTCGTTTTGACAGTTTTATGACGAAAGTTATTAATTGCTGTTTTTATAAATATTATACTATTACATGTTATATATTTAATTAAGTAATTTTTTTATTATATTGCTTTCACTTTTTTCTTGTACTTGTACTTTCATGTGCCTATAATCCGTGTTTAATGTGATGCGATTATCTATACAATAGCTACACGGACACATACCAGTAATATGTACTTGCGTTTTACACGGACATATACCAGTAATATGTACTTGCGTTTTATTCAATAGCTTCTTAGTCACGGTCCACAGCTCCTGTAACGGATATGACAACATGCATACAAACAATTCGAAGCATTAATCGAATTTCTCCATACCGTTATAGTCTCTACTATACCTAGTAATAGACATGAGAGTGGCGTGTCTATTTTTTTGTGACTGAAATAACTTCTGTGATTTGCTCATTTGGCTCCGTTCATTGATGTATATTGTCCTCGACCTTCAATTGTTTTAGGATGTAACCCGTCTTTTACAGGCATTGTTCATGCAAATATCACGGACACAATTTAAAAAATTATCATCCTCCAGTTTACGGACCATCGGATAGTCAATGGCCGTTGAAAAATACAATGCCTTTGAAAATATTCAATCGATGCTGTACTGGAAATAAATGATTGTGAATGATCCATACGAGTTAATGATTTTTTATTACCAGGTTCTCTTGTAATAATTAATCGGTCCTGGGTTACGGAAACTTATTTTATTTTTCTCACCATAATAGTGAAAATTTTCTAGTATTATACAAATTTATTGTATGAGACTGGTGCCTAAACTAGCCTGAAGCCTGTATTTCAGGTCATCAGGCCTTCCACCCCAGAAGTCCAATTTTACTCTTTCATAAACTTTTCCATGTTCTTATTCTTCGTGTGTCTGATTCTATCAAATTGTTTCCTCTTGTCACAGGTATTATAATACACTAGCTCTTTTAAAGTTCTCTTGTTGATTACTCTCCAATACGTTGATATAACTTTATCAGGCCCCGATACTGGTTGATTTTGTCCTTTATTATCCAGTTATCATCTTGCATCCCATGAATGCGCACTTTCACTGCAGACAACATCTTGATATAACAATAAACTCGCTGGTCTAATGAAATGTGTATAATACACCTGCTTTGATACACCCAATATTGACGATTTATCAAAATTTAGTTTCAATTTCATATCTTTGTTTTACTTTGACACTTGACGTTGACAAGTCAATTAAGAGAAATTAAGTAACTGAGATAAAGACGAGATGATTTTTGTCGTTATTATTTCTTTACATAACCAAACCTTCACATATGACTTCGGAAACGATTTAACTTTCAGTTAACCACGCTGCATGCCACAACTGCTTCCCTTCCAAATTTAAATCCATAGAATATATTTTGGGTTTTCATGAGGCCAAAAATAACTGAGCTTTACAATTTATAGTAGATCTCTGCATCAGTAACTCGAGTAAGGGCTGTTTTATTGAACCCATAAAGAAATCATAAGCGGTATAGGTACAGTAATGACAGATCCTAATAGTTTCTTTGGTAACCGTAGAACACATTACGAGACTCGCGTCACGCCTTCATACCGCCCTCGCCACCTCACCGACGCACGTTGCGAACCGCGGGCGCCGCGACATCATCCGTCTTAATATCCCTTAAAAATATTAAAATAATACCGATCCGGCTGTCCATATATAGGGTCTTACATTAATAATGGAAAATATTTTTAAGAACGGTATAGAATTCATTTCAAATATCAAGTATCGGTTTTACTGATAATAAATAAATCAATATTCAAACATTTGACTAGCGAAAGATTTACTTACTCTACTATTTGATAAAATAAAGGTTGATGTAACGTTTATTTATTTTGCGCATTAATGCTACCTATAGATTTACCTCCTAAAATATTTTCCATTATTAAAGTAAGACCCTATATAGCTTGTTTACCTAGCAACGTTTTGCTTCGCCAGTAATCGCACGATTAAGCAGCCACATTTCTCTGAAATGTCTGCGAGAATCCCAACATATAAAAAAGGGGTTCTGATTTGGATAAATAATTAAAAAAATACACTGAATTATTTATGAATTTATTGTACTTTTGTTACCTACTTAACATTACGCCCTACGGCATACACCGGGCCATGTTTTAATAAAACTTTCATCATCATCATCAAATCGGAAGGACGTCCACTGCTGAATAAAGGTATCTCCCATATATTGACCGGTTACACTGGGGATCAGTTGTATATTTGTGTCGCCATTGGGGGGGAATTTTTAGTACCTACTCACCACGGTTGGGAGCGGGTTGGTGAGTGCAGTATGGCTATTGTTCCCCAGAACGAGCGCTGCTGCCCATCCCTCTGGTTAAGAGACCCTTAGTCGTCTTTTACGGTGGATGTCGTATAAGGCGACTAAGGAGGACATGGAGTGGTTCTATATTCTAAACCCGGAAACAACACGTAAAAGTTTTCATTACAAAAAGAAAAGTATAAAATTGTACACTTATAAGGCAGTATCGTCACTTAGTTAGCTGATAATTGCCGCACACTAATTGTGTAGTGTGAACTAATTTTTAGTGCTAACTTAACATCGCGTGCTTTCCTAAATGGATGGTAAAAACTTCGGTAAATAATGAAACGACTAATGAAAAGAAAACACTTCGATTTCTATAACAAATAGTCAGTCAGTATAAATTGCTGTAATTTACCTATTAGGAATCACGAAACACCATCATACAAATGGACGTCTCATAAACGTGTCACAATACAAGGAATTTCTATATCAAACTCGTTTCAATAATTTCTCATTGGTCATACTTACGTAGGATTTCTTGCCGTTTGGTGAAAGCTAAGAATAGCATCAATCCATCTCATCCCATGGATGTCGTAAATGGTGATGTCGATTAGCAGGAAGATGAGTAGCAGCATCCTTTGAGTACATTTACAACTAATCTGCGATCGCCAACCCGCCTGCCAAGCATGACCATTATAGCAAACCCACAAATAAGCACAACACAAACCCGGTTTGGTTTTTGTGGCGATCTTTTGGAGAGGGCTAAGGCTCTCTTCCTTTATTCCACTTATCCTAGTTTACTGCTCAGCTTAATCGACCACCACCTTGGCGTAATTAAGTTGACTCTTCTCTTTAATAATGTCCAGTAAGAGCCGTTTTTCAGCTAAGATGATGATTAAAAATATTAGTTATGAGAAATACTTCTATTTAGGAAAGAATGTTCAAGTGTTTTTTACATATTGTACGATACAATAACATTTCGCAACATAATTTCGCTCATGGTTCGACGAGCACCATTTAACGATAGACATAGCAATCCTTCGACAAATCGCGATTACTTACTATTCAAATCAACACAAAATTCGTCTATATATAATATATAACGTACCGTTAGAATACATGCGCATATTTTACGGTAAAACCACCGTTCATTAGCCAAACAATAGCGTTTCGCTTTCATTGATACACGATAGTGATCCCGCACGTCGAAACTCGATATCATAATACGTAATTGACACTCGCCGAGCTAATTTCGCTAAACCAGTAGCTGCATTTGTACGATCGGTGTAATGATGAATGGCCGTTTCGATTACATAGACGTTCAAAGAGATTGATGTGAACAGAAATTAGTTAATACTAATATGTAATTTGTTATCGACTGGAGCCTGTTGAGTTTTGTTTTGTGATTGAATGGAATTGAGTACTTAGTGCAACTAATTGGATGAATGAATGAGGTAGAATGTTGTTTAAAGATGACGAAGGTATATGAACTACATTACAGAGAACTTATCTGACCCGATGGTAACTTTTTTTTATTGGTGTCCAGTGGAAATTTTACATGAACTTCCTTCGTCCGGAGAAGGGCGAAGGGGTATGCCGAACTCCTGCCGGCTAAAACCACTGGAGCGGTGCTCCTTGTCCTCGTAAGATCACACTAGAGCTCCCCAGTTATGCTACGCCTTAGGCACATCTTGGAGGGGATAATTGTAAAGTGGTCACCCCCATCGGAGGGAACGCGACTGTAAAAAGGTCGCTTCCCAGGCACTTTTCGGGGAATAGAATAGAATCATTTATTCAGTATATAGGTCCTAACCGACACTTTTACACGTCTGAGAAGAAATGCTGAAAGTAACTCAGGGTTAGGTCTTTTTTGTCATTTTGTGTGATGTCTTTTACAAATCTGTTCGTTACAAAGTATTTAAATTAGTGATCTGTACATAGATCAAAAGATAAGTATAGCAGCTATACAATGCAAATATCACTTTAGATATATTTGGTTTCCAGGGAAGACACATGTGCAGAATTACTAACTACTAATTTAATCCTATAATATGCTGGATTGTAAAGGAACCCCCCCAAGCCTTGCTGTGCGCTGTGCTACGCACACGGCGGCACGTGCCCACGTGCGCACCACTATCTTCCCGGGGTTCGCTCGGTGTGAGCACACCGACTCTCCAATTAGCGCGCCCGCGACCTCCGAGGCCACCCACCATGTAGCGCTGGCTGGGGCTCAAGCGTGTTGGACCCGGGAGCCGGGGTGGTTTGGTGGTTGTTACCCCGGCGCCGTCTCGTCCTTCTCCGTGCGGGATCGGCCCTTTTTTTTTTTTTTTACGCGGAGAAAATGCGTTATGCATGCCACTCCGTCCGGGGATACTGCGTGGTTATGTGGGACTTGCACCCACTAAAAACTCCGCTTGTTGAACTGCATCCGCTTTTTGATGGACCGCAAGTACTGTGTGATACTACCTTCGCGGCCCATCAGCTGTTGGCCCACTTTGGCCTACCAGTCACATACGGCGATGCATCCAGGGCGTCGCCGCAACTCCAGAGCCGTGCAATGCGGACGGCAGACTCCCCGATCTACCGCCCGCTGGCTACTGTTAGGGTGGCATCAGGCGGGCATTCTGCCGCCTGCGCCGACCCGTCCGCCAAACCCTCACGCTGTCAATCATGGCTTTTACCAGAACCGACAGCGAGAGGTCTCTCCCGATTACTGCTACGAGATCACGGCGCTGCACTGCCCAAGCAGGGCAGTGCTCGAGAGTGTGCTGCGCCGTGTCCTCGCTGCAGCCGCACTGGTGGCACACGGGGGATGCCTCCCGCCTTGCCACTGCGTGCAGGTATTTGCCGAAGCAGCCATGCCCCGACAACACCTGCACGAGACGGAAGGACAACGTGCCATGCCGCCTCCGTACCCACTCTTCCAGGATCGGCTGGATAGCCATCACGGTTCTTAGGCCGGCGCTAGGTATCTCCAGCCGGAGAGGCTTCCACTGACCCATGATGGCAATATGGGCCTCCCTGCGCCACCTCATGACTGTTTCAGGCGGAGGGCGACTGCCACTCTCAGCCCGAACGTCCGTTCCCCTCCAATAAACTTCGGCGAGCACCCGCGCTTCCAGGTCCCACGGGGGCGTTCACGCGAGCGCACACGTGGCCTCGGAAGACACAGTGCGGTATCCGCGTATGACCCTGACTGCCATGACTCTTTGTGGCCTCCGCAATAGAGTCTTGTTCTGGGCAGTCAGGGCTTCCGCCCACACCGGAGCACCGTAGAGCGCCATCGAGCGGACTACCCCCGTGTACAGATGTCGGCAGCCCGCGCTGGGTCCACCCAGGTTGGGCAGCAGCCGGCTAAGGGCGGACGCTGTGCTAATAAGCTTTGGAGCAAGCTGGCGGAAGTGCTCGCCGAAGTCCCACCTACCGTCAAGGACCAGGCCCAGGTAGCGCATCTGCGCTCGGACTACTATATTCACATCACCAACAGTGATGTGAGAGCCAGCCGGCGGCCGACGACGTGGCCCATGGAAAACCAGGGCCTCCGTCTTCTCGAGCGCCTCCCGGAGTCCTAGTGCCTCTATACGGCCAATGAGCAGCGACGCACCCTCGGTGGCCACTCGTGCCGCCTCCTCAAAGTTGGCTCCTCGGGCTGTGACTAGGGTGTCATCGGCGTAACAAATGACACCTTGTCCGGGGCTGAGGGTACAACGTAGGACCCAGTCATACCCCACGTTCCACAGGAGTGGCCCTAAAACTGACCCCTGTGGGACACCACACGCAGTAGGCCTCCGCACGACCCGGCCATCACGTCCCTGGTAGCTGACGCACCGCCCCCTTAGATAGTTGGCCACCAGCTGCCTCAGGTACAAGGGCACCCCGTGGAAACGGAGCGCCTCCCCGATGCAGCCGAATGGCAAAGTGTTGAAGGCGTTGGCGATATCTAATGATACCGCCAATAGCACCCCCCCACGTGCAACCGCATCTTTCGCCTGCGTCTTAAGACGCACAATAGCGTCCACGGTCGAACGCCCCGTTCGAAAACCGAATTGAGCGTCCGACAAATTTGGGCCAATCGTGTTCAGGTGCTGGACGATGCGGGTAGCGATAATCCTCTCTAGCAGCTTCCCCGCCTCGTCCAACAACACTATCGGCCTGTAAGCTGAATGAGAGTCAAGGGGTCGTCCAGCCTTGTGCAGCAGTACCAGGCGGCCCTCCTTCCATGGCCCAGGGAACCGCCTTGACGTTAAGCAAGCATCGAAGAGCTCTTTAAGCCTATCCTCCATCACATTTAATGCCAGGGCCAGCACTTTTGCAGGCACACCATCTGGTCCTGGGGCAGTGTTCTTCAAGCGGAGGCGCAGGGTCACCGCCCCCATCTCCGCCTCTGAAACTGGAGGAGGAGCACTACTCTCAACTTCACCATCCCTACTAACCCCCAATGAGACCATGGCCGGGATTGTGCGCTCCGTTTGGTCAGAGAATAGCGCCTCAATGGTCTCAGTGAGGAACTGAGGCTGGAGAGTCTCCGTCAGTGGAGGGCCTTGAGCGCGAATTTTATTCCGCGCTGAACGATACGGGCGCCCCCAGGGATCACGATTGAGACAGTCCAGCATCTCGCCCCATGCTTGTTCCTTCGCTTGGCGAATTGCCAGTTGCAGAGTCTTCCGGGCACCTCGGTATGACCCATATAACCTGGCCTCCAGCTCTTCGTCGCGTTGGTGGTTGCGCCGCCTGCGCACTCGCGAGTAGCACCTCCGGGCACTAATACACGCCGCACGGAGGTCCGCTAACTCCTGGGACCACCAGTACACCTCCCTCCTTGAGGGCCGTCGTCGTGCACGAGGCATGGCCACATCGCACACAGCCGTCATGGCGTTGCGAAAGTGGCTGGCCCCAACATCGACCCCCTCTGAGAGGGGTGCTGTAGACAACCATGCCTGGACAATGGCTGCCTCCATCAGCAAATCCCTGTCGAGTCGACATACGTGCGGGATCGGCCCTCTCCCAACCCCATGGTACCTAACGGCCGAAATTAATATCAATTCAATCCAAAATCTTTAGATTTAAGATTTTGAGCTTAGATCACATTTAGCACAAAAAACAGACAAATCCTCAATCCCAAATCCAAGGATTTCGGCTTTAATTGATTATTAATTCGCTGTCATCTCGACCAGTATAGAAAACTATTTTTACAAGCATTATTTTTCTGACGTTAGTTTGACGATAGTTGTTTCGTGTGACCACATTGACCACCCCTTTCTAACCGCGGGTGTCATAAAATGCGACTAAGGGTTTATATCAAGAGGATGGGCTGCAATATCCTCCCGTATTCTAATAATATACTGCAATTAGCAATCCACCTGCCAAGCGTGGTGATTATGACAATATCCTGCTATGAGTCAACTGTCAGCTGCTCAATGAAGCGGTCACTGGGAGGCCCACGTTCAGCTGTGGACTTAAGGGCTGATGAGTAAGATAGAGATAAAGCTAGTCCCAGTTTTGATTCACCGCTCAGACACGCTGGTGGCACAATATTTTTGTTCAAAGTTTAAATTTATCAGTAAAGGTGACGGTAAGTAAAAAATTCCTCTTAATAAGCTGACCTGACATTTTATTCATTACCATGTGAATTTCACTGTTTATTGCTATACGTTTTTTGCACTTTGTGAACCGGATTCTAACCTCATTTTACTCTCTCACGTCCATACGTTCCCATACACACCAAAGGTCAATAATAACTGGAAATATTAATCTAGATACAAAATAAGTGCAGCGTTCAATGTGAGAATTTCTTGACGGTCTATTAGCGCTGCAGATATGCGAATAATTTAGGTACATCGCTATTAGTCCGCGACATGTACTCGTTTTCTATTGCATGCTAAGCATAGCATTGGAGTCTATGAAAATATGATCAAGAAACCAGAACCTTCTAAGAAAACATTAAAATATTCGTAATGCACTCGATAAATACGTATATTTTAAGATTAATATATCCGTAACATAACCGAAAGGTACAAGTTAGTTCTTGGTGGCAATAAAATATTATTTTATTCATCATTAGAGCTATATGCAGATAGTGCCCTACTATCTGTAGGTACTGGTAAAACTCCATAAAATGGTTGCAAGTCTCATGTCTTTCATGACTGTTCAAATGTTTTGAAAGAGGACTGTATAAATTAAGCAGTACTCGTGTAAAATATAACATTTAAGGAGCAAGTTGTAGATGTAGCAATGGTAAATGTATATTAAGTATTGTAACGCGTGTTGATAGTAAAGTATAATTGGTGCGTTGAAACTGACAGAATTATGAATGTTATGGTGTCAGATAAAATTCTTAGCTTAGCGAAACTCAGTGTTAAATCATATAGATGTTAGTGTAAGTAACTTAGTGATTGTGATTCCTTGTGGTTTAGTTTGACATTGTTCAAGAAGGAGCGATGTCGCTTATTTAATATATATATATGAAATTGATTAACTTGAGCTGTGTCTGCTGTTGTCCTATTGTTCTTACTCATAAATGTTATTGCATGTAGTGTTTGCTTTAGTATAAGTATCAATGTATTAAATGTAAGCGAACCATAATAAATAAATAAATAGACATGCTGATAATAAAAACTAGGAAGGTAAGTAAGAAGCAAACACACGACTTTTTTACCAAAAATTTATATCAGTTAATTACAATAATACTACGTCATTATACTTAGACATGAACTTTCTCTCGAAATTGAAGTGTTTAAAAGTAAAGTTATAGTACGTATGAATAGTATTATAAATAGCAGAGTGACAGTCGAATTTGCCTCGTCATTGATTGGAATACTAAAGTCCATCTGACTTTCACAAACATTTTTTAAGAATCGCGAATGTCCTTAACATCTTTTTACGAGCATCTTATTCTTTCATCTGGTAATTAAATTCGACTCTCATAACGTTTAGTTACTACATCGTTGAGGTTTTCATCTTCCGATGTTACGATTGGATGAACATGATCTGAAACTTAAATTTTCTTAAACTTTATTTTTTATTCTTTAAGTATTATGTCTCTATTTCGTAATGCATTCATGTATTATTTGAAAATCAATCTTTGATCTGCAGTTTCGTGATTCGTCTTGAGCATAGATATCCTAGTCTTGAGTCTAGTAATATCAGTTCCAGGAACGTTTTCATTTAAGGTCACCAACAATGATCTATATTTATAATACATAATCTCATAGTCTTCAATATGTACTGCTTACAGCACATGTAAAATCATGAAAGTAGTAAATATTTAGATGCATATTTAAGCTTATATGTAAAAAAAATGAAACCCATTTGTTTTTAAATACCGGAAAAAATTAAGAGAGTAATTGTATTGCGATCGTAAAAATTATTTATTACTACAATAAAAATACCGATTTTTTTTATGCAGACGAGTTTAGAATTAATTGGTTAATTAAAACCGTTCTGATTATAGATTGCTCTTATTAAGAATGAAAAATAAACGTGAGTAATTCATGCATATTTAAACAAATTTTATTTGATGCTGGCCAAGTATAGCACCACTCCATCTCACCTTGTGGTTTTCCTAAAAGGTGTCTAGGGAATTATCCGGAAGATGGGCAGCAGCGTCCTTCGAGGATATTAATTACAACTGAACTGCGATTGTCAACTAGCTTTACAAGCCTAGCGATTATGGCGGAACCCTCCAATGAGCACATAACACAAACCTATACCTACCAGTCATTGTGGCATTCCTAGGCCTGCTGCTGTTTAACAGTATTTTTTAGTTTTTCGGCTGAAATTATCTTTATCATGATGATGACTGTCTGCATTATTATACGATTATTATTCAAAGATTCACTTATCACTGTCAAGTGTCAAAGTAAATCAAATCAAAATCTCTTTATTTCGGATAACTAAAAATCTATTGTGTTAGTAAAAAATGTCTTACAATAAGTGTTAGTAATAGAACTAATTACATACCAATAAGAGATAATAACTGGATAATACAGGACAAAATCAACGAGTGTCGGGGCCTGATAAAGTTATATCAACGTATTCATCAACTTTAACAAGAGGAAACAACTTGATAGAATTAGATACACGAAGAATAAGAAAATGGAAATATTTCGCTTGGCACTGTTTATTGTAAGAGCAAAATTGGACTTCTGGGGTGGAAGGCCTGGTGCCCTGAAATACAGGCTTCAGTCTAGTTTAGGCACCAGTCTCCCACAGTAAATTTGAATGATACTATATCTATTTCATTATTGTGGTGAGAAAAATGAAATAAATAAATTATTAAAGATAATTAATACTTGCAGTTTAACTGCTTAGTTTGTGCTTCCGGGTAATAAATATAATATTGCCTGCTAATTGCTCTAACTCTTACTTAGACGGATGAATTCACTAAATAATGAAATTAATGAAACCTTAACTATTCGGATATTGTGTCGAAATAACATCGCAATACATCACTTATAAGATTTAGAATCGAGAATAGGAATGCGAGTTAACCTTATAACAAGTCGAGTAAACGAACCGTGTCGTTATGAGCATCCATAATTGAAGGGTTATCTCACGTGCATAAATGTGATACCCGGGAAAACTCGCCTAAACACTATCAGACGATCAATATTTATCGATTGAAGATAATTTATAATTGTGATTCGATTAACACCACGTATTTCAATCACTATAAAGTACAAAAAGAAAACTAATTATTGTTTGTATATTTTGAGATTTCTTCATCTTATCGATTATTTTACTGCAATTATAGATGTCAAGGTATTAATATTAATTATGCAGTATTTCTCCTCACTATATTGTTCACTTGTTTTTTTCAAATTTTCTATAGTGATGTAAATACTAAGAAAGAGAGATAATTAGTTTTCGGATTAAGATAAATAACCGTTCCTTTGACAGGTTTTGGGACTAAAGTATTTGAGGAAGACAACCTCAAAATCGTTTATGGTTGACAATTTCCGGCAATTGACAGGCAAGAGGTTATTATCATAAATTTACAGCTAAGTAATCATGTCGTAATAGCTATGTGCTTTGATACATCTAGGCACCGTTATGTGATGTCAAATATAGTAAACGTGTTTCTGTTTTTAGTTTCGTAAATATGTAATATATGTAAAAATACATCAAAAAGTACGCCGCGCTGTTTTGATGAATACAAATTGCTAGCAAAAAAACATGCGTTTGCGGATAAAATATTTAAATAATGTGCATTGATTTGTGTCTGCTTGGTTATTGATACTGTTGTTGTTTTTATTTTATTTTGGATTGAAACTAGACTTCAAAATCGTCAAAGAAATCTAAAAACACTGAAATCACATTCACGGTTCGCGCGAAGACCAAAAACAAAAATACTTTTAGTGACAAATAGCAATGTGATACCATACTTTAGAAAACTAAAGTCTAAAAATCTAAACCAAATATTCAATATCGCAGTGATAGAAGAAAACATGTAATATCTAATAACATACAAACGAAAATAACAGTAATTTTCATAAACCTATAAGTAACATCATTTTGGCTTAAATAAACTGCAAGAAGGTTTAACTGTTGGAACGGATTTACATAATAAAAAGAACGAGAATCCAATAAAGTATTATTGCCAGTAATAATAATTGTTTTAATTCATGATTTATCAATCGAAATCCCATTTAAATCCAAAACTTGTAATAAACTGCTGGCGGACTTTAAGCTAGGATTAAAAATCAAATTTCATTTTGTCTAAATTAGTCCATAATTCATACAAGTCCTATTCATGTGTCTCCACGATTCAGCCTAGAATGGGCATTCCCCTTACCACCGTTAATGGTTCACACATGTTGGTAATATTTGATGTTGGTAGCATTCACAAGTGATTATGATCGCCCAGCCCCCCCTAGAAAAGATGTCAACTTGACCTGATGGCTAAAAAAGATAAATGTATTACAATGACGTTTATGAATCACGAAGACCTTCCCCGTCCGTAGAAAGCGTCCGCCATTACTACCAATGGTTAGAAAAACTATTAGTTTATAGGTACAGGAGCCGGGATAAGAAAAATTGATCCTCGCAACGAGAGTTAAAATGTTATAGAAGATCCAACTACAGTCATATGCAACGTAAATAAGTCTATCACCACTTAAAATCTTGCATCGTACATCAAAGCCATATAAGACCGAAGACGCAAGCATGCTCATAAAAGCCAGTTGGTAATTGTGATAATTTCGATACGCCAACGTTCTCGTAGTGCGGAAGAATTCGCGTTGCAGATGTGGGCTGCGGCTGTATATACGAATTGAACCGAAGACAGGCCGCGTTTACTGGCCATAATTTTGCGTTTCAACTGGAATAGCTTCGGCATTTATTGATAGCAGCAGATACAATTTCAAACAAAATGAGTGGAGAGGATTTGCGTTTTCATGTTATGTTGCGGTGGAAATTGAATGTGAAAAAAGATCCATTGCCTGTGATTATGTTATGGTTTAACTAGTTTTACTTTTTTGTAATATTTTTTTACTTTCTGCACTCCTCTTCCACATTTTCCGAAGTAAAATACATGAAAAAAAAGATCTTGTGATAGTTCATTTAAAATCATAATTTTTATGTAGGGAACAACAATACAACTAGATGTAGACAACCTACATGGCGTGACGTCAACACGTTCCCTTTATACGCATCACCGCTGTTCTGAATACGTATGCAACAATACCTTGTGTGATCCAGCCCTGCAATTTGCTTTTATGGCCCTATTCAGACCTGGCCATGAATGGCGACGCCCACCCCATCGCGCGACTCTCCGGCCCGCTACAGTGGACGTTCGCCCTATACGAGTACACAATAGGGTTGAACGATGTATTTAATATAATTTTCCGCCTACTATGCAATTTTATTGTGCCGTAATGGTGCTTCGTGCGTCTTAATGTGCAAAATGGCAATGAAAACGCTAGCTTACGTATATGTGTAAACCTAATTCTATCATTTTACTGAAATGTCAGGAACGTCATAATAAATATATTATGTACAATAAATCTTAATTTGTTAGAACGGAAAATGTAATGCTTGCCTTCGATGGTTAATACGAATCACCTGTGATCGATTTGCACCAATCTTGTGTGCAAAGTAACAAAAAAATCGAGCTTGTATTTTATATAATTAATTAGAATTTATTTCTAAGCAAATTTTTATTGATAATTATTTGACGCTATGAGTTAGAGTGGGAAAGAGGAAGTTAAAGGGAATTAATGATATAAATTACTAAACACATGAAATTCCTTCGAAGTAAACAATTTACCTATTAAACGGTAGAATAATAAATAGAATAAAAATAATAATAGTAGTTATTCAATTTTGATGAAATGGAAACAATGCTTTAGATTTTATTGCACATTTTTTGTACATAATAAATTTTCCCATGCAGAGAAGGCAAAGGATCTTAGTTGATACAGCCATGAACGTCATGCTTTCATTTGATTGATTTTAGCGTTTTGCATGGAAAAATCATGTGTGTACGTTTACTTTATGTTACCTGTCTTAACGGCAACATCTTCGTAATCTTTTGACTTAGGTGCACATCTATGGCACTGTTGCTTTTGAATGATATAAGTTTCATTCTTCTCCTTTTATAATGAATACTAACAAAAGATACTTAAATTTTCGAAGTTCAATTAGTTTAATAAGAATTATTTATATCAATTATGAATATTTATGAATACTCATCAAACGTCGCGTTGCCAAAGATATAGATTTATATTTGAAAACCAATTTCATAATTTATCAATTTTTATTATATTATATAATAGTTACACATTCAATCAAAATGCCAACATATAAGGCTTATAACTAAACCTTATTAAAAAACATCCGTGTGTAAAATAATAATCATTGTGCTGTTATAGGGCCCTGTCATATTATACCGCACTGATATAGTTTTTGCTTTGATTATTCGTCATTACTACTTAACATTATCAATATTAGCCACATCATCTTGTCGGACGTCTGATGCAGGAGCTGCAGGTGTCAAAAAAACTAACGACGTCCACTGTGTGTATAGTTAAAAACATAAGTAATTTAAATTTCAATTACAGTAACGGTGGTAAAATGATAAATTAATGTGTGTGTGTGTGTGTGTTTTGATTCTTATAAATATTTACTGGAATTTTAAATCTTCTTCTGTGACAATGGTTCACAATATGTTAATATTAAATTCTGCGACTTTTACAGCGTCTTTGGCTTTGTTGAGGTCGTCCTTCGTCCATCTGTTTCTTTTACGACAAGGTGTTGTTAAGCACCATTCTCGAACAAATCAACATAACTATTTTTATTCGGGTCAAAGATCCATGATTTCCGGTGTTAAGCAACACGATATCTTTCTGTAATAACCAATTTGTGTTTACAAGCCGTTGTATATCCAAAACACACGGTTCGTTACGCTCAAAGGCGTGAAAGGCCTAAATTACATCCATCACAGCTTTGTTGGGTAGATGTCCGTCAAACGATCGCTGATATACGGCGGAAGAAACTTATTATCCCTTTGTTTTTGGATTTTTAAGACTGTTGCATTTCTGTGTTGAGTTGCTGTCAAAAGTTATGTAATGAGCCAGGAAGTTGGGCTGTTTTAATTATTTTGTTGATTCATCAAGAATAATCAAGATAAGTACATAAAATATACAGATGCGTTGATTGGCTATTGGTTTTGTTAATATCGAGATTTTATTGAGTACCACAATTCTCTCATCATTTCTCTTTATGTCAAATCATACAATTTAGATTCACTGGTGAAGCTTTATCAAAATGCAGAAACAACAATTTCAAAGGTCTTTATAAGGGTATAGCTTACATAATATTATTGATGCAACTTTGAGTCTATACTTGGTGCTCTTAATAAAAAATACATTAAACTTGCATTATTTACTAAAATCACACAATAAGACCGACCGTTTGTCGACCCGATTGCTCCCAGACCATACATTTCCATATATCAGAACAAATATCTTCAATCAAATTCAGATGTTGCATGATCGCCGATCTTCTGTTCATTGTTCTGGGTCATTGTGATCGCTAATGTCTGCTCAACAAATGTTCCTGAAATCGATTTATACGTTTATTAGTAAGCAGTTTTGGGAGGAAAACCGATGCTATGAAATCTTTTTCTTTGGTTTGATTGGTTTCTATTTATTAAATCATATCATCATCATCATCATATATATCAAATCATTCAGTACTAATCGTCTGTTTTATTTATTTAACTAACATTTATAATATGCACCTGATAGTTATTATTTTTCATGCTATCCCATACAATGTCATAAGCCAGTAGTAGTTCATTTTTACGTTTACTACCTTCTCCTACATTTTTAATGTTTTCAATTATATATTTACAAAATAATAATTAGTAAAGTTACATCAAGTTGATGAATTTGACCAAGTCTTAAAATTTGTGTTGTTACTAACAACGTCTGACAACTTTTCCTAGACGATGTGTCAATTTAACAATGGCTTCTTTATTATTGACATACTCGTATATTGCGTATTTAATATTCTATGGCTTAAGTACGCCTGTTACTATCTCCAAACAGTAAAATGAATTTGTGTAGATACTAAATATGCAGTTTCGTTTGTATTTAATGTTGTTTTCTCTTTGCAGGTAAGCTAGCTATCCAGCCGTTTTGAATCAGCGTGTATCTACAATATATCGTAAGAGAAAATCAATTTAGTTTAAAAAAGAGAGAATATTAATTATAGTTATTCAATGTTCAGTCAACTACTGTAAAAACATGTGCCCCGTTACGACAGGTTTTGGCTAGAAAAAAGCTTGTTTCATGAAGAATATTTCGTTTTGTAAACCTTATAAGATTTATACGAAATTTTCAGCGCTTAAAGTGTAGACAGGTTAGTGGTCAGAATTAAATTAGCTTCATTAAATTATGTACTTTCTATTTTCGATCAAATACGTCTATAGCATCAATCAATAGTAAAATTTAACTCGATTGAAACACCATATATATAATGCGCAAGATGTTTTATTTACATTGTCCTATGCTTATCTATATAGAAGAGAGCAACACACTCGTAGATGCATTAACAGTATCAGTTTAATCTCCTTTCACTGCGTCCGCGTGGGTGTTAGTTAATTCATACCTAACTAATCCTTTAATAAACGAACGACATTTTGCATAATTATAGAAAACGGAATTAATTTTACATTTACAAGTGACTATTAGTAGCTCAGTTACCGTTATAAAATAATTATTGGTGCTATGAATGGAACTGTTTCCTTAAGTCTGTTGGTGTGGAGTAGGGATTTCCAGTGTGCATTTTACTAAATTATAACGTTAATAGAACCTAAAGCTCGTCGGATTGTAAGTTCTATTACTGAGAATGAATTTCAATCAACACTTTCGTTATGATATAGTACAGTACTTGTGTTTGATGTTCTAGCTGACAGTTGAGATTAATCCCGTTTGTACTAACCGATAAGTTGATGCCTAGCTGTCTAACAAACTCTTAGCGATTCAAGATTGTATGACAGAGAGATACTTAGGATCGCCTTATGAGTTGCCTAACGCAAACGAGCATTAATGTTGTAATACGCATGTTTTGGGCTCAACATCATCATCACCGCTCCGGGTCGTGGGTTCGATTCCCGCACGGAACAAATATTTGTATGATCTGCAGGTAGTTGTTCCGGGTCTGGGTGTATTGTGTGTGGAATTTGTGTTTGTAAACGCACCCACGATACAGGAGAAATCCTAGCGTGGGTAAAGGTTATTAAAAAAAAAAAGAAAAAAAAAAGGACGTCCACTGCTTATCAGAGGCCTCCACTTTAAACGACCTGTTACATGCTGTATGGAGTATGGCGTTCTATGGAGTTTCTTGCCCGTTTTATGGAGTTTCTTTCCCGTTCTTCTCAATAGGAAACCTACATCGTGGAACGCGGCAACTAAAGTCTAACTATTCATGAGTGCCTGTAATTGGTTTTATATGAATAAAAATATTTTTATCTTATGTTATCTATGTAGTCATTTTGTGGGAATTTGCTAGTACGTACTCACCCAGTCACCATGCTTGGCAGACGGCTGACGTAGTTTTGCTGTTCCATGGAACAGACGCTGCTGCCTATCTATATCTATATATCCTATCTATATCTACATATATATCTATCCTATCTATATCTATATATATCTATATCCTCTGGTTTGGAGTTCCTTATTCGCCTTTGACTATATTCACGAAAGGAGATTAGTAGTGTTATATTCTTAATCCGGATACCACAATGTTAATTTTTATGTTACGATTTTCTACAATAGATATACTCGTATTCTGAATTCAGCCTTCTTATTAATGACTTTAAATTTACACGTAATACCTGGACGAAGTTTTGTGATAACATCCTAACCCTGCTCTTACTTCCAACTTCTTCACAATCAATTACTTACAATAGTATTCCAATAATACGAAATATATCGTCATCTCTTTACATCGACCTTTTTTATCTACTCTCGCTCGCATAACTGCAACGGGAAGTTGAACGGAATCAGGGTGTCCATAATTTTCGAGTACCGATATCGATCAATCAGACATCGTGGTATCAAGAACTCGTATCGGAATAATATGCATAAATAATGTGTAATGTCGTGTCGCTGGTAATCCTCTCGATTGACGCGTGATCAGATATGCTCTGTGATACGTGATGTATCGATTTTCTATACCAAATTATTGTGTTATGTATGTTTGTTCGTTACGGACTTGGATGTATCTGTAGTTTAACATTGTTAAATACGGTATGACTGGGTTCTACACCAACCTCTAGTGTGATCATACGAGGACCTGGTTTTAGCCGGTAGGAGTCCAGCGTGCCCCATCGTCCTTCCCCGGGGCGGAGGAAATTCATGAAGAATTTCCACTAGGCCCAATAATAAAAGAATAAAAAAGGGTTCTTTACCAAAATGTGTCTATAGATATAGTGAGGTCTAGTGAGGTTTTTTCATGCTTCTTACCTTCTTCTTCTTCTTATAGCGTATTGTTAGATATCTTCCTTTTTTATGTTTGGTTATTTTAATGATATTATGTGTCGACAGTCCTTATTATGAGCAGAATCTCGAAGATTTATAAAAGTTTGATGTTTCGGCGTACATCCACTTTTAAGGATTAGGATATTTATTTAAGCTTACGGTAAATCATATATCATGCCCTACATTAATCATTTATGTGTTTTCTTTGTATACAATAAGATCTTAATACCTAATGCTTGGCTGTCTTTATTTATATTTTCAATATATATATTTAAACAGTTATTCACTCCAATACTTCAATCAATCTCACACACTACAGAAGAACACTTGGCTAAGTAGCTGGAGCGTTTTATATTAATATTATATAGAACCTTTATCATATCGAGCTTATCGAAGTGATTAAGAGTTTTCTTATTTTTATGATAATATTTATTGACTGATTTAAATAAACATCTTATTATTTGCATCTTCGAGGCGCTGTAAAGGGCACCAGTATTAAAATAAATCGTGGGTGTCGCACTAGTACATATATATGCATGCACATTAGAAGCTTCCTGTCGTTTCTGCATGTAATTAGTGTAATTACTCGATATTATATAGACTACTAATCGTTTTTTTCGCCTGTAGTTGTTTTTACTTGCATTCGGAATTAACATTGTGCTTTTAAAATAATTTCTTAATTACTACTTGTAATATACAGACATAATTAAATAATTAATGCAAGTAATGGATTGTGTAGCTACTATTAAGTACCTATGATCTATGGTAATTGCTTTTATGCAGTTGACGTTTGTTTTCGATTATAAATCGTAATACATTTGTATAGGATATATATTTTAATACTGTTTTTAAAAAGAGATTTATAATTGCAACATTTTGGTTATATCCAAGTCTGTAAAAAATCTGTTGAACATTTTTCAATTAAGTGCATAAAGTTATGACAGATTTACGTTTTTATTTGTAATAATAAATACTAATATATGAAAAAAAGGTCGTGCGTAGTACAACAAATAAATGATCAACAATATTAAATAATTATTAACATAAAAACAGAATTTCCCTCAGCTAATCTGAGCACTGTAACAAAAGCTATACCATATCTTATGTCTACATCCTGCACACTCAGTCTGTACACTGGAGCACGTTATAATACTTATTCCCCTGCAACAGAGTATTATTATTATCTATGGGGTAGTATTATTATAATCCATGATTATTCGCGTGTTTCCGCAGATTATATGCTGCTATATGCTGGCCACCCGAGAAAAGCCACTATTTACGGGAAAGCCTTAGTTTATACCAATTAGTACGTAGTCATTTATGTATGTTTATGCCTCATAGCTGTCACATAAGAGAAAAATATAATTATATTAGATAGTCTAGTTGTAACCTGTGAAGTGTCTATATGCACCAGGAAGACCAACTTTCTACGCATTGTGCAATAGAATAGGTTTCGAAATATTTGCATCCGCTATAAACGATTGCACTTTCAAACGGTTAAATAACCCACCTATAGGGAATTATAAACTCAGCGCATACAATGGAGTGTTGTTTCCAATATGAATAGTTAGAACGAACTCCTATACATTTTGGTCACGTCTCAATTGCATCCTTTGCACGAACTAACGGGATGTTTTATAGGTTATTCAATAGTTGTCCTTGTTTGGGATGATATATTTTGGTCACCCTTTCACTTATGCAGGTCATGTCATTTATTGGTTCAGTGGGTCTCGAAAATTTGGAATTTGGACACCAACCTTTCACTAATTGTTTGAATTATTGGAATCGTCAAGTACCTGGATAATATTCCTTTGCACAAATGTTATTGTGATGACCGCCCTTGTGATCGTAGCCGGCAGGAGACCGGCATGCCCCTTCGCTCTTCCCTGGGGCGGAGGAAGTTTATGATGAATTTCCACTGGGACCAATAAAAAAAAGTCTTTACTGCGTGGTATCGAATCTACTCGTTCTCTCAACCCATAGGTGTCATAGAAGGCAACCAACATTTGATATAGTTATTGTCCTAATAACTACATACTGCGATCTCCAATCCGCCTGCCAAGCGTTGTGGCTATAGCAATATACCCTATGACCGCTCATTGTTTTAATTATTGGGAGGCCCATGCTCATTAGTGGGCATTTAGGGACTGATGTGTGTGTGGTCTCGCTTAGTAAGAGGTATCCATTAAGTGCTTGTGGTCTTTGTCAGAAATAAACAACTTCTTCGCTTCTAAAAAGTTCGCCGGGTTTATAAAAGTCAGCTTGAGGTCACGTCAGAGGATAACCGATCCAGCTGTCCCCAAAACAATAGCTTGTTATTCCCAGCAACACCCTAAGCCGAGGTCTAAGTCCCGCAGGAGGCACCTTTAATTAAAGAGCCTTATTCTCACGGATTCAAAGACCTCATCATTATCAACATACCTTATGGCTTGATGTCCTTATAAACCAAATAATACTTATATATAAATATATATACATAGTGTATATTCCATAAAACTGGGTATGGAAACTATCGTATTTATTACTAGGGGTACAGCGAACTGGATTCCATGTATCCATAAAAAGTGAACTCATATTACAGCCAACTATAAATAGAAGGTGTAAAACACGCTTATAACACTATTTAATGCCATGCATTTCCGCTACAGGACGAGCGTAATGCGCCTGTTAAACATAGCTCATCTTAGTTTAACTCGCGGTTACGCCTGCACAATTATTTCTATGGAAAAATTATATTTCAAGATAGAAATCGACTTGGAAATTTTCAATAGAGAAAATCGGATAGGTGAAGTTGAATAAAAGTTTGTTATATTCGGCTGTATCTGGTACAACTGGAAGCACACAAAGACAAAAGCTGGGATAAGATGAAAGACTTAGAAGAAGAAGAAGAGCGAGTATCATGACAAATTTACAAGAAGTAGACATAACATAGTGGTACCTATACTTTTGGTTAACCAAAATAAACAAATCTTTCTTAGGGAATTGTGTCCGGTTCTGTAATAAGTTACTAAAACAAACTACAGATCTTACTGATAGGAAGTTCAAAACACACATTAAAATAATTATAGGTAATTAAAAGAGCTTATTATAAAATCAAAGACTATGTTTACAACAGGGACGTGTGACGTTAATTCTTATCTGCATATGCGGCATCCCTGGAAACAGATATGTTTTCCTGCTTTGTTGGTATTGTATAGCTCCAAAATATTTTTCAATGTATAGAGAGCTGTCCTAAATAATTTGTAAACACAGAATTGTAAAACAATATATAAATAAAAATATGAAAAAGAAACTCGGGGCTACCCTGAGTTTCATCCGGCATTTAATCTCAGAGGTTGGCTGGCATGTAGCGAAATGCCCTCCGTTGTTTCAATATGAGGTGTAAAAGCGTCTGTTAGGACCTAATTACTGAATAAATGATTGAATTGAATTTAAAAGGGTATACATTTCGTTTACATCATTTTGCTTTATCGCTTCGTTGAGTAATAAACAAAGACTTTTCATTGTGATAGGTTTCTTATTGCAAGAGCCCGGCTAGGTATGTACTACCCTCTAGTGTGATCTTACGAGGACCTGGAGCTCCCTGCGGTGCCGAAGATGACCGCTCCAGTGGTTTTAGCCGGTAGGAGTCCGGCATACCCCTTCGCCCTTCCCCGGGGCGAAGGAAGTTCCATGTAGAATTTCCACTGGACATCAATAAAAATAAATAAAAAAGATATGTACTACCGCAGTGAAAGATATTCTGCCGCCAAACAGTAGTGTTTACACTTTAAACATTACTCGGTCCTGGTTTAAAGGGCACTACAGCTAGCGAAATTACTGGGTATACACATAAGGGACCAAATAACTAAAGTCTTGAGGTGATGAGCGCAGTGTGGTGCCACGCCAGAGGGTCTAGTACGAATATTTTGAGGTACCTATAGTATCGTAAACGTAACGCTAATGTGAGTGAATTTGGAATTGAAAATACAACTATCCTTTAGTATTTTTGTTAAAATTTTTATATTATATACAGATTTGTATAATGTCTTCAATTTATATAAAAATTCTGTGCGAAACAAGTATTTTCAATTCGTTGACAGCACGGCGTTGACAGCACGGTTGGTGCAGTGGCTGTCAGTTGGCTGCTGCGCTCTGGGTCGTGGGTTCGATTCCCGCACGGAACAAATATTTGTACGATATGCAGGTAGTTGTTCCGGGTCTGGGTGTATTGTGTGTGGAATTTATGTCTGTAAACGCACCCACGACACAGGAGAAATACTAGGGTAGGGCATGGTTTCTATAAAAAAAAAATGAAAATTCACTCACATTAAAATTTACGATTACGATACTATACGTCAATATATTCATGCTAGACCCACTGGACTTACAAGTTCTGGGTAGTATTACAATAGCTACGTGCAGGCGGGAAGATGGGTTGGACTGGGTTGTATTAAAAAAAGACTTCAGCGCTACGAATTTCATGTCATTTAGGCTAAAGTGCAGTATTGACAGTAACAATATATTAAAACTTGACGACTGATTTATGAGCATTCACAATGCATTGAGTAACAGTGCGTTAACCCGTGTTTGTTTGTCATCAATGCTTTGCTTTTGTTCGCCACCCTCGTTCGTTTAAGTTCATTGAATTGTTAAATTTCGAAATACGACAAACCGACGAACGGTGTCTGCAATGGCATGCTTAAATCAAGCTATGCCATTGACTTTGGGTTTTTGTTAGTGAAAACGAACTATTAATGAAACTATTTAAGGAAATGTTTAGTTTCATGTCAAAGGCAATCAGACGAGTACTTTATTGCAGTCAAAATCGGTAAACAATCTATGAGTGGCCGCATGTTTAAACTGAGTATCTCTGTGCTTCGGAGGGCTCAAATAGGGCTTTTCTTAACCCTACACAGTTTGCGTTACTGACTATTCTGTGTCTTAATCTTTGTCAACCATTATAAATGTAGTTTTGGCGATCAAAACATCCTTTTTAGGGTTCCGAACGTCGGAATGAAAAAAGTGCGGAACCCTTATTCCTATAAGACTCGTGTGTCTGTCCGTCTGCCACAGCCAGTTTGATCCGAATCTAATGGGCCAGTAAGTTCAAATTTGGTACACATGTGAATTTCTGCGACTTAAACACGGACGTATAATGTAAATAAATTAATTTTGAATATTTGTTTATTTATGGGGGACTCTTCTGGGGGATAAAAAAGAAAGTTTTCAAGCTGTACCGCGTAACATATGAAATGGAAGGGGTTGTTATGAAGCTTTCAAATCTTTAAATAATAAACTTTAAATTTTAAAATAAATAGTTTTAAAGTTATTGAAGAATGTAGTTGAAAATTTACCATTCTCTCCTAAACTACAAACCCTAAAATTTCAAAAAGAAATACAAAAAATAGTTATTTACTTACAGATAACAGGAAAACATCTAAAAAGTGTATGATCTTGGGATACATGATTGGTACCTACAACACAGAATTCAACAGTAGACAATATTTCCCCCTACAACCAGGTACTTTGGGTCAAATCTCAGATAAAAAAATATGGTAGATAACATTTTAATCGCATGGAACCTTCTCTAGGCGAGTTTAACTGTCCGTTTTTTGCATTCTGGCGGGATTCATGGGACATCGAGATTTTTATTATTTTCAGATAAGACCATTAATGTTTCCGTGCACTATATTTTATTTTGCACTTTACAAATAGATATTGTTGACGTGACTGGGATTGATTCCCTGTGGGAAAACCGCATTATTCATGTTATTCGCAATACTCGTATCATGTTACCTTGAAATTATTAATAAACTCTATCTCTATTTATGTAAATTTTACCTCAATAATATTATGTTGAATTATTTGCTCTCAGATATTTTGTCACATAGTCTGAAAGTACATTACAATTTGTAAGAAAATATTGTGATTTGCACAATTATTTGCATGCCTTGCATGTAGTCTTAGCAGTCCATTGACAGCCAATTTTCTAGCAAATTATCTTGCAATTAAAAACTTTAACATAATATTGAGCCATCAAATCCCGCTTCATGTAATGCTGTAAATTTCCTTCCACATGACGCTGCCGACGCCCTAATATGGGTACATAGTAAGACTACTAACTAGTTATCAAGTAATTTTAATATTATCGCGTAAACGGGTAACGTACATTCTGTATTCAATTCAAGCAGTGCTCAGAGTGGCTGCTCGGCGCCGCTCGGCATCGATACATAAATTGAATCTCACGATTCGATTCGATCACAGTAATTACACCATAAGATCGTCGTGTAATTCATCGACTTCCGACGATTACCCATACACCGCGGGTTGTTATTATGGGAATTGATTTTATTGAGACATAGTACGCAATCGTTGAGACAAACGTTTTCTAATAACCCACCACACAATTCCAATATCAAATAAAAGCTTGGCATGCAAGTCAGTGGTTATGTGAGTTGATGCTTACTCTTTATTAATATGCTCGGTTTACCTTTAAACATTATTCTATCCAGTGTCTCAAGTATAAACGTATAATATTTATTTATTTATTTATTTATTTATTAGGACCTCCAACAAGGAATACACATTACAAATGTTTTCTTATAGTAGTATTTTACAAGACACTGTGCTTCCTCAATTACAGGAGACCACAGCATGCGTATTAAAAATAATCTAAACATAGATCTAAGTTCAGGTTAGGTACAAACAGTTTCTAAAGTATTTTATATTTTACTTAATAAAAATAATAAAATAATATAACTTTACTAGCCGTACCCGCCCGCTACGCTAGGCGCAAATTATATTTACACCTATTCATGTATTCTGGACCCTGCTGCAAGATATAAAATTGGAACATACATGAAAATTTAAGTTATAATTCATGTATTGATCCCGAAAATTTTCATTGACAACCGTTGAGCCGTTTCGGCGCCTATTCGAGATAACATTCAGTATAGTAAAATGATAATTGTAAACGTTACTATTACGCTTGATGCATAAATAATAATATAATGGCCGAAAACTGTGGAGGGTGTGAGAGAAGGCTTATTGTGTGAGAGAACCAGGAGACCGGCTTCGGCCTCATCCCTACTCCGTGCTGTTTACTGGGCGAGAAGTGACACCGGGGGGGATAACTTACCAAGTGATAATAATTGATCAGTTATCGAGCGGGATAAAAAATTACTAAAACAACTATTAAAAAATAGGGGTTGGTGATAGAAGGGTGAAAATTTAGGGTTGTATGTATTTTTAGTGCCACATTATAAAAATATGAAAATAAAAAATGTTGTCCAAAAAATTAAAAAAATCTTAAGGGGTGGACAACCCTTATCACATAGGGGTATGAAAAATAGATAGTAGCCGATTCTCAGACCTACTGAATATGCATATAAAATTTCATAAAAATCGGTCAAGCCGTTTCGGAGGAGTATGGTAACTAACACTGTGACACGAGAATTTTATATATTTTTCCAAAAAGTTAAAGTTTATAATTAACAAATAAAAAATAGGAGTTGATCGTAGAGGGGTGAAAATTTAGGGTTGTATGTATTTTTGTATGCTGTGTCATAAAAAAATAAAAACAAAATTTTTTGCTTAAAAATAAAAAAAATAAAATTAGGGGTGGACTACCCTTAACATTAAGGGGGATGAAAAATAGATGTTGGCCGATTCTCCACCCTGGCCGACAATCACGCTAAGGATCACAAAAATCGGTCGAGCCGTTTCGGAGGAGTTCAAGTTCGAACCCCGTGACACGAGAATTTTATATATTAGATTTTAATTTTACTTTAACATAAAATGCGAGAAGATCCTAAATGGCAGTTCTCACATTGATATTAACAATACGATTCTAATCTACTCTAATGTCTGAACAGTTGTTTCTTCTATCACAAATATTCTGTACTTATTTATCCAGAAAATATTAAAAAAAATGAATTGTAAGACGGCGATGGGGCTAAATGGCACTTGTCAATCCTCGCGCCCCGATATCCAATTAGATCGGCTGAAGACGGAGCTCAGACGTGTCACCGTCTGCTAGTGCCACTCCAAGGCTCAACCCATCCTCCGCTTGTACGCTCCTACACCACTAAATAAATAAAAAGTGAGTCGGCCAATCACGTGAATCGTATTACTGGTACTTATAACCAAAAAAAGCTTATGCTTTGCATAAAAAATTGCTAATACTTCACACCAACAGTCGATATCGTTCAAAGATGCACGACAGTTCCTGAAACCGATCAATCGATTGCTACTCGGCGATCGTAGCCGCATTGCTCTAATTGTTGACCGTGTAACAGCACCTTTAAAGACTGTGCAATCCACTGACAACAAACGTGACATGTTCAGTCAGATAGAGCTACGAAAGCAGCCCGGTACGTCTCACCAGCTATCGTGATCAACGGACAGACCGCTACGCTCATTGGCAATCACGCTTTACCATTACTCGAGCTTCTAATAAAGATATAAATAACGAAAACTTAATTAAAACGCTTATCGCCGTGCTGGTGGCAACGCGCCGGCGAACAGTGCGGTCGGTCGGTTAGAAAATTGAACGATTTATAGGAGAAACGGCTTTCATGGTGGTTGATTGATTTAATGTCGGTGACAGCCTGTACAAATATTTTGGTACTTCGGCACTTTCACGTTAACGTCGTGATAAAAATTGAAACTGTTCCAGTGCAGCTGCGCTGATTTGTTTTCCATAGTGACAACTCAGTGATTGTAGCAAGTTTCTCAGAAACATAAATTGTGTCTCACAAATCTCTGATATCGTCCATAGATTTTGTACTTGGAGTGGTCACGGCACGATAAAGACAATCTGCATTAACGGTAAACATTTCTTGATATCAAGACGGATAACAGAATCGACGGCAATCAGAGACAGAATCGAAAAGTAGCTGCTTTCCAATTCAATTTCTGCAGTTTCCCAATATGATTACCATTGCGAGCGATACGGAAATGCATTACCACAATAACTGTCAGTTTGTCCGTTAGCGCGCACAATATGACGTGGACACGGTCCGCGGGCGTGATGCGCCTGCGCCGCAAATGGGTGCGATTCTCACGGGGACTGCGCGCACAGCGCATCCGAGAGCTTCTGTGTATATCACAGGTGCAGCAATGCGTTGTGTCATGTGTCTGAAAATTATTATTTGAGTGCAACATTGTGATTGTAATTGCAAATATATAAACATTTTTAACGAGAATTTAGTGGAAAGTAAATAACTATGATATTAGTAGGTATCCCTGACGCAGACAATAATTCATCATCATCATATCAGCCAAAGGGCGTCTACTGCTGAACAAAGCTGCCCCCATTCATTTCCACAACGAGCGGTCACATGCTGCCCGCATCTTATGATTCCCAGCGACCTTCACCAGGTCATCTGTACACCTCGCTGGAGGTCGTCCCACGCTGCATTTTCCGGTGCGCGGTCTCCACTTGAGAACCTTTTTGCCTTAACGGCAGTTCTACGAGCAATGTGCCCGCCAATCGCCACTTAAGTTTACTAATCTTTTCAGCTATGTCGGCAACTTTAGTTCTTCTACGGATCTCCTCATTTTTCATGCGATCTCAATAAATACTACAGCTTAATAACCTTCTTGTAATTGTAATCTTTTATGGGATATATTTCGCGTATAATCAATGCTTTAATAGCTATGAAAAAGTTCAAATATAGCCCTGCCTTGATGAATTTATTCACTGAACAAAAGATTCAATTTCCATCTATCATAAAAATTTATCGATATTCCATTCCAAATGAATTCTATCCTTATAAGGTGGCACATATAACTGTAATGAATTACAGAATATGATTAATTTTAAACAAACCACCGTCTCCATAGAAAGCTGAGTTATTGTCACAGTAACAAATTGCATCGTGCCGCAATCTTCCGTGATTTGAACCAATGTCCATTAATTGTCATGGTGGTATCATGCATCACTGATTCCCGCATGCGCGCTGATGCAACCGAGGTGAAAGGAGCAGAGTCCTTGCACAACGGGGAATTAATGATTAGCTAATTACGTTTCGCAGTTCTTATTGTCTGAGTATTTCGATGTCATCTTTCGAATTGTTTACAGAAATTAGCACATGGCAGGATTGTACGTATTTATTGCCTACTAGTTTGAATTATTTTTAGCAGACTTGAGTGTTCCGTTTTGGTGAAGAGGTGAAGTGAATATCTTTATTTTATTTTCGTTTGACCAACCCTTGTTTATAGTTCGCCCAAAGGCCTTTAACTTGGCTTAACGACTGCCGTTTAATAACAACTGGGACCGACGATTTTGCGTGCCCTCCAAAGCACGGGAATGCTTAATTTAAATACCACTATGCTGTCACCCATCCATAGACTGATCGCGCCAAGCGTTGAGGGTAGAGAAGTTGGCGTCGCGCTACAATACGAACTTCAAATCGTTTGTGGTGCGAGTCCCGACACACCATCTACATGAAGGAGACCTTCTGGCCGCAGGGTGACCGTTCCCGATAGTATAACTAAGATCCTCCAAACCACAGCCAACGTCTACGGTAAATGGTTTAGGAAATGGCGGATCGAAGTTAACCCTATCAAAAGTAAAGCCGTCCTATTTTGCAAATTAGGCGACGACCACCCACGCTTCAGGGAGATCTCGATGCTGGGCCATTCGGTTCCTTGGGAACCGCACGCCAAGTATCTTGGAGTCACCCTAGACAAAAAACTGACTTTCATTCCCCACACAAAGACGGTGCGTGCCCGCGCTGCCTTTGTGCTCGGTCGCCTTCACTATATTCTGAACGCTCGTAGTAAATTATCCCTTAGAAATAAGGTGAGAATTTACACCACATGCATTCGACCCATCATGACCTATGCCAGCCCAGTGTTCACACACGCTGAATCATACTACTCCGTAGATTCGAAAACCTCCAAACCCGTTTCATGCGCAAGGCCACCGGAGCGCCTCTGTACATGCGAAACGACCAACTCCATTTCGACCTTAACTTGCCGACCATCAGGCAATTTATGAAACAAGCGTCTAAACGCTATCTCGATTCTGCCCTGTCCCACCCAAATCCCCTTGTGGTATCAGCCGCCGATTACGAACCCTCCCGTATCAGTAGAGTACGCCGCCCGAGGCACGTTCTGGTCGATCCAGACGATAAAATCACGTTAGATCACACGAAGAGACTCGCGTTGTCTCGTTCACTAAACACCCGACCGTTGTACCGCCCTCGCCGCCGAGAATGCCCGCCTCACCGACGTCGCGGAGGCCTATCGCCGCGTCACCTTCCCGTTCAAGTTAGCACTTCTCCCTCCCGTCTCTTGCTCGCGCCGGCCCGTGCCGAGCCTGTAGCTTTAAATGTACCCTAATACAATTTAAATAATATGGATCCAGCTGTCCCCAAAACAATAGCTTAATATCCCCAGCAACGCCCTAAGCCGAGGTCCGTGTCCCGCAGGGGGCGCCCTTAGCGAAAGTTGCTTAGTTTTTAATATTTAATTTAAGCCGGGCTGGAGGCCTCTTTTGGCTTCGCCAGCAAATGACCGGTTAAGCAACCGCATTTCCCAGAAATGTATGCGAGAAGCCCAACAAAAAAAAAAAAACCGCAGGGTGTCATGTACCGGAAGTTCCGTGGATATGACTACGGGACACTTCGCTGCAGTGCACGTTACCGCCTGCCTATACGTGTAGAATAGTGATTGTTTTATTTTATTGATTTTATGTATTAGTTTTATAAGATTTTAATGTATTTGTGTATTTTTATCTATGGGCCTTAGTCGCCTGACAGTAAATAAATAATAATAATTGACCTCGCCGATTGTTTACCTGTCATTGAGTGCAAAAGGCTATGGTTGGTGAAGTGAAACTCATAAATTCTTGGCTTTCCGAACATCCTGATACATAAGCCTAAAGGTGATGAAAAATAAAAAGTTTGAACGAAATAGTGCCGAAAACACAAACTCTTCTGAAAATTTATTTTAAGTCAAGCAAGTAGAATAATAACTAAGTGGCACGGCACACCCAAAAATAGGTAGAAATAAAAAGAACAAAGTATGAACAAACATGATGTGTCTTAAAAAGCTGCTGACGTTTCTGACATTTCTGTAAGTAGATCTGTCCACGGATGCGCTTCGCCCCGGCCGGGCCGGGCCACTTAACGAAGGGACACTCGAATTGTATGGATTGATTTGTTAGGCTATTTGGAACATTTGGCTGTGCCCCACACTCGGATATCTCGTACATCGTGAGTACAGCTTAGAGACATGTCTTACATGCGCAAACATCTAGACTCGCAACAGCTATCTATAGATCATACATATATTTGTTCTGTGCGCAGCGCAGAAAGCCAATCGTTCATGCCACTACACCAACCGTGCCGTCAAAACATATTATGATTTTTAAATTAATAACATATATGTAGTTTGCATATTTTGTCCATATCACACCGTGTACTACATTTGATTATATTCATAAGACACGATTCAATATAGTTTCATAGTATCCTTAAGGTTACAACGCTTTGTACCGAGCATGATATAAACTTTTGTTCCCCTGTTTACTTACGTCTTCAAGAAAGAAATATGAGACGGACATGAACTTTCACTGTTTATGTTAAAATATAAAATATCACGATTTGCGCATTTGTGTTCCGGTGCACAATGATCGTGTCTAGAAAGTCGTTAATGCAGTCATAGTCACGAGTAAAAACTAGTACAGTGCTGTAATATGCAATGAATTCAATAAAAATATGACTAATTGCCTTCCTCGAAATGTTTTTAATAAAACTTTCATAAGTTTTTGTCTTTATTTAAAATTTCATTTTAATGCGAGTGTTACACCATGCGCCGGTCGTCTTTTATGTCTACGTGATGTGTCGGTGTGATAGGATGACGGCACATTTTTAAAGAGAATGAATTGCACAAAACAAAATGATTGAGACGTGAATTTGCTTTTATGGTATGAAATTAATATTTATAAAGCCTTTTACATTACTCAGAGGAATATCATGTAAGTAAGAGGCCTACTTCTCTGTGCTTATTGTATCGGATTATGATGTGAAAGTTTTCTTAGGTGTCGGCCCGGGTTAAGTGTCAGACATTTTTGGGTATTTTCGAAGCTATTCATTCATGTTTTTGTCAGTTTGATGTATCGATAGTTTTGTTCGGATTCGTGTAAACCGGTGTCACTATACCTAAATTACTTGTGCCGCGTTTAATACGATGAAAATAAAGATGTTTATGAAATTAGACGGGTGGTAGACATCGGATTTTTTCGTTTAAGATAATTGTGAAACACAGATATAAGTTTTTGTTTAAGCATTTATTTTGTGTTTAACCGAAGGCCCAGTAATATAAAAAAATATCAGCATTTTGCATAGACAACCAGATAACCTGTCAAACAACACCATGTTTTAGATTTTACGGTTTTTTTTATACTTTTTTGTCCTTTGTCACTACGTTCTAATTATTCGCTCAATAAGCCAAAATAAATAAAAGTTTAATAACTTGTAAGGTGCCGTATGGTGCCGGCTAAGAATACCACCACCCCATCTCATCCCGGGGTGTTGTAAAAAGCGACTATGAGATTAGCCAGAGGATGAGCAGCAGCGTCTTTCGAGTATGTTTATAATTCAACTGCGATCGCCAACCCGCCTGCCAGGCGTGGCGATTATGGCAAAACCCCCCAATGAGCACACAACAGAAACCAATACCGGTCGTTGTGGCAATATGGCCGAAATTATGAACTTGCAAGTAGGTACCTGATATTCAGGAAAAACGGAAATATTTATTCATGCAGCGCCTCAATAGAACACAGACCTCTGGTCTGGTCCACTATAGGTAGGGAAAAGTGTCAAAAATTGTAGAACATCAACTATCCATGGTGTATAATGCAATTTATTTTATATTTAGGTATTTTATATATTTTAACTTAAATACCTGAGCGTTAATCAAATACAAATTAATTGCTTCAATGTACTTAATTTCACTATTATTTTGGCGAGTTAAGGCCGGTCTTTCCCACCTCCTTTCTTGAACTTTTTATTATATTAAATTCGTGGAGCAGTTTGTGTTCGAATTATCAATTGATATTCTCCCTACATGTTACATACAGTCGGAAAATTTCATTAGTTATGAGCATAATATACTGGACATACTTACGCAGTTTGGAACATTACAATCGTCTTAACTTCAATCGATCTCTTCAGCTTTGTAAATTCGACACCTACACGCATTACCTCCGTAAATGGTAAACTCGATGGAGTGTTAGCGGAAAAGCGAATGTCCATATGCGAGCGCAGGGGTCGTCAACACGTTCAGAAATAGACGGGGAACTAGACGCTCTGATGGTATCCACTAATTATAGTGCCGACATCGGGAATTACCGAGAGGGGATGTTACCATATCGTTTTAAAAGGCTATAACTGGGATAACACAAATATTATGCTTAGTTTTAATCTCTTCACGTGTTCTTAAAATGAAAGCGTCTTTGTCTATACGTAAATAAATACATTAAACGCTTAAGAACTGTTAAATGTTTGTTCAGTATTGATTATGCGTATTTTTTACGGCACTATAAAGTTTTTTTGTCTTAATTGGTGTCACGACCTGTAAGTCAATGGCCACGTACCTACCTAATCACCATTTCTAATATTTACTCGGACACTTTTATAGTTGTCACGGGTTAACTACGTTTACGTTGCTATTCGTGACTAGTAACGCTCTATAACCTCTATGTTTGTGTCAAATTAAATTTTAACAACATTTCACTAATAAAAGTATAATTATTTTCATCAACAATTTACGTTTTCTATCAAATTTACTTTCGTGTTGTTCATCATCATCATCATATCAGCTGCGGGTCGGGTTGCCAGTTGGTCGGAATTCGTCTGGATTGTCCCGACATTTCATGTGATGTCCAGAATCTCGACAAAATGCAAAATGTCCCGACAAACAGCTTTTTGTAAAGTTCTTACCAAAACAGAAATTCAAAAATTGCCGCGGCCTTTCACGATCACGCCAATCCGACTGAACAAAACGCACACTTTAGTGTATTTGGTGTAATTGTCATCAAAAACTAAGTATGACTCGGCACAGAATCACAGCAGTGTATTCATAAGAAGAAAGCTCACAACAAAGTTCACAAATCAGAGTACAGGAGCAGAAGGAATTTTTAATTATAGAATGAGAAAGATAACGAAAGAGGTAGGGTATAATAGGAAGCATACTATAGCGGAGTGAACTACATGCACTGTGTGTCGAGGTAAACATGTTGATGTTAATTTTAATAATAAAAAGTATGATTTTGATTAATAATATTATTTGTCCCGACAACGATCCTAAAATCCCGATATTTTGAAATTTTGCCCAGATATTGTAGTCTTCCCATCTGGCAACGTGGCAACCCTGACTGAGGGAGGGGAATTTGGTAGTACTCACCACGCTTGGCTGGCGGAGCCTTGAGCGCAGTATGGCTAGTGACGCTGGTGCCTATTCCTCAGGTTTAGAGTATCTTAGTCGTCTTTAACGACATTAACGCGAGTAGATGGTAGTATATCCTCAATCCAGATGCCACACGGATCGTATTGTTGCTAATAATACGTTTGCATATATATCATAATAAATTAACCTAGCAGTAGGTTAATCTTGAAAATGGCTACGCGTTTTTATAAAATACAATGCAAGGGATCTTTTGCCGGGCACAAGAAAGAAGAAAGTGGAATACAAGCTATTTACAAAAGGGATCAAAAAATATAATGACCACCAACTTAACCGAATGACCAAAAAAATACAAATTTAGTAAACGACTACCAGATTTTATTGCGCATCAAATGAAGTTGGAACAAATATTTGTACAGTAGGTTAAGGTGCGCTGGAAACATAAATCCTTAGTAATATTTTTTATCGCACAGAATAAAAAATTTAATAGTTACATGAAATGGTGGTTAAATTCTGGTGGTGATGTACTATTTTTGGCAACAAAAAGTATTTTCTGGTAAACTGAGTTTTACTATATCTGGTGGTCAGTTAAACATACCTAAGCCTTTACAAAATCATAATGTGCCAATGCTTAATTATGTTAATGTGAATGTTAAGATGCACCGGTGTACATCGTTGACCTCTCGCGTGTTAATTGCAGCCGACAGTCGTGTAGACGCAATAGATTTTTGTGTCTCGTTTTGAGGCACTCAATGATTCACCAATCTTGATGCTGCAAGTCCGATATATAATATAATTAATCTTTTAAAATCGGAATGTGAACCAAGACAAATTACGCAACAAATGAGCAAGAAATGTAATCATTTCGGGAGCATTATACAAGAAGTGCCACCCCAGCCTAACCACTTAACCTGCTGTAGCAGTGTTTGTTCTTTAGGATAATAACACTATAACACTCTGAAGATATCAAAGATTCACGAAGTCTTCGTGGAGTGTATTACCGAAATCGTGGTTGTAACCATACACCACGCTTCGGACACTTAGTGATATGATTATTATGGCAATAGAGTTTTATAAGAAGTCCAGCTCCCTTTTTTAACAGACATCCGAAAATAAGAGATTCTTGATTCAGTGCGTATGTTTTTATGTATGTCCAGGCCTTTTTTCGAGATTTTTATTTCCACGTAAGTAAAGTAAATGCAATATTTGATTAGTAAAACTGTGAAAATTCCAATTGTGTTTAATTGAATATTGATATACTAGGAAAGCTAAAATACGCAATTTACCTACTTGTGAAAGTACTATAATAATGCCATCATTGCAGTCGAAGGGCGACCACGGCTGACCAAAAGCCTACCCTATTTTCCACAACGACCGGTTAATGCCGCGCGCATCCAACGACTCCCTATGGTTACGTAATTGCCAGAAATAAAAAGATATACCAGCTCTATATACATAATCTCATATCCCAAACTCTGTTATTAAACTTATATAACAAATGTTATTGCAGTACTAAATATTTGTATTTAAATTTGGAAACTGGTGCCGATCATAAAACGTGACTCAGAATCTAAACTGCTGACTTACAGCTAGTCAATACATTTATTTGGCGCGGTCGTAGTCAGAGACTTCTGGTTGTTGAAGACTACTTGTGTTCACCAGATGTTGTTCATTCGATGATCTATTTTTACTTGTTAAGGATGCTAATATTATGCTTGAAGTTTGTTAATTAATATCAAGTGTCTTCAAACGAGGTTGTGAAATTTATGCAAGTTAGTGGGCTGCCTAAATTCGAAATTTAAATTTTGTAACTCGTGTGTGTAAGGAAGAGTAGCTAATTTAATATCCTGCTAATACGTTTATTATTACCTTATTCAGCCTATCTCAAGGTATTATTTTTTTGCTGAATATATTTACGCAACTTTGTACATAAGTACCTATATAGAAACCATATACTATAACCTAAACGCATCACACGTTTAAGTTAATAATATAGACATATGTTACAGTCAAAGTAATTAGTTAGTGATTATGCATAACGATAACTGGTGACTATGAGATTAGTCAGAGGATGGCCAGAAGCGTCCTTTGTGCACATTAACAGCATAACTGCGATCGCCCGCCTGCCAAGCGCGGCGATTATGGCTAAGCATCCCATGAGCACACAACACACCCAGACCGGTCATTGTGGTGATCTTTGAAGGAGACTTGTGTCCAGCAGTGGACATTATTCAGCTGAAATTATTATGATGACTGATCAATGTGATAATAATAGTGGATAGGTAAGTCCAAAGATATTGGAAGAAAGGAGATATGCCATGTAGATCAAATTGTATGCGAGCCTAGAAATCCATTTTCCCACTATTATTCTTCATAAAAGCACACTAATGCACACAGTTACAAGTTCTCATCCAATGAACTGAGTAAACACAACATTAAAATTGGCTTCTCATACTAAAACACACCCACGACTTTGTAGGTAGCCAATCATACCGAGCGTACAGACCGCAAACGACAGCCGTACTACGCAACGCGTAAGTTTATTGGGAGTACCATTCGCTGTTCTGTTCACTGCGTTTGTTGTTTACCGATTGCTAGTTAAAAGCATTGTATTTTGTACAAAAATAATAATGTCGTTCTGCTCCATCAATCCAAATGTAACATAATAAAGAAAACAATATTTTTTTCTTTTTGTAGACAAATACAAGAAAGTTCCTTCACTTGCATATTGTATATGATTCCTTCCTTGATAAAGTTATTATTTTCGCTTTGGTTTTTGCATGTTATCCCCGAACAACACGACAATTTAACAAAGTTTCACGTACGCGGTCGAATCTCAACTGAAGTTATAAAACTATTTTTTCTATCTATTTTTGCTATTTTTTCCGGATGGCCAAAATTGGGCATATCGCGGTGGCGGCGGCCGTACCACTTCTCCTTATTTCCTATTTCTGTGCGTAAGTCATTCGTTTATGTTAGTACTTGTGACCTCAATGCAGCGCAAGCAGAGCGAGCGCCAGAATCAAAGTGATAATTTAGGTTCATTTATCACTTTGAAAGAAAGAAAGAAAGATTTATTTTGATCACAAGACACGATTGTAAAAACAGGGTCATAGATAACAGTATTTAAAAATATTAAAAAAAAATGTACATGTCCAAATAAAACTAACGTACAGTTCACGGTTGGACCAAATAGGTGTCCAGATCAGCTTCATGCCAGGCTTAAGTGCCGGACGCTAATTTTCATCTGGAACCTTATGTACACCACAGATTACAATGTCACGTATGACAATACAAAATGTATTATGATTTATGTTGTGTGTAATGAATGAATGGAGTGTGTAATAATGGTACTCATTGTAGTAAAGAAGAAATGAAGAAAGTTATTTGTTTATAATGTATTAAAAAGAATACGTACTTATCTAATAATATTAAGGCCAATTTATTATTAATATTCCTTTTACAAAAATGAGCCTATACATGTCATCGATAGGGTATGAGAGCATCCCCCATGGCAGAATTAAGCGAATCCAATCCCAGCAGCATGAGCAATACCTACATTAAACAATCATCGTTATGTTTAACCACTAAGTAATGATATTGACTATAACATATACATACGTATATCATACGAGGACAGCACGGGACAGAAAAGCAGCGCGTATTAAAGTGGAGGCATATACCCAACAGTGGGCGTACATGGCTGATATGATGATGATATAATACCATGCCATTGCAAATGGAACCCTTTCAACGTTCAATCAGTTTTTCACACTATTTATTCGTCTATTTTTCTATGCGACGATTGAGTGCCGACAATTGATTTCGTGGTCGACCTAACAAGAGTGACAATCGTGACATAACTGCTGTATTCGTCTTATTACTTTATGTTCAAATCATTGGACATTGTGCTTTCTACTTCTAACAATAATAACGGATTACATAATGCGCAAAAACTGTTAAATGAATCTACTGGAAAAGCGAGAGTGGCTGCCAGGAAAAGTATTTACCTCTGGCCTGGTTATGTGTTGACTTAAAGAGTTTTACACAATATTAGGTATAAAGATGTTTAATACTGACCTTATTTAATTTTGTTGTTTGACTGGGGGAGCATAAAGTTATGATAAGTTCTTAGATAATGTAATATGAATATATTCGTTGGGTTGTTTTACGAGTGTTAATTAGCTTGAAATTAGATACCTACCTTATTATTTTTCAAGCCTTACGGCCGAATACTGTAACGCCTCTCAATATTTAAGGCCCCATTAACTATTTGAGACTCCCGATTTCAGTAGAAAAGCCGGCCGTCTCTAACTGTTTAGCGCGTCTTAAATATTGAGTGAAATTTTAGTAATCTACAGTTTGTCGCTGAGTTCAACAGTTTCTAAATACCTACTTAAAGTAGGTATTAAAAGCACCTAAAAATCATTAAATCTCAACATGAAAGATAGTTTAATAAATTATATTACAAAAAAGAAATAGAAAATTTCTCCAAAAATACGTTTTACAAGCTTTATAGTCATCATTGCATGAGCATTATATAGGTAATATAGATTATATAAAAAAAACAAGTCTGTCTACCTGAAATGAATGGGCTCCGAAAGGGCTCAGCGGATTTCAATAAATTTTTAGGCATTCAAACAGGAAGTTTAACTTAAATATTTCGTGAATGTTCCATTTCGATATCTTGCAGGGTTCTGAAGATATGAATATAATTTGTAGGCGGGCGGGTAACGGCTAGTCAAGAATAAAAATGCTGAATCAATATGTTCAGGCATTTCGAATGTCTTGTTAGCATGTAGGAAGGGTAATTGATATAGCCCTTATCGACAAAACTCGTGTCGCCAAGCCGCCCCGTGCCTGGCCCGGTTATCACGAACCAAGAAATGTAAAAAATCACGAAGCCCTTTGCATGAGCATTGGCGTCACGAGATTATTAGTGAAATGTCTTCTACAACTGAATTTATTTGTAAAATGAACAAGAACGCGACAGCCTTGAAGTTTTATTGGGAAGCTTCCGCCATTTGCATGCCTTAAATTGCCTAGATATAAATTCTGACTGCATATTAGTATCCAAAAAAGACTATAACAGGTTAAAATGAATTAATAACATGCTTGTTTTTACGGTATCGTTTATTAAACTACTTAAATTATGTAGAGTTCATTTTTACTTAAAATATTTCTGTTACAGTAAAAATATAAATATATGTTAAATAAAAAGATAGATTGAGCCAAAACTCTGTTTATTTTACGATTCTGAATGGCTTTACGTATGACAAACGCACAGTCAAAAGTTCATAACATGTTTTTACTGCAAGTAATATCATAACAACTTAGTTATGTTTCGGTCAATTTAGGGTAATAACCAAGGCTAACACACTTCGAAGACTCATCACCTGATCAAATGGAACCGTCGTTGCGTAAAAACACGACAGAATTGTATCACGGATTAACAAAGCAACAAAATATTGTGGAAAACTTATCACAGCTGGCGCAGCCTCATTGCTAATAGTATCTTTATTTACTTCGTCAACTGTAATTATGTATTGGAAGTAAGCGATGCGTGTATTTTGCGTAACACCTGTTATATATTTGTTGTATATATATTTATGTTATTATATTAAGTACTTATATATTGTAATTATATGAGGTGGAGACGTTATTATTTGCAATGTTCCCACGTCATGCTTACTTCAGTCATGGAAATTAAAAATAAAGGCCTTCCATCAATCTGATTGACATTACGAAACGAAAATAAAACATTAGATATGTAGGTAATTTTTCGCTGTAAATTTTATCAGGCCATGGATTACTCTACCAGTCTAAGATCGGAGATATTAAACCTGTATAATCAGATCTACTTACTAGATATAATCTGACAGAAATATAAAGAGAGATCGGTGGTCGTAGCTATATGGCCGCTGCGGGACCGAAGTCGGTTTCACCAGTTCGCAATTTACACACCCGCAAAAACTTCAAAGCTTTTATTATATTAATACTTGTGTATAATGTGTATGAAACACCATCGACAACGACGCGTGGTCTTAAATATGTTCTTAATTTATATTCCCGTGTCTGCCAAGTGATCCGTCAAGCCGGCCCCTCCAGTAAATACTTGAGTTTACCGAACGGTGCCGTGGCCAGACACGGTGTTGATTGTCACCCGTGCAAAGCGATATATTACACGTGAGCCCGTTACATTCGTTCTGAGAGAGATTAAGCAGACGCGAAACCTATTTAAAAAGTGACACACATAAGGATTATACTTCACCGTTCGTTTTTGCCCTATTGCTTGAAGAAAAGCTAAACGAACCGTGCCTAAATAAACTGAGAGTTGAAACTGCGCATTTCATACCGCTTCGCAACGTCTTTTAAACTTCGCAACGTCTTTGAAACTTCGCAACGTCTTTTCGTCAACAATACCGCAATGCCTCAAGACGCAAGTCTTTAACCAGTGTGTGTTACCAGTGATGACATATGGAACAGAGACGTGGTCACTCACAATGGGCCTCATAAGAAAGCTCAAGGTCACTCAGCGAGGTATGGAGAGAGCTATGCTTGGTATTTCTCTACGAGATCGAATCAGAAATGAGGAGATCCGTAGAAGAACTAAAGTTGTCGACATAGCTGAAAGGATTAGTAAACTGAAGTGGCAATGGGCAGGGCACATTGCTCGTAGAACTGATGGCCGTTGGGGCACAAAGGTTCTCGAATGGAGACCGCGCACCGGAAAACGCAGCGTGGGACGACCTCCAACGAGGTGGACAGACGACCTGGTGAAGGTCGCTGGGAGTCATTGGATGAGAGCGGCATGTGACCGCTCGTTGTGGAAATCTAAGGGGGAGGCCTTTGTTCAGCAGTGGACGTCCTGTGGCTGATATGATGATTTCATACCGCATTAATGGACAGGATGCCAGTTAAAACTACCGGCCGAGCGTCTTTCTTCGCTTGCACATTACATTGTTGCTTTACAAACCGACAAGCTTAAGTATAACACGGCCCCAGAGATCATCCTAGGCGGAATAAGGGCGTAATTGGACACATCCGAGCACGCGCGACCGTGCGGCACATTTATCCGAAGTCGCGACACGGAACCCTTTGGTGTAGCCGCCTGTGGGCGACGCGACGTGTGTGTCGCGGTCATAGTGTTGCATGTCGCGCGAATGGCTTCTGCATTGAGATGTTTTTATAAGTGTAGATGCGTTGTCCGTGCTCTACGATGGTCACATGAAAGGAAGGTAATTGCCCGGAGATCACTAACGGCCGAAGCTAATAGTCTGTCTAATCCAAAATCTTTGGATTTCGGATTACGGATATGTCTGTTTTTGTGTTAAATGTGATCGTAACACAACAACGGATGAATTTCAAAATCTTAAATCTGAAGATTTTGGATTAGATTGGTTATTTTATTAATGTCGGCCGTTAGTCACACACCGACCAGTGTCGCGGCTCGCCGTGAATCATGACCGTAATTCAGTAAAATATTGCGAAAAAATAATGCCGTGTTTATAAACGATGTAAATGTAGGTAAATGCGATAAAATGTGAGCGAAAAATATGTTTTATTTCATAAATCATTTCGGCCTAATGAAGTCCACTGTTGGACACAGGCCTCCCCCAAAGATCATCACAACCACCGATATGGATGTGTTTTGAGCTCATTGGGGGGTTTTGCCATAATCGCCACGCTTGGCAGGCGGGTTGGCGATCGCAGTTGAGTTGTTAATGTACTCGAAGGACGCTGCTGCCCATCCTCCGACTAATCCCTTAGTCGACTTTTACGACACCCATGGGAGGAGATGGGGTGGTGGCATTCTGAGCCGGCACCACACGGCAACATTTTACATAAATATTCGTAAATAAAAAATAGTACTTTTATTTATTTTTTATTACGCGGTCAAATGACGGCCGGCGCGTCGTTTTGTAGTGCAGTAATGTTGGTTGTATGGCGTGTCTATTTGATTTTAATATGTCATTGCTTCTGCATAGAGTTTTTCCTCTCGTTCAACTCTGTTGCATTACCAATGATTTCTTTCCAATATGAACGGTCAATATTTATAGCAAAATAAAAAATAAATTATTCAATCAATTTTCTTGTGATTTCATACTTTCCTCTACCGGTAACTTCTTGTAAGTGGACCCGTGCTAAATCTACAGCCGTACTAAACGAACAAGTCGGTCACGCTCATCGGCCCCACCAGGTAATTATTTCGCACTTTCCCGTTAAAAATACGAGCGTCATAATCGCAAAGTCGTCTCGATGGCTTCCGTTCCATCCGATCTGTCGTACATTCGTTCTTAACCAGTCGAACACACTCGGTCCGTTATTGCCGATTCTGAAATGCAAAGCGATACAATACAGCATCTCGTTTCCAAACAATGGGGCTTTGTATCGCACACGAACGTTTCGTTTGTATAGAGATCTGCGATTTTCTTATCGCAGTCAGATCTAGACTGAATAAGTGCGGATCAAAAACAACTGCCTGTATCGTATAAAGCAAACAATTGTTGTATATTTTGTTGTTTGTTCGTTAATTTTATTTTGAAAATATTTGCATGTTTCTGAGGCCTTTGGGGAAACAGCTGGCCAACCGAATAAGACCTGCCAAGCAGTTCATGTCAATGTAAACCAATTGTGCAAGATGTGTACCTATAGTTGGGATTGTTTATGTTCTGAACACAGCGTTTTGGCCTATTTCACCAACTGGTTAAACAATTACATTTCGACAAACTCATGTTAACATTTTCATAACTGATTCATACATCATATCATCATCATCATATTAGCTGCTGAACGAACGTCCACTGCTGAACATAAGTCTCCCCCCATAAACGACCGGTTACATGCCGTATGTCGTCATTTAAGGGGGAATTGGCTAGTATTCACCACGCTTGGCAGGCAGGTTCGTGCGCGCAGAATGGCTGCTGCTTCACAGAATGGACGCTACTACCCATCCTTCTGGTTTACAGTACCTTAGTCACCTTTTACGACATCCACGGGAGGAGATGGAGGTGTTGGTATATTTTTAAGCTGGACACCACACGGACTAAGGACCGAGTCATACAGGACCTCAATATGATTGTAACTATGATAATTTGTACAGAAATATAAAGCTGCGTGTATAAAAAATAAACACATTAACATGACACACATAGAAAAACACGCAAAGAAAACACATAAACAGAAAACATCTAATTACAATTTTAGGCCAGAAAATACTAAGTTCAGAAATGAGAAAGATGATTAGTCTCCGGTCATCGGCTTGATACGTTCTTTCCGTTTGTTGACAATCAGAGCGCGACCTGGGTACCGTACCGTTTCTTATGTTGCTCAGTGGCCACTCACTCGCCGATTAACTGACTCCGACCAGCTGGAACGAAGAATAATGAGTTTATTGTAATTACCCACGCATTGCAGTTCTGCGATGACTATCGAAACGGGATATATGCGAATCTAGCGAATATGAGGGTTGCATCGGCATTCAGTGAATGCATTTTAGTATGCAAACAGGAGAAAGTTCGTGTATTGTTTCTTCCATCGTAAAAGTATTTGTAGAGCTGATAATGTCGCGTTTGTATGTGGCGTTAGAACTGTTTACTGTTCTAATTGTGACTACTTAATTGCTTATTATATTGGATGTCAAATAATTGTCTTCAAAATCTTTAGTTTTCTTCATATCAACTTATGTGTTACATACCATACGTTATGTGTGCGTTGTGTGAGATACGAGTATTTGCATTTGCTCGTGTAAAAGTCAATGCCGTGGAAATGTCAGGTTTCCCCAAACACATTGATATTTGTCTTGAATGAGTGTTCATTATTATATAGGCGATCTGACAATAACTTTATTATTAGTAATCAGCAGAGACTCTTTACTTTTTTTTTTATACTACTTGGTGAGGAGACGAGCAAGACATTCGCCTGGTGGCAAGCGATACGTCCGCTCATAAGAATGAGAATGCTACCCAGGACTTGTCCTGCGCGACATCACACTGCGCTCGTCACCTCGACGCGAATTGATTTAGTCTTTAGCATAAACTCAGTAATTTCACTAGCTACAGTGCCCTTCTAGCCGGAGCACAGTAATGTCTAAAGTTTAAACACTACTTCACAGCGGCGAATATCTGGCACTGGGGTGGTACCTATCTAGCCGGCCTCTTGCAATAAGAAACCTACCACCAGTAGTATTTAGGTATAGAAATACTATGACATAATCGCATGTATGACATTTTAATTCAAACCATTTCTTTCTGTTCCAGGTATGTACCGTCTTGTCTCTCCACGACCTAATATACAGAGGTAATCAATTTGGTATGTAGAAAGCGACACATTTGGAGTAGTATCATTATATCAGCCTTTGATTTGCCGTGGGAGGCGACATGTGTATCCTATGGCTATTCTCGAGACGCCCGCAGCGATTACTCGATCGTAAATTAGTCTGTGGCGTTCAATTTGCGATAACACAGTAGTAGGTCCGTTGTACGTCGTAAATACCGCCAGGTCTAAGGTCCGTCTCATCCAGTCACGAACGGAACGGGTTAACTTATTGCTTGTCGATGCCTATAAATTATGATCATTAATCAATTGATGTGACTAATTAACGTTTAACGCTTTCATGCTGGTGTGTGTTTATATTTTTCATTTATTTATTCGTTTATGTGGTTGATTGATTTTAAGACGATGCAGTGGTTGATGTTTTTTTGATAAAAGATGAATTTAAAATTAACTAGTCTTAGTTTGACATTTTTTTTTTCTAATAACAATTTTCCGTTAGATACTGTTGAAAAGTTGCTTTGCATTACAAAGAAATAAGTATTTGATATTAAATAGTAAACTATGTTTTAGCTCAACATGCTTAGCTATAAAAAAAAACACATAATTAATCCGATCTGCACACGATTGAAAGATCTTTAGTTTTCACATTTCGCCCTGTCTAGTTAAAATCGCAAACTACACAATGCCACATGAAACCGAATTCAGCACCATAGCATGTTTATGTTATTTGGCAGTGGTACTCATAAACACGTCAATCATGTCATTTTTGCTCGTGAAATATGACAGTGTGTCATGCGAGCCAACATGCAATATCATGTGATAATTCGCGTGCTTGTTATAATTTTTTGGGTTTCTTCTATCATAACAGTCGTTTGCCAAAATAAAGCCTTAACACCATAAAAAGCAAGGCTCGGGCGACTGATATCTTTTTTGTGTTTAGATAGGCGAATCTAACAATATGGATCTACGAAAGCTCCAGTTTTTGTAGCTCCATATTGCTAGAATATAGAAATCTAGATAAAACGCCACAGCTATATATTATTATTACGATTTGGAATCGTTATTTCATACCCTTATAACAAAACTATTCGAAATCCTTATAATATAGCTTTGGCGTTTTATTCTCTCTGGTTCTAACAAGACCGCAATAATTGATGTACTAAGAAGATCTTAGTTTTTGATCACTACGCTGCACCATTTCGCAACATTTTATAATCACGTTCTTCTAACTTTCTATTGCACGCGTGTCGGTCATCCAGTCATAGGTCAGCACGTTGCAGACGTAGTTATACGTTTTCATCGCTAGTACGTCCACAGTTAGCTTACAATTTGCAAGTAATCCGAGCTAGCTAAGTTCCCACGTTGGGAATTACGAAGCACCTGCTCTACCAGATTGCGGTTCGTCTAATGTTGTTTAGGTACGACGTGCAATTTGGTGTAGTTGATGTAAGATGTGGTATTATTTGTATGCAACCGATGTGGATTTTTTGGCCCAATTTAATAATTTTATAGCAATATGCAGTTGTTTTGCCACAATATGCTTGCGTCTGTTTAAAATAACTACGACCACATAACCATTGCAGTCAACTATAATTGAATAATAAATTTGGAAAAGGTTCGCTATGCACCCGGATTTCCGTCCTAAGCGCTGCAATATAGACGTCGGAGTGCTTAAAGGGAAGTTAAGCACCAAAATGTGATTTTATTTCTTAAGAAGTAAAGTTTTACTAGTAGGTACCTAACCTTTAACACCGCAAAAAAGGATCAAACTTATAAAAAACCTCAGACATCAGCGTTGATATCACTGAAAAATACTGTAAATAAAATCTAGTATAAACTCTGCCTTAAGCAGTAAAATAAATTCAAGTAACATCTGCGTGTAGGTACAATTATTTCGTAGGCATAAAGTTTCACATACAATAATAATTTTGTGTTGCGCACGATACAACCGCAACATGTTAATCATGACCGGGCTAAAGGTGCTTGACAGACGTGCCAACAACACACCTTAGATATCGTAATTTTAACAGACTGTGGGTTTTGGCCGTAGCTGTGAGTCGCGTGATAAATGTAAGTTTATTCTGCTGAGTCGAGTGGAGTCGAGAGCGGTGGCATTTGTACTTGTAGACTATCGTGGAGTTGGCGTTATAATATTAAAAGTCATTTTATAAGGTGGCTTAAGGGTGTTTAGTCTGGTTTCTTTATTTGTGTATTTCGTTTTTGATCCTATCCTTCTCAGAAGACCGGTCGTTGTGGCGATATGTGGTTCGGCTTGTGTCCAGTGGACTTTATTCGCCAAGAAAGTTCTTCACCATAATAAAAACAACAAAAACCCGTCGTAAAGCTATAAAAACCATTGGAGTATTGTTTACGCCGTTATTGATTTTGTATTCATTCTTACAGCGCCCGATCACCATTTGATTTGCTCCAGCGAATATTGAAATCGTAATCTACAAAAAAGTGAAATCGAAAGTCCACAATGAAAATTATTATTAAAATCTTTGACGTTTACGGAACACGGATTATTGTTTATGAAAATAGAAAGGCGAATCCGCTTCCTGTTTGAATTGTGGCGCTAAAGTAAGACTAATTCATTAACATAGATAATTATAATGAGATCTGTTTGCGACATTATTAATGTCGGATCAAAAAATATAGTAATTATAAATTGTCGGAACAAGGTCTAAGGGTATGTTCGTATTTGAGAATACCAAAATGATATGCATGATAAATTGGAACTAGATATTTTTTTTGTACTTATTACTATTGATTTTACAGTCTGAAACGAAAATAATATGTACATAGGCTGCACTAAAAGTATCGGGAATGGAATATTTCCACTGTTCCTGTCATATTAAAATCTTTTTAATTGAAAACTCCTTGGTTTTACAAATCGAATACCATTTATTTATTTAAAGATTCACGGTCTTGTCACAAGGTTTTGTCAAACTTGTTTAGTCGTTGAGAAAATGGAATTGACTCGAGAAAATTCAAGAGCGATGATTTATTATGACTTTCGAAGTGGTTTAACACAAAAACAGTGTGTTGACCGGATGATTTCTGCATTTGGTGATGAAGCCCCATCCAAAACCACAATTTATCGCTGGTTTGCTGAATTTCAACGTGGACGTGTCAAGCTCAGTGATGATCCTCGTCAAGGTCGTCCAAAAACTGCAGTCACCCAAGAAAACGTTGATGCTGTGCGTAAGCTGATTGAGGAAGATCGACATGTGACATACCGCGAAATTCAGGCAACTTTAGACATTGGCATGAGTCAAATACAAATAATCTTGCATGAACAATTAGGTGTAAAAAAGTTGTTTTCCCGATGGATACCGCATTTGCTATGTGAAGAGCAAAAAGCGGCTCGCGTTACTTGGTGCGTCAGAATTCTCGAAAGATTCCACGCAGGATCCTCAAATGCTGTATACAACATCAAACAACAAACAACATCAACAAAAAACCAGTCACGAGTTTGGGTGTTCGAAAATGAGTTAAAGCCAACAAAAATTGTCCGTTCACGGAGTGTTGCAAAAAAATGGTGGCCACGGTTGTCTCCAAAACCGGCCATGTTACGACTATTCCTCTTGAGGGACAAAGAACGGTTAATGCAGAATGGTATGCTAGCATTTGTTTGCCACAGGTCGTTTCTGAACTCCGTAGAGAGAACTGCAACCGCCGCATCATCCTCCATCACGACAATGTGAGTTCTCACACCGCGCACAGAACAAAAGAGTTTTTAGAGCAAGAAAACATAGAATTATTAGACCATCCGCCGTACAGCCCCGACCTAAGCCCTAATGATTTCTACACTTTCCCTAAAATAAAGAATAAATTGTGTGGACAGAGATTTTCATCACCTAAAGAAGCTGTGGACGCCTACAAAACGGCCATTTTGGAGACCCCAACTTCCGAATGGAATGGTTGCTTCAATGATTGGTTCCATCGTATGGAAAAATGTGTCAAATTTCGCGGAGAATACTTCGAAAAGCAATAAATACATTTTTAAATAGTAATGTTGTGTCACTTCCTTGATTCCCGAAATTTTCAGTGCCGCCCTCGTATACCCTCAACGAATTGTATGAGAATTTATATTTTAAACCATTGTTCAAATAATATCTACACACTCATACGAATACATCCAATTACAAGTGCACGATTAAAAGCACTTTTTCGTTGCTGACTGTACTCTGATATAATTTCATTTCGCGAGATAAAACAAACGTCACAACTCATTTAGATACCTCATCGTGAGATAAGATCTCGCAATAAACTTCTCGATCACGATTTAATCGAGTTAAAACGACATCGCTTAGTTAAACTATGATTTATAATCGAATGTTTGTTTTCAACTATTCGACTTAATTATTTCTGAAAGCGCTCGAATTTCACGGCGTGTCATATTTTTTTATAGCTGGCAATTATTTTTAATGTCATAATTTACACCTATATCTTAAATCATAACTGTATTATATTGCATTTCCGCCAATTTGTTTTGAGGTGCTGTTAATTACATAAACATATCTTTATTAGTTTTAAACGGACATGCCAATCAATTAGGTTTTAAATAATGTCCCAGAAGCTAATAAAAACAGTATCTGAATCAAAAAAATTAAAATATGCCATTGATTAGTCTCATTTCAACGCACATGCACATTATATTAGGTTAATTAATTCAGTTAATAAAGCCGTTCAATCATTCTTTGTAACTTTCGAACTAGAAGTACCTCGCAAAACGGCCGCTCTCCACATCATAAATATCGACCTATCTCAATCGGTATATATCTCTAGCACCTAGAAACTGGTCGCAGATTACCAGCGGAAGTAGTTTGATAAAATATCGCCTAATTAAACAAGACATGCTTAAACAACGTAGCCTTTCTATTAAAATATCGTTATGATATCACGTGATCGCTTGTCACTTTTTACGATCATCGGATGTCCGACCACGAGGCCACTTTGAATTAATTAAGTCCATTTATTGAAACAACCATATCGATTAATGCCACAATCGAGTGCGCAATCGATTAAAGTCGATTGACCGATGGGCGGGCGTCGTGATTATTAGACGTCCTACGCGATCGTTAAATGCGATTCGTAAGACTCTATGTAATTATACGTTATTTACATTGAGTGCGTTTAATTTAGGACAGTTTACATTATTGTTCGCGGATCAATTGAGTCGTCTTGCCTTTTTCGTGCATATTGCGTAATTCCTCGGCCTCCGATCATGTTTGCATTCGGTAAAAGGTGCAGTGAACACGAATAATTGAATTATTTACTTATTTTCACGTTATCTTTGTCGATCGTTGCTGAAGCTTTGTAAAATGACTCTATTTGGTGATTATATTATTTAAAAATTATACATACTTTTGTATGTGTGAGGGAGATGCAACAGCTCAATATAATGGAAATGACCATGCGCAGAAGCAACTGAAATTCATACGATCTAAATCTGAAATAACAAAAGACACGACCCGTGTCATTCTATGTGGTATCCGATTTCGTGTGGTGTCCAAATTAAGAATAGAGCACCACTCCATCTGCTCCCGTGGATGTTGTAAAAGGCGACTGAGGTATTCTAAACCAGAGGGATGCGTAGCAGCGCGTCCTCTGTTGAAAAGTATCCATTTAATCTTTTGTCGGCTATATGTCTGGCTACTTGCTAGTCGGCTAGTTGCCACTAAGGGACTCTAAACCAGAGGGATAGGCAGCAACGTACCTTCTGTGGAACAGTAGCGGTACTACGGTCATCAACCCGCCCGTCAAGCGTGGTGGCACCCAAAATCACAAAACCCCAAACCCAAAATGATGACAATTGTGGAAACCTATGGGGGAGGCCTTTGTTCAGCAGTGGACGTGCTTTGGTTAATATGTTGATGACCCGTATCATCAAGAAAACCGGTAAACCCATATAAGTATGTCCAAATAATTAAATAAGGCGAGTGTGAATGAAAGTGCTGGAAGGGGTAGACCTAGGCGGACGTTTCAAGACCAAATCAGGGACGTCTTGGAAAAAGGCCAGGTCAAGAGTACCCTAAACCGAAGAGCATGTATGAAGGGAATTATGAAAGTGGACGAAGCGAAACAAGTATGTAAGGATCGTAGCAAGTGGAAAGAAGTGGTCTCTGCCTACCCCTACGGGAGAGAGGCGTGATTATATGTATGTATGTATGTAAATAATTATGGTCATCTCTGTAAAAATTTTTTTTTGCGCTACGGACCGTGTAAGAAATATAAAGTATGGTACTTCACCAAAAGCGTCTTATAAAGTTGGCAGAGGGCCAATAAAGCTCTAGAGCAGAATTTTTATTATTGATTGATGGTAGGCTGCCAGAGCGGAACCGCGACTATCATCTGTTCACTGAACAACCTCTTTATGGACAGACAATATAATCTGTTCTAGTAAGCCTTTCGTTCTTATAAACCTTAAGCAGCCTGTAACTACCTATTATCTATAAGGAGAATGTTCATCATCATATCAGCCGAGGGGACGTCCACTGCTGAACAAAAGCCTCCCCCATATATTTCCACAATGATTATATGCCACCCACAGCAGTTAGATAACTACTCCCAGCGACCTTCATGGGCGGGGCATATTTTTCGTAGAACTGATGACCATTTGGGGAATAGTTCTTGAGTGGACACCCCGCACCGGGAAACGCAGCATGGAACGGCCTTCAACGAGAGGAAATTTTTAAAATAATTGATATTTTTACTTCTTGTGGTTCCTGGCAATGAAATGAACACCCGTCTGTACCCACGAGTGTCGTAAAAGGCGATTAAGAGTTGAAATTCGGACGATGGGCAGCAGATCCTCCCGTGTGCTAACAACATACCGCGATCATGATATGATATGGCAATTTAAAAAAAAAATTGCATTGAATTTATGTTTTTATTTACTAAAACTATGGATCTCTGTAATCTGAAATAAACGACTATTATTGTTATTATTATTGAATTTATTACCGGCTCTTCTCCTTAGCACCGACTATTCAGAACCGTGCACCTTAAATGTTGACTTTAAATAAGAGCCTATTACGGTTCATATCGGCCATTTATACGTCCACTGCTGAACAAAGGCCTCCCCCATAGATTCCACAACTGTGTCATCATTTTGGGGGGTATTTACCAATACTCACCACGCTTGGCAGGCGGGTTGGTGAGCGCAGTATGGCTACCGCTTCACAGGAGGAACGCTGCTGCCCATCCCTCTGGTTTAGATTCCCTTAGTCGCCTCTTACGACATCCACGGGAGGAAATGGAGTGATGCTATATTCTTAATCCGGACACCACACGGACTATTACGGTTAATATGAAATAAAAAAATTAGATTTGTATTTTGAATCAATATCCGCTATGGCCGCTCATTGTAGTAATTATTGAGAGCCCCATGTTCAGTTTACAGTTTACGTGATAATGCGTGTGCGCGTGTCTGAATGTTATATATAATGTATAATTTTGTAATGTACCTATACTATGTGCATGTCGCTAGCCTTGTGGCGAAATATATATAGGAACTGTGGCTTGGGTAAATATTAAAATTCAATTGAATTGTCAAAATCCTTATAGTGTAGTTGCTACCACTATTTGCGTAAATTTTTTAACTTGTATTACATATTAGTAAAACTTCATAAAATATTGGTCAAATCAAAGTACAGTTATGCTAAAGTAGTAGTACACCTTATTTACCCGACTGCCCCAGTCTTTCGATATGTATGTATGTCTATCTCTTTGGCAGGCTCTGGAGTCTATAGGACTTGATGGGATTTTGACTTATGAAGTATTGTTAGATTCGTCTTAAATAACGCAGCCGGGTTTTGTATTTTTCGATCGTGTTTTCTTGTTTTTACGCGTTTTACTTTTTTCTGTGCAATCTATTTCTATAAATTGTCTTGCGTTTATTACAACCGTCTTCTTTACATTACATTCGATTCGAGATTCGTTTATTACAACTGTCTTCTTTACAGTACATTCGAAATTGAAATTAATTTAAGAATATGGACTCTAAACCGTGTATAGCGGTAAAAAGTAATCAAACAATCTTTTATTTGATGCGTAAAATTGTTTCACTTCAATATCGTGGGTGTCTAAATTGTGATTACCAATTAAAGTTTTATGTCTTGCTGTAAATTGAAATGAAATATTGTTGCTTTCTATTTATATTTTGGTTCATCTATCATCAAATATGTCCTTACATGACATCATCATCATATCAGCCAAAGGACGTTCACTGCTGAACAAAAGCCTCCCTATAGATTTCCATATTGTGACGACACAATTTTGGAATAGGGGAGATAAATGTCGTCGTTTTGGTGGCAATTTTCCAGTACTCATCATGCTTAGCAGGCGGATTGATGAGCGCAGTATGGCTGCTGTTCCACTGAAGGGACGCCGCTGCCTAACCCGTGATTTAGAGTCACGTGGTCGCCTTTTACGACTTTCATGCTAGGAGAAGGAGTAGTGGTATATTCTTAATCTTTACACTACAAGAAAGTCCGCCAACGGCAACGAAATACCTAATATGACATATAACAACAGAATTACAAAGATATATACGCAGTATGTTTTTTTCACTAGTCAATGCTACCTACGGTTTTGGCATAATCACCATGCTTGGCAGGTAGGTTGGCAATCGCTGTAGTGTTGTTAATGTACTCGAAAAACGCGGCTGCCCATCCTCCGGCTAATCCCATAGTCGCCATTTACGACACCCACAGGATCAAATGGATTGGTGCTATTCGTAGCCGGCACCAAACGGCTTCTAACTATATAGAGTGCATATGTATGGCTAACCAAATACAATGCAAAATGTGAATCGGACCATACATTTTTATGTCTTCAAATAAATTTTTTGTAACTTTCCCGTGTTTGAGCTACCTCTAAAATTAATTAATTAAACTAAGTGTAAGTGAAAGTGTCAGAGTCCAGCAAATGAGACGACGCGTTTTCAAAACTTCATAACGAAATAAATTACGAACTCATTAAAAAGTTACGCTTAACATCCCAGAAGCCCGAGATAGCATCGAAACTAGATGTAAGAGAGTGAGAGGCTCATCGGTCTGTACACCATTATCACTTAATAATATAGTTATGTATAACAGTTGAACTAATGATTATCCTCGCCCGATGGGGTCACACCATTAACCTTATAACTTTTAGCCGTAACATAATCGTCTATCTGCACTTTATTAGACGTTAAATTTGAGTGTTTCGTTATTATGCTAGAATCTCACGGTAACTTATTCAGTTTCCGGTATAAAAGAGTTGACACTTCTGGTTGTAAAGTATTTTTTCTTATTAGTGAATGGATCCGCTTATGACCTCGATCTCGCCCGATGGAAACCGATGTATGTGGTCTACGATAAAACGAGCGCACCAAGAAAAAAAAACTGGAAAGATAAACTTTTTTATTTTCGGATAGCACACAAAAAATGCGGTAGATTATTTAGTGCGACATCAGAAAAGGCCCCTAACTCAGCATTGTGCTGGTCTTCCGATAGGACCTTAGATATAAAATTGTAATTGCGAGCAGTCACAAATATATAGTTAATATTAATAAAGTTCAGTTCACTCTTTAAATTAAAAGTTTAATTTAAAAGAAAGTGGATTATTTATATATAATTTAGAGTACTTCGACATAGACACTTGACATGTAGTATATATATATATATATATATTGGATATCAGGGTTCTATTTTTTTGCACGGAATCCTAATTATTGTTCTAAAATAAAAGTAGCCTAAGTTATTCCTTATAACATCAGCTATCTTTCAGTGAAAGTCGCGTCAAAATTACTTATTATATAAAAACTTAAAATATGTTTTTTATAGATTTACGTTTTTATGTATCAGTAACATATTTCGCGATCGAAATTGCCAATGTTGGATCACCTTCATCATATCAGCCGAAAGAAGTCCACTGCTGAACAAATACTTCATACATTTCCTCAACGATCGGTCACATGCCGCCCGCATGCAGCGACTCCTGGCTATCTTTATCATGTCATCTTTCTATCTCGATGGAAGCTCTTCCACGCCGCGTTTTCCGGTGCGTGGCCTGCACTCGACACCATTTTACTGAGTTTGTTAAAACTTGACTGATTTTGTAAAAAATAATCACATTATTGAAGTGGCCTAGTCATGTCAAGCAAAAATGAACTATTTGGTTCGATTGACTGACATAGAACAATTGAACCAGACTGAAATTTATTAAGGAGCCGTACTGGTTTTAACTGTATACTAACCCAGTCGCGGCACTTGCAAATCAATGCCAATTCCAATTCAAATTTAATAACAGATTAACTTTAATCATAGAAAAAACTTGTAACTTACGATACAATGGTGCGGCCCAGTTTTGTTTAGACAGTGATTGATTTGGTTTTCGTTTGTGTTTCTATATTGGGTACAAATTGATAATTAATAATTGCATCGATTGCCGTTTGATGCCTATCGAAGAATACGCCACACCTCTCGGCTCTTGGCGGCCATCGTCGTAAATGGCAGGAGGATGAAGCATCAGCGTCCCTCTGTGTGATTATAACAACATGCTGTGAGTACGATGTAAACACTTAAGTATAATACACACCCGTTTGGCCGTTGCCTCTTAGTTATAGACAGCCTTACAGTCTTCTCGGATATATATTGTCATAAAAACATTGTTACTTTTCTTTTTATTTTTTAAAAATCATGGCTAGGACATTTCTTCTTCTAGTGTGATCTTATGAGGACCTGGAGCCCCCCTTCGGTGCCGAAGATGACCGCTCCAGTGGTTTTAGCCGGTAGGAGTCCGGCATACCCCTTCACTCTTCCCCGGGGTGAAGGAAGTTCCATGTAGAATTTCAACTGGACATCATAAAAAAAGGACATTTCTTCTGTGTTGTGGTATGTTTACAGACATAAATTCCACATGCACAACCCGGGCCCACAAGGACATACACATTTGTTGCTTGCGGGTTCGAACCCGTGACTTTTTTGTAATTAACACAACCAAACTGCAATATAGTGTTACTGTGATGTATATTATTTTTCACAATAAAGGTAACATCATCGATATTTATGTGTAACACACATTTTTTCATAACCATTTAAACTTCACTAAAGAAACTCTTTTAAAGTTTACGTGCATATACCTATTCCTTCATTGGTCAATATTTACTAGCATACTTAACACTTATCCAAATTAAAAATCTTAATTAATATAAAGCGCGTGTTTAATTTGGTCGTGTATAACGAATAAATAAATAAATTATAATCATCAAGCTTACTGGCAGTTGTATTCAAAGATATTAATTAACCCATATTTATGATAGCTACAAGTGATTATAACGACTCTCTTAATGTACCTGAGATGTTATCGCATGCATCGCGCCGATAAATTATTGAACATACTGCACAGCAAACATTCAATGTTACCCATTAACACCGCCCACGGCTCCCCAGCTAATAATACATCAAATTTCATTCACAAACATACATTACCTCTTTTGTTACAAGCCTCTACTAATTATACTGTACCAAAGCATCAACGGTTACAATACATTGTGTTGCTGTCAAATGTTGTATGTTTTAAAGTAAAGGTGGGGTTGTAGACGCCCAGCAGACGGCGGCGTTAGGTTCATTGACCTCTTTTCGTGCCTGAACTATATCTAGATGTTTCGATTAAGTTTTGAAGCTGACAAGAGGATCGTGGATGTACAAAAGACTTAATATAAATCGTGATGCTTGGATAGCTGTTTAATCGAATATTTGACATAGGTAAGTGTAGGCTTATTTACACGGATTGCTTATTTAGCTGATGATTATTCGCTAGAATAAATAAAAATCTTTAAACTTTTATGTTGCGTTTCTATTATCACACAAACCGTATAAAAAGATAGACAAAACTTACCTACTGCTTTAAAGATTTCTTTAAATTTTATAGGACTATTAAAAAGTAATAAATTCTTTTGTTAATCTACTTCCTTTAAATCTTCTATTTAATAGTCAAATTACATGATAAGGAAGCAATTAATCCTGTTTGAGTTCAGTGATAAATCGATTATTAACAAGTAAATTTAATGAAACTAGGTAATAAAATGAATATTTTATTTAGGTACTACAACGTCCAATACATTAATAGCTAAAAAGTCAAAAAATATAAAATCAGTGGTAATAACCTCAAAAATTCGTTCGTCGTACTCATAATAATGAGATCCCTACGCAAAGTTAGGGGTGGAAATTAGACGGGGTGGTTGAACTCTGTTGTACAAAAATATAGGCTTATTTTAATATAAAATAAAATTGTGTTCACCTTTTGTGACCAGTTTAGTAAGCCTTGTCAAATTTCATGAATTGTAGTCACGTTAAGTAATCAATGAAAACTTATATTTATGGTATAAAACCTTGACTCTATCATTTGAGCCTGTAACTTATCCTTGAACTCTCAGTCTTATTCAATCTCGCTGCATTGAAGTGGCCTTATGCTAGAAGGTAGAGTAAGAAGGGAGTAAGCTAGAGTGAAAAGAGAGTACATTTCCGGGTGGGCCCCAGCAAAGAATAGACCACCAATCTCTACCCATAGGTATCATAAAACATGACTAAGGGTTGATAACAAGAGGAAGGGCAGCAGTATCCTCCCGTGTGCTAATTACAAACTACGATCACCAATCCGCCTGCCAAACGTGGTGATTATACTCAGTGTAGTGATCATTGGGAGTCTCATGTTCAGCGGTGGACGTTTACGGGCTGATGTGTGTGTGTATGCTAGCTAAGGTTGGAGAAATAGGTAGTTTCACCACGTAAGCATATTCCATATCTTATCTCTTTAAATGAGCAATTCTTGTATGTAATTAGTTAATTATCTCGGAATCGGCTCCAACGATTTTCATAAAATTTAGTATATAGGTGGTTTCGGGGGCGATAAATCGATCTAGTTAGGAATCATTTTTAGAAAATGTCATTTTATAGGCGTTTGAGTAGTCTCAACTGAAAAATATGACTCTTCCTGACATCTATTGGCGAATAATAATACTATTTTTTGTGAGCAACTAATTGCTTTAACGACACAACAGCAGATGGCGTTGTTAAGTAACACGAAAATACCGAGCAAAGCTCGGTCATCCAGGTATATTAATAATCGAGCATAACACCATGTTCATTTTATACTATAATGTCAAGTATTATTTCACATTATAGTATAAAAGTTAATTATAATGGAAGTATTATAATTTTGTTTAGGTACCACTGACATTCAATATTAAATACTTTGTCCAAAAAAATTAATTTGGAGAAGTAGCATCTGTTACATACTCTAAGAACTAATTTATGAGGTTAGCTATGTAGTCTAATTTTGAGACAATGGAGTGCTTAGTGGTACCACTACTGCCGCATAGATGGCGCTAAACTCAAAATATTGAAGTTCAAGTTTTCTTACGGCCGAATACTCAAACGACATTCAACTCGTTAAGCACTGCTCTACTGTTTGGCGCGCCGTTATCTTAGTTTTTCGTATACTCAAACGTCTATTAAGGCATCATTTAAATAAATTTGGGATCCAATTAAACTTGCGCTTAAAATGCCACTCAATGTAAAATTCGTATACTGAAACGTTACTTAAGCCGTGACAGCTGTCAAATCGAGGTCTTAAATAACTTGAGTACCTGTCGAATTTAAGAGTGGTCGAGAGCTATCTTAAATAGTTTTAAGTTCAGTAAAAAGTTATAAATAGAAATTGAAATGTCCTTATCATCACTTTCTGATGAAGAAACTACCAGAAGAAGTCGTAGAAACGTGAAAAGGCTTAACGCCTGTGAAAAATACAACGATATCGTTGCGAATGCGGTTCCGAATCTCCAAGGAAACTGTGTTGGACTTGGATTCAGTGATAGGCAATGCTATCTACTACTGATATAGTAATCTGTGATGCTATCAAGCCTCTGACTAAGCGCAATCGAGCTTGCATATATAATCGAGCAAAATGTGAACATCTTCACATGCCAACTCCTAGCGAACGCTTGGAAGTTGCACATGATTTTACACAATAGATGGATTTCCAAGAGTATTGGGTGCTGTGGACTGTACCCATATTAAAATAAATTCACCAGGTATGTTCCATCTTATAACCAAGTTACTTGTTCTATAATGAAAGTAAGTAAAAACTGAAAGGTCTTAATAGAAACAAAAAATTGTTTGCAGGAGGAGTTCAAGCTGAAACCTTTCATAACAAAGGGTTACTTTTCTTTGAATGTCCAAATGGTGTGTGAAGCAAGACTGCGCATTAAAAATGTGATTCCAAGATGGCCAGGCTCTGTGCATGACAGTACAAGTTTTAATGATTCACCTTTGTGTGCACAACTAGAGTGCTGCGACTTCGAAAACATGATGCTTTTTGGTGATAGTGATTATCCATGCCGCTGCTATTTAGTAACACCTTTATTAAATACAAGGACTCCTGCTGAAGAAGCTTATAAACTTATGGTGCACTTTCTAATCAGGATACATCTCTAGAGGTTGAACATTCCTTCAGACATTGCTGAGGAGGAACTTATTGAATAACAGACCCATCAAGGAAATTCGTTTTTTTATTGTGAGGACAATATTAATTAAAACACATTTTTCTAATTAACAATTGTTTTATTTTAATATAAAAGCTTAAAATGATAGCTAGCTTATATTGTTTAACAATAATTAACAATAGTCAACCTAATGTTATCAATATCACAAGTTCTATTCAATATAGGATTTATATAAAAAAGAATAAACTAGAAATAGCAATAATCACAGTAATGTTTACAATACCACCAGTCTTTATTTAATATACAAATAATAATAAATAAGAATTAGTAATGCATAGTCAAGTCAGTTTTTATTTCAAATAGGACATGCAATTATTAAACCTTTAAGCTGAATGAATGATGCCAATTGGTTAGTCCTATGGAGAAGAGTCAGTACAAAGCGAATTCATGTCTAATAATTGATATTAGTGTTGATGGATACAAATTATGTTAAAGTATATAATGAGAAAAAATTGTTTGATGTGTAAAGAATTAAAGGTAGAACATACTATTACATTATTATAATTTATTTGCCATGGCAGTTAACAGCTGACCAGTCCCAACAGATGATACCCATTCACACAACTGCATCGCTTAGCTCAACCATATTGTAGGGAATCCAATGACCTGACACAATGCCACCACCAGTAAGACATTTTAGTGAGCAATTTATGTACATTAATGGCTACATGCTGCTCACACATTTACAGTTCTGTATATATCTGTGTAATATTGTACTTTAATGTCACAAGAAATGATACATATCATATCATATCATTAAGTTATGTACTTATGTAAAGGTTTATTTAGATTAAATTAATAATTACATTTATTAACATTAACCATTGATTGAAAGTGTATACACACACAACACTTCACTAAAGTCAAGAACTGTAAAAGTAATTAGACAGGGCCTGAGAGGCATCTTGCTTGATAATGTTAAGATTATCACAAGTTTTCATTCAACACAATCTTCTTCTTTTCTTAGATCATGGCTTCTGTAAGTATCTTTCACAATTTCGCCAATGTCAAGTATAAGGCAACGTTGTACGGTGCTCAGATGAATCAATCTTTAAATATTCATAAAATATTTCCCAAAAATGTAACATATCTAATAAATATGTCGGTGACGTCGTACGATTCCATTAAATTAAAAGCGCACGGTTAATTTGGCATCTTTTGATTAGTTCATCGCGTTATTTTCATCAACACAATCATGTATGTATGTTTATAAAAAATATATTTGTAAAACTGGTGATAGGTACATAACTACTGCCAGCTGTTACAAAATCGTTACATTATACGTAAAGTTTCTGACGATCCCAGTTTAATTTATTTCTTTAGTAAAACAGACAGAACAGCTAATGCTGCAGCTATAACTTAAAAAAATATGTAAAGCGCAGTCTCAAAATATATTCTTAACTGATTTATCTAATTTTTCTATTCATTTGCGTAATTTAAAATTGTTACTATTTAAGTAAATACTGCGTGAAACTGAAAAGTAATTAAATTGTAATCGAGAACAAACTGTTTCTAGATAATGTTGCCCTATTAGAAACATGTAAGAGACGCTGAGCTGATTATGGGCTTAAAACGTTTGAGTAGCGTTTGAGAATTCCATTTTAATTTGGGGGCTGTACCAAAGTAAAGGGAACTCCGCTGACAGACTGAGTTGAATGGCGTTTCAGTATTCGGCCCTTAATCTTATATCTTTAAATTTGAGTAGTCTCAACTGAAAAATATGACTCTTCCAGACATCTATTGGCGAATCTAATACTATATATATATACTTACGTAATTGAATGATAAACTGTAAAAAATTAAGTATTTGTTTCTAATATAAGATTAAACTAATTGCACTCATGATTTTTTTCTTTAAATAACCAGTTCATTTTTTTTATTATTCTATCGGTAAGATCGAAAAATATTATTCATATTTCATTATTTTATTAGTAATTCGTACTTAAATATAATTTCCAGAAAACACAATTTAAAAATAAAAAAAAATACCGAGCAAAGCTCTAGTAGTTTTAAAAAGAAGAGTTGACACAAAAAAATATAAACAGTACCACTACAAAAATGTCTCATCACAATAACTTCTAAAATAACCGGGTATGTGTGTAACTAGTAATAGTTTAGGGTACGATGAGGCTGACATACCTTTGTAAGGTAAAAGCCTCTAAATCAAAGGAGAATAAAAAAAAAAAAAAAAAAAAAAAAAAAAAAAAAAAAAAAATGTCTCAGGAAAAATTTCAAGGAATATAATGCTACAGCGAAACCGCGAGTGGTCTTATTCACCAGGGTTTTTAAAAGCTTCGTATTTTTGCTTTTCTCGTACAAATCTTTTTTGCGTCATATTTCTCAAGCATCTGGCGCACAAGGGTTGAGAGATTTCACGTTGAGGTAAGATATGTGCCGCTACTTTGAAAATTATACCTAATTCGAGCAAGACTACTATTGTAAGATACTATTAAATTTTGGTACACAAATTGAAAATTTGGTTCGCTTAATATCGAAGAGTGATAACAAAAGCAGCAATCGAGGACGGCTTGCGATAATTACGTTCTTGATGTTGCCACGATGTGTAGTTTTACAAAAGTTATATGAGACAAAGGACTATTGGGCAATAAAAAATCTAGGCTACGATATAGCGAGCCCCGGGAAGACAGCGGTAGCATGTGGTCACGTGCCACCGTGAGAGCAGCAAAGCGCACAGCGAGGCTCCGGGGTAATGCTTTACAATCCCCCTGTGATGTGCCTGGGGGTATCTTTACAGTCGGTTCCCCTCTGGTAGAGGTGGTGATCGTTTTACAGTCCCGCCCTGCGTGATGTACAATGATGGCGTGGCTACAATGGACAGCTCCGGTGCCTTCCTTCTCGAGCACCTGGAGCTCCATAATAACACGTGCTGCGTCCGAAAATACAAACCTAAGGTCTCAAAGCGCCAGCATTTCGAGTAAATTTTTATAACCACTTGGCAAACGAGGCAACATGTTACAGTTGAGTACAATTGACAGTTGTATAAGAGCCCTTATTATCCGACATTCGTGTCGAAATTCCCAGCAGCCTCTAAATGTATCCATGTTGAAAGATCTCGAGTTTAATGTAATCTCCCTGTATCTTCTAATTGCATCCTGCTGGAGATATCCTGGTTATTTGTTAAGCCCGTTAACCTAGTTGCATTGTTAAGCAGTTTATATTATGATTAGTGTTTTTTGTGCTCAGCTTTCTCCAGTCATTATCTCAGGTTAGATCTCTGCACAAGTCGGTGTTCATAAAACCTACAAATAATTAGCTTCTGGGTCGTGAAAGTGAGATTTGTGTTTGGAAATACACTCACAATTGGATTTTTCATTTTGGAGGATTCAAGGAATATCGCAGGGCATCCAATATAGAACGAACCATGTTGACTTAATTCCTTTAAAGTATATTAAAAAGGGCTTGGTCAGGAGATGTTATCTGCATCAGGAAGTCGCGAGCATTTGCTTGTAAACATGGTAGAGTATTACAGTTTATCTCACTAAATTATCAAAAACGTACATACATTTCATATTCTAATTTCTATTATATGTAAATGACATTAAATTCCTAATCTGGCTCATAAGAATCTTTGTAGATTCTTCTTTAGCGTTTATTCTGATCTTGAGTTGGTTATGTCGGTTCTAATTAACGAATACACGATATCCTAAACAACAGCGTTGGAACGAAAATAATGTAAGCACATACCTGTAACGAAACCGTTTCTTTGAGAAGTGAACAGTTATAATATTTTATAATTTGGACTTTATTTGTAAGTATGCAAGGGTCCCTTTTTGTTTGTGTAACGGTAACAGCAGGTATGCAGAACGCGAGGCAGGTGCAGAAAAAATGCAAGCATACATCGGAACAAAGAGAACTCGTTGGTCCTTGTTAACACCTGGTTAAGTGCATAAAGAGGTACCTAAAGATATGTGTGGAGTACAAATTAACGTAAGCAGCCATTGTATCCGTCTTATTTGACCTTTGCATTAAAATATTATATATATCTTTGTTTAAACTTTTGCATTGTTCTTCAGTTTTGTCATAACATGTCACTTGCGCTACGTTTCGTTTGAGGAATAGCGGTCTTATTCGTTACACACTTGCGCTCGTAAGCGCTTTAAGGGCAGTGAAGCCTGGGCATCATCATCATTTCCATAACGACCGGTTACCCTCTGTCGTCATTTTGGGAGACATTAGCCAGTACTCACCACGCTTGACAAGTGGGTTGGTGAGCGCAGAATGGCTGCTGTTCCACAGAAGGAACACTGCTGCCCATCCAAGATGGAATGGTGTTATACTCTTAATCTGAACACCACACGCAGTCAGCCGGACAAAATTGGGAAAATCAGTGACGTTAGATATAGTGGTCCGATGTGGTAATTCTATTAAAGGTAAGTCTATTAAAAGTTGTCGACGGAAAAATTAAGGTCGTCAACGTTTTCCGTTTTCATTACTACCCTTAATAATTACAAAGCCAGAAAGAAAAGGGCACCACCCTTACTGTTAGGACGTGCATTTTCTATTGCATTTCATTCGAGCAGACATAGAGTTATTAACATTGAGTCCGTTTTATGGAGTCGAGAGTTGATCCTGTCATGACTTATTTTACACAACACGACTGCGGTACGCTGAAATCAATGTCCATTTATTGGTGTGTCACTTGGGATGAAATACCCGCTGGAGATACGATCTCAACTTAGCCACACCTAACTCAATTCAGGACAAACGTACTATTCCAGAATAATTTTATCATTGTTTTTGTTTAATACTATTGTTGAAGACAACTGTCTTGAAATCATGATACTCAGTATCGTGAATTCGGGTTGCCTGAGTAAAACAGGGCAAGGGCGTAGGAATGTTATTTGTCTGGGAGGGTCTACTGATTGACTTTAGGTTATTTTATTGCGAGTCAATATAACTCTGGGGCTAGTCAGATGCATCCTAGGCACAGCCGAGCCCACTTGATGCGCCTATATAACAGTAGTTTAGGTCTAAAACAGAGAACAAAACCGAGTCGTTTCTGAATAATTCCGCCTTAATTTGCTTCCTTGCTCGACCAGAGAATCGAATCCAGGAAATCTCAGTCCGCAACTAGTTAGCGCCTTTTTTTAGTCTCCAGTGGAAATTCTACATGAACTTCCTCACCCCGGGGAAGGCTGAAGGGGACTCCTACCGGCTAAAACCACTGGAGTGGTCATCTGCGGCACCGAAAGATGGCTCCAGGTCCTCGTAAGATCACACTACAGGCTAGTTGGCGCCTAGAGTCCCTTGACCAACGAGATAGCTATGTACGTACTCCCATACAGAGTAAAGCGGTATCTAGTTAAAGATATAGATTAACAACGACGAAATATAATCTTAATAATGATCCAAACGAAATTATAACTGACTGAGATTTATTACTGTCACGGAACTACTATTTAATGACCAATGATTTACAAACTTATGTATACAGCTCGGAAAATGTACTATGTAAGTGATATAGAAGTGATGTGTGGCTCTTCAGTGGTAAAAACATGTTTGTAGTGGACATAGACTTATGAAATGAAATCGTAGGTGAAAGAAGATAATAAGTAGGAGTAATTTGAGCCTCGCTTGTGAGAATGTGTAATTTCATCCAATTTATTTTTTATTATACCTACATGCGCCGAGGCGTTACGTAACTACGCCGCGCCGCGCTGGACTTAAGCTGACTTATGCAGTTACAGTAACAAAGTTCTGGTGTGTACGCACAGCTACATATCAAGCTATTAATTTCCAGTATAAGCCGATCTCGCATTGTATGTATTGCAATCCGTAAGATAAGAGATCAGCGTAAACTGGGTATATATAGCTTGCTATGTAGCCGTGTGTACGTGATAGCCACATTGACTGTGACCGTGATAGCTAGCCGGCCATTGCGCACTGATGGTTTGTGGTTTGGAACTCCACGATGTCTATCGAACTATCTTTCGCTGCAGTAGCGAATATACCTATTAAACGAATTATTCAATAACTATTAACGACCACGAAGATGGTGAATTCATTATGGTATGTATCGAGAAAGAAGTAATATCAAGAAAGTAAAATAAAGTAATCTTTATCCTTAGGATTCAATAGGAAACTATTTTCTTTGTAGGCGTCTATCAGCTGAAGACATTTGTCATCTGCCCAATCATTCATGATACAGCCTTCACTCTCGACGTCCATGAACACACTGCGAGCGCCCTTCCTTTGGTTCACGGCTAAAACTAAAACCGACAGTAGTCGGCTCGCACCGTTGGTTACAATACGAACCTACCTAACGTTCGGCTTAGGTTCGCGAACCCCGTACACACTATGGTTTTTGGTAACAGTCACAGGCAACTGTTACGGTTCGATAGTGAGTAATTGGCTTAAGAATCGAAAGGCGAGATTTGTTAAACATTACACAATTATAAAATTGTCGCAATTAGTATCACTGCCGACGATATGTCAAACCGTGTGGTGTTGGGTAAGAATAGCACCACCCCATCTCATCCAGTGCGTGTAGTACAAGGTGACTATGGGATTAGCCCGGGGATGGGCAGCAGCGTCTTTTGAGTACATTTAACAACTTACCATCGCTCACCCGTCTACTACTACTACTACTAGGTCTATTTATGACTCTAGTGTGATATTGCGAGAACCTGGAACCCCCTTCGGTGCCGAAGATGACCGCTCCAGTGGTTTTAGCCGGTAGGAGTCCGGCATGCCCCTTCGCCCTTCCCCGGGGTGAAGTAAGTTCCATGTAGAATTTCCACTAGACATCAATAAAAATAAAAAAAGTCTTCATAAATAGACTTTTTTTTTGCAGGCAAGTAACTCTATGATTACTATTTTCAAATCATAGCATGTTACAATATGTACTTACACACGCACACGCATAAACATCAGTTCGTAAACGTCCACTGCTGAACATGGACCTCCTTTATGATCACTACAATGAACAGTCCTAGCGGTCATAATCACCACGCGTGGCAGGCCGATTGGTGATCGCAGTATGATGTTATTAGCACACGGGAGAATGCTGCTGCCTTTATGCCAACCCTTAGTCGCATTTTAGGACACCCATGGGAAGAGCTGGATGGTCTATTCCTTGCTGGGAACCACACGGGACTATTAGGATCATGGGGTTAACAACTAGGTACATAGGTAGTTCACGAAGTGAAGGTTAAGTGGCGTCATTGTGGAGTGAAGAGTCTATAGAAAGTTTTTGAAAGTTTTTTATAATTAGTAAGATCACGTATGAGTTTTTCTCGGCACTGCAGTAGCTGTCTAATTATCTAGCAGGCAAGTGCTTAACTACTGTAAAATGCGAAAGTTAGTGACATGTTTATTATCTTAATATATGCGTTTTTGAAACAACACTAGTTATCATCCGTAGAAATGAATATTTTCTCAATAATTATCTACACAAACACTTTTAAACGGATTATATCGCGTATATTATAGATTTTTGTTTTTCCTGACGTTTCGAACACTTTGCAGGGTTCGTGGTCGCAGGATGACTAAGGTGACAGGCGTCGTTACAGATTTAAAAAAGTTATTTTACGGTAGATAAATAAAATACGGTACGGTAGATAAATAAAATAACTTTTTAAAATCTGTAACGACGCCGGCTTACGAATAGTCAGAATTTAAATAGTTGCACGCAAATAGTTGCATTTAAGAAATTAGTAGATAAATGTAATCATAATAATATTGAAATTATGATTATGACGAAGCAGCAGGCAATAAGGAAGCAAAAATTCCGGATGTAATATCATCCTTGGAATTGATAAATGTTTATTATGATTTTCTTAGATATAAATACTGAGAAACCTGTAAATCCTATGTTTGTAACATCCCTATAAGAAGCCCTTCGTTTTCTGAAAGTTATAAAATCGTAAAACTTAGTTATAAAATGTTGAGGCGTATAAGTACCTACCAATTTGATCGTGTATTCAAAGTATCATTAAAAAAAATATAACATTAGAAGTTTCGTATCCCATAAATTTCTGGCAGAAAAAATGTTCTGTTAATGAACATTGAAGTCAACTAAATCATACAACAATCCACAACATACACACTCACGCACGCATTCGCGGGCACTCTAGGGTTGCCAGATGGTCGGGATTCGTCTGGATTGTCCCGAGATTTCATATGATGTCCAGAATCCCGACAAAATACAAAATGTCCCGACAAACAGCTTCTCGTAAAGTACTTACCAAAACAGAAATTCAAAAATTGCCGCGTCTTTCACTATTACTTCACTCCGAATGAACGAAACACACACTTTAGTGTATTTGTTGTAATTGTCCTCAATAACAAAGTACGGCACGGCACATAATCACAGCAGTTTATTCATAAGAAGAACGCTCACAATAGAGTTCACAAATCAGGGTACAGTAGCAGAAGAAGGATTTTTTTATGGAATGATAAAGATAATGAAACCGGTATAGGGTATACGTAATAGGAAGCATACGATAGCGGAGTGAACGACATGCACTGTGTGTCGAGGTAAACATACGAGTTTCTCAGAGCTGTCTCAAATTATTATTATTTACCAATATTATAATGTGGCAAAAACGTTAACTTTTAATAATATAAAGTATGGACTTTGATTAACAATATTATTTCTCCCGGCAACGATCCTAAAATCCCGACATTTTGAAATTTTGCCCAGACATCGAGTCTTCGCATCTGGCAACCCTAGGGCACACGCACGCACACCCCCACTAACACTCATAGACCGTAAACGTCTATTGCTAAACAAGAGCCTCCCAATTTATTTTATATATTACAATGAGCGGTCATATTGCCCTGACCGCTACGCTTGGAAGGCGGATTGGTGGTCGCTGTATATTGTTGTTAGAACACGGGAGGATGCTGCTGCCAATCCTCTTGATATCAACCGTTGTCACCTCTTGCGACACTCAGGGTGGAAAGGGGTGGCCTATACTTTGCCAGGAACTACACGGAATTTCATAGTTCACTGAAATGAAAGAAAACCAAGTAGGTATTTAACACGACGTTGCGATCCGCTATTTGTTTAGGTAGGTAAGCGTATTTGGTAATGGGGCAATACCAAAGCAACGCACACAAGTTGCGGGATCGAATCCGACTCGCTCCACAAGATATTTTCCCTTGAGCTCGCCTTAGGTGCCGAAGATTACCGCACCGGTGGTTTAAGCCCGGTTCTGGAGTCCGGAGTCTGGCATGCCCCTTCCCCTTCCTCAGGGCGGAGGAAGTTCGTGAAGAATTTCCACTGGGACAAATAAAGAAAAGTTAAAGTTTTAAGGAAATGATTAAATTTAATTAGCAATTATAAAGATACAAGGCATTCACTTGCGTTAGTTCTAAATCAAGCACTTGAAAACTGGAACTAATTAAAGAAAAGGGAGTGCACGAGCGAGCTCAATGAGTGCAACCAATTCACGACGCGCGTGAAGAGATTAAAGTACGACTCCGATTGAAGTAGACACGACCATATGCACGCGTGACAGTTTCAGGAAGAAGTGTAAACATACTTTACCAAGAAGTTCGCAATTAGTGCTATTTAAATTAGATATATTTGGAGGAAATTTCTGCCACACTGTTTCACACAACAACGGATTGTCGTATTCAACCAACAACTTAGATTTATTCTGCCTAGTCTATGAATTCAATGACTATTAGACCTGCTTAATCTATGAATTCAATGAATATTAGATGCACTGTTAGTAATTTTAGTATAAACAGTATAGTTCCGTTAGGTTACACGGAATTTTTAATTTTGAAATTTAGAGGCGCGCGTAAGCACGGCGTCTAAGGAGTTTGTGTCAGAATCGCTAAACTTAGAATTACGCAGTGTTGTTTGTGTGTTCTGTGGTTGTTTGCTAGCCGACAATATCTTTTGTAAAGATAGCACGTACAGTAGGTATAGTTACCGACGTAAAATTTGTCGTGGTCGGCCGACGAAATCAAAGCTTTATTATCTCATTGCTTACCGACTATTATCCAGCTATATATATATTGATGGCCAATAAATTGTATTTAAAAAAAACAATTATTATAATAAAACAATTGAGTGGATAGCCACCAATTAAAAAAGAAATTCAGAAAGTTGACGACAGGCGGTAATGTCTCTGTCGCTGCTGTCAAACAATAACAATCCTACTATGACAACCACCAACATTGCGTTTTTCTTATAAAAGCTAGTGGCGAGCAGATAAAGTAATTTCATTAGCTAGCTAGCAAGGTGGTGTCGGTAGTGATTAGAGTATTATCCACGGGAGGAAATGAAGTGATGCTTCATCAGTGGCCTTAGTAGCGACTATGGACATGAAACGAAACGCGAACTATCGTAGTTACTGAGAAACGCACATGTCCCGACATTGCCAATCTGCATGTACCACTGTAAGGAACTGATAAAGAGTAGCCGTAAATCCAAGTTAACACGGTTGATACATTCCACTGTTCCCACAACCACTATTTGCAGTTGTCACAGCCCAACATTCCCGTAAAACATGAGCAGTGCAGAGAATAATTATGAGCTAAGCTAGACTGGACGTTTATCTGACCGCATTTCGTCGTACAATTCACCAATGCAAATAGCTTCATTTTTTATTAACGGACTGACGGTTTAACTCTGCCCAGAGTGCCCGCGGTGAGCCGAATTGATTTTCAATTTGAAGAATATTAAATACCGATGTTTTTACAGATGAAATATCTTTATCATTGCCCATTTAGGCTTCCTGGGGCAAAGGCGTTAATTATAAAATAAAACGATGTGAATAACAGTCTGTCATTGAAACCCATTAAATTTAAATTGTCGAGAAAGTGCACAATCGTTACTCTCTGCAACAACGTAATGTATTACCTTTCATTTGAAAACGAAGAGCGGTTTCTCCTGTCGTTCCGCGTATGATAAAGTTACGCGGGCTCTCATTATCGCAGATATCATTAACTTGGTCTCATTACTCGTGGCGTTTGTAGAGCGAACCGCGCGATGCAGAGGCGTAAACCCATTAACCGGCCAACTACTTTTGATATCTTACACCCTGCCTTTACTCGGTGTAGAGCGCTCCGTTTAACTAGCGACGTTATCAAGCCATCTCACACCCATGTCAGTTTTACACGAGTACAGTAATAATTGGCAATATTCCATATTTGAAATTATGCGATCTTAAATTATTATGTTGAGTGTGCGTTAAGCACCATAGACGATACAATTCACGATAAACTAAGTGCAACTTAGTTACGCTAGTTCAAAGAAAACGCCAGAATCTGTTAACGTCGACAAAGGGTGCCTTCGTTGTCATAATATTTCCTTTCAGTTTATGGGATTTATTATTATCTTCCGGTGACTGTTTTCACCATCGGGCCCCTTTTTGACAGCTGTTTATTTTAGTAACAGTACCCTGTCAGGCGCCATGTTTCTTTTCGTTGCGTGTGGCGCAAGCGCAGTCGAGCCCCGCCTGTAAATCACAATTAAACAATTTACTCTCACGCACTTTCTTCCCGTAGTTAATTATAGACGTAGCGATGCTAGGATTGTTTAAAATATTTATAGTTGCAAGCATATGTTTATGTATTTTACAAACTGTACGACTGTTATTTACGGTTGTGTATTTCATGGCGTGCGTGAATAGACACGGTCAATGCAGACTGCATTCAAATAACTCTGTTAGTGATGATGAGTGCAAGATTTACGTAATTTGCCAGTGTGCCTCCCAGGCCGCACGCGCGCGCCTTACATCGCGTCGCCCCAACGCAGGCCTAATACACAAGATAATATAAAAGATACATAAAGATCGCATCGTATTCAAAACGCATATTGTATGCATTTTGTGGAAGTAGTAATACTCAATACGATCGTAAACGTTGGCGGATGAAATAGAGTTGCATGGATTACGAGCAATAGCGCTAAAGTATGTATTCACTTTGCTCGTTTATAATAAATAAGAGATACGAGGGCGGCACTGAAAATTTCGGGAATCAAGGAAGTGACACAACATTACTATTTAAAAATGTATTTATTGCTTTTCGAAGTATTCTCCGCGAAATTTGACATATTTTCATACGATGGAACCAATCATTGAAGCAACCATTCCATTCGGAAGTTGGGGTCTCCAAAATGGCCGTTTTGTAGGCGTCCACAGCTTCTTTAGGTGATGAAAATCTCTGTCCACGCAATTTATTCTTTATTTTAGGGAAAGTATAGAAATCATTAGGGCTTAGGTCGGGGCTGTACGGTGGATGGTCTAATAATTCTATGTTTTCTTGCTCTAAAAACTCTTTTGTTCTGTGCGCGGTGTGAGAACTCACATTGTCGTGATGGAGGATGATGCGGCGGTTGCAGTTCTCTCTACGGAGTTCAGAAACGACCTGTGGCAAACAAATGCTAGCATACCATTCTGCATGAACCGTTCTTTGTCCCTCAAGAGGAATAGTCGTAACATGGCCGGTTTTGGAGACAAACGTGGCCACCATTTTTTTTGCAACACTCCGTGAACGAACAATTTTTGTTGGCTTTAACTCATTTTCGAACACCCAAACTCGTGACTGGTTTTTTGTTTCGGGTTCGTATGCATATATCCAGGATTCGTCACCTGATACGATGTTGTATACAGCATTTGAGGATCCTGCGTGGAATCTTTCGAGAGTTCTGACGCACCAAGTAACGCGAGCCGCTTTTTGCTCTTCACATAGCAAATGCGGTATCCATCGGGAAAACAACTTTTTTACACCTAATTGTTCATGCAAGATTATTTGTATTTGACTCATGCCAATGTCTAAAGTTGCTTGAATTTCGCGGTATGTCACATGTCGATCTTCCTCAATCAGCTTACGCACAGCATCAACGTTTTCTTGGGTGACTGCAGTTTTTGGACGACCTTGACGAGGATCATCACTGAGCTTGACACGTCCACGTTGAAATTCAGCAAACCAGCGATAAATTGTGGTTTTGGATGGGGCTTCATCACCAAATGCAGAAATCATCCGGTCAACACGCTGTTTTTGTGTTAAACCACTTCGAAAGTCATAATAAATCATCACTCTTGAATTTTCTCGAGTCAATTCCATTTTCTCAACGACTAAACAAGTTTGACTAAACCTTGTGACAAGACCGTGAATCTTTTTTTAAATAAATAAATGGTATTCGATTTGTAAAACCAAGGAGTTTTCAATTAAAAAGATTTTAATATGACAGGAACAGTGGAAATATTCCATTCCCGATACTTTTAGTGCAGCCTATGTAATAACATATTCCAGATAACATTGCGTTAGTTTCGAAATCCTAAGATCTGCATTTTCTCTATTGTTTGGCCAAATCTAAGAGATATGCATTGGTTTATTTTTACTTATGAATGTCTCCTTGGAAACGTACTATATACTACAATGTATGTTGCCCAATATCTCGAGCAGCTATTTTTGATTTTCTGATTTCGAACTTATATACGTCTATAATTTGGAAACCATTACACTTTTGAATACTTTACGCACCGGAAAACGTAGGGTGGGACGGCCTCCAACGGCCTGGTAAAGGGTGGCATTCAACCGGTCGTTGTGGAAATCTATGGGGGAGGACTTTGTGCAGTGGACATTCTTTGGCGGATATAATGATGACGCACTTAATGTATAGATATTATTAATTGTAACTAAAAGTAACAGTATAATTTATTTTTGTAAATTTAAGTCCAAGTGTCGAAGTTTTTAAAGCTGTAAACAGCAATTATTTAATGTTTAAAATTCACGTTGTGTAGAGAATGCTTTTTGTGAGAAATTAAGTTATTTAACCACAGATAAGTACCGATGACGACATCGGCACGTATTTTCCTTTGCACCTTAATATAAGTACTTAATATTTATTGATAGGGCCTTACGAAGCATAAGTATAATAATGACGTAGACTGTGCCTACGAGTGAATGCGCACGTTAACAGAGCCATGTCTCTAACATGTACAACATTGTGTACAATTTTTAGGACAAAATGACGTCCGGCCACTGTATCCAAGTTTATGGTGCCCGTGGTCTATTATGCTTAACTTAATGCCTCATCGGCTGTTTGCCCTATAGTTATTATAATGGGAAAGCAATGTAGGGCGTGACTACACTCTTGTTCTTTAACATAATGATAAAGAAAGCAGTGTTTTGTTTTTAAGGGCTTTACCCTGAGGTCATCACACTAAATAAACACGTAGTTTGGTGTTGCTAACAACTATGGCGTCTGCAAAGTTAAGAGGACATTTTCGTTTTGAATTTATGATACAAAGTCATATAGAAGTATAATAAATTATTACTATGTATTATTAAAAATATGTATTTAAGGTTCTCGGCTAATACCTTATTACTTATTATCACGCAAATTCTACATTTAGGGGGGAAATGTATAAAAAGCAATGTATGAAAATAGAGACAAAATTAATGTTCAGATTAAATTTTACAGCACAAACAGTAGTTTTTGTCAATTGTGGAATTAGCATGGTTTTACATAGATTGTACCATTTGTATACTGTCGATAGTGTTCTAGAGCTGTTAAGGGCCAACATAATTCAAATAGGATCTATTGTCTATGAAAGCAATATAAAAATGTTGGTGTATTCGGGCATGCTTATTTCGCCTTGCTTCAAAAAATGACTACATAATATTTGACCTTTTAACATTAGGTTACAGACTACTGCGTCATTCTCTGTACTAAAAATATAATACAAATCTGCTTGCCAAATTGGGTGATTATTGCAATGTCTGACGAGTCTTGTGTGATCGTATTTAATCTCCAACGTAACGATTCGCTATAGCATTACCTGAGTTAACGACGAAGTCAAATCCAGTTACAAAAAAAAAATGGTGGCCACTCATCATCTCTACATCGAAATAACATTTGCATTAATCAACAAACCACAGCGATGCTCTACCCCAGAAAACTACTTGAATCGTCTTTGGTGGCTTCCACTCGAAGTACCGCGATCGCGGACCTCGATAACACTTCCACCTCATAAAACCGAGTATTTTCTCTATGAAGTCGGGCATTACCAAACCGTCTTGTTGCATTAACTACGCTGATTTAGATGTGATTCAGTGTCTGGGTTTACGCGAATCTGTCATTGAATATTTTCTGATCATTTTGCCGTTTAAAATGTCAGGCTTTGATTAAATAAAATGAGGAGTTTGAAGAAGGTAGACGTTTGTTTATCAATTTTGCTTTATAGCCGATTTTGTCTTTTGTTCGAAGTTCATAGATTCTTTGATCGCGACAGATATAGAACGTACGAATGTAATATATGCGATTTAAGGGCCGATTTTTCAATCGTCAGATAAACAGATAAATAGCATTTATTCGACAGATAGAAAAAAATCCAATTTTTCAATCGTCAGATAGGCTTTATTTGACCACGAAAGGCTAAGGCTGTATTACCTTCGTTTAACTGTCAGCTCATACAAAACTTTTTCTTTTCATTACAAAAGGTAGAGTTATTTTTGTTGAAAAAACGTTGCCCCTCACTAGTATGTCGTGGGTACAGTTTACAAAAATAAATCTCACATGCACAAACACCTAGACCACAAACAACATCTGTAGATCATACAAATATGTATTTATTCCCTGCGGGGATCGAACCTGCAACAAGTTACGCAGAAAGCCAATCGCTTAGCCAGTGCGCCAACCGTGCCGTCAACTGTCTGATAGACTGGTGTGATGACTACTTAAACTTATGTATGTCTCCCAATGACCACCAGACCAATCATAGGGAATAATATATTGTAGGATTGGTGATGGCAATATGACACATTGCTTCTAGAACTGATGGCCGTCGGGGAAAAACGGTCTTGAGTGGAGACCGAGCACTGGAAAACGCAGCGTGGGAGAACCTCCAACGACGGGGACAAACGATCTGGTAAAAGTTAATGGGAGTCGTTGGATGCGGGCGGCACGTAACTGGTCGTTGTGGAAATCGATTGGGGAGGCCTTTGTTCAGTAGTGGACGTCCTTTGGCTGATATGATGATTATGACAGCAGTATTTTGTTTTTAGCACATGGGAGGATGCTGCTGCCCATCCCTTCGATATCAACCCTTAGACGCTTTTTACGATACCCATGGATAGAGGGATGGTCTATTCTTTATTTACGGCTATACTAACACAGCCTGTTAGATTTTATATGATATAACAATGAGAAACTGTATATGTACCTATAACTCACTGGTGCTATAATCTTAATCAGTGTGGTGACCGGATTAATAATATAGCACTTTGCCTCCTCCCGTGGATCACGTAAAAGGCGACTAAGGAACTCTGAACCAGAGGGATGCAGTGTCCCTTCTATGGAGCAGTAGCCATTCTGTGTCACCAATCCGCCTGCCAGACGTGGTGAGTACTGGCAAATTCCCCCCAAAATGACGAATTCGTCGACGTCTTATGCGGGAGGCTTTTGTTCAGCACTGGACGCTTTTTTTTGCTGACTTGATAATACTCATGTGTGCCTATAATCATGCCATATAATTTCTATTTTAAAACGTCATCAAAGTAAACAATATTTTACCCATTAACAATTGTGGAAACCCCATCTGGTTATATTACACTTTGACCAGGAAATGAAAGTGTTTCCCTTCTGCCGGAAGCGGGTCCCCTCCCTCCAGGTAGCGACGTCCACCCGTGTCCAGTTGCATGTCAATATAAGTATTAAATGTTAATGCTTTCGTGTATCGAATTTCGATTAAGTAGAAGCTTGGGTTGGAAATTTGGGGTAGCCATGCACACCCTGCATTAATTAATTAGTGCAGAGAAAATTTGGTATTCGTTTTCATGTACTTTTATGACTATAAGTTAGTATCTAGCGTATCTTATCAAGCATTTGGGTATGTCTTACACGTTGCACTCACTGATCGGTTAGGTTACGCAACGCTCGGCGACGTCAGATTAACTGTGGGTGTCTGCATATTAGTATTTGAACACAAGTGGAAGCCTGAACCACTCTAACACAAGCAAGGGGTCTTGCACAGATTTCTTATAGGCCCAGAATTATAATAAATTACTTATTAAAAAAAGCAGTGCTACGCCCTTGGCCACAGGCTGGCCACTAATCAAACTTAAGAAAGAAAGATGATCATCCAGAAGTTGTGTAGTTTGCCATTTGGTACGTAATTTAACAACATTATGTTTCTTTGTTTCCAGGGTGCCGAATGCGCCCAAGAGCTGCATTGCAGAGATTTTCAACGCGGACCAAACGGACGGCAGCCCTGTAAAGAATGGTGCCACGAGACCCCGCATGGTGCGTGACACGCCCACTCGCCCCCGCGACACTCACTCCAGGCTCTTCGGACAGGTGCGTCAAACACATGTACGCATTCCAAATGAGGTTTCATTCTAAATATTTATCTTTCATACTACGTAGACGCGTTAGCACGCAACAGATCATAATTCTGAAGATCGCTGCGAGATTCCGCGTGGTGCACGATACTCTTCCGTGAAACACAGTCCAGGCTTTTCGGACATGTGCATCAAACACAACTGCCTACGTATATCAAATAAGGTTTTATTTATTTTAAATATCTAACTTTTGCTATCTACATGATGCTTTGGTATACGGATGCGAGATAAGGATAACTACCTACTAACTAATAACTGATTGCTGGTGTCGCGAGACCCGTGGATACCAATACCCCCCTCTCCGTGACGTACTCCGTACTCTTCGAACAGCTGCATCAAACAAGTAGGTAGCTATGCATTTAAACATGGGAGATGCTTCGTGTACATTTTGCACGTTTCTGCGATAATCAAGCGGCTCTGTGAAGAATGGCGTCGTGAACACATCATGCAGACTTCAGAAACTCTGCTTCCCGTAGGTATATCACAATATGTTTAGCTAGTTATCAAATCTTGGTTTCAGTTTTCAGTACAAACGAATAGAACCAACTTTTGATGATTATGATTAGATTTCCTAAGTAAAGTTTATTCACACATACCTACCGTATCATGTTTCAGGCTGTCAACAACGCAGTCTCTCCCATGGTGACTGATACAATCCGCAGTCACATTCAATTTGGTGACTCAGATAACGGCTCAAGCCCTACGCACTCGCCGTTGAAGATGGCCAATGGAAGTGCTTCGTCCACGCCCAGCCGAGGTGAGACGGACCTCGCCGGACATTGTGAGTCGATCCCGATTAGGCACGAAATGAGCACGGCTAGTAACTGCTCACGGAATCGACACGAATATGAGTTGGTTACATATTCGGTCGTGCAATGGAAGATAGAAAATTACCTTAAAATATTAGTAAAGAAAAAACAAACAACAGTTTACGAAAATTGCTTAAGATATTTTCGAGTAATTTTACGGTCGATAATTGGTCGACGTTTGTCTATGCACATCTATTAAAAACTAATTGCATAGCAATCAGATTGAAACGTACCGCAAAGATATCGGAAAGAATGTTTCGTGTAAGAGTTTGCGGAAAAAACTGAATAAAACTATCCATTTCACGTCCAAATAAGTAAGATCGTCCGCAGAAATTGCAGCTATGCTCTTATTAGTTTAATGAGTGTATTGCGATTCTGCGTGCGTTCGAAACGCTCTGAATCCGTGCTCAATTCCAAACATTTGGCACACGTGCACGCTAGGAAGGAAACGCTTAATACTATCCATACTTATAACATAATAGTATACAAATACGCTCCGACATTTTTCTTCCACTTTATTATTCACGAATAATATATTACCTACCAACTAAAGTTTAAACGGTTAACGACTCATTGTAATAATCATTAAGACAGATATAACACAAGTTTATAAACGAGCCGTGCTTTGCTTAGAATGGAGCATGATGACACAGTAACTATAAACTATAGAAATATACAAAGAAGTAATCGTATTGTAATATAACTTACATGCATAACAATTTTTAATAATAATAACAAATGACAATGTGATTGCACGCGAAACGTTTATACTTATTTTTAACTGTTCGAACGAAAGGGATGCAATGTCTCGGTTTTGGGTTAATCTTAATGTAAATCAGAACTAACAAATCATTTTTAAAGTTTCAAAGTTAGGCACAACTAGTTTAGTAGATCAAATGAAAACCGTTTGTTCTGTGAATGGTCAGCATCGTACATTCCACCGAAGAGGAATCCTGTGACAGGCGATGGAGTGGCTGTGCCGCCGCTACGCCGCCGCCACCCTGCCGCCAGCCTGCGAGGTGCCGACCCCAGCCCTGATGATCCTTACACCGACCTCCTACACCCACAACCTACCCACAGATACTTCACCCGCGAGTGGCCCCCAAAACCAGCTAACTATTACGTAGAATCCACAGTGAAACCCAATCTGACTACTAGGATAACTCCTTACACTCTCCTCGGCTTGGAAACCGACGACCCACAGATACATCATCCAGTTATAGACCCGAATTCATTATCGCCTCAACTAGTTCTCAACCGACACTGGCCCCCGTTCCCAGCTCAACATTATTTAGAACCCAGGGAACACAAGATTCCGTACCACCCTCTGCCTCCCTATGCGTTTGTTGGCATGAATTCCGCTCTGGGCGAGAGACCCAAACCTGATTATAAATATGATCCCATACCAACATTAGGAGGACCAATCGATCCATTTCTAATAGCCAATACGAATTCACCGCCGACGCTTTTTAAATACGAACGCGACGGGCCCATTCCCGACGTAACTCCTCTAGAGACTCCTTTAGTTCCTGGTCCACACACCTTGACCGGTTTCCCACCTATATTCCACAAACACGTCCCCGGATACCTATTTGATCGCAATCGGCATGCAGAGGACTTCCGACCTAAGACGTACTATGTAGACTATGTCCGCCGAAGAGAAATGGGTGGGTGCTCAGTTTACACTGAAGAAGGAATGTTGTCGTTTTCGCACCAATTGCTCCAATGAAATATTTCAACCACACGAGAACATTTCGTTGGAGAAAGCTTGTCACTTTTATTTGCTGTACATACAAAAGGACTGTGGAACGATTCCTTCCAGTTTTTGAATTGAGCACCCATTACCATTTTATTTATTTGCTCACTAGGGTTTAGTTTGACCGTTTCTTCTTAGTGAAGCTGTATATGCTTCTGATGTCGAATAGCGCTTATTATTATATCCTGCTTGTAATGTTGTCTCAAATGTACTCGTTGTTGTATTGTTTATAAATTTAATGTTGTACATGCGTACCGAACTAAGAATTTCTTCTATTACGCACGAATGTTCTTTCTTCTTTCTATCTTCCATTTAAATAGTTGTATATTAGGTGCTTTACCTATAATAATGTAGGATTTAATTGTTGAATATATAGTTTTTGTCAATTGTAATTTGAAATAGTGCTGTAATTATTAATTGTTAGATAATAAAATACTTTGAGTTTAATATTTTTTCGAATATTATTGTTGGGGACAGTAGTTAGGATATACCTACCATCCACGTATTTTTGCATGATGAGAATTATGTATAATACTTACATTTAGCTAAAGTAGTTTTAAACAAGTCTGATTTAAAACATTAACATTTAGATATGTTTTCACAACAATATAGTACTTCCAAAGTAACTTTGATTTTCACAGTTGCTTTAGATACAATCTGGCAAAAATCGACGAGAATTACTAATGTCACCAATCTAATAATTACAGAGGGCAACCCGATCACCGGTGACGGCTACAAATCGATGAACGGCCAGATCAACACGGTGACGTCAATAAACGGCAATAGCCAAATGATCCACCATAACCGCGTGCCGCCTGGTGGCTACTCCTCCGGCCTCTGGTAGACAACACCTGCTACTGACGACCCACCTGCACTACATAAATAATTCGGCGAAAGACCAGCCGCAACAGTCGCCGCCTATCTATCGGCATACGATACGTAGACCGATGATACTTTTAAGCCAATGCTTCATTCGAGACTGCCTCCAAAGTAAAACAAGCCTCGCTACAATAATAATGCGCGCTAGTTTTTTTTTTAAACCTCAGGTCGGGGCAGACAGTTATCACAGTCTGATTTGATCTGAGCGTGCGCCTCGATTCAAGTAATGGCTTTAAAGTATACATTTAACGGTACATATTGAAAATGCATTTATTACACTTTCCTATTATTTCGTTAATCAACTAAATTTGGGTAGTATTGGCAATTTATAGTAACGCCATTTATGCACAAGTACCTAAATTGCAACGTCCATTAACAATTGGAAGGGTATATGTTGTTAATTAAATCCTTAGCCTATCCCAGTAACAGTTTCATCATTTAAATAAATAATATAGAATAGATTATAGATATTTTTGTAATAGTAATATTTGATAGTTATTGTGAAGTTGATAGATTCGCAATGTGGAACTTGGCAATCATAATCAGGAAGCTGTAGACTTGCGCGATCATAAAATATCTTACAGTTTAATTATGATTTCAAAGTTGTACATTATTATTATCTTAAGAACTTGAAAATTGTACTCTTTCACTCTTGTAAGAATGTGTTAACCCATTGATATTGTGAATTTAGGAGTGAGGAACCGTATCAGCAATATACCAAAACGAATAGTGCCTTGATCAAAGATGAGAAAAATTCTGAGATAATCGGTGTACTTTTGGGTAGGCATAAAGTACCTAAGCATGAAGATTTATGATTATATATCTATATTTCGCGGTATAGAAATAGTAATCATGCGGCACTCGAGCTATTTGACACAAGTATATAAACCATAACCTTAATTAATTAATAGGGGTATCTAATGTCATTTGTTGAATTTCATTATCTTAATATTTATATAGAGGGATTTATAAAATGCATTTATTTAAACTTTTTATACGAGTTTATTTTTTAGTTTATTTTTCAACTCGTTTAGAATTAATGTAATGGATTTGAATTTTAGGTTGATTATCTGTTAACAATGTCGGATAATCAAGTATGTATAAAGTGTTATGTCTCTATGCATAGGGGAAATAATCGTTTAGACTTAGCGTAGGCATATCATCTTTGTAAAAACGTTTTAATATTATCTAACATGAACTCGCATAATCACTGGCCTAATTGTTAATAGATAATAACCATGATTTCAAAATAAAGTTTTTTTTATTAATTATAAGGTTTTCATTTGTTAAATCCTTCAATCAATGTTCTGCGTTCTTGCACGGGAGAGCTTATCTGTAGTAATAAGTTGACTAGAGCTCGTAAATGTGCTGGCTCGACCGAACGGGTAAGTACCACGCTGCGCTGTTTTACCTGCGTGAAGTAGAAACATTGTGTGTAGCAAAAGTGTTGCTGCTTTTCGTACACTGAGTGACAAATGACGGGAGCCCATTCCCCAAAACTATGGCACACATACGACATGGGGGACCAGGAAAAAGTGTACGTCAGCCCTAAAGGTCAGCAACGCGTCAGCGTTTGTAGATGGTGTTGCAGATGGTTACGAGCGACGATAATCGCTTAGGCGACCCGCATGCTCGTATAGTATAATAAATAAAATATGATTCCAAATATTTTTAAGAGGAAATTGTTCTAGCGACACCATTAACATAGTTTAACTAGGCATGTGCCATAACGACAGTTGCCATCCGGCTTGCTGAGCAGCCCGTGGCCATTGTAGTGACCACAACCCACGCTCTGGGTCTGCAGATAGCGCCTCACAAAACTGAGGCACTATGGTTCCAAACTGCCGCGGAGCACCCACCCACCCAGTTCTTGGATACGCGTTGTTGACGCGAAAATCAGGGTGGGCACTAGCCCTATATACTAATATGAAGTACCTGGGCTCACCCTCGACAGTTGGGGCTTTGAAGAGCACTCGGCGCGCCTCGTCCCTCGAGTCGAGAGTGTAGTGGGTGCATTACACCGGGTGCTGCCCAATCTGGGGGGACCGAGCGAGGATGTTCGACGCCTCTACGGAGGCCCGTAGCCCCGGACCGTACGAACCTCCGCCTCTTTCGACATCAAGGCGGAGACGGATGCGTGGGTCTATGGTCAGACACGCTTCTTCCGCCAAAGCGACAAAAGCGTGGCTTCAGGGACGTTCCACAGACTGAGGTGGTTGGCTCGACGGCGCGCACTCGAAGATGTGGCGATATCGCCAAGTTGCAGTACTTTCAGTTTGCGACCAAGCGCGTCATCGAGGCCGTCCTACCGCTCTTCGGAGCCTGGCTCAGAAGGAACGAGCGCGGCACCTACCGCCTGACGCAGGTATTTAACGGTCACGGTTGTTTCGGTGCGTACCTGCACAGAATAGGACGCGAGGTTACGGCACAGTGCCACCATTGTGGAAGCGACCAGGATACCGAACAGCACACGCTCGATGAGTGCCCTGCGTGGGCTGCCGAGCGGCAGATTCAGGTCGATCGGATCGGGCAAGATCTCTGGCGGCAGTAGTGTTAGCTATGTTGTTAGTACAGCATGAAATTTGCAGTGCAGCAGTGGTCTCTTTCTACGAGAGCGTCATGCTCCAGAAGGAGACTGTATGGAAGGAGACAGTCATAACTCACGGATGACAGAGTTGATGTCATAAGAAACACTTAACCAAACATATTTATATATAACCAATTCGAGGGTACTTAACACTAAATTATTCTTATTTAAGAATAACTCAAATCGGTTCTCTAATCTCGGGAGAATCTGTGACTATTAGGATATGATCTAGATAAAAATAAATAAAATAAATAAATAAGTGCAGTCAAAATAAACCTGTTTATTGAAGCTGGTTAAAAAACTACTCAATCAAATGTAATGAAATTTGCATGGGACCAACTGGAAAGCATTCTGTATCTTGAATAGATAGAGAATTGGTCCCATTCCCCCCAAAAGGAATTGCTCAAATCAGTCGACAAATCTGTACATACATTTAAAAAAATACGCACGGAATTGAGGAACCTCCTCCTTTTTGAAGTCGGTTAGAAAGCATACTTCTGCCCTCTGCGATGCTGTAAATTTCACACCTACAGTATTAACGGTAGTCTATGCGTCGTCGTTGTAGAGCATCCTATATTGCCCAAGTTTTCATGGGAGATAGATGCTTTCTAATTATTATTACCTGAAGATACGTTTAGTTCTGTGTCATGTAAGTACATTAATACATAACAGTTAATCGTCCTAAAATTCAGTAAAATCTTCACAGTACCGGATTCGATCGTTTTACGGTGATGTCGCTTGCGCTGTATTAAAACCAAGCTCCTTTCATTGACTGATACTCGTTAAACCTTCTAAGCATGAATGGATATTAGTATGCTATATTCTAAAGAATCGGCTCAGAATGCCACCACCCCATCTCCTACCATGGGTGTCGTAAAAGTCGACTAAGGGATTAGTCGGAGGATGGGCAGCAGCGTCCTTCGAGTACATTAACAACTCAACTGCGATCGCCAACCCGCCTGCCAAGCGTGGCGATTATGGCAAAACCCCCCAATGAGCTCAAAACACATCCATATCGGTGGTTGTGATGATCTTTGGGGGAGGCCTGTGTCCAACAGTGGACTTCATTAGGCCGAAATGATGATGATGATTCTAAAGAATATAAAATAACACTACTCATGCAGTACCTCAACAGTAACTCTCCGCGTTTTCGCTGTATGGTTTTTATCTTTGACCCACGCTGGGTTTTCTCCTGTATCGTGGGTACAACTTATATTAATCTCACATTCACAAACACCCAGAACCGAAACAACTACCTGTTGATTATATTAATATTTCTTCCGTGTAGGGCGTTGGATACTTTTATGAACCTCGAGCTACTGAACTTTTAGGTTGCGTATAGAGTAGCGCAAAATACAATCAGAGGTCATCATCATATCAGCCACAGGACGTCCACTGGTGAACAAAGGCCTCCCTCTTTCGATTTCCACAACGAGCGGTAACATGCCGCCCTCATCCAACGACTCCTTCACCAGGTCGTCTGTCCACCTCGTTGGAGGTCGTCCCACGCTGCGTTTTCCGGTGCGCGGACTCCACTTGAGAACCTTTTTGCCCCAACGGCCATCAGTTCAAAGAGCTATGTGCCCCGCCCATTGCCATTTATTTAAAAATTCTTTCAGCTCTGTCTACAATTTTAGTTCTTCTACGGATCTCCACATTTCTGATTCGATCTCGTAGAGAAATAACAAGCATAGCTCTCTCCATGTCGCTGAGTGACCTTGAGCTTTCTTATGAGGCCTATAGTAAGCGACCACGTCTCTGTTCCATATATCATCACTGGTAACAATTAGAGGTGTAATGTAATAAATATTAGATTAAAATCGAACGCCCGAAACAAATTGTTATATGCGCACAGGTAGTTCCGGGTGGTTGCATGATATTCTATAGTGTGGTGCCAAAAATTGTAATGTATGTAATGCATTTCGTGCGTGCGTGGATGTTGTAAAAGGCAAGTAAGGTATTCTTAAAGTAAAGGCATACCTATGCCTATGCAGCAAAGTCCCTTCTGTGAAATAGCCATTCTAGCGTGGTGAGTACTGGAAACTTCCCCCAAATTTTAATATATTCAATTTATAGGGGAGGTCATATTCAGCAGTCTTTTGGCAGATATGAAAGGAATTCAGATTAAATCATTTTTTTTTATTTAATTCAGATTATTAATTGTTATCCATCCACCTGATATTTCTTTCTCCTTTTCGCCTATTAACAGAATTGACGATACACATGGCATAGGATTTATATATGAAAAAGGCCCTTTATATAAAATATATAATAATTTACTATGTATCACATAAAGTAACTACATCCTATCAACACTGTCGTCTACTTGATTGTTACACTCTTTATCTGGCTTAATTCCATTGTTACATTTTCTTTCTTTACTTGGTAGATTCGCTGGAGATTCTATTTCAAAGGTCACTGGTCCATCATTTTGTATGCTTACTTGCATGTAGGCGGCGAACTTACCATCTGAAATTAATTACGTTTTGATAAATTATCCGTTGAATCTGTTTTATGATTCCTATGAATTTGCTAACTTCCGACTACATAGTGTTTCATATGTTCACGTTCATCGACTTTAAAATTATAGGTTGGACATTTTAACAGATCCGTAAAAGAACTTAGTGGCCAACATCGCAAGCCTAGTGGCAATGGGCGACACTTTGCTAGTCTGATGGCCGTCGGGGCAAAAAGGTTCTCGAGTGGAGAGCGTGCGACGGAAAACGCATGGTTGGACAGCCTCAAACGAGATGAACACACGACGTCGTAAAGTTGGCAGGCTAGGAGTCGATGAATCCTTCGAGGGAACCATCCGGCTTGCCGAGCAAGCGGTGCCAATTGTCGTGGCCGAAATCCACGCTCTGGGTCTGCAGATAGCGCCTCACAAAACCGAAGCGCTATGGTTATATATGGTATGGTGGTCTTCTTCTGCGGGAGCGTCATGCGAAGGAGACTGCAGAACGGGATCGGGAGACGGCCAATCCCGCACGGAGAAGGACGAGACGACTCAGCTCCAACACGCCTGAGCCCCCTGCCGTCTTACGAGGCCTCCTCCCTCGGGAATCGCGGGCGCGCAGACTAGGGAGTCCCCGTATTCACACCGTGTCACCCCCGGGAAGACGGTGGAGCGCACGTGGTCACATGCAACCGTGTGCGTAGCACAGCGCACAGCGAGGTTTGGGGGGATCCTTTACAATCCTACCCGAGAAGTGCCTGGGGGCGACCTTTTTACAGTCGCCTTCCCTCCACTAGGGGGGTGGAGCGCCTCCGTGATATGCCTAAAGGCGTGGCCACTAATGGGCGGCTCTAGTGTGATCTTACGAGGACCTGGAGCCCCCCTTCGGTGCCAAAGATGACCGATAGATCAATAAAAAAAAGCGCTCGATGAATGCGGACGGTATGTATCGGACGGCAGTAGCGTCCATACTGCGGAGCCGCAGCCATTCTGCACTCACCAAACCACCGGTCAAGCGAGATGAGTACTGTACCTACTGGCAAATTCCCCCAAACTGACGACATAATTATTGTGGACCACTATGGGGAGGCCGTTTTTTTAGTGGACTTCTTCAGGCTGAAATAATGATAATTTTAAGGGGGCTGCCCACGATACTGTAAGTCATTATCAAAAGCCTCTCCTTTTTTTATTCATCCCAACTTGAAACTATTTCAGCCTAGTCGTTTCGGTAGAAGTGACGTTCGGAATTACAAGGAATTATTAATGTTATTTTATTCTGTTCCACGTGGTATCTAGATTAAGAAGTCTCCCGTGGATGTCGTAATAGGCGACTAAGGGACTTCAAACTGAAGGAATGGATACCAGCGCCCCTGTGGAACGGCAGCCATTCTACGCTCACCAACCCGCTTCTGCAGTGGACGTCTTTTATTTGATATGGTGATGGTGGATGATGAATGTTATGAGACTGACGTACTGCAGCTTACGGTATAAGTCCCGCCGATTACGGGGATACAACAACAACGCTCGAAATTCAGCTTAAAAATTTATCTAAATCAAAAGTAGTCACAAAGTCACAAGGTGGTAAGAATAGTTTTATGCCATCTATCGACAAACAGCTACAGCCATCTACGTTAGTTGTCATTATGTAGTACACCACAATATGACAACTAACATAGATGGCGGTAGGCTATTCGTAATTTTTTTTTTATGCATCTGCCAATTGCTAACACACTATATTTCCCTATGTTATTTCTATTGTAAATATAATAATTTTGATTTAAAACTGGAAGAAATACTCGAAAAATTGCAATGCTAAAAACACTATAAAATGAAAAAAATACCTTTAATTTTATCTGGTTTGTAAGTATCTTTCAACATTTGAATAAATTGTTCATAAAATTCCCTGGATTTCTCTCCAGGCATTGCATGATGAAAGTCAGGTTTGTTGCCCTGGAATACAAAAAAACGTGTGGTGTCAGAATTAACAATATAGCACTGCTCCATCTCTTCTCGTGGATGTCGTAACAGGTGACTAAGGGACTCTAGACCAGAGGGATGGGCAGCAACATACAATCTGTGGAAACAACCTGTCTGCTAACCATGGTCAGTACTGGTAAATCTCCCCAAAATGACTACACAGTTGTGGAAATCTATGGGGGAGGCATTTGTTCAGCAGTAGCCATCCTAAGGTTGGTATGATGATAAATAAAAATTATAATGCAGTATTAGGTAGATGCTATAGGGATGCGGACTGTTGTTGTGTGTCATCTCTGCGTACACGACCACAATGTTATGTTATAACTATTCAGTGTTTATTTAATGTATTTTCTCTTGTGTTCTAACTTCTTTGTGGTATGTGTTGTTTAATAAACTTATTTTCTTTCTTTCTTTCTTTCTTTCTATAGTTTTATACATAAATAAATGTGTCTTGGTTGAACACCTCACCCAAAATACCTAACGGGTTGGTGCCTGCAAACCCCCCTGTGTATTTAAATTATCCCACACTCTTGGGAAAAGCCTATGGCCACTAGCAAACTATTATAGATGGTAGATACAAGCATCGTAACAATATGGGTCTATTGATTAGAAGATAACTTAAAAGGGGTCACATTATATACTATATATGAATCTGCCAGTGGCTCCATTACTATCATATCCACTCAGACTCTCGAGATAGAGTACTGACTGACTTTGTCATTACACCTGCTAAGTTCACTTCAACATTTGTTATGTAGTTTAGATACAAATATTTGAAAATACCTATCAATACATACTTATGAACTATAAAACTTACTTTCCATGTGTTGTACAGTGTGAATTGACTGACACATAAAATTTCCATTTCTCTATCAACAACACTTTTCTTCCATTTTTTGTTTAAGTCATCATCAAATAACTTTATACTCAGTATCTTACGTACGCTGAAAATAATATTAATAAGGCACTGGTACCATTGGTTGGCATTGGATCACAGTTGTGATCACTCACTTGTTATGTTGTGTTATTAGTAAATGTGTGGCGTGGCGATTATGGAAGTATGGCGATTCTGGATAAACCGTCCAATGAGCCCACAACACGACCACATGAGTCATTGTGGTGATCTTTGGGGGAGGCCCGTGTCCAGCTGTGGACTTCATTTGGCCGAAATGATGATTAATACACAAACATAATGCTTCAGCCTTAGACATGTGTCACGGGTTTGATTATTACACAGAAAAAATGTTTGTATGGTCTACAGGTAGTTGTTCTGGGTCTGGGTATTTGCACATGTGAGATGTGTGTCTGTAAACTGTACTCACCAAACACGAGAAATTCTAGTGGGGCAATGTTTTTAAATGAAATGAGATTGATCCCATCCTTTCAATTATTAGGATAAATATCACATAATGTATCTATGTTACTCTGTGCATTAGGTTACATATTTTACTTATATATATGACTTAAATCAATTATTATATAACTTGAGAGACCAGACGAATTTATACTTACATGTATTCCATATCTTTTTTGGTGTCACTATTTGATATTCCAATAAATACACAAATACCTTGTCCAATACTGCTTATCACTTCATCATTCACTGTAGAAATAATGTGGTGAATGTATATTGTGAAATAGAATTTACATTCATAAAGGATAATAATAAATTAGCAGTATTTATAATTTTTAGGTAAAGTTAGTAAGTTTTTATGTATTTGATATACAATACATTTGGTATACCAACATACAAAAAAGTGTACTGTAGGTATTATTCTTAGATTTATTAAAGTAAACTAAGGTTATTATGGTTATAATTAAATTAGTATCAAAAGATAACCATGAAATATGTCATATTAAACTTACCGGTAACTTTAGCGCTCATAACTCTTTGAATTAATGCTTTCATTTCTGTTTTTGTATTTTACAATTATATATTATTCTTAATAGCTAACAGCGGATACACAGAATTCATTTAGTTTAAACAATAAGTATATTAACCTATATTTTGCTTTTCAGTAAAGAATACTCTGTACAAAATAATCAGTCAGCTGTGTATTATTGAAGTATGTTAACATGTCATAATTATGTCACTGTCATTTTAGAAAAAGTAATGTGTTAGTTAGACACTAAAAGGAAAAAGAAACAATTGAACCGTACGACGTTGCCGAAATTTTTTTGTAGTTTTTTTTTTTTCGTTTTTGAGAAATATTTTATGAATATGTAAAGACTGATTAATATGAACACCGTACAACGTTGCCTTATACTTGACACTGGCGAAATTGTGGAAGATACTCTACAGAAGCCTTTAACTAAAAGAAGAAGACACTTGGTATATAAAAAAATATGTTTTGTTGTAAATATATTAATAAATTGTCATTAAAATAATATGAAAAACTTTGCACCAAGTAATTTGCTTATTGTGTAATAATTAAGTGCATACAACTTCAAAGTTTAGTTCAGTAGGTTTACCTATTCGATGCAAGATGGCATTATAAACAAATTAATAATTATATAATTATAGACATATATGTAAATATGTATATTTACCTAATTGTCATACAAAAGTTTCATAAAATAATATCTTGGACAAAAGTGCGTTTTGTATTTTATAATAATCGAACATGTTACCAAGTAGATTCAGTTTTTGCTATCTTCATCGTGTTTAAATTTATATTGATAAATGAGGACGATGATCAAGTTAGCTCACTGAAACAGCCTTTTATTGTCTTTACAGTTTTATCTGCCTTATCTCCACAGAAATGTCACAAGAAGCCTTGTTGGCAAAAACTGTTCTATTGTAGGAAATCCCAATAACCCATAGCCCGAAGTTAGCGACAGTGAGACTTTTCTTGAGAACACAAATATCGAGGAATATACAATCCTGGCAAGGTGATTGTGTGGCTACGGATTCACACTGTCACAATAATATATATGTAGGATAGGTAGGTATTATTGGAGGGTGTATTTTATACATTTCACTACTGGTTTTTATAAGTCGTCACTATTTTCACTATTTTTAAAAATACCTAAGTATAACCTAATCAATTGGAGTGAAAACTAACTAACTAATGATATTAATAATGTAAGTATACATATTAAAATTGTGAAGCAAATGCGTTGTCAGTGTTAGAGCCATTGATAACTAGATGGCGGCACCAGTCAATTCAATGCGGTTTTATCAACAATTTATTATGTTACCACAAGAATGGCGTTATACGTTATGATGCGCATTAACTAGGTAATACTGTCAATATCTTGTGTGGTGGTGCCTTATCCGTGTGGTGTCCGTATCAAAAATATAGCACCACTTCATCTCCTCCCGTGAATGTGGTAAAAGGCGACTAAAGTAAAGAGGACTCCAAACCAGACAAAGACAGCAGCGTCCCTTCTGGGGAACAGTAACAATACTGCGCTCACCAACCCACCTGCCAAGCGTGGTGATTACTGGCAAATTCCCCCCATAATGACGATAGTGGACGTTCTATTGCTGATACGAAGACGATTGGCTTACGAACGATAGACATTAACTTTTTATTCAGAAGATAATTGTAGATAACAGTCTAGAGTTTATTTCAAGTTACGTTTATTAATATTCTATTCATCATACCAGCCATAAGAAGTCCACTGCTGGGCAAAAGCCTTCCCCATATATTTCTACAACTGTGTCGATCATTTTAATAATAAATAATAATAATGGAAAGGCAGACGCCGTTTTTTCCGTTTTTCTTAGTATTAAATCCATTTAGCACCCATTGCAATAGACCTTATACTTGTAGTTTCCATTTCATACAATAGTTTTATACCTTCTGGGATAATCCGAGATGCATTTTAGAGTGCAGCCATGGAGAGTCCGGTTAGTGTCTCATTACATTTTAGGTTAAAATTCTTAAAGGGTCTCTGCGTGTTGGACCCATGCCCCGCGTAAGCCTATCAAAAGACCGGGTTCCCTCTTACAGGGGATATAAGACCATCAATAAAGAAACATAATTAAAACTTAATTTAATTTATTTTTAAAACAAAATTAAAATTCACAATATTTATATTTATAAAGTTAAGATTGAAAATAAATACATTTATGTCCAGTCAATACAATATAAAATTAAATCATTTAGTGGCCATGTAAATGGCGCTAAATATAGTAGTTCCAATGCTGTTTTTACATTCAGCAGTGGATGTGTTCGAGATAGAAGGGACTCGTTTTCACAGTTGACGGCACGGTTGGTGCAGTGGCTGATACAGTCGACTGCTGCGCTCCGGGTCGTGGGTTCGATTCCCGCACGGAACAAATATTTGTATGATCTGCAGGTAGTTGTTCCGGGTCTGGGTGTATTGTATGTGGAATTCATGTCTGTAAACGCACCCACGACACAGGAGAAATGCTAGTGTGGGGCAACGTTTTTTAAAAAAAAGAAAAGAAAAGAACATTATATCAGTTCAACATTTCAAATAGCCTATTGTGTTAACAAAGTTGATAATGTACTATAAATTAATTGAAATATTTGGTTACATTTTAATTTTATTTTACAATACAGACTATTCCAATATCACCTATAAGTTGTCACTATCACAACACAATAGCTGCCTATTACATACATCAAAATATATATTTTAAACAACAATAACTGAAGTGAAGGGCACATGACGGCTTCTGCGCATGCGCCAACAAGGTCATTCCCTCGGGCGATGCGCTCACGCGGGAAACAAAAACGGCGCAGAAGTTCAACTCTAGTTTCTAGTTCATAACACAGATGCGTAGTTTTTGGAAATGCAACAATTTGTAATCTAAACTACTCACTTATCAGTCTAGTTCTTTATCCGACTATGTTGGGGTCGACTACCAACCTAAACAGATATTGGGGCGTATCGATTTAATAAATTGAGACTAGCTATCAGACGTTCCAACTCGCGACAGCTCGTAAAGATTCACATAAACCTGGTCAGGTAGGGATTCATAGATAGCTCCGACTTGGAGTGCAGATGTAGTGCTGTTCAGCAAACAATTGGGCAGTTGACGTCATGTCTTGCTGTGCCCTGACTGACCTGAGCGAGCAAAACTTATGTTACTGCAAAAGCAATAATTGTAGCTAAGTTCGAGACTGACACAATTTAGAATGCCATCGACACGCTAAGAAGACAATTGTCATAGGCATCATTATGACTAGGCCCAACAGCTTAACGTTCTGTCCAAGGCACGAACAGTTCTTACCTAATGGTTAGTTATTTTAGCGGGGATTTTTAACTACCGACGAGGCGCGGGTCACCGTGAGCAAGGGTTGGGGTGAAACTTTAACGATAATCTGTTGGTCACGGCTTCTCCGCGACGGCGTAGAAGCGGGCCTCGGCGGCGAGGTTGGAATGCCGATCTGTTACTTCAATTAGAGCGCGAGTCTCTTCATATGCGCTAGAGACGGCGGTTTGGTAACCGTACGTTGTTATTAGCACACGGGAGCTGCTGCTCATCCTTTTGATGTCAGAGTTGCCTTTTACTACACCCATGGTAGAGAGGGCTGGTCTCACAGAAATATGTCGGTAGTCTATTCTGTGCTAGGAACTACATGAATGGAACGTAATTGAGGTGAACCTAGCGGTTGCAGAAAGATGAATAATATTGAGTTATGGCGAAACTTGCGACAGATTTATGTTATGCAGTGGACTAATATAGGCTAACGGCTGAAATGAATCAATCTAAACCAAAATCTTTGGCTTTGGAATTAAGGATTTGTGTTATATGTGATTCTAACACAAAAACGGATGTGTTTCAAAATCTTAAAACTAAAGATTTTGGATTAGATTGATTATTAATTTCGAGCGTAAGTTGATAGGTTGATAGTGCGTTTATGTAAATAATAATAAAGGCTGCTCATATACCGTTACAAGGAGGGATCGTAAGGGAATTTCCATGCTTGACAAACGGATTGGTTATCGTATTCATCATCATCACTTCAGCCGAATAAAGCCCACTGCTGGACACAGACCTCCCCCAAAGATCAAAGATCACCGCAACGACCGGTTTGGGTGTTGTGTACGCTCATTGGGGGGTTTTGCCACAATCGCCTAGCGTGGCGGGCGGGCGAGTTGGCGATCGCAGTTGAGTTATCAATGCGCTCGAAGGACGCTGCTGCTCATTCTCAGGTTAATCCCATATCGCCTTTTACGACACCCAAGGGATGAGATGGGTTGGTGCCATTCGTAACCGGTACCACTCGTCTTCAGCATCGTCGTAACTAGTAACTACGAGGGCGGCACTGAAAATTTCGGGAATCAAGGAAGTGACACAACATTACTATTTAAAAATGTATTTATTGCTTTTCGAAGTATTCTCCGCGACATTTGACACATTTTTCCATACGATGGAACCAATCATTGAAGCAACCATTCCATTCGGAAGTTGGGGTCTCCAAAATGGCCGTTTTGTAGGCGTCCACAGCTTCTTTAGGTGATGAAAATCTCTGTCCACGCAATTTATTCTTTATTTTAGGGAAAGTATAGAAATCATTAGGGCTTAGGTCGGGGCTGTACGGCGGATGGTCTAATAATTCTATGTTTTCTTGCTCTAAAAACTCTTTTGTTCTGTGCGCGGTGTGAGAACTCGCATTGTCGTGATGGAGGATGATGCGGCGGTTGCAGTTCTCTCTACGGAGTTCAGAAACGACCTGTGGCAAACAAATGCTAGCATACCATTCTGCATTAACCGTTGGAGACAAACGTGGCCACCATTTTTTTTGCAACACTCCGTGAACGAACAATTTTTGTTGGCTTTAACTCATTTTCGAACACCCAAACTCGTGACTGGTTTTTTGTTTCGGGTTCGTACGCATATATCCAGGATTCCTCACCTGATACGATGTTGTATACAGCATTTGAGGATCCTGCGTGGAATCTTTCGAGAGTTCTGACGCACCAAGTAACGCGAGCCGCTTTTTGCTCTTCACATAGTAAATGCGGTATCCATCGGGAAAACAACTTTTTTACACCTAATTGTTCATGCAAGATTATTTGTATTTGACTCATGCCAATGTCTAAAGTTGCCTGAATTTCGCGGTATGTCACATGTCGATCTTCCTCAATCAGCTTACGCACAGCATCAACGTTTTCTTGGGTGACTGCAGTTTTTGGACGACCTTGACGAGGATCATCACTGAGCTTGACACGTCCACGTTGAAACTCAGCAAACCAGCGATAAATTGTGGTTTTGGATGGGGCTTCATCACCAAATGCAGAAATCATCCGGTCAACACACTGTTTTTGTGCTAAACCACTTCGAAAGTCATAATAAATCATCGCTCTTGAATTTTCTCTAGTCAATTCCATTTTCTCAACGACTAAACAAGTTTGACAAAACCTTGTGACAAGACCGTGAATCTTTTTTTAAATAAATAAATGGTATTCGATTTGTAAAACCAAGGAGTTTTCAATTAAAAAGATTTTAATATGACAGGAACAGTGGAAATATTCCATTCCCGATACTTTTAGTGCAGCCTATGTAATTACTGGAGTACATTGAGCCCTAATATGTGTGACCATGCTATCGCACATCATATGGTTCAGGCCTTCTGTTCCTTATTATTTGTGGTTTGCTGAAGTGCGTGTGCGCATGTCACGTGTGGACGCAACGTGCTCGCCCGATTGAGCCCGAATAATGCCGAACCGTGGGCGTGACGGCCTGTGGAAATAATGTAGTTGACGGGATTGAACATCCTGCTTTAGAGTTTTTGGATGTGGATTGTTTGAGCTGGTTAACATCTAATTTAGAATATGCGCAGGTACTGTAGAATCTGTAGATGCTTAAAATACTTTTTAATCTATCGTCATTGAATGTAAAGCTCTCCCAAAAAGGACATTTTAAACATTTCAGTAACGGGCACTGGTCACAAACTTGTATAATGCTATAAATAATAATAATAATTTTCACCAAATAAGACAACTTACAATTCCTGATTACAGTACTTCTCAGTATAATTTTGAATGTTGACTAACAAAAGATAAAATAACTAGTACTATAAAATATAGAAAATAAAACAATTATCACTTACAAGCGTTAAAAGCACGGTTGGTGCAGTGGCTGATACAGTCGACTGCTGCGCTCCGGGTCGTGGGTTCGATTCCCACACGGAACAAATATTTGTATGATCTGCAGATAGTTGTTCCGGGTGTATTGTATGTGGAATTCATGTCTGTAAACGCACCCACGACACAGGAGAAATCCTAGTGTGGGGCAACGTTTTTTTTAAAAAATAAAAAATAAATAAGTTGTATAAAGATATGCACTATCCCCCGTACTAGTTAAAACTGTATTACGGAGAAATATAGAAAAATATTAAAACTGTAAACATGTACAATATACGATCCTACCCTAATATACTGCTGTATATTGGCTTCTAAAATTACTTATTAAACTAAACAAGCACGATACTGAACTACTTGCTAAGCAGTTTTTCTTTTATTACAAGTATTTAGCCCGCGCTAAGATAATAAGAGGTTTATGTTTATAGTTGTGACCACGCTAAGCTAATCAGTAAATAACTAATGCAAGTCCTATCGCATTAGCGACTGGCGTTTTTGAGGTAGCGATGGGCGATTATTCGACTACTAAGGAATAAGAATCGACGTTTGTTTAATTTAAAAACACAGGAGAAATCGAAGCGTGGGGACACTACGATTTCTCCTGTGTCGTGGGTCACAGACAACAATTTCACGCACAATACACCCAGACCCGGAACAACTACCTCCAAATCATTCAAATATTAGTTCCGTGCGGGGATCGAACCTGCGCCCTGGAGCGCACCAATCGACTGTATCAACCACTGCACCAACCATGCCGTCATTCAATTGTTGATTGATTGTTATTCACCTAATTCGGTTGTACGATTGTTCATTTTCATTGTCCGTTTGACAATCGAACACACGGCTGCACAATTGTCATTTTATCCGATTGTTTTTCAGTAATAATTGCCCATAACTTATTTAAAAGTAACATGTAAGTGCGATTCTTTGATCTATGATTATTTGTCTTGGCGTAGGTGGACTTGTACTGCGTGCCTCGGTAAGCTAGCAGGTTGTGCTGCAATTTAGGTTAACAGGGAAGAGACCCTGGTGCGTTTCACTTGAGCTTCCGGGTACCCTCCTTATGAGCTCAAGACGGCCGCCGTGAGGTTTTACGTGGTAATCCATCTTCTGATTCCATAAGCGGAGCGATCCATGAAAGACATTTACATGCAAAAAAAATTGGTTACAGTACCGTAGTTAGCAAGATGGAGCATGTTTTTCACTGAAGTTTATAAAGCTTAGTCAAGCTTAAAATGATGTATGTCTATAAGCCAATCAAGCCCATGATTTAGAACTGAACGCCAAGAAATTATTTTAATTATTCTCACAATACCAACAGGTATGCTGTCATTTAGGTATTGTGAAATTAAAACGTTATTGTATTTTTTATTATAAAGGTAAAAGTAACAACCTTCGTTTTTAGGATTCCGTACGTCCGATGATAAAACGGCGGAACCCTTATAGGATCACTCGTGTGTCTATCTGTCTGAGGGTGAGATTCAGAAACGAGTCTAAGCTAAGTTCACGCTTCCATCTGTCAAAATGAGGGGCGTAAGTAGTGCATTTTACATATGGAAGCGTAAGTTCACGCTTAGACTCGTTTCTGAATCTCACCCTCACAGTCTGTCAATTAGCTACGAATATACTATATCGATTAAGTTTAAGTTAAGTTTTGGATACTAATCAATTTTCTGAAGTGTCCGTTACTTTAATTTAATTTTAGCCGAATGTAGTCGTCATTTAGAACATAGAAAGTAATTATCAGAACAATATCTTTTGGTACACATATGAATTTTTGCGACCCAAACACGGCCGTATAACGTATGTAACGCATATGACGGCACAGTTGGTGCAGTGGCTAATACAGTCGGCTGCTGCGCTCTGGGTCGTGGATTCGATTCCCGCACGGAACAAATATTTGTATGATCTGCTGGTAGTTTTTCCGGGTCTGGGTGTATTGAGTGTGGAATATTTGTCTGTAAACGCACCCACGACGGGAGAAAACCTAGTGCGGGGTAACGTTTTTTAAAAGAAAAGAAATGAAAGAAAGAATATAAATGAATTTTTAACATGGGGGTCCGTTTGGGGGTAAATTAGAATTTATTAAAAAATATGCATTTCCAACTATACCGTGTAACATATCAAATGGAAGGGCGTGCTGTGAGGGTATCAAATATATTTTTAATCTTACATTAGCAGTAATGTATGGGAGAACATGTTGATCAACTACAATGTAAATTTTGTTCTTGCGATAAATATTGATACGAGGGCGGCACTGAAAATTTCGGGAATCAAGGAAGTGACACAACATTACTATTTAAAAATGTATTTATTGCTTTTCGAAGTATTCTCCGCGAAATTTGACACATTTTTCCATACGATGGAACCAATCATTGAAGCAACCATTCCATTCGGAAGTTGGGGTCTCCAAAATGGCCGTTTTGTAGGCGTCCACAGTTTCTTTAGGTGATGAAAAGCTCTGTCCACGCAATTTATTCTTTATTTTAGGGAAAGTATAGAAATCATTAGGGCTTAGGTCGGGGCTGTACGGCGGATGGTCTAATAATTCTATGTTTTCTTGCTCTAAAAACTCTTTTGTTCTGTGCGCGGTGTGAGAACTCGCATTGTCGTGATGGAGGATGATGCGGCGGTTGCAGTTCTCTCTACGGAGTTCAGAAACGACCTGTGGCAAACAAATGCTAGCATACCATTCTGCATTAACCGTTCTTTGTCCCTCAAGAGGAATAGTCGTAACATGGCCGGTTTTGGAGACAAACGTGGCCACCATTTTTTTTTGCAACTCTCCGTGAACGAACAATTTTTGTTGGCTTTAACTCATTTTCGAACACCCAAACTCGTGACTGGTTTTTTGTTTCGGGTTCGTACGCATATATCCAGGATTCGTCACCTGATACGATGTCGTATACAGCATTTGATGATCCTGCATGGAATCTTTCGAGAGTTCTGACGCACCAAGTAACGCGAGCCGCTTTTTGCTCTTCACATAGCAAATGCGGTATCCATCGGGAAAACAACGTTTTTTACACCTAATTGTTCATGCAAGATTATTTGTATTTGACTCATGCCAATGTCTAAAGTTGCCTGAATTTCGCGGTATGTCACATGTCGATCTTCCTCAATCAGCTTACGCACAGCATCAACGTTTTCTTGGGTGACTGCAGTTTTTGGACGACCTTGACGAGGATCATCACTGAGGTTGACACGTCCACGTTGAAATTCAGCAAACCAGCGATAAATTGTGGTTTTGGATGAGGCTTCATCACCAAATGCAGAAATCATCCGGTCAACACACTGTTTTTGTGTTAAACCACTTCGAAAGTCATAATAAATCATCGCTCTTGAATTTTCTCGAGTCAATACCATTTTCTCAACGACTAAACAAGTTTGACAAAACCTTGTGACAAGACCGTGAATCTTTTTTTAAATAAATAAATGGTATTCGATTTGTAAAACCAAGGAGTTTTCAATTAAAAAGATTTTAATATGACAGGAACAGTGGAAATATTCCATTCCCGATACTTTTAGTGCAGCCTATGTACAAGACAGAATTCAACAATAGACAATATATTCAGCAATTTCCCTCTAACGTTACGTAATACCTACCAAATATTGAATTATTTTTAAACAGATAATTTTAATAATATTTTAGAATAACTACGCATGAGCCGATACTGTCCTGTGAAGTAGGTAAAAAATACATACGTAATTCTACCAATGCTTCCAACAACAAACTAACAAGGACGTCTGCTAGTTTGTATAATACAATATAACAGTGTGTATAATGTTGTCACATGTCGAACAATGCATGGGGGCAGCGGGCACACATAACAGATTGTGTAACAATTAGTGACCGGTCCCACATCTCGGGTTTCCTCGCCAAGTGTTACGTCATCTTCGTGGTAAACGATTGTTTTGACTACAGAAGTCAGAACCCCGCACAGTTTTATGTTATATGGTTTTAACTCAGAATTTATTTTGTTTTTAGAACTATTTCACAAATTTTTTAAATTCTTTTTTTACTTGGCATTTCTTTTGGGACGGTGTGAATTGGATTTTATGAAACGAAAAGGTGTAACAAAAGAGAGACAACTATAAATGGCTGTGAGAGAATGAGATAAAACACGTTTCTATATAGTTTCCCTATTATCGATCAATCGCTCTGTCTTTCTTTACGGCGCTCCGGTGAGGGCGGAATCCCTGACTGCCTAGAACAAGACTTTGCTGCGGAGACCTCAACGAGTCTTGGCAGTCAGGGTTATACGCGGATACCGCACGGTGTCTACTGAGGCCGCGTTCGCGGGGACTCCCCCGTGGTACCTGGAGGCACGGGTGCTCACCACAATTTATAGGAGGATGTTAGGGCCGAGAGTGGCAGTCACCCTCCACCTGAAGCTGGATGGCGCAGGGAGGCTCATAGTGCCATCATGAACCAGTGGAAGGTGAGGCTGGAGATGCCCAGTGCTGGTCTTAGGACCGTAAGGGCTATACAACCAGTCCTGGAAGAGTAGGTGCGGAGGCGGGATGGGACGTTGTCCTTCCATGTTGTCAGGTATTCAGGTCCAACACGCCTGAACCATACCGTCGCCATATGGTGGGGAGCCCCGGAGGTTGCAGGCGCGCAGATTGGGAAGATAATTTAAGCCTGGCTGGAGACGTCTTTTGGCTTCGCCAGAATTGCCCGGTTAAGCAGCCACATATCTCGGAAATATTAATATTAAATAAGTAATTATTAAAAACACATGCACAACCACCCACCGAGACCCAGAACAACTATCTGTAGATAAACCAAATATTGGTTCAGTGCGGGGATCGAACACGCGACATGCGGTGCAGAAAGGTAAACGTTCAGCCACTGCGCTAAACTATACACAGGTTTTTGACCAAAATATGATGATAGGTAATAATAAAAACTTGCCAGCTGCCAGTATATAAGGCACGTGCTTGAAACTATCAAAGCACGTGTTTCGGTTACGTTGGTCGAAATCTCGTTTTATCGACGTCGTTATCAATGCAACGTGACAATCATAATAACTTGGCAGCATAACAGCAAAGTAACACTATTGTGAAAGTCCCATCAAAATCCGTGCACTGGTTTTAACTTTAATATGATGGTATTTCAAAGAGCAGACAGATAATGTGATTTTTTTTGTTTTTCCTGACGTTTCGAACACTTTATAGGGATAGGGATAGAATCCGTTTAAAAGTGTTTTATTACAATGTGTAATACTCGCGAAAACCTAAGACATTATTAGATAATATGATTTTGTAAAAAGCACTCAATTTAGGTACAGAAACAGTGGCCTTTCATATAGGAGTACAATCTACGCACCCTGTTGCTCCCGGTAAAGAAAAGATGGGTGCCATAAAAAGCGATTAAATTTGAGGTTTTAGTTATATAAACCATTTACAGGCACTAATATATAATCATATTGTAGTTGCACGGTTCCAAGAAGTTAGTCTTATGGAGAAGAAATGGCAAGTCAACTCCATAGACACTCTTACGGCTGAATACTGAAACGCCAGTCCCCGCTTTAACCATTTGAGCTGCTCGGTTTTGTACCGAAAACCGGTTTCTCGAATAGTTAAAGCGGGATTAATATTAGCTGGCGTTTCAGTATTCTACCATTATAGTATAACTATTATAAAATGCGACATTGTTGATAGTTACAATAGAATTAAGTTATGTGAGAATGTACTGTCAGTGTGAAATGGATGAAGTATGATAATAATGATGTGCCAAATATCAATCCTAAACGACGGCACCCGCCCACGAGTATGACCCATGTATCGACGTCGCTCAGCTCACCCACATTGCAAGAAACTAAACGAACCGATACACAACGCCACCATCAGCAAGACATTTTGATGAACATGACAGACTCATACTGCCAAACAACAGGCGGTTATATTTATAGATGTACTAGGCTTCATAATACCCACATACACCGTATTTATATATGTATATATAAATGTATATAATACTCAATGTCACAGAGCTATATATAGACTAATTTTAACAATGTAAAATTATTTAGATGTCAATCTTAGATAGTAGAATTAAGGGTTAATATCAAGGGGACGGGCAGCAGCATCCTCCCGTGTGCTTATAATAACACTCTGCAATCACCAATCTGCCTGCCAAGCGTGGTTATCATGGCATTATTCCCTATGACCGCTCATTGTAGTGATCATTGGGCGGCCCATATTCAGCAATGAACGTGTACCAGCTATACATGTTGTGTGTGTGTGAAACCGCCACCAGCTACTCGTGGAAATTTCATCATCATCATCATCATTTAAGACGGATATAGTCCACTGCTGGACACAGGCCTCCCCAAAGATCGCGACAACGAACGGTCTGAGTGTGTTATGTGCTCATTGGGTGTTTTTGCCTTAATCGCCACGCTTGGCGACCGCAGTTGAATTGTAAATGTACTCGAAAGACGCTGCTGCCCACCCTCCGGCTAACCCCATAGTCGCCTTTTACGACACCCACAGGATGAGATAACTTGGTGCTGTTCGTAGCCGGCACTACACGGCCATATTGGATATTTCGGATAAATATTTATCCGAGGTGAACCAAGCCGAAAATCTTATTGAAAAAATTATGCTTTCCAGCAGTTAAAACATTAGAATCCGTTCGGTGGTTTGTGATTGGTGGGAAAAGACTTAATAGCAACTTTCATTTTATATGTGAGCGACATATCAGCCATAGGACGTCCACTGCTGAACAAACGCCTCCACTATAGACTTCCAGAATTGAGTCATTATTTTAGGGGTAATTTTCCAGTACTCACTACGCTTGGCAGGCGGGTTGGTGCGGGCGGTTGCTATATTCGGATACCACGCGGATAGTATATGTACGTAGTAGTGATAGAAGATACAGACAATTGAGTTGTGGTATTTTATTATTTGGCCGTGTGGTGCCGGCTTGGCCGTGTGTTGCCGGCTCAGAATACCACCACCCCATCTCCTCCCATGGGTGTCGTAAAAGTCGACTAAGGGATTAGCCGGAGGATGGGCAGCAGCGTCCTTCGAGTACATTAACAACTCAACTGCGATCGCCAACCCGCCTGCCAAGCGTGGCGATTATGGCATAACCCCCCAATAAGCCCACAACACACCCATATCGGCCGTTGTGGTGATCTTTGGGGGAGGCCTGTGTCCAGCAGTGGACTTCATTCGGCCGAAATGATGATGATTTTATTATTAGACTAAGAATCACCTTCGATTTTCATTTTAAATAGAATATAGAATTTGTAGACATCACGTTGATATGTAACGTGCAACGAAACGTACGGAAGTTCTTGAATGCAACTGTGTGACCTTAAAACAAGGCTTTTCCGTGCTCTTGTAATTATTTACAGCGACATTGAACATGCATCTATTTCTCCCTACTTCATCGATTTTACAAGTACACAAAGAATCGAATTATGCGACTGTTCCGTTTACCGATTATACTCGAATAGCAATTTGTGTCATTCATACAACCTTTTTTAGTCACCATGTTGATGGACGAAATTTTTCGACAACACTTCGATGATTTTCTTATTCGACGACGACAAATATATCGACAATCGAATGCACGATTGCGTAATTGATGATTTATTCCATTGTTTTTTTCAGTAACAGTCATCCACCGCTAGTTTACATAATGTGCGAAAATGCAGAAAATTTACAAGTACCAAAACAAACCACAAAACAATAAACAAAAAAAAATTTACCGATCAAGCTGACTATATTTGTAGGTATTTGCTTCATGATCAACCCACCCCAAGTTTAGCTTCATGGGGTTGATCAAGGTCATACTACAAGCATTGTTGTTAATAAGTCAACATGAACTCGTTTTTACACGTAATTGGGTGTTAGGTTTTATTACGTTAGCGGTGCCAGACAGCTAGGCTAGTCAAAATTTAATCAAGGGATTTTCGGATCATTTGCTGCCAAAATGCGGGACGTTTAAAGTTTAAATTAAAAGACCGGGACCCAGCTGTCAAAGTATAGACTCGCTGCAAGAGCTCAGCACAATGCTCGATGATGTCAACAAGTGTACCTTACAATGAATATGGGCGCAACAAAAGTCATGTCAAACGCCCATGCGCATCCGTTGGGAACTCTGTTCAAAGTTGTTGACGAGTATCTCCACCTGGGACGAACCGTTCAGTTAGGTAGGTCCGATTTCGAGTCTACGATCAGACACGTTCCCTCCGCCAGAACGGCGAAGGCGCGCCTCCAGGGGCGTTGGACAGGTTGACGCGGCTAACTCGGCAGCGGAACTTGGAAAGTGGCGTCGCCGCCTGCGCATGCAGTTTGAGACCAAGCGCGTCGTGGAAGCCGTCCTACCGCTCTTTGGAGCCTGGCTCAGAAGGAGCGAGCGCGCCACCTACCGCCTGACGCAGGTGCTCACCCGGCACGGTTGTTTCGGTGCGTACCTGCATAGGATAGGACGTGAGGCCACGGCATAATGCCACCATTGTGATAGCGACCAGGACACCGCACAGCCCACGCTCGAGGCGTGCCCTGCGTGGGCCGCTGAGCGGCGGATCCTGGTCAATCGGATCGGGCAAGATCTCTCCTTTTTTTATTCTTTTTATTTTTTTTTATTGGTGCCCAGTGGAAATTCATCATGAACTTCCTTCGCCTCGGGGAAGGACGAAGGGGTATGCCGGACTCCTACCGGCTAAAACCACTGGAGCGGTCATAATCGGCACCTAAGGGAGGCTCCAGGTCCTCGTATGATCACACTAGAGCCACCCACTGGTGCCACGCCTATTGGCACATCTCGGAGAGGGTGACTGTATAGCGGTCACCCCCCCAGGGGGATTGTAAAGGATCCCCCAAAGCGTCCCACGGCAGCGCGTGACCACATGCGTGCTACCGTCTTCTCTTGGGTCGCTTGGTGTTGGCACGCAGATTCCCCAATCTACGCACCCGCGAACCCAGAGGTCCCCTACCTTATAGCAACGGCAGGGGTTTTCAGGCGTATCGGAATTAGACGCCAGGGTGGTTGTTACCCCGGCGCCGTCTCCTTCTTCTTCGAGCGGGATCGGCCCTCTCCCGATCCCGCTCTGCGGTCTCCTTCTGGAGCATGAAGCACTCACAGAAGGAGACCACAGCATTCCAGTTTTCGTGCTCTGCCAACATAGCCAACAATACTGCTGGCAAGGAGAGATCTTGCCCTGGTGACGCGCAAATCGGGGTGGGCCGGTACATGAAATACCTGGGGCTCACCCTGGATAGTCGTTGGGGCTTCGAAGAGCACTTCCAGCGCCTCGTCCCCCGAGTCGGTTCGCGGGTGCGTAGATTGGGGAATCTGCGTGCCCACACCGAGCGATCCACGAGAAGACGGTGGTGCGCAGGTGGTCACGCGCCGCCGTGTGCGCAGCACAGTAAAGCGCAGGGACGCTTCGGGGATCCTTTACAATCCCATGGAAGGGTGACCGCTTTACAGTCACCCTCTCCTAGATGTGCCTATGGGCGTGGCACCAGTGGGCGGCCCTAGTGTGATCATACGAGGACCTGGAGCCCCCCTTAGGTGCCGAAGATGACCACCCCAGTGGTTTTAGCCAGTAGGAGTCCGGCATGCCCCTTCGTCCTTCCCCGGGGCGGAGGAAGTTCATGAAGAATTTCCAATGGGCCCAATAAAAAAAAAGGTCCGATTTCGAGAAAAAGGTCAACCGTCCGATCCGGCTCGGTGTCAGCGTTCGGGTAACTTCGCAATGTCTTTTCGTCATCAAGAACGCAGTACCTCAATAAGTCAGGACCAAGGTCTCTAACCAATATGTATTACCACTTATCAGAAGCATGGTCGCTTACCTCATAAGGAAACTCAAGGTCACCCAGCGAGCTATGGAGACAGTTTGGTATTTCTCAACGCGATCGAATCACAAATGAGCATATCCATAAAAGAACTAAAGTTGCCGACATAGCTTTAAGTATTAGTAAGCTGAAGTGGCAAAGGGGAGGGTACATAGCTCGTAGAACTGATTGTTATTGGGGCACTAAGGTTCTCGAGTAGAGACCACGCGACGGAAAACGTAGCTAGAAACGGCCTCCAACGAGATGGACAGACGACCTGGTGTACATAGCAGGGTCTAGTTAGATTCGGTAGCGGAGGGTGGAGGGGAAGGGGTCAGGTCGAGCTAACGGGCGGGAAGTGTGCAGTGAATATTTACGAACTGAAGTGTGCAGTTGAGTGTATGGAATTGAAACTATGACTGTTGTTTATGCGTTTCCAAACATCATTAATACAATCAATGACATCAGGATTACCCCGCGTTGCTGTTTTCCCTAATTTCTTTCTTCTTTCTTGTTGTATGGTTTAGTAGGTACCTAATTAGTTCTTACAATTGTATACTCGTGAATAACTTAGTAATTTATAGGCTGAAAACGAGATAACTTTTCTTTAACACACTTATAGCAAGATAAATACGTATAACATAATTTTTGTCCATTTTTAAAAAGAAATGCTCATCTTGTTTGTCCAACTAGCAGATAAGGTTTTTAGTGGGCTGTTTTTCAGATTGCCAGTTGCCTCGCCAGAGTCGGGCGTTCCGTCCTGTCCGTCTGAGGACACGTGATGCAAGCTAAGGAGGCGGCAGAGCGGGGACAGGAGGAGACCATTTCTGACTGCCGCCGCAGAAAACGCAGCAGGCGCGGCTACCGGAGGAGAATGCTAGGCGATCTCCAGCCACTATCACAAGCGGCCTGTGGGCGACCAACTAAGGGCAGTCTGACGTCCGCACAGAAACAGGCCTGAGATGTTGTGTGTTCTGCGCGCGCCTCTCTGTAGGATATGTGCAGCCAGCTAGGTCGCACAGAAATGGGGCTCGTCAAACGGTAACAGGCCGAGGGCGCGGTCAAATGCTGACAAAGCGTGCACCTCACCCCCGGCCAGAGGTAAGTGCACACACACACTACATTGCGAACGTTGCGTGGCAGCAAAAACAACAGTGTATTACAAGCCGTTTCTGCTGTCGCATTGCTTTCGCAATCCATGTTTGGATCGCAAATGAGGTCATCGCTATCAAATTCAATTGAAGCGAAGTGTAGTTATTTAATCAAAACAGTTAGTCTAGCTAACCAAAGAATATGATTAAAATTTTGTTTATAATCTTTATAGTTATTTGAAGTATTTGGTATTCATATCACTTGATTGGAAAATACACACCCAACATTGCTTTCTTTGTGTTTTCTAGACACTTACTAGTAGTAATACATTCAAAGATTTTTAAACTTAATTAGCCTGCCCCTTTTCTCATGTCACCGTAAATACCACTGAAGTTGCAGCACAAACCATTGTTTTCCAATTATAGAACTTAAAGGTTTCCACACATTGTCACAACACCATATTACTGAAATGGAAACTTCAAGAAATTTATAATTTCCTGGAATAATAATTCATTTCAGTCATGTTCTTTTACTTATTTTTTAAATTTATCCATATATTAATACGTGAAGAAAAAATTGTACCCCTTTTTAAGCACATTGCGCGCACGGGGGAGTGTGAAATTTGACATCGTTAAAGTTCATATGGAGGAGGAGTGCAGAAAGTAAAAAAATATGTAAAAAATAAGAATTACCGTCGAATTTCGACCATTGGGCGACCACTAATTTGAAAAGGAACGCTTAATGGTTTTGTCATGACCACCTGTCACAGATATATTAAAGTAAGTATTGAGGGTGAAAGCGTATTATTATTTGGTAAAAAAATTAAGTAAGACTTTGATGTCGCTCTTTTAAAACAAGCATATACTTTCCCCGTTAAATAAAATATATGTATAGTCTTTATCATGCTTACATTTTACATTACATACTTATATGATGGCGACAGCATATCTTACAAAAAGGTACCTACTTATGTAAAGTAAACGACCCAAACCAGGATTAACCTCTTCGACTTACATTTTGCCATGTAAAATAATTACTACTTTGTATGATAATCGTTCCCTTTCAGCCTTCAGCTGGAAATTAAGCATCCATTTAAAATGATAATTAAACGCGTTATATTGTGGCTATCTATGGTTATCACGTGCCTACGCATACACTTGCATGCTAAGGATTACTTTCGCTTACTTAAGTATGCGATTTAGTAACTTCTGATATGTATATAAAATGGGTCAATCAAAAGTCGTTAACCTTTTCTATAGTGATAAAGTTCTAGATCACACGCAATAGCATCAACGCAGCCATTTCAAAACTAAATACAATAAGAAGCAATGAAATCAAGTGAACTAATTATTGAAAGATTTTTACGCCTCTATTGCTTGGTAGATAAATACTTATTTTTAGGATTAGTTGCGAGAAGGAAGTCTTTAAATATGCATTACCGATGATAGTACGAGTCCACACTAATACGGCTATTCTGTAAAAAATCGCCGTCGGACTTATTTCTGAATCCGTAGTGAAATGTCTAATGTCTGTCCCCGGACTAGAAAAAAAAGATCTTTTTTTTTCTAGTCTGTGTGTCTGTCTTTCATAATGTATTACTAGTTTTAACTACGATTTCAGAAGTGAGTTGGCTTAGTTCTTACAGAATAGCCAAGCAGGTGCTAAGTCGGAAACCAAATAAAATTGTCAGAGCGCGTCACTCCTGCCAATACAGTGAATAAACAATAGGTACATTTACATATTGGTGCAAATATTGGCCATGGCGGTTGGCACGTGTGCACGATGGCCGACGCAGTCGCACGTGGCCACAGCTGGTAACGGATAACTCCATACGTAAATATGTTTTATGTAGGGCAAATAAAAAGTAAATGCCTAGCTATACGGACGCGGACGTACGCGGACGGTTGCATCCTGTCTTCGAACCCGCCCCGTACCTCTGACTTTTCGGATTCATGTGCGGATCAGAATTTAATGGTTGTAATGATATGGCAGTTACATATAGGTGTCGGACAGTTAACAGTTAGCAAGTAGAAAGTACTTCGCAGGGACTTTATAGCAATTCTTTGACTGCAGGTTCGTCATGCTCCCTTAGATGTCACTGCTTGCGGCGGCATCATGGGTCGGGTCACCTCCCGCTAATATGGCGAGGGCGATGATGGGTGCTGCTTGCGGTGACAGGTCGTCCTGCTGTCTATTATTTTAATGTTGTTTTATGCAATCAAGGTTCCCTTGGTCCTGGTTAATTTGCATGACATAACATTAGAATATATTATCTCACATGTAAGCGGGCACGCATTGACCTTGAGCTACATAAAATACTACATTGGTTTATATAGTTTCAGTTTGACATACTAATTTGTTTGCGTAATGGTGTGTGCTACACAAGTACACAAGTCAAGACAAGTAGCTATGAAAACATTACTACTAGTAATCATCCCCTTTATTATTTTTTATAAATGTGAATCATTTAAAATAAGAAATGTATGTGAGTATGAAGACTAACGTGTTGCTGGGGAGTTTGTTGCGCCGTTTCTTCTCCCCAGCTTAAACATTAAGAAGAGGTGAAGGGTGGGCTTATATGGGTGCTGTCTTATGTTGACGTTCAAAAATAACTATTTTATAGTCTATTTTGAATAAAAGATTTTGACTTTGATTTTGAATTTAATTATCACTTACTTTAACGGTGAAGGAAAACATCGTGAGGAAACCTGCACACCTGAGAGGGCTCCAAAATGTACTTAGTAGAGATGCAAATTTACAATAGCTGACAGTCGCTTTGGTCAGAAACGGTCAGTTTTGTCAGATTCGTTTACTTAGTTAAAAACACACTTAAATCATCTATAGGTAATTATTTTTATTGATTATTTTATTTCGGTTCTCAGTCGCGTATGTAGTCCGCTAACCTGCGATAGGCCAGCGTGGTGGACTAAGGCCTAACCTTTCTCATCACGAGAAAGGGCCCGTGCCCAGCAGTGGGACAGTAATGGCTGATTATGTTTTTTTTTACCCAACTATAAGGAGAATCTACTGGTGGGTATCGTAATCAATGGACAATTTTTTCTAACTGTTTAAACCTTGAGTCATAATATTGGAGAATGCCTCGTTTTTGTAAACAAGGAATGCAACTCATTTCTCTTTATCGGTGTCGTGATTAGGAGTATTCTGCTTTATTTTGAACTAGCTTTTGCTCGCGGCGTCGCACGCGTGGAATTTAGAAATGCATGCTATTGAAAACATGCAATAATGACCTGAGCTTTTATTAGGAACTTGTAATAGATGTAGAGGGATCATGATATATTTCCGAATGACACGACCCATAGGCCTGCCGCATATTGCATCCAGCCCAGCCAGCCGAATGCCAAACCATGCGCTTATGTCAATTGTTTGGAAACGCTTCCCACATGGCACTGGGTGTCGTCATCAATAACTTTCATAAAATGTATCTTGCCCTTTTCCGCCCAGTATTAACAGTCCAATCACTCATTATAGCCACACCGCTCATTTTGTCATTAAAATTAGGGCTTTAAGTCGTGTGTTGTACAATACTTTTATAATATCAAGATACCTTTCGCGAGTGCGCTCGCAACTGCCATGCTTCCATCTCACATACACCGTATAGACCGAGCGAGCAGATCGCGCGCTTCAAGCGAGCATACAGCGTGCCAATTGCGAGCGATCTGCTTGCCGACACCACCACCCATTATACAGACACTATAATGTGCGCTGAGTGAACAGCAATAAGTCGAACCCTGACTGTCGGTGCTTAGAAGCCAACATGATGGCGAATAAATGTCGCAGACGACTGGGACTGTCGCTGACCTCCTCGAGAGTATCGTCCCAGTATTTATCACCGTCAAGTAGATGGAGCGCTCTGTAGTCTGGATGATATTTGGGAAATTTAACACCATCAAAAGCACCGTCTGTAGTAAAATGCGCAAAAAATTGCACTTGCCAATATTTGGATGCACAGTGTAGACCTTACCCAATGCAGCGTCTTTCATAACTCCCGAGAAACCATATTCTGTACGCCCACGTTGACGTCGATCAAACACAACTCTTTGCTTCTCGTACGTATAATATGATGGCATCTTGCCATTCGTTCGAAATTTGGCTATCCTCTTTGCATAGTTGGAAAAATACGAAAACCGTAGTTTGACGCGGATTTTCCATGCGCTCTATGACATTTTCAGAATTGAAATAAATTCGCTAGCCATTTTCTAAATGTACGGTCACATGCATGACCGTTGGATGTTGATCATGTATAGAGACGTCGCAGTTTAGATACTCTGCGAGCTCGATTGCGATTCACACTGGGTGTAAGTCTCTGATGCTCGTGATGCAGCATGGCGCTTCCGATCGCTTGCGAGACGTGCTTCATGTCCTTCTTTACTATCTTGTGATCGAGAGGAACCAATGACAACTCATTGGGTACTGCGCCTGGCGCTGCGTGCTGCTTTCTCCTGTTAAAGAGGAATACCTTTCAAATCTCATGGGCTTTTAAGATGCAAAGGCTAGCTCGATCTTGCTGAGTCTTCAGGCGTACAGAATCGTTGCCACGAGCAGCAACAAATTCAAATGATTTATCTATTGCTGAGAAATCGAGAGTTAAGCTGGCATGACAATATTTTTTTGTTTTCATTCATGATTATCGTTTCGTACAGCAACAAATTAGCAACAAATTTCGGCCTCTTTGTTGTTCCAATTATTCAAAATTTAGCTATGTTCCCTATCGCTATCTTTATGTAAAGCTAATGTCGGTTTCTCGGAATCGGTTTGAGCAACAAAATCGGTATTTTAGCAACTAATTAGCAACAAAAAAGCTACAAATATTGAGCTTTTTATTTTGCCCAATTGGCGCTGCCAGTTTTATGGAGCTGAATTACTAGTAGTCTTCTATCAGTAATTCTGCGGGACTACTAGAGACAACTCACAAACCAACGTCATAATATCCATATGACAATACTCGTGTATCAAACATACGCAAATGTGTATGATGCATGTATGCAGGTTACTTCGTTTTATGTTGTAGGCAGCCCCGACAATACCTGCGAGCCAGACGCGCGCACGCACGTGACCGCGAGCCGCGAGGTCGACGCTTCCTAATCGATGATACTAGTAAATTACTTACAATGTGAAGCGACCAACCCGCTAGCCGATACACTGCACCGCATTGCACATATACATATACACAGATACCATAAATAAGTACCTAGCATAAAATGCACTGGCGCGATTTGGCTTTTATTTTCCGGAATCTAACAGTTTCAGAGATTCAATTGCATAGTTTTTGAAATTATAAATTAGTCCATTGAAACGTTACATTTGGGGTTGCATTTTTTAGAGGGCGCAATTTAATTTTTTTGTTTTATAGGTGGGGTCTGTGTAAAGCTGAAACCAAGTTTGTAGGGTCGCCGCCCTTGTCCCACGGCCGCCATCTTGAAAATAGGGGTTGAAATAGTTTTTACGATATATCTCTTAAACTATTTATCTGATAAAAAAAAGTCATCATTTCTTTTTGCAAATTAAATTGTCTACAACTTTGGTCCAGTAACTTTTCTGATATAACTATTTTTTTATCATTTTACGAAAAAAATATATTAGACCATTTTTGTAGATCGTTTTTTAAGGAACAACTTTTATTAGCAACATTTTTACATAAAGTTAATAGCTAAGGTTTTACAGCGCTCCGAAGTGAGTACTATTTTTCAGTACTCTTAACTATACATATATTATACGTGTGTCCTACTGGAAAAGTACCTACATTATTAAATATTAAGTAGATACTCATATGCCATAATCGCCACGCTTGGCAGGCGGGTTGACGATCGCTGTTGAGTTATAAATATTCTCGAAGGACGCTGTCGCCCATCCTTCAGCTAATCCCATAGTCACCTTTTACGACACCCACGGGAAGTGTGTGTGTGTGTGTGTGTGTCTGTCTGTTTGTTCCGGGTAATCTCCGAAACGGCTTGACCGATTTTGATGGGACCTTCACTGGCAGATAGCTGATGTTATAAGGTATAACTTAGGCTACTTTTATTTTAGAAAAATAATTAGGGTTCCGCGTAAAAAAATAAAACCTTTGACATCCAATATATATATTCTATGTCAAGTGTCTATGTCGAAGTACTCTAAATTTCTTTTAAATTAAACGCGGGTGAAACCGCGGGTCCCAGCTAGTAAATAATAAAATCTTACTAAACTTAAATACAAATACCTACGTGAAAATGCATGTGTTGTGTTACCGGCGTAATTAAATTATGTAATTATGGTTAGGGACTTAATTATGGTAAAAAATCAGAATGCGAGTAGTTATTATAACTAATGGTATTGCTCTGCGTCGGATCTTTGAGTTCCCTGAAATAGGCTTGAGCTACACACGTACGGTCTTTCTTCAAAGGCCATTCCAGAAGATGGCCCCGCTTTTCTCACGTATTATTATACGATAGATTTGATTGACTACAAAATAGAAACCAAGTTTGTTTCGGCATTCTTCTCAGATGCAGTCAGTAGCAAGTGCTTTTAATTTAGATTTATTGACTAGTGAAAGTGTTCTTTGAATCCTACTTGCTAAATAAAGATGATTTATCATTTATGATAGTACTTATTAGATACTATTAATATAGTAATCTGTGGTATTTATGCGCAAACAATGGAACGTAATGGTTTGCAGACAGACGTGTCTCGTATAACAGTTGACAACCGTAAAACTACTACTCGTGTTTCTGATTGACTAAAGAGTCACTAAAGAGTTAATCACGAACATGAGTATGCCGTTGAATGGCTCATCGTCAAAGAAGCATCATGTGGCTCTTAATAGTCGGATTGCAGTTGTTGTATTCCATGTGTGACTATAAATAAGTCAGTTAGGAGTAACAAATTTCCGGAATGAGCTGTAGAAACAAAATAAACTAAATGAAACGGCATTGGGGTGGGTAACCGAAGGCCCCGCAGCCCGCCTCAGCTTAATGTGTTTTAGGCGCTACAGTAAGTTAAGGTGCAGTTCCCCACCGAGATCGTTGTCTTCGTGGTGGGGTTTGCGGATCTTGTTGATCCTTGGGGCTATGTCGGTAGAGTCACTCATGCCAAAGGCCCGAAGTGTTAGACTAGATTAACAGGGATCAGCGGTGGAATATATTGTGGACTACCGTGTGGACGGGCCGTCTGATTTTTCGGATGGTGCCCGAATTTCACTCGTCGTATTACTCTGGTTAGCAGATGATACTGAGGATGTGAAGCGGAGACGGGTAACGTCAGTCTTGGACACGATTGACGGCCTGACAGTAATGCCAACGTCTCCAAATTGTAATGTGAGGTACGCTAAGTGACGTGGTCACGTCTTGTGGCTCAGCATAAGGACCGAATGTCTTGGCTTAATCGCCCAGACAGACAAAGCGTCAGACAGACAGACGAGGAAGACAATTTCTCTAAAATAATTACCCAGAATCCCAAGTTCGGGGATAAGCGGCATCCCTGGTAGTAAATACGCTTACCTGGGTACGGGGGCCACCGTTCGGGTTGACGTTTTATTTCCCCCCATCGTAAGATTAATATGAAAAATAATAGAATATAAAAAGGACGATGTTGGAAAAGTCCTTTTTATATCGTCCATCATATCATCATCATATCCATCGTCCGTGAGTCGGATTACTATTTATAAGAATAAAGTTGCCGACATATTTTAAAGGATCAGTAAACTGAAGTGGCAATGGGTGAGGCACATTATTCGTAGAACTGATGGCCGTTAGGGCATAAAGGTACTCGAGTTGAGACCGCACACTAGAAAACGCATCGTCGGACATCCTCCAACGATCTCGTCGTCGTCGTCGTCGTTCTTCTGGACAGACGACCTGGTGAACGGTGCAGGGAGTTGTTGCGGGCGGCATGTAAACAGGTCGTAGTGGAAATCTATGAAGAAGGCTTTTGTTCAAAAGTTTAAAATAAAAACAAAAAACCTTTGGCTGATATGATGATGATGAATTATTTGGTCTCAAAATAAAAGGGAGGTTAATTTCCATTTTAATTTTATTGTAGCAAAAATAAAACAAAACAGTATAACAGTAACAGTATTTGATGCCTTTTTGTAAATGAATATACGAGTACCGGTATTTTGGTATATAAAAATTTAAAACCGAATGAATACCGCTATTGACGATTGAGGACGCTAAAAATCGCAAATGATTCCATTTTGTGGTCGATATAATTTTTGCGATCGATGGAACGGTATAGAATTTGATGTACCGCAGCGCCAGTTAGTGGTGAGTTACAAAAAGTGGATGGCATAGGAACCTTCTCCATGAAAAAATACATATATGTGCCAACTTTCATGGTGATCGGTCAAACTGTGTCAAAGTCTATTGATCTCAAACAGATATACCAACATCCATTTTTCACATCATATCTTTATCTTACATAGGTTGAATAAGAAGTACGTATTGACAAAATATGTCAACTTAGTAGGTAATATATTTAGCATTGCTTTTTCAGTGTGTATATTGAGATGTGTAATCGTTTTGTATTTCTGTGTAAAATATTCCATAATGTAAACGTATTTATGGAGTTTACTCCTTAACCTACTTAGCAGGGCAAACGATTAAAATATATTATGTATGGTAATATGGTCCATCCTAAGGTTGTCTGGTAACATCGCCAACTGTGATTAGACTGCCCCTTAGAATAACTGCCCCTTGTACATATATCTTTTAATAGTAATTTGTATGTTTCTAGTGTACAATACAGAGTATTCTAAAAAAGATCTTTTCTATTAAATTAAATATATATATTTTTAGTCACCTAGGTGCTGCCGTATTTTTAGAAGCGTGTGCGCGTGAGGTTTTACTAATGAGACATACTATTAAGCGGAGTGGTTACGTACTTTGTGACATACAATAAGTTTGATTATGACGTGCGCGTGCGCACGTGACCGCTCACGTGCGGCATTGTTTTCAACTTATGTTTAACTTTCACTTTACTGCTGAGCGTGGCAATGTGACTGTAGCTGCGCTTTAAAAACATATTTTCGGCTCTACGGCCAAAAACCTGCATGGCCAAGTACACGTTTTTGGAAGGCCCCGTTTAATTAGAGTGTTAGTTGGCTTAGGTTTATGTTATCCCTCACGAAGATTCATCACAATGCTGTTTAGGATATAGACTGTTTATTCATTGCTTTGCCGTTGTTAGTGTTTCACATATAATAAGGAAAAAACAGCTTTGAAAACATCCTGAGCAAGGCGTTTTTTACGTTTCTACCTTGAGCTTCTGCTAAAGTGTTATGTTATATCGACGACGACCCTTATATTTTTTGTTAATCACTCTTACACTTGTCTAAATAAGAATATTATATTAGTTCCTAATCCTTCTTTAAATCTAATTTCTTATATACTTATGTATCCGTTGACTACGACTCTTATACTATTTAAACTTATTTATTTAAGGTTTAAGATATCTTTATTTTTTAAAATTTATTATTATATTCTTTATTGTACACCAGTTATTAAAAAGTACAGTAAAAAGTAATACTTTGAATATAGAGTACAATGGGCGACCTTATCGCACACGGCGATTTCTTCCAGGCAACCTAAGGATGGAAAAAAAATACTAGACAAGATATGGGGTAGTCTATGGTGCACACAAATAAATATCGTTAAACTTGAATAATACTATACTAAATATGTAAATAATGAAGATAATAAATACACTACATACGTATATGGTAATATTATACACATATAAATATACAAGTATAAACAAAATTAGAACAACTGATATCAAAGATGTAACAAAAGGCAGAGTAAAAGCAAGAAAAAGAATACTATTAATAATAATTACAGTGACAAGTAATGTTCTCTCACTAGTCTTTTGAATACCGATAGTGACTGAGCCCGTCTAATTGAGATTGGTAATGCATTCCACAAACGAGTGGCCTGAACCGTGAAGGATTTATCAATAAAATTTGGAGAATGCATTGGCATTTTAAGCTTTAGGTTTTCTGATGATCTTAGGATTCGCGAACGAGAATCACCAAGGAATTCGAAACATTTTTTAAGGTAGCAGGGAGTAGAAGGAATTAATAGTACACTGTAAAGTAGTGAAAGAAGTCCAGTCCAGCGAAGACGAATAGGTAACCACTTGAGCTTAGTGCGGAATTCTGAAACGTGATCATATTTATTTAAACCAAATATGAATCTAAAACAAAAAAATTGTAGTCACTCAAGCTTATCAATTTGTTCCTCTGTAAGATCAAAATAGCTGGCATCAGCATAATTGAGGATCGGAAGGAGGAGGATAAAAATTGCGAAAAGTAATGGAGATAAAACGCCACCCTGCGGTACACTGACATTAGTATTGGACCATGTAGATGAAGTGTCCTCAATGCAGATACGTTGTCGGCGACCAGACAGATAACTACGAAACCAGTCTATTACTGGTGGATATATATTAAGAGAGCATAGTATGCCAAGCAAAATATCGAAATCAACGGTGTTAAAAGCATTGCTAAAATCCAACAATCCAAAAATCTAACGGTCCTAGCCGTTAGATTACCGATTTCCATGCCCGTCCTGATATCATCCGTAATATTACGGTACAAAATACAAATTGACATTGACGTTACTTTAACACATGTCAAATCAAATCAGACTGTCAGTGTCAACAAAGTTAATTAAAAAATTGTGTGATAATAAATAAATCTTTCCGAAATTACTTAAATAATAATGATGAAAAGTAAAAATACTACGACTGCACATTACCTAGACTTTGCATTCGATGAAACAAGATAAATTGGAAAATCACTTCTTTAAAGTCGCAGTACGCTTCAACCTCGTTCGTCATCTTCTCAATGGTACTGGCGACTGGCTTAGTGGGATCTGGCTGAATCGTCTCCGGCTCCAGCTCATACACGCTGCCCGCCTTGGTCCAGCATTTGGAGACACCGTATTTCTCCCTTGCGGCTAAGAAGACGTTATCCCAGTGCTCTTCAGACATTTTTTAGCAAACCAAATTTTGTCTCGGTCTGCCACATCTGCAAGCTGTGATAAACTTAGATCATAAGAAACTCTGTCATCCAAAATCGATTCATGCGACTTAGATCATAAGAAACTCTGTCATCCAAAATCGATTCATGCGTAAGGCCACGGCAGCGCCCTAGTTCTATCGCAATGATCAACTCCATATCAATTTGAACTTGCTGACCTTCTATCATATCAGTTTATGGAAAAAGTGTCCACGCTACTTCGACTCTGTCTGGGATTCCCCTCGTGGTATCCACCGCCCAATACCTACCCTTCCGCATCAGCAGCTTACGCCGCGCGAGGTGCTCTTGCCCGTGCGGATCCAGTCCTAATTATGCCCTAAGACATTTCAATAATACAATTCCTAAGCCAAGGTTCGGGTCCCGCGGGGGCGCCCTAAGCTGCAGTCGCTAAACTTTAATTTTAGTTTTAAGGCCTGGCTGTGGCCTCTTTTGGCTTCGACAGATTCGCCCGGAAGCCACAAAAAACTGAAAAAAAAAAAACTCCGTCACTTTCATTTCGGACTCCGTGTAATATCCTCGTAACTCTCTGTAAATGATATAGCTCAGAATATATTATAGTAAATAAATCTTTTAATTATTTATCAGGTCAATCAGTGTACGTTATAATGATTTAAAATAAAATAGTTTTCAAATAAAAAAAAACTGTTAGTTAGGTATACATATAATTAAGATATAACCGTGGACACAAACAGAAAGTAAAGTTAATTACTTTTTTCAATAGCAAAGGAAGATACGTATATGTAAACTGTAAACAATACAACTTTCTTGATTGATTTTTAAGACCAAACCGTATTTTCTGTTCTAACTTACCAACAAACCAATAACAATCAGTAGTCAATACAATGAATTAACACAATAACTTACTACTACTTACTACTACGCATTCAGGTGAGACCATGTGGATTACATCACTCAAATCGCAAAAATAGCGTAAGTTTAAAGGATTTTGTTGACGAATCCATTTGTGGACTGGCTACGTAAAAAATATTTGTTATACTCGTACGTAAGGTCATCACAGAAAATTTGTATTCTTTAAAATTATGAATAAATTAGCCAAATGTTGGAAAAAAAATGTATAAATAGGCAGTTATTAACCTAAATTGATTTTCTCTCTACAAGGGCTCAATAGTTAGGCATGCATTTTACACCAAAATAATAACATCTGTAACAATTCGTATTCTTTATTTTCTCATTTGTTTAATATTTATTGAATGTTCGAGAATACCCTGAAATGTCACAGGCAACGCATGTGGCGCTCTTATGGCGGGTGGACTGTACGTGCGTTATATTTTATAAAATAATACAAACTTGAACAGCTTTGAATGATTTTGAATTAAAGCCTGTTGTAAATAGCACAGATAGTTTTTTTTATTGGGCTTCTCGCATACATTTCTGGGAAATGTGGTTGCTTAACCGGTAATTTCTGGCGAAGCCAAAAGAGGCCTCCAGCCAGTAAGTACAGATATAACAATTACGTAAGGTAAATATAGAAATTAAGTTTGTAAATATATTTAAGGAGTTTATACTTTCGTTTTGTGTTTTGAACTTATCATAGAATAAGCCTGACAATGCCTAAATATGAACACAAATGCAAAGAGAAGCGTGCCCGAGCTGTAAAAAAAATGCTTAGTATTTACTTTACTTTTTTTTACTTTTTATTTTCGCTTTTACTTTACTTTAGTATTTCGTTTGTCGGTACTACGTAAAAAAATGTTAAAAGCTAGTTCGTCCTAACTAGTTCCGTCACTGAGATCCGGTAATTATTTACCTGATCATCATCAGACCTTCAGAATATATTTTGTATAATATCGTAACACTTAATGCTAAATAAGATAACTGGTGAAACTCGTCATTGTAACTATTTTATTATAAAAAATGTTTTCGGGTCAGAGAGCGAATAAAAAATAGGCAAATAATGACAACACTGCGACATATCTGTGTTTTTGCCGGAATCGAACCCACGACCCGGAGCGCAGCAGCCGACTGTATCAGCCACTGCACCAACCGTGCCGTCATTGTAATGGGTTCGGTATGTAAAAACAAATAGTCTATTTCGCTGAGATGTTTCTATTTTCGGAAAGAATTACACAATAATACAGCACACGATTGCCCATAAGATACACAAAAAGACTCTTAACCGGCTAGACATGACCAGTTCCAAAATATATTTTCTGGTCATGGGTAAGACGATAATCCCTAAACTATTTTAAGGTGAGATTGTTTTTCCTGTTATAGAATAAAATAGGGAGCTGCGCGCGCATACCGTCACGAAAATCGGACAGTATGAAGTTGGCCGTCAAAGATTAATAAAAGTGCAAATTCACGGTACTGACTAATTATTGAAATACTCTATATTAGATAGAGATAGACTCTATAGACTAATCATTTATACAGACACAGACAATAAATGTTTTAATATTTCTTAACCTTTCTCAACCGATCTTTATTTTTTGTATTTAATATCGTTCTCTCGTAAGTATATAGTTGATCCTCTAAAGCAAAAATAAAGTACGCAGAATTAAAAAATATGGTTAACCCAAAGAAGTATAACTTCTAACCGTTTTTTATTAAACTCTGAGTAGTTTCTTGTATAACTATTGCATCGGATGCCTTTTCAGTGCGTATTCATTGACAAATGCCACTTCACAATCGTTGCACGTGATATAAAATCATTCGGAATGCAAATTTAGGCCAAGTACATTATTCAATTTGAACAGCTCGCGTGTCTTTAAACGTGACTGGTGATGATTCGATTTATTCAACGCTAAAAGGCATGATTACTATGATACACTACACTTCTGATTTGGACGAACTTTTATTAATTCCTGAATAACATTTTGTGAAACAAGGTTTTTGAAATTCAGGCTGATACAAAAGGACACTTTCATCTATCTTTTATAAATAACTGAAGGTAAACTTTCGCTATTACTGTGTTTTGCTTACTTCCTCATACATACAACGACATATATTTTAGTTACTTAGTTTTCCCAGGTGACTACGGCACACATAGGTTAGCCAGTTGTTTAAAATTATTTTGACAGGGTCGGCAATGCGCGAGCCATACCCCTGGTGCTGCAAGCGTGCATTATCCGTGTGATGTCCGGATAAAAAATATAGAACCACTCCATCTCCCCCCGTGGATGTCATAAAAAGCGACTAAGGGACTAAACCAGAGGGATGGGCAACACCGTCTCTGCTGTGGCACAGTAGCCATTCTGCGCTCACCAACCCGCCTGCCGAGCGTGGAGAGTACTAGCAAAATACCCCAAAAATGACTTTATACACGGCATGTAACCTAGCTTTGTTTAGCAATGGACGTTCATTGGCTGATATGATGGACTATACTTTGAAGTAAGATGAAGCGTTTGAGTTTTTTCCTCCAATAACATCACTATACATTAACGATTAAATGGATTCCTCAGTACAATTTGCCACCTTTATAGAGCATATGTATAAAGATAGCAATCAAACATATCGAAATATGTAACTTTAAGCTATCGTCTCTTAATATTATTATTTTTTTGTTTTAAAAAAAAAAATCGTTGCCCCACACTAGGATTTCTCCTATGTCGTGGGTGCGTTTACAGACATACATTTCACCCACAATACACCCAGACCCGGAACAACTACCTGCAGATCATACAAATATTTGTTCCGTGCGGGAATCGAACCCGCGACTCAGAGCGCAGCAGTCGACTGTATCAACCACTGGACCAACCGTGTCGTCGTAACTTTACCTGTTTGATCTCGCAGAACCACTAATACATATTTAAGCCGCCGGTTAAAATAACTGAATCTGCAACCAATATCCGACACAGAAGTCGAAAAATAATCATCAACGCATTTATTCAAAATTTTAATGTCAATTATACAACAGTAACATATCTATACAAATAAATAAAATTGAAGTGTCTGTTTGTAATGTCAAAATAACAGCTTTTTACTAAATGCATATGAAAGTATATACGGGACATATAACAAAAAAACAATTTTTAAATTTTTTGTCTGTCTGTCTGTCTGTCTGTTTGTTCCGGGTAATCTCAGAAACGGCTGGACCGATTTTGACGGGACTTTCACTGGCAGATAGCTGATGTTCTAAGGAATAATTTAGGCTACTTTACTTTTAGAAAAATAATTAGGGTTCCGCGCAAAAAAAAAACCCTTGTAATCCAATATATATATTCTATGTCAAGTGTCTATGTCGAAGTACTCTAAATTCCTTTTAAATTAAACGCGGGTGAAACCGCGGGACCCAGCTAGTCTGGTATAAAACATAAAAGACGTTTAATTTCAGCCCCAAAAGCGTTATTTATACGTGTATATAACAATTATAGCACTAATTGTGGTGACTATAAGGAAATTAGAAAACAGTGTAGCGACAATTATACAACTTATTTTGCTAGTTGGAAGGGCATTACACTACATGACCACATCTGAGAAAAAAATACTAAGACGATTGTTAGAATCAAAGACATTGGAAGAAAGGAGATATGCTATGTAGTTCAAAATGTATGCGAGCCTAGAAATTCAGGTTTCCCCTACTATTCTTCATAAATGCACACTAATGCACACAATTACAAGATCTCATCCAATGAATTGAATATATATATAAAAACTGAAACACACCCACGACGAAAAATCCGAATGCCTAGCTGACAGTCTAGAAGCGCAATGTTCCGCAAGCACTCTACCTGTAGACCAAGCTCACCTTAAAAAAGGTTGACGCTGAAGTCGAACGTAGAGCAGCTATTCCGCCTGCCGAGGACCCTGACGACCCCCTCCCTCCGGTCACGGCAGATGAGGTCAGAAATCTCGTGAAAAAGATTCGCCCTCGCAAAGCCCCCGGCTCTGACGGTATTACCAACAAGGTGATTAAACTCTTCCCCGACCGTCTTATCGCCTTAATGACCGTCATCTTCAATGCGGCACTAAACAACAACCTCTTTTCGCATGAGTGGAAACAGGCCACCGTTACCGGTATTCCTAAACCCGGTAAGCCCAAGTGCGAGCCCTCTAGCTATCGCCCCATAAGCCTTCTCAATTCTCTTGCGAAGATTTATGAGCGGATTATCTATTCCCGATTAAAGGATTTTGCCGAATCCAATAAACTCATCCCTGACGAACAGTTTGGTTTTAGAACCTCGTGCGTTCAACAAGTCCACAGACTAGTTGAACACATCACGTTCGGATTCTCACGCGGCATGATGACGGGAGTCCTCTTTTTCGATGTTGCGAAAGCTTTTGACAAAGTCTAGCACAACGGCTTATTATATAAGTTGTATCAACTCGGTGTGCCCGACCGTCTCGTTCTCAAAATTTGAGACTTCCTGTCAAATCGCAGTTTCCGATATCGAATCACGGGCGCTCTCTCGTCCCCCCATCCCATTAGAGCTGGAGTCCCACAAGGATCCGTGCTAGCCCCATTATTATTCTCACTGTACACCAGTGACATCCCCAAACGACCTGCTAATACGGCCCAATTAGCACTGTTCGCCGATGACACGGCCATATTCTACTCTGGTCGCAGTCCCGATAGTATAACTAAGATCCTCCAAGCCACAGCCAACGCCTACGGGAAATGGTTTAGGAATTGGCGGATTGAAGTTAACCCTATCAAAAATAAAGCCGTCCTATTTTGCAAATTAGGTGACGACCACCCACGCTTCAGGGATATCTCGATGCTGGGCCAATCGGTTCCTTGGGAACCGCACGCCAAGTATCTTGGAGTCACCCTAGACAAAAAACTGACCTTCATTCCCCACACAAAGATGGTGCGTGCCCGCGCTGCCTTTGTGCTCGGTCGCCTTCACTATATTCTGAACGCTCGTAGTAAATTATCCCTTAGAAATAAGGTGAGAATTTACACCACATGCATTCGACCCATCATGACCTATGCCAGCCCAGTGTTCGCAAACGCTGAATCACGCCCACTCCGTAGATTCGAAACCCTCCAAACCCGTTTCATGCGCAAGGCCACCGGAGCGCCTCTGTACATGCGAAATGACCAACTCCATTTCGATCTTAACTTGCCGACCATCAGGCAATTTATGAAACAAGCGTCTAAACGCTATCTCGATTCTGCCCTGTCCCACCCAAATCCCCTTGTGCCGCCGATTACCAACCCTCCCGTATCAGTAGAGTACGCCGCCCGAGGCACGTTCTGGTCGATCCAGACGATAAAATCACGTTAGATCACACAAAGAGATTCGCGTTGTCTCGTTCACTCAACACCCGACCGTTGTACCGCCCTCGCCGCCGAGGATGCCCGCCTCACCGACGTCGCGGAGGCCTATCGCCGCGTCACCTTCCCATTCAAGTTAGCACTTCTCCCTCCCGTCTCTTGCTCGCGCCGGCCCGCGCCGAGCCTGTAGCTTTAAATGTCCCTTAACACAATTTAAATAATACCGATCCAGCTGTCCCCAAAACAATAGCTTGTTATCCCCAGCAACGCCCTAAGCCGAGGTCCGTGTCCCGCAGGGGGCGCCCTTAGCGAAAGTTGCTTAGTTTTTAATATTAAATTTAAGCCTGGCTGGAGGCCTCTTTTGGCTTCGCCAGAAAATGACCGGTTAAGCAACCACATTTCCCAGAAAAGTATGCGAGAAGCCCAACAAAAAAAAACAAAAAAAAAGACACCCACGACTTTGTAGGTAGGTAGCCAATCATGCCGAGCGTACGGACTGCACACGGGGGCCGTAACAAGCAACGCGTTACTTTATTGGGAGTACCATTCACTGCGTTTGTTATTCACCGATTGCTAGTTAAAAGTGGTAGATAAGAAGTATTGTATTTGAACGAAAATAATAATGTCGTTCTGCTCCACAAATCCCAATGTAACATAATAAAGTAAACAATATTTTTTTATTTATTATGATTATAGACAAATACAAGAAAATAATTTTACTTGCATATTGTATATGATTCCTTCATTGATAAAGTTATTATTTTCGCTTCGGTTTTAGCATGTTATTTTCGAACGTCACGACACTTTCACAACGTTTCATTTACGCGATCGAACCTCAACTGATGTTATAAAGCCGCCATTTTCTCCGAAATTTTGATACAATAAAACTTAAACAAAAATACGACATACAGAATATGTGTGGATGATAGTCAAGGAGTGCGCATTAAAGAAAATCAAAGGTCGCCAATCAATCTAAAACCCTACAACAGCCATACAGGATCCACACAGCTTTCACTAACGTCCTAATAGTTCGTTCATGATGATATTTTTAATATCATTTATTATCGTGTCGGGATCTTATTTTTTATATTTGAATTAGCTGTGTGAAATACCCCACGTGTACATAGTTTTTTTATGACGAGGCATTGAGGTAGTTCTATCATTAATTAGTGATATTATGCCTCGTGACGGGAAACGACGGCGCTCATTAACAGTAGGTGTGAGGATATCAAACACGAGACTACCTACAAGATAAATTATCCATATAATATTTAACGTCACGAGGCTTTTTCTAGAAGAGGTCAGTGTTTTAACATTATAATGAGGTACCTATTGTTTCGGTTAGTATCACGTTGAAAAGACAAAAGATGTGCGTTTCTTGTTGCTATGAGAAAATCTTAGGCCCAGACAAAAGCCCGATATGTATATGTATAATACCAATATCGTAGGATATTGTCGAAATCCAAGCGCAAAAATCCTAGGACGATTGCAAAAGACCGCATATTGAAATCTAAGAATGCCTATGTCCGCGGCATTAGGGTGGCCAAAGGGATACCCCAGCCGCGCTATAACCTACAGTGACAGTGTGGTGGAAGCGTGGGTTCGGTGTGTACAGCGTAGGCCAATAGAAGCATTCGGAAACCAGTAAGGTGCTAACAGATCGCATTGCGTGAGCGGTTATTCGCTACATATGTAAAATAAGCCGGATTTTCCCAATGATCTTAAAAAAATAGCCCAGAACATTTCGAAAATATGTCTTAGTATAGAATTATCCGGTCCTTCGCAATCGTCCTAAAATGTTCTCAACGATTCGATTTGTCCGATTATCCGACGACATATCGTAAGGCCCATATTACAATCGAGAATTAAAGCTCAAGCAGAACTTGAGTCAAGATTGCATTCATTGAATATAGATGCTGAAACAATTTGTAGGATTCATATTTGATTAACGCAATCTCAAGTTCGACTTGAGTTTTGAACCTCTATCTTGTAATACAAGCCTCAGTGTATGGACGTAACGACTTCATTTTAGTAAAATTATGTCTTCCATTTATTTTTCTTATATCACATTATGCAACAACAATCAATTCGACTTTAATTACAATTAGTGTGAACTAGCTTCAAGGGTAGACAGCACGCTTTTACTAGCACATTGGATGTACGCACGTGTGCAGTGCAAAGAGTATATGGTGCAGTGGCTGAACAAACTGTAGGCGCCATGCGACTCGGCCGCCGGCGCGGGGCCGCGGCGGCGGCGGAGGATTCGCGACTTATTGATCGCATACGCTTCTTAATAGTCTCGAAAAGTGTAAAAAATCTTGTCAAACATAAGCCTTTCAACAGTCAGCGTATTTCAGTGTGAAGGAGTAATCGATCAAAGTTCTTCCTTATCCTACAAAATGCTATTGTACAATAAAACAGCCATTAGTTTCGACTGTACCGTTCACGGGCGTAACCTATGAGATGACAGCAGTGAAGATTATGTAACATCGTTTTTTGTACCACCCAGTGCCGAGAGACGGGCAAGTCTAGTGGTAAGCGTCTCGAACGCCCTTAACAATTATGAGTTGTAATGCTACCATATAATAGTCTTGCGTGGCACCACACAGCGCTCGCCACTTTGAGACATCAGTTACCAAAGATATTGGAAGAAAGGAGATATGCTATGTAGTTCAAAATGTATGCGAGCCTAGAAATCCAATTTCCCCTACCATTCTTCATAAAAACACACTAATGCACACAGTTACAAGTTCTCATCCAATAAACTGAACAAATACAACGTTATAATTGGCTACTCATACTAAAACGGCCTTTGGCTAACTTTGACGGCACGGTTGGTGCAGTGGCTGATACAGTCGGCTGCTGTACACTGGGTCGCGGGTTTGATTCCCGCACGGAACAAATATTTGTATGATCTGCAGGTAGTTGTTCCGGGTCTGGGTTTATTGTATGTGGAATTCATGTCTGTAAACGCACCCACGACACAGGAGAAATCCTAGTGTGGGGCAACGTTTTTAAAAAAAACAAAAAAACACATCACGACTTTGTAGGTAGCCAATCACGCCGAACGTACGAACTACGCACGGTAGCCGTACCACGCAACGCGTAAGTTTACTGGGAGTACCATTCGCTGTTCTATTCACTGCGTTTGTTATTCACCGGTTGCTAGTTAAAAGTGGTAGATAAGAAGCATTGTATTTTCGCGGGGCCTCTTTACTTTGCCTCCCCTCCGCTAGAGAGCTGGCCGAAGCCCCCTTCGGTGCCGCAGATGACCACTCCGATAGTTTTAGCCGGTACCGGTCTCTTCATGAACCCACGAACTTCATGATGAATATCCAACGAGTAAAACAAAAAACGCCGTGTGGTGCCGGCTAAGAATACCACCACCCCATCTCATCTCGTGGGTGTCGTAAAAGGCGACTATGGGAATAGCCGAAGGATGGGCAGCAGCGTCCTTCGAGTTCAATTATAACACAACTGCGATCCCCAACCCGTTTGCCAAGCGTGGCGATTATGGCAAAACCCCCCAATGAGCACATAATCTTTGGGGGAGCCTTCTGTCCAGCAGTGGAAGTTTTTCGGCTGAAATGACGAAAACAAAAAAGCGCCCCGGTTATATCAGCCTAGGGGCAGCTTAAACCAGTTTCTGCTCATATCAAGACACGACTTGATAATGTATATATACAGGTTTATACAAGTGCATATTTTCGGGATGATTCACAAATAAAACATGAAATATACACACTCATAAACATAATTTACTACGACTATAGCTCGAACAACAAAATACTGGGTTACGTTATGATCATGAATTGTAAAACTCCCCACGTTTCTTGCCTAGAACACGTGATGCAAGTTCCACGTTTCAGGATGCCACGTTTGATCATTTTTTGGATGGAAATAAAATGTTTATATCATTATTTATTTTGTTTTTCAATCATTCCACGTTTTATTTTACGAAAGCGTGACTTTGCATACCTCCATTTCTCATTTACAAAGAGCTGAAAAGTGTGATGTCGAAGTTATTATTAATGTTAATTATATTGTTTATTTGTATATAACTTTCATTAATGACATCACACCTTTTTTTGTTTTGTTATAAGAGCCATATCTTATAACTTACTAATTGTTCCCTTAAAGTTCACTATTTATGTAGGACAGTACATTTTGTATCATCATCATCAGCACATAGCAACCATCTGCGACATAAGCAAATAGTTTTATCAAACGGTATTTCGAGACATAAATGTGTTTTTACATAAGATACCAATGAAGTACCCAATGAAAAAGGTTATTCGAATACAATTACCATAAGTTTTCCAATTTACATTAGATATTAAATACATTGAATGAAAATATCGTAGATAATTATGTATATCTTTGAGTCTATCTACTCGTATATACAAAATATGAATGTTCATTTATTTGTTTGTCCCGTAGGTGTTCCTATACCAATCATCCGATTGAGTTGAACCTTTGCACAGTTGTGGGCGTGTGCATGAAAGGTTCTGACTCAGAAAAAAACTGAAGAATACAAAGAGGCATTGCAACGCATGCCAGGCATTAGCCAGTATAGCCAGTGTATTATGTATTTATGATAATATCGGTAACAAGATCTTCATCATCATCATCATCATCATCATTTCAGCCGAATAAACTGCTGGTTCACTGCTGGACACATGCCTCCCCCAAAGATGGCTACAATGAGCGATCTAGATATAATATGTGCTCATTGGAGGGTTTTGCCATAATCGCAACGCTTGACAGGCGGGTTGGCGATCGCAGTTGAGTTGTTAATGTACTGGAAGGACGCTGCTGCCCATCCTCCGGCTAATCCCATAGTCGCCTTTTACGACACCCACAGGATGAGATAGGTTGTTGATATTCGTAGAAGGCACCACACAACAATATCTTACAATCAAGAATTTCCCGGCACGTTTGGTGCAATCTTTTGACATTCCACGCTCGTGGTCGTGGGTTCGATCACCACAAGGTACAAATATTTGTATGGCCTACAGACAGTTGTTCCGGGTCAGGATGTTTGTGTGTGTGGAATTTATGCATGTAAATTGTATCCACGACAGGAGAAATCCTAGTGTTAATCATAATGTGTGTACCTCGTTTTCTTAATAAAAAACTTTATAATCTTTTACTCTTTCACTTTGAATGATTATTAACGATGTTTTTCAAACAATGTGCATCGTCAGTAATGACAAATTCGTTAAAATTAATGACAAAATGACAGTTTAATACAAATATCATTACATTACACTTCTTTAAAACATCAAACTAATATAACAGCTGCATAAGTAAAATTAAAAATGGCCGTCGTAACAAATGTAGATATTGTTATTTCAAAATCTAAAATTAACCAAAGTATCGACTTAAATATTTTTATTTACACATCGTGTATTTTTGTATCTACATACATACTATATTACGACACTTTTGATGAAGCTTATAATCACCATATCACCCAAAGGGACGTCCACTGCTAAACACAATATATAGGGGAGGCTTTTCCCCTATAGATTTCCACAACGAACGGTTACAAGTTCATATTAGGTCTTCTCCTTCCTATCCTTTTCCCAACTTCTGGCTTTCAGTCTAACGAGATACGGCTGAATCACAGAACAGAAAACGAAAGGTTATGAGTATTTTACAAGGACGGACTGTCGTCCTGGCTGGGGGCCTTTTCGGCTTCGCTAGACCATCCGGCTATACAGCGACAGTTCCCTGAACTACCTGCAAGAGGCTACAAAAACGCGACTGATATCTGACATCTGCAACACAATTACTGGAGTTCTTCGGTATACCAATATTCTTATTTTAAAACGATTGTCAGAATTCTATGCGATGTCCGGGTCCCGTGTGGTGTCTGAGTCCCGTTTGGTGTCCGAATTAAGAATACAGCACCTCTCCATCTTCTACCGTGGATGTCGTAAGCGGAACTCTAAACCAGAGGCATGAGCAGCAGGGTCTCTTCCGTGGAACAGCACCCATGCTTCGCTCAGCGACCCGCCTACCAGGCGTGGTAAGTACTTGCAAACACCACCCAAAATAACGACACCACTGTTTTGGAAATCTATGAGGGACAGCTTTGTTCAGCAGTGGAAGCCCCACAGAATTATCGGTTTATTTCTGTGGGACGCCTTTTGGCTGATAAGATGTCGGGATTTCCCTGGGAATTCCTGTAACAACGAGAACTAGAAGTGACAGCTTAACGTGCTCATCGAGGCACGAAGGAATCTTCTAGAAAGAATGGTCACACTTAGCTTAAGCTTAACCTCACAGATTAACCATTCTACGTGATAACCGGTAAGCCATAAGCTACCCAATTAATTCATAACAGGTATTCACCATTTATACAAGGTCCACGGGCGCACGCGTTATTTCCACGCTATTTAGATCAACGTCACATTCGATTCTTACTAACATCGCGTCAATCCTTAACTTCTAACTTACAGGGCGTAAAATCTGGGCATATATACAAATAGAGCGGTGGCCAACACTTCTAACGCTAGGGACGAGTAATCGATCACGAAAGGACAAAACAATAAATCTGTTAAATAGTGAATCAGATCTACTTTGCCCGACCATCACACCTTAGACTATTTAAGGTTGCCGTTATCTAATTATACTCCTGCTTTATTCATTTGGCTGAATGAATTAAAACATAAGCCTGACTTCCCAGTAACTTCTTTTTAATTAAATCTTAAATCTTCTTAATCAGTTTTTCATTCAGTCAAATAAACCCATACTAGCGAGTAAATCCCAAGAAGTCAGGAAATATTTAAGTAAATCACTTCCCTACCCCCGACTTAAAAAAAAGAAGAACGGGCAGAAATCTCACTTAATTACTTGTTTAGTACATATTTTATAACTCAACCGCGATTGCCAATCCAGTACCCATCTTCAAAGCATGGTGGTTAAAGCCTCCCAAGGAGCGCACAACACGAACCCTGACCAGTCGTGTCGATCTTTGGGCTCCCCCAAAGATATATCTCCAACCATGGACGCTTTCTCGCGTAAAGAAAAATACATAGAGCTTTTTTTTTAAAACCTGAACTTTTACTTACCCGCAATCTATCTAAGTTATTGTACATAATTAAAAAAAGCGTTATCGATAGGTTATTGATGCATCATAATGACTACATTGGCATGAAAATGTGGGGCGTAATTAGATTTCTGTCGACTTTAGCTTCCAAATTCCAACATGTTCCTATTGAAAGAGGTAAGGACCAATCATACCTTTTAAAAGTATTGCCATTACAACATTATCCACATTGTGTGTGCGAACAATGGCAGGTAATCTAAATTCAAACCTAAATACATAAGGCGTATATTTTGTGGCAGTAAAGTTCCAGGTCAAGGGCTCATCAGGGTGGCACTACAGTCCTACTTATTCCATCAAGTATAATAACTATGTGTAAGCGTAGTTGTGTTCCGCATGAACGGTAGGAACAGCCAGTGAAATTACTGGAACAGAAAGCATTCCAACTTAAGCCTTGCGTCGGCAACGCATCAGTAATTACTAGTTTCAGTTCAAGGGTGCTGCTGCTACTTACTATCGGGTAGGCGGCTCCTCGTCCGTGTGCGCAGCATAGCACACAGTGAGGCTTTGGGAAGATCCATTACAATCCCTCCAGAGGCATCGAGCGCTTAACAGTCATCCTCTCCGAGATGTGCCAAGCGTAGCACCGATGATCCGTGTCAAAGATGACCACTCCGGTGGTTTTAGATGGTAGGAGTCGCTGCTCCTCCGCCCTTTCCCGGGCGGGGAATTTTCTAGATGAATTTGCACCGACCGACCAACAATTTTAAAAACAAAAATAGGTAGACAGCGATGCCAAATTAGTGCGAATCCAATTAAAAATGAAAACGCACGCTTAAACATGTGCGCCAAACGCTCAACCGTAGTTCCTCTACATTATGATAGTATAAATAAATTATAGTTAAATAGGAGCAACAGTCAAGCGTGGCACGTTGTGCGGCTCACGTGTTGTATGCGAGCGTCTCGGAGCCAGCCCTGACACAGTTAGCGATCAATGATAGCCACGAGGAGAATAACACTCGGCTTTAAAACACGATGACGTGGTATTACCTCGTGAGCGTTGTTACATTATTAATACCTACTTGCAACCTTGGTTAGTACCTATAGGTATCTAAAAAGAAAAAAGAAAACTGTTGTAGACTACCAACGTCCCCTTTAACCTGTAATCAGCAAAAATACTTAGAGCCAGATGCACTCACAACAACGCACGGAGTTGCTTAGTTCACATAACTCTATGCGGTCACCCATCCATTAACTGAGCGCGCCAAGCGTTGCTTAACCTTACTCATCGTTTACCGATCAGTGTGTGCAACAGGCTGATATTGTTATACATATGTTGAAGCCCACCGTATATGCAACGCGAAAATCCAGTTCCTCCTGTTCTAGCGCATCTTGAGTGACTCGTGTCCAGCTGTAACCACAATCAGCCATATTTATCATGAATTTCAACATCTCAGTGTTGTGTGTCCGGCACGAATATTTTGACGTATCGCTAATTGTGAGTCAATTCGGAATTGAAAATACTTGATTCATACCTATATATGTTACGAATTGTGTTTGACGTATAAATTTAAACGAAAATGCTATAGGTTAGTAGTATTTTGACTCACATTAACGTTACGATACCCATATGTCAAAATATTCATGCTAGTCGCTCTGACCATTGGAAATGCCTCGTAATTCGTGAATCATTAGAATTGTAGCTATTATTAGACATTTCGCAATCTATTCTTTATCCGTGTGGTGTCCGGATTAAGAATATAGCACCACTCCATCTCTTCCCGTGGAGGTCGTAAAAGGCGACTAAGGGACCCTAAACCGGAGGGATGGGCAGCAGCGTCCTTTCTGTGAACAGTAGCCATTCTGCGCTCACCAACCCGCCTGCCAAGCGTGGTGAGTATTGGCAAATTCCCCCCAATATGATGACACAGTTGTGGAAATCTATGGGGGAGCCCTTTGTTCAGTAGTGGACATTGTATGGCCGATATGATGATCTATTCTTTTATTTTTATTTATACGTTAGTTTTTGAATTTTACACGATGCCTAGCATTGTGCGGTTATTGATGATTTTTCTGTTTAGGTACATCTTGAAATGAACATTGCCTAGGTAATAATTTAGACAAATATTGTGGGTAATATGTTTGTGATACACATACATAACTTTCAACATTTATGTATAAAATGCAAAAAAAGCTCCGACAGAGTAACTTTGAATAGATAGATCAAATGTGTAGAAAACTTAATTTAAAAATAATTATTACAAAATGAATTTTAATTTAAAAATTATGCAACTTGGTGACTAGATGAGCAAGTCGTTCTCCTGGTGGTATGCGTCATGCCTGCCTAATTTTAATGCTACCCAGGACTAGCCCTGCGTGATGCTCACACTGCGCTCGTCACCTTGAGGCGGAAAGTTATTTAGTATCTTACGAAATTAATATAAACATGACAACATTTTTTATGTTATAAACAAACTACAACAACACTTCAATCAATCCCACTTCAACCTTCATTTTGTTGCCTACTTGGCTCGATTATGTTAATCGATTTTGACGGTCATCCACAAACTATTTATCTATTGCAAACAAAAACAAACAAATAAAACATTTAATTTACTTAAAAATACGAAGTAAACGCAATAAATAGTCGTGACAAGTTAATGTGGACTTCAAACAATAAAATACAGCCCCTAGATAATGCCCTGGAGGACAAGGAAAAGATGAACTGTTTCGGTGTTTCCTAATTAAAAAGACTACCAACAGTTTACTCGTGTAAGACAATCACAATCTACCTATTAGAAAAATCGAGCATGTAATAGCGAGCATACATTTGAAAATTATATTATTTTTTGTGTGTTTATTACTTTTGCCTGTATAAACCGTCTGTAAAAGACGTTTGAGGCATAAAATGAGTATGATGATTGCCTTTGCCACATCAAAATAAAAACAAAACCACTCTTAATTTTATGATGGACCGACCTATAATCCTTGTTTCAAAAAAAACTTTTCACATTTGTAGAAGCTAGACACAACGCTAGATCAAGATAGACGCTAAAATCATGTCGATAGGTAATACCACAGAATAGAGTTTTATATTCTGTGTGTTCGACAGTGCACTGCCTATGCATGAACTATTTTGGTGTCATGGTCTATTAAGCACGTGGCGTGGGTATCCGTCGAAGCCACGTGCGGGCCGACCTACATTGGCGACTGGCGGGTCGCCGGCGCCGCCCGAGATACGCGGTCCAGCAATGCCTCGACATTCGCAAATAGAACTGCATTACTTAAAATAGAATGAAGCCATAATAGTGTTCGTTATTTTGTCATTTCCGTAAGGTTCGGTATGGTTAAATATCGGGTTAGGTTAGGTTAGTGTGTGTGGTGTTTTGTTTTTTACTTATATTCAGTTAATTTTTAATTCTATAGTTATATAGCATAAATAGGCAACCCGTGCACGCCTCAATGAACTAGTGTTTAATATTACACGCCTTAAATTAGCTAGACATGTAAATATACCCACCTCATCGACGTCGCGGAGGCCTATCGCCGCGTCACCTTCCCGTTCAAGTTAGTACTTCTCCCTCCCCTCTCTTGTATGCGCCAGCCCGTACCGAGCCTGTAGTTTTAAATGTCCCCTAATACATTATAAATAATACCGATCCAGCTGTCCCCAAAACAAAGCTTGTTATCCCCAGCAACGCCCTAAGCCGAGGTCCGTGTCCCCCAGGGGGCGGCAGTTTTTAATATTAATTTTTAGCCTGGCCTCTTTTGACTTCGCCAGAAATGACCAGTTAAGCAACATTTCCCAGACATGTATGCGAGAAGCCCAACAAAACAAAAAAAAGGTTGACATGTTTGTTTGCAAGATTCCGTTACATTCATACATATGTATATCCCAGTGGAGATTCATAATGAACTTCCTCCGAAATGCCCCTTCGGCAGGGCGAAGGGGCGGCTAAAACCACTGAGGTAATCATCTACGGCACCTAAGGGGGGCTCCAGGTAATGGTATGATCACATTAGAGCTGCCCACTGGTGCCACGCCTATGGGCAAATCTCGGAGAGGGTGACTGTAAAGCGGTCACCCTCACCAGTGAGATGATAAGTATCCCCTGAAGCCTCACTATGCTATGCTACACACATGGCGGCACGTGACCACACATGCGTACCACCGTCTTCTCGTGGGTTGAACCCGCGAACCCAGACGCCCCCCGACTTATATCGACGGCAGGGGGTTTCAGGCGTATGGGAATTAGGCGCCAGAGCGGTTGTTACCCAGGCGCCATCTATAGGTATATAACCTATGCACGCATATAATGGAATCTAGTAATTCAATTTTCACCCACTTCTAGATGTCCGATTGAGTTCATATTTTGCAGACGAACCAAGCATCGATTAGGTACATTATAATGAACCACGACAACTAAACACAGACGTGTAACGTAAATAAATACATTTTGAATTTGGGGGTCACTTTTGGGGAGCAATATAGAGAATTAAAGAATAAAGTTTTGCGAACTGTACCGTGTAACATATGAAATGGAAGGACTTGTTGTGAGGGTCTCAAATGGATTTATTTTATAATTAAAAAATATGTAGGTAGTTTTAAAGTTATTGAAGAAAACATACGAAAATTGACCATTCCCCGCTTTATCTCCAAAACTAATAATTCCTATTACTATACTATATATTCCTAGAATTCTGAAAAAAATATGGGTAATAGCTCTTTGCTTATAGATTACATTACATTACTATAAAAAGTCTATGGTCTTAAAATAACATGGTAAATCTTACAATATTGTGCGTACAAACTTACGTTTGCGGTTGGAATGTATGGGAAAACATGTTTTACAACTACGATGTTAAGTTTGTTCTTAATATAAGTTATTGATACAAGACCGAATCCAACAATAGACAATATATTCTCAGCAATTTTGGCACCCTCTCCACGCGAGTTCAGCTCGCACTTGACCGGATTTTTTTATTTCATAATTCACCTTGTCGCTCTCATCTCATCGCTGTGAGTTCGTTATATCTATATAAAACTTTTGTAGACCACATTTCACCATTAGGTGTTACTTATTCTTTGTAGTGCGGATGAAATTGTTAACACTGGAAACAAAAATCCAGCAAACTTATCTTCTAGGGTATTTTAGGTTATCGACGGCACGGTTGGTGCAGTGGTTGATGCAGTCGGCTGCTGCGCTCCGGGTCACGGGTTCGATTCCCGCACGGAACAAATATTTGTAAGATCTGCAGGTAATTGTTCCGGGTCTGGGTGTATTGTGTGTGGAATTCATGTCTGTAAACGCACCCACGACACAGGAGAAATCCTAGACTGGGGCAACGTTTTTAAAACAATAAATAAATAAAATATTATAATCGGATATTTGACTGGATGTTTGTATTCAGCAAAACCCATATTCGGAACATTTGTCCCTGCTATCTACACGGTTTGATTGTATTCGGTTCGGTTGGTAGTATTTTTAGATTGTCTTTGCGTGGTGGGGTAAATGCGGGAGCGAATATCGCTCCCCGTCGCAAGGTAAGTAAGCCATAGGGACTCCGTGATGGTTTTAGCTCGCAAGAATCAGGAGAACCACCACTCTCCACCTTCCCTCGGGCGAAGAACGTTATATAGATTTCCACGCGTTAAATACAGTTACCCTCACGTATTCTTGGCATGACCACCAATGGAATTGAGTATCTTACGGAACTGGTGGAGAGTATGGCCTTAATTTCCGTATCATAAGGAAACAGCGCTCGATTTTTGCCCGTAAGAACCGAAGTACCAATCTCCGGCGTCCATCGCGAAAGCTATGCGCGTTTCTTTTTCTACATAACCACCATTCAATTCAATACGGTGCTCTAGAAAGACATTTGAAAATATCATTCCGAAAGCCCTCAAAATTAACAAAGCCCACGTTCTCATTCAGTTTTCACACGCTTTCCATTATATTACACACCCACCACAGGGTTTTCATGTCCAAGATGCTGATAGTACGTGTCACCTCTGAATGGAAAAGGTCGCAACAACAAGGTTTTATAGGAAAATTACACGCAGCTGTTTAAATTTGCTAACTCTGTAACATATTACTAGGATCGAGTAGTTGATAAACAGAATGTATTATATACGTTATATTACTGTCGATATAATTAACTTGCTCGTATTGTATAATATTAAACTATTTAAGGGTATTACAATGCCCAATGACCTTGACTGTTTAATCTCTGTACTAGTATTTGTTACTTTACCGCCTCCTATCTAAAGATTAGGCAAAATCACAGATGTATCGCATTATTTTTGTCTATTTTTTATTCGCTCCCTGAGAGACCCTAATACATTTTTTTATAATAAAATAGTTACAATCAATGATAATATATATTAAAAGAAGGTTATAATGATGTGTTTCACCATATTTAGCATTATGTGTTATTACGATATTATACATAATACATTCTGAAGGTCTGATGATGATTAGGTAAATACTTACCGGAACTATTAGGATGTCTTAGCTTTCAACATTTTTTTTCGTAGTACCGACAAACGAAATACTAAAGTAAACTAAAAGCGAAAATAAACAGCTTAGAAATAATGTAAGTCCTAAGCATATTTTTTTACAGCTCGGGCACGCTTCACTTCACATTTGTTTATATTTAGGCATTGTCAGACATACTCTATGATAAGCTCCAAACACAAAACTAAGCGACAAACTACTTTAAATACTCATATATTTACGGACTTAATTTCTATTTTTATTTTATGTAATTGTTATATTTGTATTATTTCAAATTGTATTTATTCATAAATTACTCACAGTTGTTCGTGTTGTCAAAAGAATCCTCAAGACACTGATGTATTGTGTTCCGAGCATGCAATACAGGCGTTTCAGGGGTGCTTCTCGCGGGATGCTTACGACATTTCAGGGTTTTCTTTATTATTCAATATGTATCAAAATAAATGAGAAAAAAATGAATACTAATTGTCACAGACGTTATTCCGCTTGTTTTTGTATAAAATTCATGCCGAACTATTGAGCCGTTATAGAGAGAAAATTCAATTTAGGTTAAAAACTGCAAATATATTCATAATTTTATTTTTCTGTAATGACCTTAAGTATAAAATATTTTTTATTACATAGCCAGTGCACGAAAGGTTAAGTCAAAAGAATCCTTTAAACTTACGCTATTTTTGCGATTTGAGCGATGTAATCCCCTTAAGTCTCTTTAGCGTATCTGACAAATATGAGGTCCTGGTTTCGAAAAAGTGTTATTGGGTTTCTATCGTGAAATTCTCAGGAGTGCCATCGGGTTTTTATATTATGTATTGTGAAAATGGCGATAATCTTATTCATGCTGAAGTATTTGCGTCTTAAATTCAATCAAGGTCAATTCTCGTAATTGAAAATATAGTTTCGATCTAGTCTGAATGTCACAAAGGGTATTCTCTTAACCTAACAAACAACGTCAAACGTAAACTTATACTGTGATGAGATCGAAAATGGATCGAAAGTTTATCGAAGCCAATACGGTAATCCCCGAACCCTCTGACGTGTGTCAATAGGTAATTAAATTTTATTGGCATTCTTAAATAAACGTCTAAATTAGATTGAAATGGGACTAAATTGAGATCGTACTGAAACTGGATTGAAATTTAAGAGGAACAGAATACCAAATTAGAATCATTCGTAATTAAATCCCAGTTTAGTCAACTTTGAGTCATAGTGTAAATTAATAAGGGAAATGCCCCTCTGCTCTTTTTTTAGACAAAAAAGCCCCATACCTGCAATTACATACAAATACATCAATTACAAGAATATCCTATATATTAATTCTACAATTTCACTCATACAAAGGTCACACTAAAAGTTTTTAGAAAATCAAAAACGGATTGACGTAGCAACTTGTTAATATTTTTATAGTTTTTTCGAAGTAGTCTCCGTTCTTTTCTAAGCACCGTTGCATGCGGTGGAACCATTGATAGAAACAGGGAGCTCACTCTTCTTTAGGGATCTGTTGCACGTGTTCTTCGAACGCAACCACGTCATGTTCGGGGTTCATAAAGCGAAATTCTTCTGAGTTTATATTTTATTTTGAAGAATAAATAGAAGTCGCAAGGTTCGCCGGTTGGGACTGTAAGGAGGATAATTCCATACCTTCCATCGACAAATATTCGATTGTCCGTCTGGAGAGATGTCGTGATGGAGGAGGGTCATGCTTCTTGGCTGCGCTGCTGTTGAATATTTTCCAAGACAACCGGTAAACAATAAAACAATCTGCAGTAACTGTCCTTCTGTTATCTAGCACAATTGTTCGTCTTCCAAAGAATAAGGCAATCATCGTTTTCCCTTGACTTCTGCCCTTCTTCACTTTTAATCCTGGAATGGAAACATCCATTGGGCAGATTGTCTTTTGGTTTAGGGCTCTTAACAATATATTCAGATTTCAAACACAGCATTCGAGTCTTGAAAAGTCGGCATTTCGCCGCACCAATCCAAACGTTTTTAATCTTCCGTCAAATTATGAGGTATCCATTTGGTACAAAGCTTTCTGACACCTAAGTGTTCGTGTAAGACATTTCGCACTTGACTCATGCCAATGCCGAAACTTGCCCGGATCTGTTGCTATGTCACTCTTTTATCCGCTTCTATCATTAGCCGCACAGCACTCGCGTTCTCTTCAGTGGTCTCCGTAGAAGGACGTCCTTTGAGCAAATCATCATTGAGATAACTTCGACCACGTTTAAACTCTTAAACCGGTTATACACAGTGACACGAGAAGAGGCTTCATCATGAAAAGCCAATCGAAGTCTATCATAACATAGTTGTTGATTAAGACCGCAGCAAAAGTCGTAATAAATCATGGAGCGAAAATTTTCACTAGTCAAATTTGTTTTGACGCACGATACGCACTTTTTAAATTGCCGCTAATTTGTAAAAACAAATGTCAACATTATTTATTCAAAGTGTGTGGAAATTGTGTCTGTAAACGCACCCATAACACAGGAGAAATCCTAGCTTGGGGCACCAATTAAAAAAATAAAATCTACAGCTTCCCAAAGAGTTCTCTATTCGAAAATTTTATAAAATTTTCTTTACTAACTTTTCTGGTTAATTCTAAAAACATTCAGTGTGACCATCGTAGAGACGACGACATGTTGCACTGCAGCTTGGTGGCTTCCATGAAATGGCTTCAATGAACGAACGTAGATGATATTGTCCTTTTAGCTAGCGGAGTGGTTATTACTGTGCAGGTGGCTCCAAACACAGTCTCTTGTCATGATTTCTTAGCCACCATTTAAAACACCAGTGGGGAGGCGAGGAGTTGGGTAACATCACCATCCAGTCTTCGGCAACGCTAACTTTGTGCTACTGAAAAATGGCGATGCACGATGCGTTATAAAAAAAGTGTATCAGTGCCGGCGATGGCCTCCTGCTCATTCCGTCAGTACAACAGCATTGAGAATTCGACAGTTACATGTTTGCGTTTCATTTTTGAATAAGGCGAACGAAACCACTTATTGTTTTGCAACATAAGGACCACCTTTAATCTCATTTTAGTAGGCAAACATCAGATATCACCCACCAATAAATTAAAAAATATATCATCAAGGAACGTAGTGTGTGTGTGCTACTGTTGGTTTTTCTTTCAGCTATGTTCATATGTTTACACTAAAGCAAATATGTAGGTGATAAAGCTAAAAGAAAGGCTTGCCCCACAAGTGTACGCCCGTGTCGTAAATATTTATGGCAACATACACACAACACAAATGCGATGCAAAATGATCATGTTTATTCCTAGCAATCTGTTATGAATCAATATAAACACGTGGATTCATAAGATACTGCAGTTTTACCAATCGAGGACATTTGCCGACAGTTTCACCGCTCTTTTTTTTTACGTGGGGAAATCCTTCGCCTTGGGAAGGGCGGAGGGGCATGCCGGGCTCAGACCGGCTAAAACCCCACGGTGTCCGTCTTCTTACCTTTAGCCGGGGGTGAGGTGTACGCTTTGTCTGCATTAGACCGCGCCCCCGGCAGGACCGCTCTGTCCTTTTTAGCTCCTTAATCGGAATTTGCCCAATAGACATGTCTCTTGCAAACATTGTGGAGCTCTGGTTAAGGCTCAACTGTCTCTTTGATACTAGTTGTATTAGACGATTTACCGATGGTGGACAATATTCTATTCATTAGTTTTTCAAACAAAGACTTAAAACACGGTAGTTGCACTTGAAACCACTAGACCGTAAAGGCAAATATGATATAGACCAAACACTCTTATACCAACTTAAACAAAATTACACATGTGCATGGCCTAAGGCGGATCGTTTGATACAGTGAGGTAATCAATTCATTTTCTGTAATCCCAGTTCGGAACAAAATGAAATACTTCAGATAAAGAATATCTACAGTTAGTTATTTTGTGTCTGGAGTGTGCGCATGTAAATTTTATATCTGGTAACGGTCGAATAACACAGGAGAAAACATAGTATAACCAAAGAAACTACATATTTATACACTATATTTCTTACTTTAAACTTTTACACCTGGCCTCTTTCTGTGGATATCGTAAACATTATTTTCTTTTCTGGTAACGAACGATTTACATGGCTGGGGTGCGGTAAATGTGCGAGCACATGAGTAAGGTCATCATTTCAGCCGCAAGACATCCACTGCTGGCATAGGCCTCCCCAAATGATCACCACAACGACCGGTCTTGGTTTGTGTTGTGTACTCATTGGGGATTTTGCCATAATCGCCACGCTTGGCATGCAGGTTGGCGATCCCAGTTGAGTTGTAAATCTACTCGAACGACGCTGGTGCCTATCCTCCGGCTAATCCCATACTCACCTATTACTACACCCACAGGAAGAGATACGGTGGTGCTGTTCTTAGCCGACACCATACGGTACCACCACTCAACTGAGAAAGATAAGTCGAAAGAACACCATGGTGTCGAGTCCAGCATGCTCTTCTGCCTTCCCCAGGGTGGAGGATGATCATCAGGATCGAAGATGTCTATCCCTACAAAGAAATAAACAAACAAGGTCTAATATTATGACACGATAAATATGAATTTATTAAATAATGTTTAAACGACACAACAAGTGTTTTTGTTTGTTCTAAAACCAATACAAACACCTGAATTATTCATGCAACTCACATGGTTTGAAATGAAACCTTACCACGTGGAGAGACACTTGAATAAATAAATATACTATATCTATTTACTGAAAGACCTAGATACTATGAGCATACATATTATATATTATGAATAAGTCATTATGTATGCAGGCAAAACAAGCAAGGGGTCCATATTTCACATATTTTCACAGAATTTCCTCGTAGGTCCACGTTTGGTTGGTAAAGTAGTCTGCCGTCGCACCACGTGAAACTAGAGAATAAGATTACTTATTATTACTTACGAAGTGTAGCAAAATATAGTTTGAAGTGTAATAATAGCAAGCAAGTGTCTTAATATGTTTAGTGGACTTATTTATTTCCATGTAGCCAGAAGTGTGAGTTTCCAACAAAAATATATCTTGTGCGATACGATAAGATAAAAAATATTTTATTAATTTAAAACCATATACAGGCACTTATGCATAGTCGACACTTTCGTTGTAGATTTCCTATGGAGAACAACGCGCAAGAATGTCCATGGTTACTCTTTTTAAATCATATTAAAAGCAATAATATTTTATGACCACATTGTTGTAGAAACCAAGGTTATGTGAAAACGATGTTGGAGAACAGTCTCTACTTCTTACAAAGTTGACTAAACTACTGCGAGACGATTTAGTACTTTTATGTTTTTGCTGTTATCTCACATTATTCTTGTATCATTAGTTTTATTTTTTTACGTCTACCTACTTTTTCCTTTTTGTTTATTTTTACTATGTTTGAGCTGTACCTTATAGTGTGTTGGTTTCTGTGTTGTTTAATAAAATTCCTTTATTTCTTCTTTCATTCTACTGTGTAAAAAAATAAGATTTGATTAAATTGTAATGACAGCATTTGACAGACCAGTCCCAACAGACGGCAGTCGTTCACGAACATGACGCATGCATCAGCATCGCTTAGCTCGACCATATTGTAGGGAAACTTAGCAACCGAAACCCAATACACGACGCCACCATCAGCCGAACACTTGACTGATATCAAAATAAAGTGAATATAAAAATAAACAAACAAGTAATTAATGTCATTTAAACAAATATAGAATAATCGAGTGTCATTATATGAATTAATATAATCCATTATAGGAAATCATGATCTAATTAAATGTCAAGATAAAAAAGTGGCAACTATATTTGATAGGTACAATCGTGATCCCTGCGTTTGCGGCCGAGCGGCGGATCCTGGTCGATCGGATCGGGCAAGATCTCTCTCTGCCGGCAGTAGTGTCGGCTATGTTGGCAGAGCATGAAAATTGGAGTGCAGTGGTCTCCTTCTGCGAGAGCGTCATGCTCCAGAAGGAGACTGCAGAGCGGGATCGGGAGAGGGCTGATCCCGCACGGAGAAGGACTAGACGGCGCCGGGGCAACAACCGTCCCGGCTCCCAAGTCCAACACGCCTGAGCCCCCTGCCGTCACTTCATGGTGGGGGGCCTCGGGGGTCGCGGGCGCGCAGATTGGGGAATCTACGTGCTCACACCGATCGACCCCCGGGAAGACGGTGGCGCGCACGTGGTCACGTGCCGCCGTGTGCGCAGCACAGCGCAAAGCGAGGCTTGGGGGGATCCTTTACAATCCTCCCCGAGAAGTGCCTGGGGGGGCGACCTTTTTACAGTCGCCTTCCCTCCGCTAGAGGGGGTGACCGCTTTACAGTCATCCCTTCCGAGATGTGCCTAAAGGCGTGGCACCAATGGGCGGCTCTAGTGTGATCTTACGAGGACCTGGAGCCCCCCTTCGGTGCCGAAGATGACCGCTCCAGTGGTTTTAGCCGGTAGGAGTCCGGCATACCCCTTCGCCCTTCCCCGGGGTGAAGGAATTTCCACTGGACATCAATAAAAAAAAAAAAAAAAAAAGGTACAATCGTGATGCACGGTGATACAGGACACTGTCCTACGAGAGCGAAGCGCTTTCTTTCTGCCTTTCGACATCCAAGCGGAGCCTGGCTCAGAAGGAGCACTATATATTAGTTGCGTGAAGAGAAAACTTTGTACCCTTTTTAAGCTCAGTGCGCACACGGAGGAGTGTGAGATTTAGCATAGTTAAAGTTCATATGGAGAAGTGCAGAAAGGTAAAATGTCTGTATAAAAAAATAATTACTTACGGTCGAATTTCGACCATTGGGCGACCACTAGTAATAATTATTATCTAATATATATCTACTGTACCTTACTCATCATTTGACCACGAACGCTGGAAAGTTTATGAAATGTTAATAAAAACAAAAATCTATAGTTAAAACTTTATGTAGTCCCTAACAAAGGTGTTTTATTTATGACATTGCTAATATTCTATAAATCCAAAAGTGGTTTCCACCACTGCCGTCTGCGTTCACCAAAAGAAAAACAAATCAAATCATGATAACAATATGATATGAACGAAGCCCGAGGTATTTGGACGTGAATACGTCGACACTATGTTATCGTTGCGCACATGTGTACGTATGATGTATTGACGAATGTTAATATTACAACGTGAGAGTGAGACGTGGTCGGCCATGTGCACTTCCGAATAGTCGTAGCAACGTGACTGAGGGGCGTCACATCGACATACTGGTTATATCTTACTACTTTAAATTTAAATGCGTAATTTTGTTTGTTGGTAGTGTTTAACACTTAATCACGCTTAAACGACTGAAAATACTCTAATGAAATTTGGCATAAAGGTGAATTATGTCATGAAATTATATATAGGATACTTTTTATTAGAACTGACATATATAAAATATATCATTAAAATTCAATTTACGACCTGCCAAGCGGTAGGGTAAAGGCTAATTAAAACAATTTATATCAAGCGATTTGTTAGTTTACAATATGTAACCTTTTTATATATTGGTCCTAACAGCAGCTGCGATGCGAAGATTTTTTATATATAAAGCTATTATGGGAGTAGACAAGTCCAATTTTGTTTATTTATTTTTATAATATTTTGTTTATTTACCAATGTTTTGTTCCAATCCAGTTCCAGCCTATGGTGGATGTTCCATAATGCCGTCAAGGATATAGAGATGCGTCTAAAATCCGGCATCGGTGCCGTCGCACATGACTTCGACGAAGGCACGAGTGTGCTGCAATCGCAGCCGGTTTTTTTTAAAAATAAAAACGTTGCCCCACTCTAGGATTTCTCTTGTGTCGTGGGTGCGTTTACAGACATGAATTCCTCACACAATACACCCAGACCCGGAACAACTACCTGCAGATCATACAAATATTTGATCCGTGCGGGAATCGAACCCGCGACCCAGAGCGCAGCAGCCGACTGCATCAACCACTGCACCAACCGTGCCGTCATTGAAAGTCTACAGTTGAATTTGAATCCAGACTCTGAATGACCTATACATAAGTGAGTGACATGACGCCTCAACTGTCAGATTGTTGTTATTGGTTGCTGCTTGTTGCTTGATTAGTATTCATACTATGAACGTAAAAAACGTAGTGCAGTTCAAATTTATGTCAACTTGAGAGACGCGGATGACGACATCCTGGCATTGGCATTCTTACTTAAAAATGCAACGACATCCATTCCAGTACGTCCACATTACACTGTTTCTACGTGTCGTACGTGACACGGTTTGGCCATATACGGAAAAAAATGGGTGATTCAGTTTGTTGGAATGTTTTGTGAAGGATCATGGTCAATGACGTTACGACCGTGGTACTAGTACAACTAGGTACTAGTTTACACCGGTGTAACAACGAAGAAGATGTAGGACATTTTGGGTCCGCGTCCTATTATTCTTCGCGCTTCTGCTTCGTACGCCTGTACGATACAAAAACAATGTGGTATCTTTTTTCTATTTTTTCTTTTTTTTAAAACGTAGCCCCACACTAGGATTTCTCCTGTGTCGTGGGTGCGTTTACAGACATAAACTCCACATATGAGTCTATTAGAATCAAATACCGCAATGTCCATTTTCGTGTTCTGGCCATAATTCATATTTTTTATATACATACACCAATGAATAATGCTATATTTGTAGCATACTTTAATTTTTAATGCCAGTTTTCTACATGACATTGCTTTGGTTGCATTTTGAATATTCAAATAGATTCCTTTTAATCTGTAGATTCATACGGCATAGAAAACGCATTTTTGCTTTTTTATGGACATTGCGGTATTTGATTCTAATAGACTCATATAATACACCCAGACCCGGAACAACTACCTGCAGGTCATACAAATATTTGTTCCTTGTGGGAATCGAACCCACGACCCGGAGCGCAGCAGCCGACTGTATCGGCCACTGCACCAACCAAACCAAAGCCAAACACAAAAAAATACCGTTATGCGTGCGTGTGTGCTTTAAGTCTACCACTTGCTAGCATGCCTACCATGACTGACCGTTGTAAAACTCATGACTTCAGACATGTCACATGTCACGTTAATCGACGCATGTATCTACCCAGTGTTCCATATCGTTATCACATAATATATATTTTTAGCTCTGTTATTGTACCAGTGTTGGAAAACTATAATACGTACAACCTATGTAGTTTATCTGACAACAATTTGTTCTATTCCTGTTACACATGATTCGCAATGATGGATTTGATTTTTATAATTTTCATGTTCACTCGTGATATCTATCACTATTCTGGATTTCCCGACATACTTATTTTGTTTCACATTAATTATTTTCTGTTAATTTATCTTAAGAGTTTTTCTGTTCTGTCTGATCTCTAATGAATGTAACTGCTACTTACTGCTCTTACAGAAAAATAGATTCATTTAATAACACATCATCTATATTCTATAGTGTATACTCTAAGCATAGGCTGTCTGAAGGTAGACCTTGTTTGTACATCTCAATGCAGCGTGCATTGCATATTATGGGTAGTGATGTGATGTGCCAAGTCAGGTAGACTCGAGTACTGACTCGAGTACCTTGTAAGTAGGTACTCATGTACTCGAGTACTCAAACTAAAGTATTCGGATACACAAAACTAAAGATTTCGGGTATCGTAGTACTCCAATACTGAACCGAGTACTTAAATTGCTACTTTAATCAGTTGATTATAAGATCAAGTTTGTAATGTATGTGCGCTGACGCCACTTGCCGGTCGGCGGCACTGAGCTAGTTTTCCGCTCCTGTATGTACGATCACCCGAGAAATACAGGTCACTACACACCTTTGTTTTTTTCGATTGCGAGAGTTGCATTTCTAAGAGTTGTAAATAATTATAATAATAAGTTAACATATTGGAAGTGATAATCTGGACAGTGTATACTTTAGTGTGTTGGAGAGAGGATATAAGTATCGTGCATTTGCTTTTTTTATCGGTTAATGAGTGAACATAGTTTCAAAGTGAACATTGGAAAACATAATACCTAATTGATTCCATTTATATATTTTTAGATGTCATTCAAATTTCCTAATAATTATAATGGTTAACTTAACCATGATAGGTAGGATGTTAATGTATTTATTTAGATATTGACTGATCAATAAAAATATTTGTCTTTTATGACTCATAATTTTATCATTGCTTGTGTTATTGGAATTTAGAAACGTTAAGATATTCAAACTCAATGAAGTACTCAAATACCGGATCTGGTACTCGCAATCAATGAAGTACTCTAATACTGCATCTGGTACTCAAATACTATACTCGAGTCAGTGACTGGAGTCCTGACTCGGATTATTTTTAAAACGAAACCAAAAACGAAAACCAAAGTGCTCGAGTACCAAAAATGGTGGTCTTGGCACATCACTAATTATGGGACTATAAATTTAGGGCTGTGACAATCTTCACCAATTCCTCAAAATATACCCAAAATATAAAGTTAAGCCAGACTGGATAACCGATTAACTGGGGTCCCTGAACTCCTTATAATACGGTGGAGGTACCTAGATGCTGTAGACCTAAAGCCGTGTAGTGTCGTCGGAATTTGTGTGGTGTCTGGATTAAGAATATAACACTACTCCATCTCCTTCGTAGATGTCGTAGAAGGCCACTAAGGGACACTGAATCAGAAGGATGGGTTGCACCATCCCTTCTGTGGAACAGTAGCCATACTGGTAGTATGCAAATTCAGGATATTGGAAATCTATGGGGAAGGCCTTTGCTCATTAGTGGACATCCTTTGGCAGATATTACGACCTAGACGGTTTCCGTCTGTTAGGACAGGTTAACTCGAAGTGCTATACTATATCCATCCATCAATAACATCAATAACATCTGAAATACTCCAAAAATTCGTGTAAAAAATTTGTTCGAAAAAAGTAGGGCAATCTCTGAAATGGCCTTTTCAAGAAATCTTTAAAAGGCCATTTCAGAAATTGGCCTACATTTTTTTAACCCATTTTTTACAATCATTCATCCCTTCTGTGGAACAGTATCCATACTGCGCTTACCAGTGTGCAAATTCAGGATATTAGAAATCTATGGGGAAGGCCTTTGCTCATTAGTGGACTTCCTTTGGCAGATATTACGAACTAGACGGTTTCAGGACAGGTCAACTCAAAGTGCTATGCTATATCCATCCATCAACAACATGTGAAATGCTACAAAAAATCTTGTAAAAACGGAGAGGGCAATTTCTGAAACGGGCTTTTCTAGAAATCTTTAAAAGCCCATTTCAGAAATTGCCCTACATTTTTCGAACCCATTATTTACAAGAATTTTTATAGCGAAACAACATTCGTTTAGCTTTTATTCATCATTTCGGAGGGTATTTGCCAATACTCACCACGCCTGGCAGGCGGGTTGGTGAGCGCAGTATGGCTACCGGTTCACAAAAGGCACGCCGCTGCCCATCCGTCTGGTTTAGATTTCCTTAGTCGCTTTTTACGACATCCACGGGAAGAGATGTAGTGGTGCCTTTATTCTTAATCAAGACATCACACGGATTTTGGCTTTTTTTAACTTTGCAGTTTTATGTGAAAATAAATAGTTTATTGTGTTTTTATTAAAAATAGCGTTAGGATAGACGAAAACAATTATTTTATACTGAAATCAGTTTAATAAATAAATAAATAAACCAGTATATTCACAAATAGATCGGCGCAAAATTCTGGGTTCTGAGGGTTCCAGAATCATGCAGTATCTACTGAATCCATAGTATTAGTTTTCGTTATGATGTCACTTACACACGATATAAAGATTATAAAACGAAATAAAAGGTGATATAAAAAGGTCTCATCAATTGTAGTGCCAAAGGGGCAATAGCTCGGTATAATGTTGGTAGAAAATAATATTGACCACACAACGTTGATTTTCAGCTATAACCTGAGCTCGTGCAGTTTCATTATACGAGTAATTACATAAACTTTGTCCATATTTCCGATATACTTATTATATGACGGCACGGTTGGTGCAGTGGCTGATACAGTCGGCTGCTGCGCTCCGGGTCGTGGGTTCGATTCCCACACGGAACAAATATTTGTATGACCTGCGGGTAGTTGTTCCGGGTCTGGGTGTATTGTATGTGGAATTTATGTCTGTAAACGCACCCACGACACAGGAGATATCCTAGTGTGAGGCAAAGTTTAAAAAAAAAACTTGAATGGAATGTATTGGACGTAATACATAAATACCACTCAAAATATGTTATTTTTTAAGACCGGTGTTCAATAGTAGGTCAAATTCTAATAATTAGAATAGGCACATTTTACAAATGCATATTTGATAAATTTCTAGAATTTTCTTTGACAATCCGGATCATCATGGTCGCAATCCTGAACACATGTCAGAAGGAGATCTATTTATGAAAAAAGGCTACCTGCATAGATTTTACAACAACCGGTTACATGTCGCCCTGCCAATCTCGTTCGAGGTAATCCTACGCTACATTTTCGAAATGTTGCGTGGCAGTGAGGAAGACGTGGAGACACTCGAGAACCTTTCTATCCCAACGATCCATCAATTCTACGAGCTTTGTGCCCCATCTAATATCACTTCAGTCACATAATTAAATTACAAGCTGTCCGGAATGCAGAGTTGGGAATGTGATTACAATAAAATACTGATTGGATATTTGAGGTGGGCTCTGATCAGTTTTAACTGCAACCCCCAACGTATTGTAAAACTTGGCTGATGAAAACCTCAAAGCTCACGATACTTATGTTGATTTCTTTGTAGGAAATCAACATAATTAAGTAGTCCTTAGAAAAATATATCGAAGACACGGCCGAATACTCAAACGCCATTTAACGTTAAGTCCGCTTAAACAATTTGAGCTGCCTGGTTTTGTACCAAAAACAGGTTTCTCGAATAGTTAAAGCACAAACTTAACGTTAAATGGCGTTTGAGTATTCGGCCGTAAGATTTGTATTTTCTTCAATCTTCCTTAAGTATGCTCGGGACAAAGTTGTTATCCCGTCACGTTTTCATGGGTAGTTAATTAATAACCTTATTTTGTATCCGTTTCGAAGATATATTAAACTGAAACATCCCTATATATAATCATTAAGAAGTCAGAGATAGAATAATATATTTTTGCCAGTTTTATCCCACTGCTGCTAGGTTTTTTTTGTAAGTTTGCCTCACATTATAATTTCTCACTTATAGTGGGTACAGTTTACAGATCAACACATGCACAAACATCCAGAATCGATACTACTATCTGTAGATCATACAAATATTTTTTCCGTGCGGGGATCAAACGAGATAGACAGAAGACCCTGCTGATGGTCGCTGTCTTTGGATGCGATTACATGCGTCCCATGTAGCCGGTCGCTGTGAAAATCTTTGAGGGCTGCTTTTATTTAGCAGTGGATATACTTTGATATGATGATGATGGCGATCGAACCCGCGATACGTAGCGCCAGCGAAAGCCGAAATCGCTGAGCCACTGCGCCAACCGTAGCAAAATGCCAGTGAAAATGCCTCCCTTTCTTTCGAAACTTCTCTATTTGGGGAAATTTCTGGGCACGTGTTGCCCGCAGAACTTTCAAGATTGTCACGTCGAGTCGTGGTCGACATCGAAGTCTTGTAATGTTATTGTAATTATAATGAATGGGACTGCTTAGTTTCCAGACATCGAGGAAAGAGATCGCTGTTTGCAAAATAAATAACTTTAAATTTCAAAATATGTACCAATGTGTATCCAAATCCAAGCAAGCTTTAACCATTGTGTACAATTTTTAACTGGCGTATGTTTTCACACACGCTGAAAGCAAAAGAATATAAAACGAAAATGTTAAAGTAGGTCGTAGTAGGGTTGCCATTGTAACTTTGCGACTGATTATTTTATAGCGAGATAGCAATTCAATTACTCTACCTTATCATAGAGCCATCAGTGGTACGGGTAAAAGTTTTGGGACCCAAAATATGTAAATTTTATACTATTGGTTACGCGACACAGCTAATTGGCACAAAATTCCAAGTATTAGGTTAGGTTGTATATCAAAGCGTGGATACGGCCGGAGGATGGGCAAAAGCATCCCTTGAGTACATTTATAACTTAACTGCGATCGCCAACCCTGACAAGTGTGGCTATTATGGCAAAATCGTTATCGCAAGTCGTTGTGGTTATCTTTGGAGGAGGCCTGTGTTCAGCAGTAGACGATTTTCGGCAGAAATTATGATAATTATGGCCACCTTCATCCTCCTTACCATATTTTAAAAGAAAACGCCTGTCAGTGTTCATAGTGTTCATAAAGGAATCTGACAGAGCAAAAAGAAAATAAGACGCATTACTTGCATCCGCACCTGACTTTCGCCCGAAACATAGATATTTTTTAATAATAACCGCAAGGACTCCACAGCCAGAAGAGGCTATATTCGCGCACAACCATATCAAATCAGAGGTAGGTATTCGATTACCGCTCCAATCTGCTGCTCTAGCCGCTGCTAAGGTATATCTTACCTGGAGTGTTTGCCTGTTGTAGTAGTAGACAGAAAGTGGACAGACATTTATGACAGGAATTAATAATCAAACTTATCCAAAATCTTGTTTTTGAGTTGACACCACATTTATTACAAAATCAGATAAATCCTTTGTGCCAGATCAATAGATTTCAGGTTACATTGATTATTAATTTCGACCGTTAATAAGCTTATGGAAACTTCTTAATTCGAGCTGCAACAGCCATTTATATAGTATTATGAACAAAAAAACATAGGTAAATGCGTTCGTATAAAAGACACGATAAATATTTATGACTTGGAAATAATTCTCCTTGATATGACAGCAGTAGAGCAACTACTTTCAGCAATGTCATAACAGGTTAAGCGCAGTATATATTGTTCCCACGCCCGACACTAGGTCTTTGTTACAGTAAGGGTTTACCAGCTCGAAAAACCGACAAATATCGGGATTTTGGCGTTTTAGTGTGTTGCTTTTTATTTTTAAAAGATTTTAGTATCAACTTATTTTAAAAAAATATACATTATTCAATACATGTTGAGATCAATTAAACTCGTACCAAAAAAATTCCCTCAATTAACTGAATGCATTACATTTTTATAGCATGTGTATTCAGTCTGGTGTCCAGATTTAGACTATAGAACTACTACATTTCCTCCCATGGAGGTCGTAAAAGACTACTAAGGAACTCTCAAGGAGGGATGGGTAGGTGCACCTCTTCCGTTGAACAGTAACCATACTGCGCTCACCAACGCGCCTGCCAAGCGTGCTGACTACTGGCAAATCAATTCTCCCCCCAAATGTGACACAGACAAATAAACGGTCCTTGGCTTAACCGGTTGTGTAGAAATCTATGGGGGATGCCTTTGTTCAGTAGTCAACGGCAACCCTAGTTACAGACTAACGCACAGATGGTTAGTAATTTATATATGATTGCAGCAAGTAAGCAAGCAATTTTTGCACACTAACATCTACGTAGACACATCTGATTCTAAGCTTATCCCGACTGAATACCAAATATACGTTGACAATGACTTTGAGAACATTTAAAAATACAAATGTTTCTCATGTTTTAAAACGTGAATGCAGTGTCGGTATGCGTCCGTTTTCTTAGAGCTGCACAGTGCAACGTGTGCCTACACTATTGTTTACCATAACTAGCTCACATGAGCTCTGATCCCAGCCGTTCAGTATGCGATTATTGATCGTATGACTTAGAATAAATTGCAAGTCCATTATTTCTCATTTTGTGCGTCGTGAGTTATCTTTTTGGTTAATAACCTTGAAGTTATATGATGACACTCTACTGCGATTGTTAATAAATTGTACACGATACTATCATGTAAACGGTCATTGTGGAAATCCAGGGGAGGCATTTGATCAGCAGTGGACATTATTTGGCTTATACGATAATACTGGGATTAACATATTACTTACTTTGATAAAGAAAAATCCTGTGAATGATCGAAATCATTAATACTGCTGCTGATCGAAGCTTAGAATCATTAATTTTCGTAAAACCCTATGTTATGTCCAGCACAGCTAATCACAATATTCACTGTTGAGAAACAGTATTAAATCGATTTAAATAATATAGACGATTACGTACAAAAGATTAGGTAGCGAAGTGGGAAGGAGGTCTCATTAAGCTGGTGGCTTTCAGTACTTAGTTGCAGAATATTCGCCTCAGACGGAGCACGTTGCAGATGTAACATAACAGGTGGTCAACGTGACCCGTTTGTTTATGTATAGATTTGGCGAGAATTAAATTTAGTTACAGGATTATGCTATTATTGGCTACGGGTGCTACGATTTGTAATGGTAGACGGACTCCTTTTTTTCCTTCACTTATTTTAGGGCCGTATTCAGAACGAGAACCAAAACTTAAGTAAATCCAAAGTCTAGACTGAATTAATCAAACATGAACTAGGGATGTAACGATACCGATTTCGATGCCAATGTATGGGTCGATATATCAAAACCGCCGATACGCCTTCATAGATTTGTTAAAACTAAAAACTTTTATTAACTTTTTCTATTGCTACGGGTTGCGACGCTGCCAGTCTTTTTTCTTCCTACCCGTGGGAGGTATACCGCTGCCCGCATCTCGAACGAGACTGACAGCTATGGTAACAGGAGTGCAATTCGCTACGCTCAAACATCCATACCTCCTAGAATACAGAATTTAAATAAGGATGACAACTCAATTTGGTATTTGCTAAAACGTGTCCTCGTGGCTCACCATCTGCAACGTGTACTTGAATAGCTTCAATCATATCTTAGCGTATACCAACTTGGTATTTTACCTTTATTACAATTCTATATTCAAGGATGCATGAACGTTTGAGCTTAGAGAATTGCACTGCAGATAACGGGCAAGCCATTCGCTATTATACAATCGGAAATTAGCTACTTTGTTTTGTACCCGCATTGTTCAATTGTGTCATTGTGTTTTGTTTTCCAACATAAAACTTGGATTTGAATTATTCATTGTAGTGATAAACGGCTACGCCTTTAAAATATATAAATTCCATCTGGAATCACTTTCAAATAAAGCAAAAGTCTAAATAGCATACGTATATAACTATGTTCCTCTTAATATTAACCTGCCATTAAAAATGATTAAATAAATTGTTTTTGAAACAAAAAGCACCCATCAAGTACCAAAGAATCAACTATTTTTAAAACATGGTTTGATATAAAACGACGCAATATAATACGCCATATTTCCTTTTTTTTATTGGTGTCCAGTGGAAATTCTACATAAACTTCCTTTGCTCCGGGGATGGGCTAAGGGGCATCCCAGGCTCATATGTACTAAAACCACTGGAGTGGTCATCTTCGATACCGAAGGAGGGCTCCAGGTCCACGTAAGATCACACTAGAGACGCGATATATCCTATTGTTTGACTTGATATAAGTTGCATCTGACACTAATGACACTAAGGCGGCTCAGTAATAATAAACCATGTGCTTTTTCTATAGTCCAGCTATGGAGAGTCGGTTAGTGTCCCATTACATTTTAGATTAAAATTCTTTAGAGATCCTTTGCGTGTTAGACCCATATTCCCTTCCATTAAAACATCGGGTTTATGGCAAGAGTCCCTCCCGTAAAGAGATCCTCATAGAGTTACATAGTAAACTATGATCTAATCAGTGAACATAATAAAAAATTGTAGTAATCTTTTATAATTTTATGGCACCCAAACTAATTAGGACCTGTATTTCAGGCGCCAGACTCTAAATAATGCCTCTAGTATCAGTAGTTCATCATCATCATTTCGGCCGAATAAACTCCAGTAGCCACCTAGTTTCCCACCGAAAACGGGTTTCTAGTAACAATATTAGTTAAAGCGGGACTTAATATTAAGTGGCGTTTCAGTATTCGGCCGTTAGTATCATTAATTACTTTATAGCCCATACCTGTACATACTTAATTTTTACAATGGCACAGTTTACACACAAATCTCACATGTACAAACACTCTAAAACAATTACCGGTAGGGATGATGGGATGGAGGTTCTCGATTCTTAACCGGTTTTTAAACTCTAACACTAGGTGGCGGGTTTCAAATCTGACATGTACCGATATGACCTCTTCAATGTCATAATGTTCTTTCTTAGTTAATCTAAAATACGAAAAACATCTATATTATAATAATACTATTATATATCCGTGTGGTGTCCGGATTAAGAATATAGCACCACTCCACCTCCTCCCAGGGATATCGTCAAAGACGACTAAAGGACTCTTAATTAGAGGGATGGGCAGCAGCGTCCTGTTTGTGGAACAGTAGCCATTTTGCGTTCACCAACCCACCTGCCAAGTCTGGTAAGTACTGGCAAATTCCCATAATGACGACACACGCCATATAACCGGTCGAATCTTGTTCAGAAGTGGCCGTTTTTGGCGGATATTATGATGATGGTTATTATATATTATTATTTATACAAATATTTATTGCGTGCTGAACACGGGTCCGCGATCCGTAGCGCAAAAAGTCCTTGCAACAAATGTGTCGTCCAAAAAAAAAATGACGGTGTAGACAAATAAAAGTGGCTAGTTCCTAACAATAGAAAAATAAAAATAATTACAAAAGCAAAACATTGTGATTAGAGTCACATGCTCAATACGCATATACGTGTACAGACACGTGCAAATTAAATGTGTATATTAAGAAACCTATAGGATGTCATGTTATGGGTAAATGGGTAGATTTGCGACCGGCTTGAGAGGTACGCAGGGAAAACTGAGTGGTGACGGTTATCGATTTAACTATTTCTTGTTAGTATAACTCTATGGTTATTTCTTTTAAAACGTTGCCCCACACTAGCATGTCTCCTGTGTCGTGGGTGCATTAGAAACACTGTATCAGCCACTGCACCAACCGTCGCCGTGCCGTCGAAGTTTAGAGCTGTCTTGGTACAAATTCAGCATCATGCCCACGGCTGGGCATATCTGTTGCGGCGTTCGCTGTGTGCAACATTTATTTAATGAACGCACTACGCCTCCAGAAAAAAGATCATAAAATGCTACGTTTAATTAAATTATTATTATGTCGAGCAATCGATATATTATTTCTTGATGTGACGATCTGAAAATAAGTAAAATTGTTAGCAAGTGATATCCGCCATGTTATGAAAAAGATCTTACTTGCTTTCGATATTATCTCCAGCCTTATCTCTAACACACTAATGTCAGTTGGCGGAAAGTTCTAGGAAACTCTGCTACTCAAAATTGTATGTCGGAGAGAGGCATAAGAATGATTTACGGGCAAAATTAATAATCGATCTAATCCAAAATCTTTAGATTTAAGAATTTTGAACTTGATCTATTTTTGTGTTAAGCAAAAACAAGGCACATCCTTAATTCCAAACCGATTTTGGATTAGATCGATTACTAATTTCGGCCGTTAGGAGTTGCTGTTTAGTGCAAACGAGCCCAAGGCCCATATTACAGAACAAGAATCAACACTCAAGTTGAACTCAAGTCCAGACTGCGTTAATCAAATATGAACCCTACGTATAGATCTAGCATTTATTCAACTGTTGTAATCTTGACTCAAGTTCTACTTCAATTTTAATTCTCGTTCTGGTATACGGGCACAAGATTGCTCTATCTAATGTGTTGGCATTCGCAATAGAGACTGGTTTACATCATCAGAAAAAACCATACTATTACTGTAAGCTTCTCTATTTATTATTTTTAGGGTTCCGAACATCCGAAGGAAAAAACGGCAGAACCCTTATAGGATCACTCGTGTGTCTGTCTGTCTGTCCGACTGTCACAGCAAATTTGTCCCGAAGCTACTGGACCGATTAACTTAAAATTTGGTACACATAAGGATTTCTGCGATCCAAACACTTACGTGTAACGTAAATAAATTAATTTTGAGTATGTGGGTCACTTTTGGGGGGAAATATAGAATATAAAAAAATAAAGTTTTGAAGACTGTACCGTGTAACATATGGAATGGACGGGCTTGTTGTGAGGGTCTCAAATATAATTATTTAATCATTTTAATATATATAGTTTTAAAGTTATTTAAGAAAATAGACGAAAACTAACCATTCCCGCCCCTTATCTCCGAAACTATTTAGCAAAATTTAAAAAAAAATCTGGATCATAACTCTTTACCTATAGATTACAGGAAAACTATAAGAAGTCTATAATATTAAAATTACACGGTAATTCTTTCAATTTTGTGTAGACAAACTTACGTTTGCGGTTGGAATGTATGAGAAAACGTGTTTCTCAACTACGATGTTAAGTTTGTTCTTCGGATAAGCTATTGGTACAAGACTAAATTCAACAATAGACAATATATTCAGTAATTTCGGAACCCTCTCGACGCGAGTTCAACTCGCACTTGTCCGGTTTTTTTTTAAACGTGGTCTTAACACTAGGATTTCTCCTGTGTCGTGGGTGCGCTTACAGGCATGAATTTCACACACAATACACCCAGACTCCGGGTCTGCAACTACAACTTGCAGATCATACAAATATTTGTACCGTGCGGGAATCGAACCCGCGACCCGGAGCGCAGCAGCCGACTGTATCAGCCATTGCACCAACCAAGCTACTACATCATATCAGCCACAGGACGTCCACTGCTGAACAAAGGCCTCCCCCTTCGATTTCCACAACGAGCGGTTACATGCCGCCCTCATCCAACGACTCCCAGCGACCTTCACCAGGTCGTCTGTCCACCTCGTTGGAGGTCGTCCCACGCTGCGTTTTCCGGTGCGCGGTCTCCATTCTAGAACCTTTGTGCCCCAGCGGCCATCAGTTCTACGAGCAATGTGCCCTGCCCATTGCCACTTCAGTTTACTAATCCTTTCAGCTATGTCGACAACTTTAGTTCTTCTACGGATCTCCTCATTTCTGATTCGATCTCGTAGAGAAATACCAAGCATAGCTCTCTCCATAGCTCGCTGAGTGACCTTGAGCTTTCTTATGAGGCCCATTGTGAGTGACCACGTCTCTGTTCCATATGTCATCACTGGTAACACACACTGGTTAAAGACTTGCGTCTTGAGGCATTGCGGTATTGTATTCAGCTACTACAACCCATTGCATACCTTATTTTTCTACCTGGTATCTCACAGTGCGCTCAGGAAGCCTTCATTCGGACACACTATCGCCAGTAATATGAAATCTTTCTGAAACATATCACAATACCAAGAGTTGTAAGATGAAACGTTGAAGGCACGTGCGTGTTGACCGCGGTACAATTGCGACTGGTACGGGCTGGCGCGTGGCTGCAGCATAGGCGCGCGGCAGCAGCAAGCCGACTATGTGCTGGGGTGCAATTCCTTAAGCTGAAACATCCATACATCCTTAAATACAGAATCGAAATAACGGTGTAAAACCAATTTCGGTATTCGCTAAGACATGATTGAAGCATCTAAGGACACGTTGCAGAAGGTAAGTCATGACGACCAGTCTTCATAACGGCCATTTATACGTCCACTGCTGAACAAAGGCCTCCCCCATAGATTTTCACAACTGTGTCATCATTTTGGGGGGTATTTGCCAATACTCACCACGCTTGGCAGGCGGGTTGGTGAGCGCAGTATTGCTACCGTTTCACAGAAGGGATGCTGCTGTGAATACTAGTGAATACTAAATTGGTTTTACACCGTTATTTCGATTCTGTATTTAAGGATGTATGGATGTTTGAGCTTAAGGAATTGCACCCCTGCTTATCGAGCGATATCTATGACTTTGTTTGGAACAGCTGGTATTTTTCGCGATTTCACGGTTGCTCCAATAGTTAAAGTTGTTCTTTATGATGAGTACATTCACTCCTTCAAAGGACCTCAACTAATAAATAATGTTACACCTTATATATAACGGAAGACACATTCGCCCACGCCACGCCCATAATTTATTTCGGTTAGACCGTAAGGAAAATCCGTGTGGTGTACGGATTTAGAATATAACACCACTCCATCTCCTCCTGTGGATGTCGTAAAAGGCGACTAAGAGACTTTAAACCAGAGGGATGGACAGCAACGTCCCTTCTGTGGACAGTAGCCATTCTGCGCTCATCAACCCGCCTGCAACTGAGTAATGAAAAATTCCCCCCAAAATGACGACACACGATATGAAACCGGTCGTCTTATGGGGGACGCTTTTGTTCAGCAGTGGACATCTTATGGCTGATATGATGATGATGATGATGAGACCGTAGGGAAAAAGCCTGTCCTTCCAAAATGTATGACTGCGTAAATAATGCAACGGAAAATAGTACAATAATTTTTCATATATTTCGTCTCTACCTTATATTTACGTTAAATAACAAAGTATTAATACATTCAACAATATAATTTCTGCATACCTATAGCAGTCAGTATAAGTAAGTAATATTTCTTATCTTCTACTACTACTTACGATTACTACAGCGTTTACTATTTACGACGCGTTTGACATGGCGAGGGCGTTTGCGACACGTATCAGCAAATTGTTTTGAAACATGTTGGTGCTAACAAAATAGTATAGACCAGGCTATCAAACAAAATAATTATTATTAAAATAAATAATAATTATTTTGTTTGATAATATAATAATGTATTATATTAATAAAACAAGGTAAATGCCCGGAGTTCACTTAGTTCCGCACCGACCAGTGTCGCGGCTCGTGAATCATAAGCGTAATTCAGTAACATATTGCAAAAAAATAATGCCATCCTATGTTTATAGACGATGCCCGAAGTATACTGCTATTGTGAGAGAAAAAGACGTTTAATTTCATAAATAAATAAATACGTAACGTAAATCGATTTAAAAAAATAAAAAATTGTAGTTGTTTTGTTTTATTTTTTATTACGCGGTCTAATTACGGCTAGCACCCCGTTTTGTAGTGCAATAATGTTTGTGTATGGCGCGTCTATATGTAAAATGTCATTGTTTAGTATGCACAAAGTGTTATGAGTTACATAGATGATTTTCAGTTCCAATACAACATGGCGACGAGGCGAGCAAGTCATTCGCCTGGTGGTAAACTAGTCCTGCGTGGCAACAGCACTCGTGACCTTAAGACGTGAAGTTATTTAGTCTCTTATGCTCAGTTTTTTTTTTTATTGGCGCCCAATAGTTATTCTTCATGAACTTCCTTCGCCCCGGGGAAGGGTGAAGGGGTATGCAGGACTCCTACCGGCTGAAACCACTGGAGCGGTCATCTTCGGCACCTAAGGGAGGCTCCAGGTCCTTCTGGAGCATGACGGTCTGACAGAAGGAGACCAATGCATTCCAGTTTTCGAGCTCTACCAACATAGCCGACAGTTCTGATGGCAGAGAGAGATCCTGCCCGATTCAATCCACCAGGATCCGCCGCTCAGCGGCCCACGCAGAGCGCGCCTTGAGCGTGTGCTGTGCGGTGTCCTGGTCGCTATCACAATGGTGGCATTGTGCCGTGGCCTCACGTCCTATCCTGTGCAGGTACGCACCGAAACAACCATGCCCGGTGAGCACCTGCGTCAGGTGGTAGGTGACGCGCTTGCTCCTTCTGAGCCAGGCCCCAAAGAGCGGCAGGACGACCTCCACGGCTCGCTTGGTCGCAAATTGCATCCGCAGGCGGTGACGTCACTTTCCTAGTGCGCGCCGCCGAGCTAGTCTCTGACTCAGACTCCTGACTCCAGACTCCTCAGTCTGTCCAACGCTCCTGGAGGCACATCTTCGCCGCTCTGGCGGAGGGAGCGTGGCTGATCATAGACCCACGCATCCATCTCCGCCAGAAATGCGCCCGCGCGAAAACGCGCCTGGAGTGTTGCCGCCTCGTAGGATACTATTCGGTATCCTCGTGTGATCCGAATAGCCACTCTGCGCTGCAGACCGTGAATTTTGGTTCTGCAGCGCTGGGTTCCTGATAGTCGAGCTGACCATACAAGCGCCCCGTATAGGGCCACGGAGTTTGAGGCGGCAGGCTCGGCGGCGTGCACTCGAGCTATGGCGCGACCGAGTCATGCTGCCACAATACGCGCAAAAGCGCGTCGTCGAGGCTGTCTTGCCGCTCTTCGGAGCCTGGCTCCAAAGGAGCGAGCGCGTCACATTCCACCTGACGCAGGTATCCACCGGGCACGGTTGTTTCGGTACGTACTTGCACAGGATAGGACGCGAGGTCACGGCACAGTGCCACCACTGTGGAGACGAGCAGGATACCGCACAGCCCACGCTCGGAGAGTGCCCTGCGTGGACTGCCGAGCGGCGGATCCTGGTCAATCGGATCGGGCAGGATCTCTCTTTGCCAGCAGTAGTGTCGGCTATGCTGGCAGAGCATGAAAATTGGAGTGCTGTGGTCTCCTTCTGTGAGAGCGTAATGCTCCAGAAGGAGGTCGCAGAGCGGGATCGGGAGAGGACCGATCCCGCTCGGTGGAGGAGGACACGAGGCCGGGGTAACAACCGCCGCGGTGCCCGTGTCCAACACGCCTGAGCGCCCTGTCTTCTTAATATGGCAGGGGGCCTTGGGGGTCGCGAGCATGCTTATTGGGAAATCTGCGTGCTCATACCGAGCGACCCCAGGGAAGACAGCGGTACCGCTGTGTGCGCGGCACAGCGCATAGTGAGGCTTCGGGAGAATCCTTGACAATCCCCTCGAGAGATGCCTGGGGGGTGGCCTCTTTACAGTCGCCTTCCTTCCGCTAGAGGCGATGACCGCCTTACAGTCATCCCCTGTAGCGCTGTGTGCGCAGCACAGCGCATAGTGAGGCTTCGGGAGAATCCTTGACAATCCCCTCGAGAGATGCCTGGGGGGGTGGCCTCTTTAGAGTCGCCTTCCTTCCGCTAGAGGCGATGACCGCCTTACTGTCATCCCCTCCGAGATGTGCCTAAAGGCGTGGCACCAATGGGTGGCTCTAGATGGAGATCTTTCGAGTTCCTGGAGCCGGTGGTTTTAGCCGGTAGGAGTCCGGCATGCCCTTCGCCCTTTCCCGGGGTGAAGGAAGTACAAAAGGTATTGTCAGCGGAACAATAAAAAAATAAATTTAAAAAAAGTGCCACGGACCGCACGACCCACCTGTAGAGACGGCGAACTTCCTCACATGGTCCCCGTAGATTGAGCAGCAGCCGGTGTAGTGCTCCCACTACCCTCTCAACTCGGGGAACGAGGCGCTGGAACTGCTCTTCGAAGCCCCAACGACTTCCAGGGTGAGCCCTAGTTATTTCATCTACTGGCCCACCCCGATTCGAGCGTCACCAACGCGTATACACGAACTGGGTGGTTCTCTGCTACTCTGCAGACTAAGCTGACGCCAGCAATAATAGATACACGTATGCAGGCATTTTGTTTCATTATAGAGGCAAATATGCACAAGTATCGCGATAGTAAATAAAGGTAATGCTACCTCCTAGATTAGAGTATACATTATTGCAGACCCAAAGAAAAAAAAGAAATATACCAGGACAGAATTGAAGAAAAATTGGAACAGTATAATTGGTGGTCTTATGAGCATCAATTGTACCATACCTGATGGTACAATAGATGGGTCTGTGACTTAGTTAAGATTGAGACAAAACAAGGAAGAACTTAAAAGAGAACAGGCTGATAGCAGCTAAAAGCCTGTTCTCTCTGTGGGTTGACAAGGCTCGAATGATGTGATGATATCATTCAGAAACCTTAAGCCAAAAAGGCTTCTTTATTTAACAAGACTACAAAGTCTTTTACTTCTTAAACACAACTTTAATAAACAGATTGCTGACAACGCAATCTATCAGTGAGCATGGGTCAAAAAGTCATAATTCTGATTGTGTAATGTTTTAATTTACACTCCCTGCTGTCACTGACATTGTGGCATTCAGCCAAAACTGCTGTTCGTTATTATAATCCCATTTCATTCACACAATAATTCACTTTCTCTCTGTGTCTCTTAAATGGCGAGAGTCCATCAAAATGAAAGATGCGAGGAAAGGAATGGGGCCAAGCTGTGACTTTGTATCTTCTAAAAATCGAATTTCCATTAATATTATACTTATATACGAATATTTGTATGTAGATATGATATGTTTTATCGGTTAAACGAATCTGCTAGAACTTTAATTAAAAGGTCAGTGTTTTTTTTAAGTTTAGAATTGAAAGAAAGGTACTTTTTACCCCAGAATAGTAAGAACTGTCGACGCAGTCGTGACCATCAATAATGTGAAATTAGAGTAGAGAGCACCGTGTTGCCGGCTAAAAATGCATTACCCCTTTCATCCCGTGGGTGTCGTGAAAGGCGACAATGGGATTAGTCAGAAGATGGGCAAGCATCCTTCAAGTACATTAATAACAACTCAACTGCGATCGCCAACCCGCCTGCTAACCGTGGCGATTATGGAGACATTGGCCGCGACAAGTTTTTATAAGAAAACTGTTTTGGAACCTGGCTATTATCTGTTGGTCTCCAACAATCAAGCACGTGCCAGGACATGTGCTATCTGTTAGTAGTAGTACTTATCTGTTAATCCGCAAATAGTAGACAGTATGTAATACTGACACGTGCGCGAACATGTGGTTTTATTTGCAAAAAATTATAATGTGAATGCTAATGAGTTTAGTTTTACATTGGTCTTTTGATTCGGTAATATAGAAATAATTCTTGAGTAAAAGAACCAGGAAAGATGAAGTTAAAATTAGCCACTCCCTTAGATCAAGAATGCCCGGTAACGTGAGGTGAGCAACGTGCAAGTTAACAATTGCACGTTTTTTCAGAAATAGAATGACCAGTCTGGAAGTTGGTTCATGAGTACAAAGCATAAAGAAAACAAGATTGTTTCGTTAGCTTGCCAGAAATACGATTTGGAAACATTTATTTTGGGGTATTTTATGATGTAATATAGACACGTAGATTTCCTTGCGAGTCAGCGGTTTTCCCGAACACAGACGACATGAGGACCTTCAAGAAAAAGTGTACGTCTCCCCAAAGTTAAAGTATGTTCGTTTGCCAGCTCATATCAGTCAAACGACGTCCACTTCTGAATATGGGATCCATAAATTTCTAGTGACCGGTAAACAAGCAGCCCACATGGAACGACTCCCAGCTATGTTCACCGGGTCGTCTATCCATCTCATTGCCGTCCCACACTGCGTTCTCCGGTGCTTGGTTAGAGACCTCGCGAACCTTTCTCCCCATCAGCCATTTAAAGTTCTACAAGAAATATATCAGTTTGCAAACTATTATGTAGAGTCTATAGACTCAAGATTATACAGCGAAACATATTTAGATCGGTATTTCAAAAGTAAAAAGAGAGAGTAGTTGAAGGAAATGCAATATACCATGTTATTCGTTTAGGGGCTATAATATCAATTCTTTAAAAAAAAAGGCAATGCTACCGTTAAAATTTCCTTAGTATTCTAATGTTTGTTTCGATCAGCTTCAGTGGTATGGTGCCTCGTTGTGCATATAGCATGAACGCTGCAGTATCTACGTATTTTGTCAACAGTACGTTCATTCTTAACATTACATCCTACCATACATAGATTATGTTTAATTTCTTCGCTGTGTCAATAACGAAACTCTGGAATGAGCTTCCCCTTGATATAAAGAAAGCTCCGAGTAAATTCACGTCCAAACGTAGTGCATCAATACTTCTTGAAATTGTTGCAACCCTGATCATTCAAAACGGTTTTCGTCATTAGATAATACTTTTATCAGAGATTTTTATTAATTTTTGTATGCTATTTAATTATTTATAATTATGTAATATAATGTAGTACCTATTTTTATATAAGTGTATGAATGTATTCCTATTTTTTATTCATTCCAGTTCAACATTATCTATGACTTTGTTTTTGTACCTCTTTCGAAATGCATTTTAACCCAAAGATTGACTGGTAGAGAATGCCTCATGGTATTAACCCGGCCTTGTGTACATAATGTACATAAAAGTTTAAACAAATGTGATTTATTTACTAGTTCATGATCTTTGCAATAAACCTGTTTACTATTCAATACACGTAGCTAAAACAACGTGGCACTAAGCCAAGGAGCTGTCTTGTGTATTCAAGCACATAATATAGAATGAAATGGATTGTTTGATACTCGTAAATATTGCTCAGTGTGGTTCCCGGAAAAGAATAGACCACACCTCTCAAGCCATGAGTGTCGTAAAAGGGTTGATATCAAGAGGATGGGCAGCAGCATCCTCCCTTGTGCTAATAACTAAAAAATAAACATACTGCGATCACCAATCCGCCTGCCAAGCGTGGTGATTATGCCAATAAGTATTCCTATGGCTGCTCATTGTAGAAATCATTGAAATACCCATGTTTTTTAATATACAGCTTGGTGGCAAGACGAGCAAGTCATTCGCCTAGTGGTAAGCGACATGCCTGCCCATAAAAAATAGAATGCTAACCAGGAATAGTCCTTCAAGGCAACACACTGCGCTCGTCACCTCGAGACATAAAGTTATTTAGTATCTTAATTTCACTAGCTATAGTGCCCTTTAAACCGGGCACAGTAATGGCTAAAGTTTAAACAATACTGCTTACCGACTAAAGAGACCTACCACCATTAAAAACCCGCATGTTCAGCATGTATTTGTAATAATACCAGGAACAATCAGAAACTGGTTTTTCCTGCCACAATTTTGAACAAGTAAAACCAGCGTACTAATTAATGGTACGGAGTTGGACGTTATGGACACCGCAAGTGTTTTTAGGTATTAAACTTTTAAGATTAAGATTATAAGCTACAATGGGGCCCACACATACTTTAAAGTGAGAATAAGGCCTAAGCTCTGTAGTCTCATTAAGCGGTAGTGAAAATTCTTTATTCCACAGTTGTACAACGGATATAGAAACACAACAGAAGTTGGAGAATACTGCCGATATTCAAACTGTTTTTGTGCTGAAAAAATAAGTTATTCGGTCAATTTAAACTTAAGCCCTAAATAACCCTAAACTTTAATAATACTATCAGAAGAAGTTTAGACTTTTTCTTATATTGTTTATACATAACCTTCATTTTGAGTTCAATGTTGTCTAAATATTGTAACACTTCTTAGTTGTAAGGCGCCAAGGCGCCTTTTGACATTTTTTTTTTTTTTTTTTATAAAACGTTGCCCCACACTAGGATAGAAATCTGCACTGTGTCGTGGGTGCGTTTACAGACATGAATTACACACACTAACTAACACTATTAATATACTTACACGCAATATTTTTATTTTTTCTTACAGCGTTACAGAGTCCTTCAGTGAGTCAGTGATGAGCGTAAAAGATTTATAATTATGATTAAAAAATATTAACCATGGAGTTTCTTGCCCGTTCTTCTCCACAGGAAATCTACATCTTGGAACTCGGTAATTCAAACAGACGGAACGGAGTTCCAAGATGTAATGTAGTGTGTAATCTGAATAATCATAAGTGAAAGTATGTGGTTGTACATTCTTTTTCTCTATCAGCAGTAGACGTTTCCTGGTTCGTGTGTGTGTGTGTGCGTGTTTGTAAATATTGAATTAAAATACAACGTGTTAGGTTAGGTTAAACATTGATCTAATTTCGATTATTAGACAACATTGTTTTAAAGAAAATTAAAGGCAAATTAAATAGGCAGAATATGAGGATCCATCTGCATAGACCGGAACGCTACTCGAAAAATCTTCTCGGATAATGAAGTCAGATAAAAAAACGCAACATTTTATATTTGATCATAATAATGTTGCTCATCAAGACTTGATTTCTAATCGCTTCACGGTTTTCACTGTGAACGATCTATTTTTTTAAATACTGTTGTAACGTGGTACTGTACTAGCATCGGGCTGCGTTGAATCAACCGCCGGTGTCACTCGTCACAACTGCGTCGGGCTGATGAATGACCCATGCATTTACGCGCGATGTGCATTTGTACAGTCTGCATCAGAAAGTTGATAAACAAATACAGATTATAAGTAATGCAACCGTTACAAATACGAATATATGTATTCACCGAATATCATGATATTCGTAAAAAATAGCACCCGTAGTGTTCAGTTTAAAATTTGATCATCGGGTATTAACCTCAAACCCAATAACAAATCTTCCACTATGGCAACAGAAATGCTATTGTCAACAGCTGGCAATAAACAAACACAAAGAAAGAGTCTGTCGCAAAAAATGCTAAAGTTACGTTTTCAATATTTTAAAAAACAGCATTAAAGTACTTGTGTTTATATAAACAAGTTGTATTTTTAATTATCATTTTAGTTAAATCTGGATCCTAATAATAATGTCATTGTTCAGTGGCAGCCACTGTTTAAGTTTAATCTGCGGATAATGTAGTGGGCTGCAATATTATGTACTTTATATATTTTGTTGCCCCAATAGCCTACGTATTGTGTTGCGGCTGTTATCTTTTTGTTATTATCCCGCAATAAACAAATAAATTAACATTTAGAGTAGTTTCTATTTAGAATTTGAATGATTTCAAGTATTCTATTGTTACGTAGTAAACTTAATATTAGAAAAAATAAAAATCTTGCTATGATTTTACTATTTCACACACTCCCTATAATCATAATGGTAGGAGCATAAGAGGTGCTCTAGTGTGATCTTACGAGGACCTGGAGCCGCCTTCGGTGCCAAAGATGTGACCGCTCCAGTGGTCTTAGCTGGTAGAGTCCGACATGCCCCTTCACCCTTCCCCGGGGCGTAGGAAGATTATGTAGAATTACCATTGGAGACCAATAAAAAAAGGAGCATATGACGTGTGGGTGAACAAAAGAAAATGTTTTTTCGACATTGCCGTAACGAGAATACTGTTCTATGAACTCTATTCTTTGGTTGCCAACCCTACACGCGCGTAGCACAGTGCACACCTGCACTTCAACGTGCGTACCAACAACGTGGTTCGACCTGCCTCAACCTCGTGCCTTATCATCCAACCACATATACAAGCCGCTCGATGATTTTTAATGACTCCAGCATTTTTATATGAACAACTAAGTATTTATGCAATTCGTAATTTTCCGTTCTCATTCGTCACTTCGTCAACATTCACTCTGATATGTTTTAAATGTTAAAATTACACGATTCTTGATCGAAAATGTATTCGTGTTTTTATACGACGGCAATGTAATAGATCTAACGTAGGCATCATTCTTTTTTTTTCCGTATTGATGATAAAACAAAGTAGGTAGGTAGTGGATCTTAGAGCCGCCCATGATGCTGGCTCTAAAATCACATTAGAGCCGGCATGATGGGCGGCTCTAGTGTGATCTTAGTGTGTTTGATCTGCGCATGCAAATCTACTTGTCACACTAGTTTATCACGATTTACTAATATTATCCTTATCTGTACCAAACAAATATGTATTTAGATTTTATTTACTATGATTAGGCATTAATATCATGAATTTACAACTTGAATATTACATTTTACAACAGTCTCAAACACGTTGCATGAAACGAATTATGTTAGAATCGATTATTTTATTATATTTTATTTTATTATATATTTTATTATATTATAATTCGATAGTATCAAGAACAAAAATGATTTTGTAATGAAACTTTTTTGGGCTCGATGAAAATAAAATTTCAAGGTCAAAAGACACTGGCCATCGCCCATAGTAAGGCGGGTCCATTTCGACTGGTTGACGGCCAAGAGCGATAATATAATCATAACACTGCTAAAAATAAGAAGATCACTATAATCACTTTGAAATAAAAATATCTCATGGGAATTCAAAGATATTTAAATGTAAAGATACAGATTTTAACGTTGTATACATAAGGTACTATATTTTTCAAGAAGAGAAAGGGAAATAGAAAGAGGTTAGATAATGCTAGTGAAAGCAGAGTACGAATAAATAAATAAATAAATTACACATTTCAGAACTAAAACTATTGTTTGAAAAGGTATATTTAAAAATCTTTATACTTATAATAATCAAAAAAATTACGTGACGTTTGATTTGATTTGGCGTTTAGTCTTTTAGCTAATGACAAAATATATAAATACTTGCGAAGTGTCTTATAAAACAGAACTGTGCTTTATAAACCGAGATAGATCATAATGTTAATTTAAAGTCGTGAGTTATTTATAGTAGATTAATATTATAGTATTTTGCATATGGCAACTCACTTTAATGACAATACAGTTTTTATCAGTTTCCTTTGTCGAGTTCCTTTTTTCTGATCTCCATTCATCCTCCCGTCGTATTGAGTTATTTACAAATTATACTTAATAGACAAAAATATAAGCAATTTTTCATACACATTTCATTTTTGTCCGCTAGTGGCCCTATTTTGGTCGATGTACTCTGAGTGCAATGTTTTGTGTATCGTGGTGTGGGCGCTTGCACGGGCATGTTTACTTCTGTCACGTGATCTCGTTACTGTACTGTACGTATACTGAGTTGCAAGTTGCTTTGCATACTCTATTTTATTTGATTTAATATTATAAATTGTAAAGTTTGTATGTTTGTTGCTCAACCACGACGCGCAACGAAACGATTGAAAAAAGAATGGAGTTTGCCGGGGAGATAGAATGACTTAAAATAGGACTGGAGACATTATTAGGGTTAAATTCTCTTAATTTGTGTGGTGTCCAGATTAAGAATATAGCAACACTCCATCTCCTCCCGTGGGTGGCGTAAAAGGCGACTAAGGGACTCTATACCTAAGGGATGGGTAGCAGCGTCCCTTCCACAGACATATTGCGCTCACCAACCCGCCTGCCAAGCGTGGTGAGTATGGCAAATTCCCCCCAACATGACGACACGCGGCATATAGCCGGTCGTTTATGGAGGAGCCCTTTGTGCAGCAGTGCATGTCTTTTGGCTGATATGATGATGATGAAGTTCTCTCAAGTGAACCCAAAAACCCTTAATTAGTTTCCTAGCGAAGTCGCAAGAGAAGAGTAAAACAGAGGACTCAAGTCCAAAAACGACACAGCTCATCTCATTTAGTATACTGATGGGTCTAAAATGAGATCTTTTCGCTATCTCACAAAATAAACTAGGAAAATACAACAACGTAAGGCTGTACAAGTAGGTGTAGAGGGTGACGAGAAGGCTGATCAACTAGCAAGGGCAGGCTCGAATGTGCAGTTCATTGTTCCAGAGCCGATTAAGAAAAACTACATGGTCACTACATCACAGAAAACTCACGATTTGTAAGAATTTTTCACATTTAATAAACTTTTAGCATCATTGTATGGCTCAGAACGCCTTAAGTTAATGTTGAGTAGTTTAAGTTTTAGAGTAGTTAACACAAACCACAGATTTAGCAAATAGTTAAGTTTATTTAATAGTAGTAACAAAGTAATTTAAAGTTGGATGCTAATCCGCGGTGTTCGCGTAAGTGAGTTATTTGTCAACTAAACATAATATATATTAGCGCGTGAAGTAGGTCGCGGGTTAGCAAAATAAACAACCTGTACGTATTTAAAACCGTACATGCTCCCGAGGGAAAAAAATGGGATGAGCATCCAGTACATGGGTAAATTAAAATTGTAAAGTGTACAAAGTAAGTATAAAACAAAACTAAAACAATAAATATGTGTTAACATTATTTTGACAACTCATTAAAGTGAAATCCCTTATTCGGTTTCACTTCGCTGTAGAAGGGTTGAGATCGGGTCTCATGACGTATCTCTTGCATCTCGATCTCCACTCCAACATTGTCCGTTCCCTTAGAATGCTGCGATTTAACGATTTTCTTCTCGCTAGTTTTCTTCAACCATCGTTTTCTAATGATAATGTAGAGTGCAAACGAAGCAATACCTCCCAACAACAAAGAAGTCAGTAAATAAAAATATATGTCGTGGTTAGAGATGTTCGACGTCACCGGTAGAATCTCATGCTCTTTTTCGTAAGCCAATTGAAGCTCAATTTTTTTAAAATTTGATGTTGCTATCGGCTCTAGCTCCGTAATATTCAACTGAGCGGTTCTCCAACTCAGGTCAAATATATTGTTGATGGTCGAGTTTATAGTTGGAACTTCAATATCCGCTCCCATATAAAATTTACTTCCTAAATGGTTATATGTAAATATTATCGCATCTTTTTTTTGTAGTATGCACTTTGGTTTCAAGGTAATCAATCCAGTGCCGTTAATGACCGCTGGCGTAACCTGATCGCTGCATATGACGCGCATCAGTTGTTTTTCGCACAATGTAAACAGCCACCAGTTTGGTTTATGCAATTTTGTCCACGTTTCCTTGCATGTTATGTCATGTATAACACATGATAATGAGGTTTGTTGGCTAAACACTTTGGCCTCACAGGGTGCATTCTTATCGTGTAAGCTGTATACAGGCTGGTGCGAAATACAGGTGAATTCATCTTCTCCGTATGAAGTACATTGATGCATGTCCTTCTCTTCCATCGTTATGTACGAATTCTTCACAAAATTAATAGCGATGAAGTTAGAGGCTGGTTGCATAATTTTGAGACTGTCTTGTCTTAAGAACGGTATTGGTAATATTCTATATATTTTGTATTCTTCATCACTTAATAATGGAATGTGCAATTCGAATAGTAAGTAGTTGCTAGTAATTCGAGCCTTCACATGAATTAGTTCATAGATGTCTTGAAAGTCCCTTTGAATATCCTTTATGGGTAAAGATAGTCCCTGAGGTAGTTTTCCGGATATGATATTCAGCTGCTCAATCAGTTGAGATGCGGGAAACAGGTGCGTGTCCAAATGACCTCTATAGATGTTGGCGAGCGCATTCATCAGCATTTCTTGAATACGAAGTAAATCATTCAATATTAAAGTTGACGTCACAGCAGCTGAATTTATATCATTTGATACATATAATATTTGCGCTCTGTTTTCTATCTTTGTAATAGCACTGCATGTCTGATTGATGTACGTTTGTATGGTGATGAATTGTTGACTCATAAATTCTGTGTTCCTTTTTATAATGTTATTTTCTGCTTCTACAATCAGTGTTTGGTTTTTCATTAATTGTAATAAATAATTGTCATTCGTTTGTAAATTTTGGATATCCTCTTCGTACTTTGTGGTGTCCGGATTAAGAATATAGCACCACTCCATCTCCTCCCGTGGATGTCGTAAAAGGCGACTAAGGGATTCTAAACCAGAGGGATGGGCAGCAGCGTCCCTTCTGTGAAACGGTAGCCATACTGCGCTCACCAACCCGCCTGCCAAGCGTGGTGAGTATTGGCAAATACCCCCCAAAATGATGACACAGTTGTAAAAATCAATGGGGGAGGCCTTTGTTCAGCAGTGGACGTATAAATGGCCGATATGATGATGACTTTTGTGCGAAGTCTGCATCGAGAACACCGAAAAGTGTTCTAGCTAATTTTCCAACCCCATCAAAGTAACCACGTTTTTGTCTTGAATGTTGCGATAGTAACATAGAGTTGTATTCCGATAGGTGACGTAATTCGTGACGTAACTGATTGACGACGGCTTCGCATGCGCGTGTACTCGTGTGATATGCTTTTACAAAGTATATCAACTTTATTAATGTAGCTGTTTATTTTGTTTGTACCTTGCCAAAATGATGTTAAGTTAAAGTAGATCAACAGTGTCCATTCATCGTGTATAAGTTGTAACTTTCCCGCTTCATCATAATAAATAGGTTGGTTGTCTAGTATCGATGTCACCTTGTAGTTATTCGTAATTGTTGCCGATTGTGTAATTCCCATAGTAGCTAGCATACTCATAAGAACAAGGGATAGTAGATGGCGTTTGTTTGTTCTTCTTGCAAATCTTTGCCCTTTTTGGTTACTTGGTTCTGATCGTTCTTCTTTATCTTTCTCTATCGTATCAATTTTAATTTCTTCCGCAGTTGGCAAGCTTTCTTTCAGCGGTAATGGTGATAGTTTAGTGATAGGTCGTTTAAGTTGTCCTTTTGTTGTTTTTATTGTGACCACCCGGACTCTCCCGTCAGTACCCGGATGAAGTTCCACCACTCTTCCGAGAGCCCATCTCGCTGGTGGCAGGTGCTCGTCCTTTACTAATACTAGGTTTCCTTCTTGTAGGTATTGATTCATTTTTCATCAAATTTTCAATTTCTTCTCCAAAATGCTCTCTTTGAACTTTTCTGATCACCATGTTTGTTGCCTTAATAATTTCTTCTGGTAACAAACACATAACTTTCCTTTTAGCTACACAGTCGGTTAAGTTATTTTTAGATTTAATTGTGTTCTTTCGAATGTACGTGTTTATTAATCGCACGATCCATCCAAGTACTCGGATTACACGTTTGAAAGTACTGTATTTGTTTAATATAGTTCCGATTTCACAATTTTTGTAAACTGCAGCACAGCAATTTGTCAGTTTTAATCCATTGTTGGTGATGTAGGTCAGGTGATTTTCTTGACTACAGTTGTAGTTTTTTAACCATAAAGGCCCTTCCCACCAAAGTTTATAAGTTAGCAGTTGAGTAGGTGTGAGTCCACGAGTTGCGCAGTCAGCAGAGTTTTCTTCCGACTTCACATATTGCCATTTATTTGCAGGAATCATATCTTTAATCTGAGCCACTCTGTTCGCAACATATCTCTCCCACCTGTTGATGTCTCCTTGTAACCATGCTAAGACTACTTTAGAGTCACTCCAACAATGTATTTGCAGATGTTTATGGCAAAGAGTATGTTTGACCTTTTCTATGAGTTTAGCGAGTAGCAAAGCTCCACAGAGTTCCATCCTAGGCATAGATATTTTTCTGCTGAGCGGTGCAACCTTTGTTTTGGCAGTGATTAGTGTCGTTACGTAACTATCTTTGTAAGTTTTCACTCGGCTGTAAATGACGCACGCGTATGCTTTTTCGCTTGCGTCGCAGAATCCGTGCACCTCCAAATGTTCATCTGTGCATTCCAACCATCGTGGTATAAAAAGTTTGTTAATCGAAGGGAGGTCCTTTCTGATGGCTTCCCACTCAGTAGTTACGTCTTCAGTTAGACATTCGTCCCAGTCAATTTTGCTGACCCAGATCTTTTGAAAAAGTAATTTTGCTCTTATTGTTGCTGGCGACAAACAACCAAGAGGGTCATATAATTTACTTATTTCACTCAATAATGTACGTTTGGTTATGTTTTTCTTTTCTCGCAGATTCCAATGGTAAGTAAAAGCATCTCTTGTTGGACTCCAGCTCATACCCAGCGTTTTTGTGTCTGACTGTGTTTGCTCAGGACTGAAGTTTATGTTAGTTTTACTGCTTTTTTGATCGTCTCGCAGTTCCTCTAAAATGATTGGTTCATTACTTGTCCATTTTCGTAAGTTAAAACCTCCTTTTTTCAGCAACTCTATCAATTGTGAAACAATTTTTTTCGATGACTCAACACTGTTCTGCCCATAGACTAGGTCATCCATGTAAAAATAGTTTTTAAGAGCGCTCACAGCCTCTGGATAGTTATCCGTTTCATCTTGCGCTAACTGCTGAAAGGAACGCATTGCTAGATACGGTGCGCTTTTCATTCCATAAGTCACAGTGCACAATTGCCATTCTTGAAGAGGCTCATAAGGAGATGATCGCCAAATTACAGTTTGTAAATTTTGTTGCTGTTCACTTAGCCATATATTTTGGTACATCTTCTCTACATCTGCCGTGAAGACATATCTGTAAGATCTCCAATTAATTAGTAGTGTCAGCATGTCTTTTTGTAGGTTAGGGCCAGAATACATTAGATCATTGAGACTGCTGTAATTTCCCGTTTTGTAAGACGCATTGAAGACTACTCTCAGCTTCGTCGTGGTGGACTCAGCCCTTGACACGCCATGATGAGGTAGGTAGACTTGAGCCTTCCTCCTTGTTTCTGCAGTTACAGGTTTCATGTGGCCCAAAGATATGTACTCGTTCATAAAGCGTTTGTATTCCTTATTAAACTGCTCGCTGTTTAACATTTTCTTTTCAAGTTGTAAAAACTGTGCCTGTGCTTGTGGTCTGGTAGCTCCCAAGTTATTTTCGTAATTTGGCTTCATTGGCATCTGGACCACATATTTTCCGTCCGGTAATCTTTTAGTTTTGGAGTTATAGAACTCTTCACAGTACTGTTCCTCGTTACTGACTGCGGAAGTATCGGTAATTTCTTCACTTTCCCAGAAACGTGACATGTCTTCCAAATCATTGAAGGTCACGAAACAGTTAAACCTTTTTACGTTTCCGCATAAAATCCAGCCTACTTTAGTTTGTTGAGCTATAGGGTAGTTGTCACTTTTTATGATTCCATTCAGTATAAGTTCTGAATACACGTCGGCACCCAGAAGTAGGTCGATCGCACCCGAAGTGTTGAAGTGTGGATCTGCCAGTTTTAGGTTATCTAAATAATCCCAGTTTTGTATTGAAAATGACGTTGTCGGTAAGTTATTAATGAGTTTTTTCATTACTAAAGTTGTCATATTAAATTTATAGTCTGAATGAATTGATTTGCATTCCAGGTCAATAGTTCCTTTGCAACTGGCGGGTAGTGACCCGACACCTGATACGATCGCGCTCAGTTTTCGCCGCGGCAACCTGAGACGCTGCGCTGCGCTTTCTGAGATGAGGCTAACTTGTGAGCCCTGATCCAGTAATCCTCTCAAGTTAAGATACTCCCCATCTATTGTTTTAACTTTTAAAAGTACAGTCGTCAACAAAACTTCTTTCTCTTCGTTCGATATGTTGTTAACGGCATGGGTAGTAGTAGAGGTTGGTGATGTGCCAGAAGTTACGGTAGCTCGACTGTTGTTAGGCTGTTCATATTCCGGTTCATGCAAAAGTGTATGGTGGTAGCTATGACATATCTTACACCTTTTTTGTGAAATGCATCGATGTTCTCCATGACTGTACAAACAGTTTTTGCAAATACGCAAATTGCGAACTGTGTCATTGCGAGCATTTGCGTTCATAGCCAAGAATTTGCTGCATTTCATTAAAACGTGATCAATTTTGCAAATTGGGCAATTCTTTGCTGTCGTGAAGAAGACTTTTGGCGATGTTTGTGGCTTGCTAAAGTTTGTCGACCTCGGTGGATTAAATTTGTAACTATTATTGCTGGATGTCGTTATATTATAAGGCTGTTTGTATAACGTAGAATGTTTCTTTGAATCTGATTTATAATTATTACTGCCTTGTAATGCTTCCAATGCCATGAATTTGGATTCTAAAAACTTTGTGAATTCTTTCAAATCGGGAAACTCCCTCGGTTCCTTAAGATCCTTTATGTATTCGTTATGAGTTTCGCTGTCTAGTTTTTGAACCAAAACGTGGACGATAAGCGGGTCCCAATTAGTTATGTCTAACCCGATATTCCTGAGTCCATTTAGACACTCTACCATGACGTCATGTAACTGTCTTACGCTCGCAGCGGTCGCTTGTTGAATGATGGGTTGATTTAACAGCGTATTTATGTAAGACGTAAATAGTAACCGTTTGTTGTCATAGCGGTGAGTAATTATCTCCCAGCAAGATGTATAATTTTCAGCACTGATGCCGAGATGCTGCACTAGTTTTTCAGTTTCACCCTTGAGTTTTGTTTTTAAGTGTTGCATCTTTTGAGCCTTTGAGAGTAACGGATTGTTATGGACACTCTCTATAAAGAGATCCTTGAACGTTAGCCATTGATTGTAGTTGCCATAAAAATCAGGAATCACTATTTTTGGCGTACTCTTCTCATAGTGTGAATTGTTCCAGATATTGTGTTGTAGCTTTTTTCTCAAGTCATCATAAATGTTTTCTACAGCATCATATTTTTGTTTGTATGACGAGTCTGCGTCTCGTACAATATAGTCGAGTTCCCAATTAGATTTTTCGATATGTTCCCATTTTGTTTTCAGGATGTTAAGACTGTCTTCTAACTCCCATTTTTCCATCGAAGAATCAAAGTTTATCTTCTCCACAGTGCGTTCAAAAGCTCTAAAGTTGCAGTACTGCTGTCGTAATATATCTTGTTGCTTTTCACTCGTTTCGTTAGTTTCGCGAGGTGGTATATGAAATTTGATATCATCGAAACTAAATCTTGATTTTTCTTTGCTATGTTTAGGTAATGCAGAAGGTGACAATTCCACGTTACTTGTAGCTGCAGATGGTAACTCCGCTTTCCGTTTGAGTATGTCTTGCAAAACATCTTCATACATCTTTTTTGTGCTGCCGAAAACGTCGTCTGTAAAGTATTGAATGTTTGTATTGCCAGATTCTTCTAGCAGTTGATGATTGTAAACAAATTTCTCCCAATTTGTATTTTGGCGAGACAGACGCTCCTCCAGATAATCCAAGGTTTTTCTGTTAGAACTATCTTTCTTGTAGTTTATGCAGATTTGCTTCAAGCTGCAAAATGTAGATTCTTGAATGCTGATAAGTTCTTCGACGCTCTGACCCATTGTTGTAAGATTTCAGAGTTAAGTTGAAATTAAGTTTGAAGTTATTGGACCGTTGGCACAGTAGAGTTGTATCGCCGCAGGCACTAGTTTCTTGGATCACGAATCCCGAGTCTGGATACTTGGTTTTCGCGAATCCGGTTCGAAGGACCACTTTTATGTATGGCTCAGAACGCCTTAAGTTAATGTTGAGTAGTTTAAGTTTTAGAGTAGTTAACACAAACCACAGATTTAGCAAATAGTTAAGTTTATTTAATAGTAGTAACAAAGTAATTTAAAGTTGGATGCTAATCCGCGGTGTTCGCGTAAGTGAGTTATTTGTCAACTAAACATAATATATATTAGCGCGTGAAGTAGGTCGCGGGTTAGCAAAATAAACAACCTGTACGTATTTAAAACCGTACAATCATCGTATAAAAATATGTGAACAGTTTTAAAAAATAATTTAGGTTTAACACCCCTCCGTGGCGGCTACCCCAATAATAAGCGAGTCACGGTCGTTTCGCACGATACGCAGAGTAAAGGGAAGAATCGCTCCCGCAAATAAGAGTGATTGGTGGGAACGGGTGAAATATGGGTATTTCACCCCTTCCCACCAATGTCATTGCCATGTTACAAGCGCTGCGCTGTAAAACACTATTTATTGTCTTCACTTTTTGATTCCCGAAGAGTAATCCTCCATAAAAATGAATTCATTTTTATCATGTCTGTAATTGGCCCATTACTGTCTACATAAAATATCTGTGTGGTGGCCAGATTTAAAGTATAGCATCACTCCATCTCCGCTTATCATCAGGGAGTAAGTACCTACTGACGAATTCCCCCAATGACGACAAAATCCTGTTCTATTATGTTGTGGCTCTCAAGGGCTCTGCAACAGCCGAACGCACTTCAACCCCTATTGGATCCATTGTGCTGCCTAAAACCCGGCACTATTCATCCGCTGGTAAATCAAGGAATCCCTGTAGGAACTTCGTAATCACACCAAGCTGGAGCCGCGTTGTCAGCAGGTGATGGATAAACCCTTCCTAGATGATTTTCCCTACGTCTTGCCAGAGTTTCGCAGCTGCATAAAATACTGCTATTGATTCTTGGTTGTCCATACAGAATCTGAACGTATCCGCCGTACTAAGCTTGATGATAGAGATCGTTCAGGTGCTCCTAACGAGGTGCATTCTGCAGGTAGCCGGGTACTAGCGAGGAACTGCCGAGTGACAGATAAGACTATCATCTAATATCATGGCCATGTAGTTCCCGGCAAAGACTAAATTATTGTTTGCACATGTATCTTCCCTGGAAACGAATTATTTACTATACAAATATATTTTATTCGCTAAAAGATATCGTATACAATCATTAACAAGATATTAACGTTATATTTTTTTACAAGTTCGTCATATCTTGCCTTTTAGCAGGCATACGAAAATTATACAACAAATTTTATAGAAATTACAATTACGCATTAATTACGCAATATCACAATACTTTAATGCACATTACAAATGTATTTTTTTGAACATGGTTGTTTTACAGGCTGGCATCACCAAGTGTCCTTTTAATAAAAACGCAGACCTCCATTATGTATTAGGTGGTTACCTATAAAATTGTGCCGTTCTGCAATACTGGCCAATTCAAATAAAAACATTGTTTGTTTGAATTGGCCAGCAGTGAAATCCAATATCTTTATTATAATTTATAATCATGGTTTTCATTATTAAAAATAAGTCTTATGTGTATTGATTAGTGTTATGTTTTCAGCACGTTTGAATCTTATTAATCGTCATGAATACGTTGAAAATTCCAGTAATTACGGAATATGAGTACCGTCGTGGCAGCAACGCGACACAAGCGGCATGCAACATCAACGACATTTACGGAGCGAACACTACAAACGAACGCACCACCCGTTATTGGTTTACCCGCTTCCGTTCTGGAAATTTTGATCTTTGTTCTTGGTGATCTTGGTACTTAGTTTTTGAGTTTTTTTTGGTCTTTGGTCGACGATGACGAATTCGAGGCGATTGTCACAGCTGTCTCATTCACAGCTGAATTAGCAGCAACTTTCGACATTAGCATCAAAACACAATATCATTTGCGTCAAATTTGCAAGCTAAAAAGCTTGACACATGGGTGCCCCACAAACTTCGCGATCATCAGCCCAACGTGCGCGTCGAGGCCTGCCTTGCGCTTCTCAACAGGCACAGAAACGCAGGAATTTTGAACCGCATTGTTACCTGTGACGAAAATAGATCCTGTTTGACAATAGCTAGCGCTCAAGCCTTAGACATATCAATACAGCAGCTACAGGTACCTTGTTATTAATGAACTCACTCTGACTCACTCTTACTCGAAGTATTTAGAGAGAAAGCTGCAAGTCTGGTGGATTTATCCTCCTGGAAACCGTTTTGTTCCTTTCTGGATATACTGTATTTAGTTGAGAAACTGTTTATTCGACTATGCATTGCTTTCTCAAAGATCTTGGAAAAAAATGGGAATCAAAGTTCGGTAATTATTGAGATCATGTGTATCATCTGCCTTGTGTAACGGCTTAACTATTAAGTTTTTAATCTTTCAGGAAACATGCCCTTTTTTAACGAAAGTATAATTTTCAACAAAAAAATTCATTATCTACTATTTCGTAGCGGCGACGCTACGTACTACTACGTAGCCCAGTAAATACACGTAAATATTCCCGAAAACAAAATGAAATATTCATAAAATGTAACGAATATTTAAATTTATATTAAATAAATTTGCCTTTAGTACCTAATTTATGGAAAATCTACTCGCTTGCGCTTCAGAGCGCACAGAAATCAAATTAATTTCGGTACCGTGAACAAAATTAAGTTAGTTGACGAGGTCTAATGGGATAGGCGTGTAGGCGGCACGTGTCTCGTATATATGTAGGAGTGTTGCACCTACCCGACATGTAAATGAAACTTCTTTTAATTTGTTTCTTTAAAAAAAACCTTACCGCTACTACGCTACACTAGGATTTCTCCTGTGTCGTGGGTGCGTTTACAAACACAATGCACCCAGACCCGGAACAACTACCAGCAGATCGTACAAAAATTTGTTCCGTGCGGGAATCGAACCCACGACCCGGTGCGCAGCAGCCGACTGTATCAGCCACTGCACCAACCGTGCCCTCAAAAAAAGCGTGTGTACGAAAGGAGCATAATTTTACTAAGATAGACTAGTGGAATAGCGTGCGATATGTTTGTTCATGTACAAATTGCAGGCTTATAGTATACTATAAGGATATATTATATCCTTGCTTGCCTTTGTAAGTCCGTGTGGTGTCCGGATTAAGAATATAGCACCACTCCATCTTCTCCCGTGGATGTCGTAAAATGCGACTAACGGACTCTAAACCAGAGGGATGGGCAGCAGCGTCTCTTCTGTGGAATAGTAGCCATACTGCGCTCACCAACCCGCCTGTCAAGCATGGTGAGTATTGGCATATCCCCCCAAAAATGATGACACTATAGTGTTAATCTATGGGGAGGCTTCTGTTCAGTAGTGGATGTTCTTTGGCTGAAATCCTTGCTTAATTTATATTTTATGTAAATATGTTGCGATCTTTGTCATCATCATCATATCAGTCGAGGGACGTCCACTGCTGAACAAAGACCTCCTCAAAGATTTCCACAACGACTGGTTACATGCGGCTGCCAGCATCCAAGGAGTTCCAGTTGCCTTTTTAGGGTTCCGAACGTCCGAAGGAAGAAACGGTGGAAATCTTATAGGATCACTCGTTTGTCTGTCTGTTCGTCTGTCACAGCCAATTTGCTCCGAATCTACTCAATCGTACACTCGTGTGTACAACAAGTCCACCGATTAGTTGAGCACATCACGATCGGTTTCTCACGCAGCATGATGACGGGAGTCGTCTTTTTCGATGTTGCGAAAGCATTTGACAAAGTCTGGCACAACGGCTTATAATATAAGTTGTATCAACTCGGAGTGCCTAACCGTCTCATTCTCATCATACGAGACTTCTTATCAAATCGCAGTTTCCGATATCGAATCACGAGCGCTCTCTCGTCCCCCCACCCCATTAGAGCCGGAGTCCCATAAGGATCCGTGCTAGCACCATTATTGTTCACACTGTACACCAGTGACATCCCCAAACGACCTGCTAATACGACCCAATTAGCACTCTTCGCCGATGACACGGCAATTTTCTACTCCGGTTACGTTCCCGATAGCATAACTAAGATCCTCCAAGCCACAGCCAACGCCTACGGGAAATGGTTTGGGAAATGGCGGATCGAAGTTAACCCCATCAAAAGCAAAGCCGTCCTATTTTGCAAATTAGGTGACGACCACCCACGCTTCAGGGAGGTCTAGGCCAATCGGTTCAACGGGAACCGCACGCCAAGTATCTTGGATTCACCCTAGACAAAAAACTGTCCTTTATACTCCACCCAAAGACGGTGGTGCGTGCCAAAGCCGCCTTTGTGCTCGGTCGCCTTCACTATATCCTGAACGCTCGTAGTAAATTATCCCTTAGAAATAAGGTGAGAATTTACACCACATGCATTCGTTCCATCATGACCTATGCCAACCCAGTGTTCGCACACGCTGAATCACGCCCACTCCGTAGATTCGAAACCCTCCAATCCCGTTTTATGCGCAAGGCCACCGGAGCGCCTTGGCACATGCGAAATGATCAACTCCATTTCGATCTTAACTTGCCGACCATCAGGCAATTTATGAAACAAGCGTTCAAACGCTATCTCGATTCTGCCCTGTCCCACCCTAATCCCCTTGTGGTATCAGCCGTCGATTACCAACCCTCTCGTATCAGTAGTATACGCCGCCCGAGGCACGTTCTGGTCGATCCAGACGACAAAATCACGTTAGATCACATAAAGAGATTCGCGTTGTCTCGTTCACTCAACACCCGACCGTTTTACCGCCCTCGCCGCTGAGGATGCCCGCCTCACCGCCGTGGCGGAGGCCTATCGCCGCGTCACCTTCCCGTTCAAGTTAGTACTTCTCTCTCCCGTCTCTTGCTCGCGCCGGCCCGTGCTGAGCCTATAGTTTTGAATGTCCCCTAATACATAATAAATAATACCGATCCAGCTGTCCCCAAAACAATAGCTTGTTGTCCCCAGCAACGTTCTAAGCCGAGGTCCGTGTCCCGCAGGGGGTGCCCTTAGCGAAAGTTGCTTAGTTTTTAATATTAATTTTAAGCCTGGCTGGAGGCCTCTTTTGGCTTCCCCAGAAATTACCGGTTAAGCAACCACATTTCCCAGAAATGTATGCGAGAAGCCCAACAAAAAAAAACTCTGGACTGGCTGGAGGCCTCTTTTGGCTTCGCCAGAAATGACCGGTTAAGCAACCACATTTCCCAGAAATGTATGCGAAAAGCCCAACAAAAAATAAAAAAGGTAAACATCTGACACTTAAGTCTGAATCGTAGAACATCGATATTAGACGCAAGCGTATCTGTGGGAGAGTGTGAGAACCCATTATGATGCGGGTTATAATCTTGATCCGATTTTGTACAACTCGTCTACATAGTTTTATATACAGCCAATCTATTGCCGATGTATGCAGGCATCGCGTAATATTACAATGGCAAACCGATAATAGTTGTATTATTGCTGTTACACGAGATTTGATTGATCCCAAATTATATTTGAAAAGACACGAAACATAGTATTGTTTAGCAATTATTGCATATCCTGCGCTAATGCAAGTGCAAGGAGAACTATGATAACGCTTTTGCAAATAGAGAAGGTAGGTAACAGGTACCAGTTGGTACAAGGCACATACATCAATAACATGTGCGAAGAGAATGTTCATACAACGTGCGTGGTGACTCAAGAGGCTTGCCCAGACTCACGTTGCAAAATTAAGCCAAGGCGTGCGTCAAGTGGATTACGTGAGCACATTTGCATTTTTTCGCTGAAGTATTAGAGAACAAGCGTGCTGACATTTTAGCTCAAATTTTTTGTTCAAATTATAATATATACATATCTTCCACGATACATCGGTCGGCCCACATATAAGCAAAGTTCATTCACACGGCAACCCTACATTTTCATTGTATTCGGTGGTAAGGTAAAGTACAACATGTAGGAAGTCACGTATCTGTATAGTAAGTGAATTTTGGTGAGTGTTTGTCAACGTGCGTGGGGCTGGTGACTCACGGAGCGGCCCACACGTTGCGCCCGCGCTGCTCCACACATGACGTTGCAGACAACGCGCGTGTACAACGAGCTACGAATCGTTAGAGGAATTAACAAAGCTTCGTAACAAACACGTACGGGTAGAAAAATTGCTCTAGTGGTTTAGTCGGTGGGAGTCCGGCATGCCCTTTCGCCCTTCCCCAGGGCGGAGGAAGTACATGAAGAATTTCCACTGAGACAAATAAAAAAAAGGTAGAAGAATTGTCATACTTACATATTATAATTATTTGACTATTAAATTCTAAATTTTATGTTATGTGATATGTGTGTATGTATGTATGCATTGTGTGTTAGAGGTAATTTAAAATCTTTCAGATCCATGGATTTTAATGAATAAAGGATTTCGATTTTTGCTAAGCAATACTATTTTAATATGCTAATGAAATAAATACATACTATTGACTTGTTAATGTATTATTTGTATAAACAAATCTCATAATTTTCCGTAATACCATAATAGTTAAGGTATCGTGGCTTTACTAGAAAAGGCAAATAGGATACTCGTTACATAAAAAGAAAGTTGATTCTTGCGACTACGTCGATATAAATTTCAGTGCCGTAAAGATGTTTGTGTTTTGTCGAAAACTGGAAAAATCCTATTACACTTTGCAAGAGTTTTTTGAAGACAAGACAAAATTTGTATCATGTAATTAAACAAATTTTATACCAACTAAGTACATAATATTATTCTATACAAATAAATAAAATTGAAGTGTCTGTTTGTAATATCAAAATAACAGCTTTTTAATAAATGCATATGAAAGTATATCCGGTACATATAACAAAAAATCTATTTTGTTTTTTTTTGTCTGTCTGTCTGTCTGTCTGTCTGTCTGTTTGTTCCGGGTAATCTCCGAAACGGCTGGACCGATTTTGACGGGACTTTCACTGGCAGATAGCTGATGTTATAAGGAATAACTTAGGCTACTTTTATTTTGGAAAAATAATTAGGGTTCCGCGCAAAAAATAAAACCCTTGAAATTCAATATATATATTCTATGTCAAGTGTCTATGTCGAAGTACTCTAAATTTCTTTTAAATTAAACGCGGGTGAAACCGCGGGTTCCAGCTAGTATAATATAATAAGAATGATCAGATTTCGCTTTAATAATAATATAGTATGTATTTACAAGGTGTATCAAGTATTAATAATTTATATAAATAACCGCTTAAAAAATCGCCATAACCTTTAATAAGTATATATTAATCACTTCCTTTTAACATTTTAGGCATACAAAAATACTATTGTTATTGTATAGTAAAATTGCTGCGCCCTAACAGGGTTTATATTGATACGCGTCAAATTGTCTGTCAACTTATGAACATATGAACGCAATAAAGATTTGAGTTTGAGTTTGAATTATGATAAAATGAATAAAACCTATGATTAATGTATTATTTGAAAAAATCTAGCAATGTCTCGTAATCCAATTATAAATAAGCTAGGCGAATAAATATACCTTGTTACATAAAAAGAGAGTTCTTTATTACCGCCTACGTCACACGTCAAGTTGGTCCTAATATCAACCTCTCTATCTTGACGTACAATGTAACGAGTCTAATCATTTAGTAGATCCACGTGCGACAGACAGTAGTCTCGTAGCATCAAACACGTGCTTCTCCATGCGAGTCGGGCGGTCCCCGACGACTCGGCGACGAGGCGTATGAGCTTTGAGGGTTGTCAGATAGGAAGGGGTAAAAATCGCCGGGTAATGGGGAAAATACTTTCCTAATGTACAACGTGTATGTGGAATTCATGTCTGTAAACGCACCCACGACAAAGGAGAAATCCTAGTGTGGGGCAACGTTTTTAGAAAAAACAAAAAATAAATTGACTCATTTGTATTAATGTATACATATGTCTATTTGTCGTGTCATGAAAAAGGTGCCAAGGACATGACATTTTTTATTCTATAGTTTTTTTATCAGGGTAATATAAACCAGTAGCATTACAACACATTTTTTCCGTCTCTCTCTACAAACCGATTCTACGCCGACGCTATGCCAACCGACCATATTCGATTTTCAGACGAGCAAACCCAAACCAATTCATTCCACTATCGGTATTGAAACGGTTTGCACGCGCTCTTCTTTCTCAATAGTGCACCAATATTTGTACATTTGTCAATATATCTTGACTGCTCGTGTTAACCCAGTGTTTATAAGCTGTGTTTGTTTGCTACCATGTGTGAAAAAAGGACGAGAAAGATCAAAAAAGGTACGTTCGTCTTTCCTTGTATATTTTATGTCGTGGCCGTGGAGCCTACTTTTCTTTTCTGTGTTCACGATCGTGATAGGATAGGAGTTTCTTCATTGTTTGATTGCTTTTATATCTACACCTTTCGGTACTTAATATTTTCCGGTTCTTAAGTAAAGCAACTCCTACGATGCCCTAGATTGTTTAGTTTAAATGCCTTACGTGGGTATGCACTTTCGAATGTTTTGCATTAGCCAGTACAATTTAACTGCATTTTTTAAAAGTAAAGTTTAATTCCGGACCGTAAAACACATACATAATAAACCTGGTGTTCTACTTATGTTGTTTTCCTATATTTTATACAAAGCCTTATTGCGTGAAATAAAAGTAAATTTAATCTTTTATTGTCAAAGAATGAGGTTCTTTACTGCTTGCATTAATTCTGGTTATAACAGTAGTTTCTAATCAAATAACTCTCACTCATTCTGTCAATGCTTCGACAAACTGACCTACCGCAAGTCTAAAGGTTTAAGGTTACGCTCGCTACTTCAAGTGCTAATGTAATATAAGTAGAAACTACGATTTTTATGACAAATCAAATTACCTATTTTAGTCTTATTGCACATTTACGCTTAGGTTACCTATATTGCGTTAAACTCGTCTGATAAGTTTATCAATACGAGCTGACTGCTATGTAAACTCCGACATAGAATTATGATGACAATTTCAATTGTGAATCTAGAATACCAACATGATTTTTGCAATGGAGAATACAATTTGCTTGACTATTTAAAGTATTTAAGTAATATTAGGTACTGGTACTCGGGACATACTTTTTGAATGTATACATATCTTTAAACAAACTTTAACATCCTTTTAATGTGGGTAATCTACGCTATCCAAAAGTTGTTTTGATGAAAATATATGCGTAGGTAGTTTTCTTGAAGTAGGAGGCGAAATTCAATATTTCGCAAACATTAGTTCAAATGTATGTACCTAGTTGATATCTAGTTAGAAAGCATTAATCAGTTCATTTAAAAAAACTGTTTGCACTGCCGTCAGCTGCATTGCTAGGTCAAGTTACAATAACTGAGAAGAGAAAGCAGCTGGGCAATGGCATGGGCAAGCTACTTAGATAACGAGTAGGTAGGTACCTACCTACTCTACCTACTAAAAACGACGGGTTATGGTTTTATGCATCCACAGATAAAGGAAACCGGTCGGTGCAAGAAATTCTATTTTTTATTTACAAAAGTAAAAAAAAAACAAAACTGTAAAAGGGACAACACTGTACCATAAAATAATGAGCAATGTGAACGTCAAATAAATAATAGTTTAAAAAAACTAAAATAACAGTAATCTACATTTTAGTTCGGTTATCTACAAAAGCGTGTGTTTTTTACTTTTATTTATTTTCTATTTTTTAGTGCGGCTAACTACAAAAACGTGTTTTTTTTTGTTTTGCTCATGGCTGAATGTCATTGTCCTCGTTGCCTGTCCTAGTCTTAATAACTCCGGGTGGTAATTATTTACCTAAGCATCTTCATTTCGACATTTAAGTAAACAATTACTCTCGCCATTACTGATAAAATCATCTGAAGAATGAGACACTATTCGAGTCGCATCGCACTTTTGCCGCGGAAAATTAAATCGACATCTTTGGAGGTAGGATTATTTTTTGTGCAAGTTTGTGTATGTCGATGAATTTATCATTTTTTCCGGGTATCAGAGATGAAAAATCGCTAATCCTGAGGATCCTGGCAAGGATAATGCGACAAACTATTTAAATTATTGCAGTCCTTGATAAGTGTGCGAAGTTACAAATCAAGCCGACGTTTGAAGGGGATGAAAATAGAGTTAAAACATTGTGTTCCATAGATACATACCAAGTTAATAATAGCGTGTTAATATGGATTGCCTTAGGTAGAAATATAATTGATTGTTTCCTATTATTTGAATAATTCATGCAATAGTAAAATACTTCTACAAATTTATGTAGGTACCATAGAAGATTCATATCCGACTGTTCATCCAAAGTCCAAACTGATGAATTTTACAATAGAGAAACTCTGAAGAGCCCTTTCGCAAACTGTATGTTTTGAGTATGACAAAACACCGTTATATTGCGACATTCGCCAGTAACATAGCTTTTTCTGGGCACTATATAGGTACCTATATATTGCCAATTATTGCAAGCAGTACCCGTAGTACGATTTTAACTTCACAATCGAAACGTAATAGTAAACTACATGTGTACTGCGTTCAAATATTCCTAAACATACATCTTTATTTAATATAAGGGCAGATATTCAAATATTATTCCAATACGTACTATGATTAGCTATGATGAACTATGATTAGATGCACAAGTATAATTAAATTAGCAAACTGTCGTTGTCACCGGCAATGGAATTAGCAGATATTTGTTAATAATGTTTATGTATTTTTTTAATGAATTATTTTCACATAAGCATAGATAAGATAAAAATATTTTAATTCATGTAGAACCATATGCAGGCACTTATGAATAGTCAAGAAATAGTTTAAAAAAACTACTTGATAAAATACTAGCTTGGTTCTCTGATAATTATTATTAGAAATCAAGTACCTATAGCTTCGAGGAAGATGGGCAACCCGCTGCTATGCAATTACAATTCTCCAAATCAATAAAATCCTTTATGACATCTGTCAAAGCCAGTCAAAACTGTCAGAACGCATCGGCATCGTTTAGTATTTTTTCGATTTGGAGATCCATTAGAATGTCCGCCGTCCTTACTGGTAATGGCCACAATATCTGCCAAGGCCGTTCTTTGTGTTTTGTGGAGGCCTATGTACATAAGAAAACGTCCCCGGCGAGACAATAATACTGAAAGTATATTACTGTTTTGCACAATGGTAGCCCAAGCGCTCTTGTATTTTAATTTTAGGGTTGATCACTTAATAACTAGTTTGACAATCATGACCTGTACTGTAATAATATTCTAATTGAGACATCCAATAGAAACATCAGTATTATTTTCTCCTGCCTACTTTGATAGTTATTTGTGGAATTTGCCCTACTTCAAACAATAATTTAAGTTACAAGCGTATAACTCCTATAGTTAAAATAATAGTTGCACATTATTAGCTACACCGTCAGCGATATAATATAATTATCTACTTTGTTATTTGGTTTAAACTTCGTCAAAGCGGTTAAGGTCTTAACAATGCAATGATTTCCGTTGACATACACGAATGAATAACAGCTATGTATGCTAGGAACTAGTTTACAGTGACATATTACTACTATACTTCGATATACTTAGTTTTCTACTGTACTTGCACTTTATTTTTTTCCTAAATAGAATTACCTAGCTTTATTTTATATGACCTATGAGGGTATTGTCACCTGCAAAGTTGAAAGTACCTACATTTCAACGATCGTTCAAACTGTTCATATAGACTATGACAATAACAAATCGATGCCTGCCGTTGTTTAGCGAGTTTAATTCTGAACAATTACTTTATTTCAATAACTTAATTGTCCTGAATGTTGCCATGACTCATGAGCTATTTAATAACAACATTAAAAACCTTTTATCATTATTTATACGAGATAGTCGCAAAAGCAAAACGGAAACCTGTCAAAAGGTCATTGGCTTATTTTTATTTAGTCACGGCACCACATATTACTTATTCCGTACGATGCAAACATTTATTCGATTTTAAGTTCGATGTTTCCGTTATACCTATTAAATCTTTGGAGTTAGTTTGACTTGACCTAATTTGATAGATACTGAGACTACATTTGCAGAGGATTTTTTTGAGTGGATTACCATTTTACTAGCTGTTCTTCATACTTCGGTCGACAGTAATAAGACGGGGGTCTTACATACATTTTAGAGTTTCAGTGTCGGCCATAACCTTTGACCTCAGCAAACGTATTTAACTGTTTGAATGTTTTTCCTTGGTTGTGTATCGGCGATCAAGGTACCGGTCTCTTACCGACGTAAATCATAAAGCTTAAGTTTTTCTCATGTCGCGGTATCAAGTTCGGTTCAGTAGAAAACTACTCGCAAATGGCATACAGAACAAACAAGAATGCAGTTAGGTATATCCTTTGTAACAAATCACTATTAAAAACTAAACGGTTTTTATTTATTCAAATATTAATATAACAAACAGCATTACTCATTAGCCACTACTATGTACTCGGTGACCTAGTTCCCAATCATACGAAATTTTTGCCTTATGATAAGGGAACATAGATAACATATTTAGGGTTATTATACTTATCACAATACGATTTTTATACGTAAATATGCAAATGTGTGTCGTAGATATGTCTGTTGTTTTGTGGCGTGAACCTTATCTATTTCAGTCAAGTAAGATAAGTATTGAGGCTTGAGAAAGTACAGTTATTTATGTACACAAACGTAACTTTTTATATTTTTTGATCGCAATTCATAGTTTACCTCAAAAATACGTCGTCTAAGTCTTCCATTTTGTATTTATAATTGTTGTGCATAATATTTGCTTAATTTTTTCGTGTGAACTGATTTATTTTTACTAGTCGTGTGCATTATTTAACCCCCTTAACGTGTCCTGAATTTTCAAAACCCTTTTTTGGTGCTCACCTACGTAACATAAGAAACCCCTGTCATCCTGTGTATGTAACATTTTATGCTGTACGTTGTCTGACAGTCGGTCAGTGTTAAGATTTTTATTGAGTAGATATTTTATGTTAATATGACTTATCGTATGCTTTTTATACAACCTAGAACGAGAAAAGCAATTCGTACGACTTTTTATATGTAATGCTACCCAAGGATAATACTGTGTAGCACCATACTACACTTGTCACCTTGAGATATTAGTTATTTTTGTTGGGGTGATGGTAAGCCCAATGCCCTTAATAAATGAAAAAAAGGAAGATATTAGTTATTTAGTCTTTTATGTCCAATAATCTGACACTTCCTCTGACACATACCCAGTCGGGTTTTTGCAATACGCACTACCAATATTTTAAGTTTTAATTAATTATTACGAGTATATCAAGTAGGTAATTTCGATTTTTTTTTTTAGATAGGTGATAATAATAGGTTTCAAACTCTTTGGGAGGAAAATCATAGTCGCATAGAATAAAAACATTATTTGAAAGTATATGAGAATATTTTGACGGAAGAAAATAAAAGCATTGAATAGAATTCGAGCTGCCGTCAGCTGGTTTGTCGGTAGTGGAAAACTATTAAGAAGTGACTAGAGTTTAATATTACTATTTCAGAAGGTTCAGAGGCGATCGTTCTATTTAGTAACCAGCATGAGTAATCTATTAATAATATATAGCTGAAAGGATTAATAAACTGAAGTGGCAATAGGCGGGGCACATAGCTCGTAGAACTGAAGGCCGTTGGGGTAAAAAGGTTCTCGAGTGGAGACGGCGCACCGGAAAACGCAGCGTGGGACGACCTCCAACGAGATGGACAGACGATCTGGCGAAGATCGCTGGGAGTAGTTGAATGAGGACGGCATGTAACCGGTCGTTGTGGAAGCAGTGGACGTCCTGTGTCTGATATGATGATGATGAATATTCTATGTCTACTACTGGTGACTAATACTGAGTTAGTATCAAGCGTTACCGTTTAACTCGCTATGTAATTCATCACATACGGCCGAAATTAATAATCAAAATACTGCTTGAAGTTCTGGGGTCGAAGTATCTAATGGCGTAATATTAAGACAACTAAGTATTACGCCACCAAGTCTTCGAGACGCGCGATGGTGATATCGGAGCCGCACCTCTACATCCCGAGCAGTACCTTTTTTATTTTTTATTTTATGTCCAGTGGAAATTCTACATGGAACTTCCTTCATCCCGGGGAAGGGCAAAGGGGTATGCCGGACTCTCTTCGGCACCGAAGGGAGGCTCCAGGTCCTCGTAAGATCACACTAGAGCCGCCCATTGGTGCCACGCCTTTAGGCACAGCACGGAGGGGATGAATGTAAAGCGGTCACCCCCTCTAGCGGAGGGAAGGCGACTGTAAAAAGGTCGCCCCCTCAGGCACTTCTCGGGGAGGATTGTAAAGGATCCCCCAAGCCTCGCTTTGCGCTGTGCTGCGCACACGGCGGCACGTGACTACGTGCACGCCACCGTCTTCCCGGGGGTCACTCGGTGTGAGCACGCAGACTCCCCAATCTGCGCACCCGCGACCCCCGAGGCCCCCCACCATTTAGTGAGGGCAGGGGGTTCAGGCGTGTTGGACTTGGGAGCCGGGACGATTGTTGCCCCGGCGCCGTCTCTTCCTTCTCCGTGCGGGATCGGCCCTCTTCCGATCCCGCTCTGCAGTCTCCTTCTGGAGCATGACGCTCTCGCAGAAAGAGACCATTGCACTCCAATTTTCATGCTCTGCCAACATAGCCGACACCGGCAGGGCAGAGAGAGATCTTGCCCGATCTGGTCCCGAGCAGTACCCTAGTAAGTTTTTTTTTTTCACAATCGAAACGTAATATAAACTACACGTTTGACGCGTTCGGCGCTTCGATTAGTTGGAGTTTAAAGTGAGCCAATCGCAGCGGTAAATGATTCATAGGTTACTATCACGTTTCGATTGTGAAAATAAACTCGTACAAGGGGTACTGCTCACACCGGTGTTGCTCTTTTTCGTCTGTAGTGGTGGCCATTTAGGGGGCCCATGTTCTGAGTGGCGAGTTACCGTCTGCCACACAGTTTAATGTAAAGCTGGAAATGCAGACGTATTCATTCCATTTAGCACCTGTTGCAATAGACCTTAAATTGTAGTTTCTATTTCATACAATAGTTTTACACCTCCGAGGAAAATCTGAGACTGCATTTTATAATGCAGCTGCATTAAATGGCGCGATCAAACAACGGTTCTAAATGACGTTTAATTTTTACTTATCGGCTAGCAAAATAGAATTCGACACAGACAATTCGAGTGATTAATAAATATTCAAAAGTGTTGTTTTATTTTTCAATGTAAATAGTCCCTTCGGAAATGGTTCGGTTCGGATTCCAGTGCATATTTTCGACCCGGATCTACTCGTACGACTATGAATACGGCTCGTAAATACGTGAGATTCGAAGCCATTACCGGCGTCGCGCGTCGATATTCCCGGCATATGTAGTGAGGATACTGCAGCGACTGCAGATATCGTTGAAATATTGAATGAGTATTGATCGGACTATTTCGACGCCCGTTTATTCTGTACTCTTTATGCAACATAACATATGATGGCGATGGGGATCTGATTAAGCTTACTAAATAAAATAGTTATAATCTATATAACAGTGCTGAAAAGATGATACTTTTACTTTTGCCGTTCACATGAATTATGCAGGAACAGTTGCATATATTTTCAAACAATTCTTTAGTTTAAAACTGTAGTTCGTCCACAGCTGAACAAAGGCTCCCACATAGATTTCCATAACGACCGGTTAATGCCCGTATCTATCGACTCCCTGTCAACCCAATGACGATAAAACTATTGTAACCAATCAACAACACTAATAAAACACTAAAAACAAAAAAAATATGGTTTTCAAGTTATAAAAACATCACGGGTCTACACTTCTAGAGAACTAAGCAAGCAACATAAAACAGCATATCTGTTGGACTTTTCCTGCGTACCAATGTCGACATAGCGGTTTACACGAGACAAACAAACAGAATCTACTGTTATAGTTAAATGCATTAAATAAAACACCATTGTATGTATAAAGACCACGTGAGCATGAAAATTCAGTTTTATCACGCATATTATTACCATTCGCAATACACTTCGCGGTACTTTGTCCTGGTGAGGAACAGGGTTGCCAGTTAGTAAGAAAAAAATCCTTGCGTACAAAAAAAAATACTACTTAATTAGGTTAAAAGATTAACTAGGCCAATGACACCTTTTCTCCCTTTACATAAAAACTAGAGTAAACACAGGTTTTAAAAGTGTATTTCAAAGTTATGCGCTGGCATACAGCACAAAAATGGTGGGCACTAATGCGGCGTTCACGTCGCTTCAGTTTTGTTAACTTTATATTATTAATCTAGTTTGTGAACGTTTCAATGAACATTTCAAACGCTCGAAATGTTTAGTCCGTTAACATAATAATAACTAGAGAGACGATAGGAATAAAATACCGCACTTTCCTCGTCAAATTAAGGATACCAATACGCATTTACCGTTATCACTTATCAGTTACAACATGCGGTTGTAACTTGTGTGTTTCGCCTGATGTATTAACGTGAGCGTAATCTTTACCAACAAACGATGCAGATATTTACGTTTGTTTTAAGCTGTACAAAGATTAATCTAATTTAATAGTCTTGATGTTGTATTATTGGCAACCATAGTCTCGGGTGAAAGTTCGTTAACCCGCAATTGGTTACGTCATTGAGACTCACGTGGTAATGTCTCGCTTTGTTGAAGCGATGCACCGTTATATGGAAGTAGTTGACTTGGTTTTGTATGTCATTCTCTGATAAATACAAGCTTTTTATTTTACCACACACAAGCGCATAGATAATGTTGTTAGTATGTAATGTTTTATTCGGAGAGCCTATAGTATCATGGAAGGTAGTCCAATTAAAATTTGATGAGCTTGATACCATTGCTTAAATATATTTTATACATTATATTAAATAAAAATAATTGTCATTGTCAACAGAACGCAATAACGCCTTGCACTTATAAATCTAAAGCAGATTAAACAAATAATATGACGAGCACTTTTATTATTTAATGTGAGGTTATTAGAAGGAATTGAAACCCTGTTTTTTTCATGTCGGGTAAAAATCAGAGGCATCCCTAGCTGAGTTCCCGCTTCACCCCTCTTTCGTCCCTTTTGCCCCAACAACGGGGTCCATTTTAACGCAGGGAAAGTGCTAAGTAATAAAAGTTTCAGCCGCCGGAACAAATATTTAAATACTATCAATTAATACAACAACAGTTTAAATGTTTAAAATCTGCTCCAAGCCTTGAAACTGCCCATATTCAACCCGTTTCACGGTATGCGGAGTATCCTTCTACAGTTCATAAACATTAGCTTGATTCCTGAGATAGCTATAAGAGTAACAACCCTAGGGCTGGGATGAGGTTGAAAATCGCCATAATCATCGTTTTATTTGTTTAGTGACAATAATCGACTCAATATAGTATAATTAAATAATTGATTACGATGACAACTGTGATAGGAATCAAGCTATTAGGTTCATTAGCGCAAAAAGCTACCTGCCCACTGGAGTGGAGGAGAGCAAGAAATATTGGCCAATAATATTATCACGTCACTTCGATTAACGGAGAAAATAAAAGTAATATCTGGTGGTCCATTTTTCTCTGCTCCGATCTTCTTCGCTTTAGCAGAGGTTCAGTCTATGACGGTGCTGCCACCATTGAGTTATAATCTGTCACCATGCAGTAATGCAGTAAACGTTTTCTAAATAACCTATAGGAAGGACACCTACGGAAGAGCCTATGTTATATGTCATCATCATCATCATCATATCGGCTAAAAGACGTTCACCGCTGAACAAAGGCTGTGCCATAAATTTCCTCAACGAGCGGTTACATGCTACCCGGATTCAGTGACCTTCACCATATGTATTAGTACTTAATTTAATAAAATAAATAATTTAAACTTACAGTAATTAAAAAGTTGGTACAACAGCTAATCTACTTATTAGTTAGTCCCTTCTGCAACTTTTTACGATAGACACAATAACCTTTGTTAAATCTCGTATTGTATTCGAAAAAACTTGGTCAGCGATTTTCAACTGCAAAAACGACCCTTGTGACACTTTGAATGGGAAACCACGTATTTAGGTAAATGGCATTGAATCGGAAATACCTGTTGTTGAAAATGAATAAAAGATTCGAATTTATTTTGTTATGATGATAATATTAAGGGTAAATTACGCTATTACTTTAGCGTTATTTACCGGAATATCAAATTAAACTTGGAACAAAGATTTTCACTAAAAGTACATACTTAAAATGTGTGTCAATAAAATCGTGTTTGAAACTCTATTAATACAAAATCTTAACATACATCTCCTCCATCGATCCGGTGTCAAGAAACCTATATTATCGCTATCTACCAGCGTGTCAGTCTAGCGAAACGATCGAAGTTTCTGAGGTAACGTGACTGTCGTTTTAATTCCGCGCCAGCACGAAACTTCATCACATTTCATTGCAGGCAACTGTGGACCGTGGTTTTTTTTCCTGTTGGACTTGTCGCATACATTTACAAAACAGGCCTCCAGCCAGGAACCGTGGTGCAAAGGCAGACTGTTATGTAAACATTTTCTCTTTTGCGACGCGGCGACGTCACGTGGCCTCTACACGCGCATCGTTGCTTTTGTTGGCGAGTTTATGAACGCGCGCTGCACCGCCCAATCTGTTAACGTGACTTACCGCACTCTAGGATTGTTCAAACACGATTACTTATTTTGTGAACAAGTTTAAATTAAGGTTTCGCTGCCGGTTATAATTAGCTTTCGTTTTAGGTTACCAGGATAAAACGTGAGACGAGTTTGAAATGTTTTTTTGGTCAAGTAATTGTAGGTATACATACCTATTCGTAATTTGATGTTTACGTTTATTACTGAGAGGATTATATAGTAACATTTCTACGAAACGTTCGTCGTTTCAGCCAAATAAAGTAAAATAAAGATCATCGCAAGACCGGTCTGTGTTGTATACTCATAGGGGGGGTTTTGCCATAATCGCCATACTTGGCAAGGCGTGCTGGCGATCGCAGTTGAGTAGTTAATGTGTGACTAAATCATCCTTCACCTTCATTTCAATCAACCTCTTTCATGACTTCATACCTTTTTATTTCCATCACTGTCCACCTCACGATTCATTCTTTATTCAAATCAAAATTCGAATTTATGTGACGTAGAGTCGCTCTTCATATTTTGATTAATCATTACACATTCGATTCTGAACGCTAGTGGTTCAACACACAGCTGTCGCTCTGACCAATAGTCTCCTGCAATATTCCAATTACTTATTTTTAACTAGCTTAAAATTGTGATATCAGCTATATTTTAAAATTTATATAATCATCAGCATGAAGTGTTGAAGTTGTGAATATCAATATACCATTATAACAATATATATGTTATATATTACGTTTCATTGATCTCGTTAACTGAACTCCGTTACTTGCTGCCGTGGAGAGAGCCTCCTAGTTGAGCTAACCGGGAAGGAACACGGAGGTAGGCACTCCGCGACAAATGTACTCGAAGAACGATGCTGCCCATCCTCCGGTTAATCTCATAGTCGCCTTTTACGACACCCACGGGATGAGATGGGGTGGTGCTATTCGTAGCCGGCACCCCACGCCAATTCTACGAATATCTTTGTTGATTGTCTAAGGATAATTCCTTGGGAATGCCTTTTCTAAACTGATAGTTATTTACTGAAGATTTACTTATGGTAGCGAGTGGTTCCCGGCAAAGGATCCGTGTGGTTTCCGACAAATAATAACCCACCCCTCTCCACCCATGGGTGTCATAAAAGGCGACTAAGGGGTGATATCAAGAGGCTGCTCATGCAGCAGCATCCTTCCGTGTGCTAATTAACCGACGTGATCGCAGTCACCAATCCGTTGCAAGCGTTGTAATTATGGCAATATCCCCGATTGTGGTGATCATTGGGAGGCCCATGTTCTGCAGCGTATATTTAATCGAAAATATAATAATACCTTTGTCCGATGAGTAACGTACGTACAAGGAAAAATTCATTCAAGATATTTCGGTAAAAATAAATGTCAAACGCTTACCCGGTAATCTTTAATCTTAATTTGTGTACAAAAAGTTTGTTTTAAAAGAAGTAATGGAACTTTTTGAATGGCAGTGACCCTATTGCGTTCTATTTATTTTCCGGTGTCAACTCTCGATTACATTGCTCTCTAATCTTCTTTTTATAAAACTTTTATTTTGAAACATTTATTTAATTTTAAATTTCGAGGTTTTTATTTTCGTCTGATTCACAAAACATTGCCTTAGGACTAGCATTGATCGATTCTTTATGCGAACGGTTGCAGTTTCCACCCACGCGGCGACGGGGTCAAGGCACTGGCATCCTATACAACTTATACAAGGCATTATACGTACGTGTGGGTGCGGCCTGCACAACGGCTTGTCCACACATTTGCCTTCGCCTGACAATACTTTACGATATTATGACGAGTCACTCAACTTTATATAAAGTTATTTTTATCTTTACAGTCGGTAGGTTTAATACTGGTAATACTTTTTGTTTAATTCCTACTTCTCATTTGGTAATCGACTGTGAAGGTTTCGGTGCATTCGAATTTCGAATTGAATATTGTACGTACCTATATGAAATACAGCCAAAAATTCGAATAATATTTAATATTATAAAATAGTATTTAATACATTTTGCATTTTATGTTCAGCAACTTGTCTTTTCTTTAACAATACTATGCTTATATCAACCGTCAATGCTCTAAGGCATTTTCCTTTATCTTATATCTTACAATTCATGATATCTACCTAATAACAATAATTCATGTTTTTATTTTACCGCTGCTTGTTTTGAACTTTTGACATGCGTTTCTACTAAATAAACAGGTATTGTTCCATTGTTTTGTGGGGATCAGGTATATATTATTATTCACCTGTTAATGCATCGGGCACGTAAATTCATTAATCCGGGTCTGGGTGTATTGTATGTGGAATTCAATGATGTAAACGCACCCACGACACAAGAGAAATCCTAATGTTATTAGAACGTTGCCCGTTCTAAAAATAAAGTTTGTCAGTTGCCCAGCGACCAAATGCGTTATGTACTATTAGGTATGTAATTGGTAAACAATTTAACTTACCTTATTTCTCTATCTTTCCAGGTTCTCACCTTGCCCGCTTGCGTGAAGCGAGACGCATTCAAAGGCTGCAGAGGCTGGCATCACCATCCACCGGCGACGACAACACCCCTGTGTCTGTGTCGCCGTGCCCAGCAGTCGTTGACAAAAACGCCCAAAATAGGGTCATCCTGGAACTTGCCTGGAAAACAGTCGCACTTATGCACAAGAACAGACTTATCCAACAAAAGATCATCGCATTGAAAAAGGAAACCTCTGAATTTGTCGCAGCCGTTTTGAACAACCCAGAAAACAAAAAACGTTATATGGAGCACGTTCGTCTGTACGGTCGCACAGCACCAGTGCACATTCAAATTGCAGAACACGCGCCTTTGAAATTAGAACCCGAGCTTTAAATTGGCTTTGAGTTCAATCTGTTTGAAACACACTGAGTGAATGAATGAGTGAGTGAAATGTTATTGTTTGTATAAGAGTTGACTGTATGATACTTTAAACCTGTTGTTAAGTTATTTAGCTTTTTATCTTTACTTATAGATATAGATAAGAATTAAAATCAGTAATGTTTTCGTTTGACATTATAGAACTGTGATCAAATTATATTAATCATGGTTGAAATATTTATGATTATTAATATTACAAAATTATCTGTTTCAATCTACATAGTTCTAAATATTATGTGATGTTACACATATAGTTTTGGTTCACACTTTTTCCTTCCAGCAATAATAAATAAAATGCAGTGTCTTAAGTAAAAATGTTGTGGCTATTATAATAACTTCTTGTTGTTATAGAAGTAAGCTATAAAGAGGTTGTAAGTAAGAGGCTGTTAATGTTATAATGTAGTCATCTTCGTACCATCGGTACTGTGTGGTATTCATCGGCAATCTTGGGGCCGTTAGATTTCTCTTTACATCATTGTTTAATGGCGTATTATTTGCGCAGGATCGGTGAGGTGCTAGGGTAAAATTTGTACCTATTTATTAAGCATAATTATTAATCATTCAATTTCATCCCAATAAAAGTGAGGACCTAATTGATCCAGCGCAATTTACATAAATTATCAAGTAAAATGATAGTGAAAGTGTGATGGCAGGATAGTACATATAAAAAAAACCAGTTACGTTATGTGCCTACATACATACTAAAGCGATTAAAAAAATGAAAATTTACATCACTGAAGTAAATAAAAATTCAGCATTGTGATTTGAATAAATGAACATGGTACGGAGAACTCGAAGGAAAGGGTTTTAATAAAATACTCTTAGCACGTAAATTAAGTTAGTTTATTTTAGATTCTAATAACTTTACAATACTGTTTTTGTATATCTTAAGCGTACACGTGAAGATAATTGGACCAATTGTGCAATTCTGATATTTTTTACGAGTTCAATTCATTAGAATATTATATCACGTTTCCATTAATTTGCCCTTAATATTTTTGACATCTTTATATTATAATTTTGTCATTACGTTTTAGTAATCCCAAACCATAGAGTCATCATCATGTCTTAATACAAAAAAATATAATCTTTTACATATAGAATAGCTGAAACATTCTGTCTGTCAGTTCAGAATAAATCCGAAATCTCTTGCACGCTTTCTGGGTTCATTATCCTGCAAGTTACGTACAAATGCACGCTACTACCATCTAGCGAGTAAATACAAACAGTTCTTAATTGCTTGGTCCAATAGATCTGGTACAGATATCGTGTAGAGCAAGCCTTAACCTAGATTTGCATTTAATAGAATTTAGTTGATAACTATAATCAAGAATGCACAGATCTACCAAACACTGTGTTCATTTTAAATGTACGTATTTATGCTGATTTCAGTATATGTATCACAAAAAACATTACGTAAACATAACATAAGTATTACACGCGAAATCTTTTTTAACTTTGTATAATTTTGTTGCGTTTTTGTAGTTTCGTAACATGAGGTATAGAGTAGCTGTAAGAATTCAAAGCGAATAGGAACGCCGAATTCTAAAATGTGTGAATTCTTTGGCGTGTTAAGTATTAAACGGCTAAAATTAAGTTTTAATTTATTGCACAAGCCTCCCACTGTGTATACCGACGCTTAAAATCTTGGCTTTCTTGTGGTTTACTTAGATCTTAAGTCAATTTTGAAAATACACTAGTCCCTCTATATTATTTTGTTTCTTTTTTACCTCAAGACCTATCATGAGTTTCATCTCATTCACCTACACTCGACACAGAAAAAAAGTGGTAAATCATAACATACTCATGTTATGATTTACCACTTTTTTTATAGTTACGTACATCATATTTTTATAATGATTGCATTTTCTCAGATGACTAGCTTCATCATTTCAGCCGAAAATCATCTACTACTGGACATAGCCCCCCCCCAAAGATCGCCACTACGACCGATATGGGTTTCTGTTGTAGGCTCATTGGGGGGATTATGCCAGTCGCCACGCTTGGCAGGCGAGTTGGCGGTCGCAGTTGAGTTGTAAACGTTCTCTAAGGGCGCTGCTGCCAATCCTCTGGCTACTCGTAGTATTTTACGACATTCAAGGGATGAGATGGGGTGGTGGCATTCTTAGCCGGCACCATACTGACTGACGGATGACTAGATTGGTATCAGTTTATCTTTCTTCAACATCAGTCTACCAGACATAATCTTTGTTTAAAATCGTTGGTTAGTGATCGTGTAACTTCTGAACGACTTGACGGATTGAGGTCATATTATTCACACAATAATTTGTTTTGTCGCAACGATGGTCCATAGCTTTTCCGGGATGCGATAGATGGCGCTGTAGTAAGTTCCTTATAAACAAATTCTATATTTAAAGACCAAAACGACTCATTCACAATATAGTTATATTGATTTCATGCTAAAAAAAAAACACTAGGGGTGAGATTCAGAAACGAGTCTAAGCGTGAACGTACGCTTCCATCTGTCAAAATTAGGGGCGTTATGGTGAGATTCAGAAACGAGTCTAAGTTCACGCTTCCATCTGTCAAAATTAGGGGCGTAAGTAGTGTATTTTGACAGATGGAAGCGTAAGTTCACGCTTAGACTCGTCTCTGATTCTCACCCTAGGAAGCGGTGAAGGGTGGGCTTATATGGGTGCTATCTTATGTTGACGTTCAAAAAGAACTATTTTGACTAAACGCTATTTCATTTCACAAAATATGGTACCCGATAGGTGGCGTTGTGATTGAGGTGATCGAGGTGAGTCAAACTCAATGTGCCACCGTTCTAAGGGCGTAACAACGGCTGTCAGGCCAGCCAGTAATTCTATTTAATAAAAACGTTCATTTTACGCTGATACTGTTATAACTTCAAAACAAACTTAACTTACCTATCTATGACACTATAGGTAAGTACGAGTAATAGTCACCTTTGACACAATAATCAGACAGAAAATATTGTAGTACATTTTTATTTACACAGAGTTGATAGAGGAATGCTAAAATAAATTTCACACCACGTTAGGCGCAGTGGCTAGTTGCTTTGCTTTCTATGTTACTACGTGCCGCGGGTTCGATCCCCGTTCGAAAAAGTAGTTATACGATCTACAGTTCCTTTTTCCAGTTTTTGTGCATGTGTCATTTATGTGTGTAGACAATAGTTATTATACTCTTTGGTGTAGACTGTACCCACATCACCATATAGGAAATCCCTAGTGTTCCCATAGTTTTACTGTTTTATTATCTGACGAATCGTAAAAGTCTATCAAGTCCTAGAATGCACTGGCGGTCGGCACAGCAAAACGCCAGCTCCCTAGGCAGCTAGCCTCCAGGGACTACTGAGAAAATTGCTCTGCGTGGCCTCGAATATGCTGCGAAATCCTCTGGCATTCCAAGAAACATTAAAAACACGACTAGATTCATTGCATATAATATTCTCTGTCATGTCATTCTGGTGGCCCACGAGCTGGGCTTGGAAAAGGACTACGTCACTGTTTTTCTAACATGCAGAGAAATATAAACTTTGCACGAGAGATGTTGTACGGCTTTTTAACTACAGTGAAATAATAGTCCACTGCTGAACGTAATTAGAATCAGCAGTGGACTATGTATGGATAGCAATTACCAAAAATAATGTGTTTTTTTGTATAGAGACTCTACGCAAATGATTCAAATTTTTAATTGTTGACTTATTGACATGCCCATATTGTTGCATGTTTTGTGACATCAATTTATTCAGACTTACTTTTCTGACATTACATTATTTGTTTTATTTTTACATTAATATAATTGTTTTTTTGACATTAATATTATTCATTATAATAAAACGCTTTTAAACGGATTACATCGCGAAAACTTAAGACATTACTATTAATATTATTGTTTTTTTGACATTAATATTATTAATCATTAATATCTGAGTTTATTATTATTCAGCTTGTTCATTAAGATCTGTTCCCGCTCCTTTTTAAAAGGTTGAGACTTTACTATGTTTAATGTAGGAATATTGTCTTCACATAACCTGAATTTTCGAGAACATTGTACGTACTCATAAATATTGTACCATGATTTTAAAAGAGTTACCATGGAGTTTCTTGCCCGTTCTTCTCCATAGGAAATCTACGTCTTGGAATGTGGCAAATAAGGAATCGACTATTCATAAGTGCTATTAATGGTTCAAATGAATAAAATTCTTTTTATCTTATAGATTTATCCAAAAAAGGAATTATGATCGATAAATGAATCTCCTATGTGTATTGACACCTAGAAGACTCTTGCGGATTGTTGTCGCAGACGCGTACCCAATCAAACCACTATTTGTGTGTGCGCAAACAAAGTATGTTTACTTTCTCTACCACGCACACAAGTGCATAGATAATGTTGTTATTGTTAGCCATTTTTGTTACATAGCAAATCGACATAATTTTTTTGGAATAGTGTTCACAGGATATCTCACTAATGAGCTGCCCAGCGAATGGTGTCATATCTGTCACTGTTCAAATACGCATTGCGTGTACCGATTATTCTAAGCCTCTAAGGTAAACTAACCGTATGGTGTCCGGATTAAGAATATACCACCACTCCATGTCCGTTCATGGATGTCGTAAAAGGTGAGGGACTCTAATACTCATTGGGGGTTTGCCATAATCGCCACGCTTGGCAGACGGGTTGTCGGTCTCAGTTGAGTTATAAATGTATTTACTTGAAGGACGCTGCTGCCCATCCTTCGGCTAATCCCATAGTCGCCTTTTACGACACCCATGGGATGAGATGGGGTGGTGGTATCCTTAGCCGGCACCACACGGCACCTAGTTACTTATCTAGTATTACCATATTAAGGTTTATAAACGTGGGTGCCTAAGTATCTTAAATGATGAGCACTTGAGCAGTGTATAAGGTAATTTTTGTTCTTATTCATGATCCCACTAATTAATTGTAAACTTAACGCCTGAAGTTTTTTGTGACTTATTTTACTTAGTGCATCGTCGTGCTATTATTGTTTAACATCTTGAGAATGAGCCGGCTGGAGGAAAGACCCATATAGACTTCACATAGGTACCTAATATGTCAATGGCGGGAGTAGGGTTGTAGTTAAATCGAAGGGAGTGTTAACAGAAGAAAAATATGTAATACACAGACATTCAGTAAGGGCGTAATATTTTATTTTTGAGGGGCCAGATTACCCCTTTGCTATAGACCGATATTAGGTTCTAATACCCATGAAATTGCAGTTTTGCAGTATTGGCCATCACAAATAAAAATATTTTTTGTTTGGCTACGAATTTTTGTTTTTTTTTTTATAAATATGGTTTTAACTATTCAAAATCAGTCTTATATTTATTGATTAGTGTTATGTTTTCATCACGTTTGAACCTTTTTCGTCGTCATCGTCATGGATACGTTGAAAATTCGAATAATTATGGAATATGAGTGCTGTGGTGGCAGCAACGCGGCACAAGCGGCATGCAACATCAAACAAACGCACAACCCGTTATTGGTTTGGCCGGTTCCGTTCTGAAAAATTCGATCTTAAAAATGAACCCCACGGTCGTCCGAAAACTTTGGTCGACAATGACGAATTAAAGGAGTTTGTGGAAACTAATGATACTCAATCTACGGCTGAATTATCAGTAGCTTTCTACGTTAGCGTCAAAACAATATTAGTCACAATCATACATCACCGGAGGAAGAGACCTTTGATTCAAGAGGTTAGACATGTATCTGCCACCAATAATGAGACCTTGGCATTTGATTGGATTTACTAATAGACCAAAAGATTTGGCCCACTGGCTGATATTACCTATATGAATGTTCTTCATTGATCGCATCAATGTATATCATTCAAATACTAGTTCCGTACGGAATCGACCTCCCGCAGACCAATTAGCTAAAAACAGCGACAGCTAGCGCCCAGACAAATATCCACCGGTGGCAAATCGCCTGAAATTCAAAGGCGAGGACGCAATTTTTGTTCATTGATCGTTCGACACAGTGTGCGTCAGAGATCTTAACCGCGATCGGCAAATAAGTAATATCAAAATGACGTTTGACAGCAGTGTCTGCGCGATTTACGCCTGTCGTAAAGCGTCTGCGATATAAGTAATCAGCAGCCGACTGTATCAGCCACTGCACCAACCTAGGATAAGCCAGAAGGATTCTAGGCAAAGTCGAGCCCACCTACCCCAGCCCCTGATACGTCTAAGCACCGGGGTTGCCAGATCTAAAAATCGAAATATCTGGGCAAAATGATAAAATGTAGGGATTTTGGAGTTGTTGTCTGGAGAAATAAATATTATTAATATTACTTTTTTAAATGGTCTTACTCCAAAGGACTAAATATTATTGAACAACAATTTTGAAATCAATTAAACTCGTACCTACCCAATGATTTCCCTGCCTTAACAAACAGATTTTTTACTTTACTACATGAATTTAGCATTTTTCGTTTTCACTGTAAATAACTACATAAATTCAAACTTTCCTTCAGTATACATTGTGCATAAAACTACGATCAGTTATTTTTCGGGAGATTATGTATTTTTTCGGGAATCATATAAAATGTCGGGAGAATCCAGACGAATCCCGACCATCTGGCAACCCTACTATGTACCCAGACTATTATAGTCAGTATTACAAGTTATTATAACTGCGGTATAAAATAAGACCACAACCTGTGTTCGCTGTAAGATGTCGTAATAAGCCATTGAAAGGTTTTATTTAATTAGGTATATGTCAATAAATTACCACTTAGTTACTTAGCAATAAAATCTTACGAAATCTCCATTGAGGTTTCTTGCAACTTTAAAGTAGCTTAATTTTACTTTTTATCGGATAAAAAAAGCAATGTCTTACCGTTTTATTTTCGTCTGGATAGCCAGTAGGCCTTTTTTTATTCTTAAATTGAATTAAAATAATTTTGAGGCAAGTGTCTTTATGATTGTTGGTTAGCATAATTTGGGTCAAATACATCTTTACCTGCCTGCCTATAAGAAGGCCATCAAACTACACACCTAATAATCCATCAAGAGTGATACTGTGGGAATTGACACGATGAGTTAGTGTCACGAAATCCGTTATATAATTATATTGTGCACTGCCATAATAACCAAAAAAGCATGTAATTAACTAATTGTTCGTAGAACTGATGGCCGTTGGGGCAAAAAGGTTCTCAAATGGAGACCGCAACGGAAATCGGAGCGTGGGACGACCTTAAACGAGGTGGACAGACGACCTGGTGAGGGTCGCTGAGAGTCGTTGAATGATAGCGGCATGTAACTGCTCGTTGTGGAAATCTAAGGGGGAGGCCTTTATTCAGAAGTGAACATTCTTTGGCTGATATGATGATGATGACGTAATTAATAAATAGGTATTTCTAGTACACTGCCATCTGGTGTTGAATACCATTCGATGTAACTATCCAACGCCATCTAATATCAAACAGAAATCAATGTAATTGAGCAACCTGCCATCTAGTGTCAAATAATATTATGAAATAGTTCAGTACCATCTATCGTTGAAAAGCATAAACTACTATTGACTATGGCATTATATTGTATACATATTGTAATTCGAATATAATAAGCTAGGTGGCACATTTACAGTATTGCATATTTAAGACATCGCAATACATTTATTATTTATTTGATTATATAGGTTCATCATCATTCATCATAGAATTATTCGCATTTCCCGTTTACAGCGCCATTTCATATTGCTCATGTGGACTTGCACACGATTAACAACCACAAAAATAAATATTATTATGGCATCGTTTGCCATCGAAGGTTTTGAAATGGTTGAGATATCGATCATTATAGTATCTCTACCTACCTGGGTCAGATTATATAAATTTTAAACTGTAAATTTCCTAGTATTTGTGAGTTATCACGAACATAATTTATTAGCCCTTAACTGTCTAAACAATTAATGTTGAACAGTCAACAACAATTCCTAGGTATAAGAACTACAACAATACGTCATACTACGGTAGGGTATATACCGCAGTCCATCGCCCGACCAGAAGCAGGCCGGCGTAGGCAGCGCACTGTGTTCTGCGCACGCGTCTCTGTGAGGGATTTGCGGCTGGCCGGGCTGCACAGAGGTACGAGGCCTGTGTGTGCCCAAGAGGTGGGCTGAGACCTGCCGGGGGTACGGAAAATGTGCGAGTGAATCCTACAATTCCAGTGAAACTTAGGTTGAAGGTTGGCTATGTACTGTGCGTGGCAGACTCATTGTAATCGCAATACCTCCACCTATCGTGTTGTTTGCAGCAGATAGAAGCACCCTTACTTTGTATCCTCTGGATAAACCATTTCTCATCTCTTCAGTCAAAGTACGGTCCACTGCTAATCAAAGGCCTCCCCCATAGATTTCCACAATTGTGCCGCCATTTTGAGGGGAATTTGCCGGTACTCGCCACGCTTGGCAGGCAGGTTGGTGAGCATGTTATGGCTACTGTTCCACAGAAGGGACGCTGCTGCCCATTCCTATAGATTAGCGTCCCTTAGTACGATATCCACGGGAGGAGATGGAGTTATCTTTTACTAAACTTAAAGGTGCGGAAATACCTATTCTAAACCGGAAACCACTAGCTGACCAGAACCTAGGTTCTGTAGGAGCGCCATTCTGCCGGGTTGGTAGAATAATAATGGTGAATCGCAATTCTGTTTGAGTAACAACGGCTTTGGTTCCCATAAACTTTCAAGCTGGTGTCTGGAAGGCTGGATAATTCCAGCTCGAAAATTAATGGGTAGTGACATAATGGGTCGCATCTGGTCCGCCCCCGGTTTTTTTTTTGGGATAAGTCCGCCACACATTCCCTACCACTGCAACTCCTATAACGCCCCCGGGTAGACGGCGGCGTGCACGTGGTCACGCGTGTGGCGTGATGCCAATAGGCGGCTCCGTTGCGTTCGTTCTCAAGAACCTGCACGGAGCCCTATAAAAAAACCGTAGGCACCACTGCATTGCCAGCTATTCTGCTGCCAAACAGTAGTTTTTAAACTTTAGACATTACTGTGTTCCGGATTGTAGGACACTAGCAAGTGAAATGACTGGGAATAAGAAACTAATCAGATAATGAGCGTAGTATGGTGCCACGCAGACATAGTACTGGGCAGCATTACAAGTGTTATCGTGGGTAGGCGCCAAGTAAGCACAGACGTAGGCGCCGCGCCAAGCTCATGGACGACCGCCGCTGATCATGTCATGCCGCCGCTGACCGAACATTAAACTCGGCGTGATCGGCGTGGACGGAAATGCGAATGCGATGCGAAGCTTTGTATATGAAGCCATGCCAAGGTATTTCTGAAACAGAAATATTACCAGTCATCTTAGAGCGTGCTCTATTTGGTGCTCTATATCCTCTATATTGGATCTAGGACAATATTAGACATGTATTAGGTATACAATACAATACTCTTTATTGTAGACCAAAAATAACAAAAATAAGAGCCAATGTAGGAAAAGACATGTACAAAGGGCGGTCTTATCGCACACAGCGATTTCTGGCAGACAACCTTGGGATCGACAGATTTGTAAGCGATAAAGAAAAGGGTAGTTCGCGGTGTAACAATTATTTTAAGTTAATATATAACATGATACATATATATAAAAAATATTATTATAATAGATTTATAAATGTCTCTCTATTACACGGGTTTATATCCCCTGTAAGGGGGAACCCGGTCTTTTGATAGGCTTACGCGGGGACATGGGTCCAACACGCAGAGGCCCTTTAGAGAATTTTAATCTAAAATGTAATGGGACACTAACCGGGAACTCTCCATGGCTACACTATAAAATGCAGTCTCGGATTGTCCCCGGAGATGTAAAACTATTGTATAAGATGGAAACTACAGTTATAAGGTCTATTGTAATGGGTGCTAAATGGATTATATATTTCTAAAAACGGAAACAACGGCGTCTGCCTTTCAACCTTTAAAGTGGAATTCTGTGGCAGACGGTGACTCGCCACTCACAAGATGGGCCCCCTAAATGGCCACCACTACAGGCGACAAGGAGCAACACCGGTGTGAGCGGCTAGGGAGAGGTGCGGCACCGGTTTCACCATCGCGCGTCTCGAAGACTCGGAGCGGGTTTCCCCGTTATTACGCCATTAGACACTTCCACCCCCGAGCATATAGCTCTGGCGCCCCCCCTCTGATCGGCCAACTAAGGCAAGCCAGAGTCGAAAATCCTACGGGCACTCATGGGGTACCACTCCAACCAACCAAGAAAGGTAAGCCGGAGACGAGGCCCTGACCGACTCTCTGGAGCATTCGGGTACGCAGTGTCGCCACTCACATTCAGCTCGCCACAAACTGCCCTGCGTTCTGTAAGCTACTTAATATACTTTTTTTTTCTTTTTTTTTTTTCTTATGATGTACTTTTTTTATATATCAGAAGTGTTAGCAACCCAGTATTTCGGCTGACAACACTGCCGCCATGGCGTGGCATTCGAGTGACAGCGAGCGAAGGACGAGCGGTAGCGGCCGGCGCCAATTAATTCGAAGAAGACAAGTGTAGTATTAGTACAGGGTGTTGATGGGTCAGGGGTGACTTTAAGGGGGGGTTGGAGGTCACCGGGGCGTCTGCCCCAATATTTTTGTGTATAATTACCTAATGTGTTAATAGAAGGTAGGAAGAAATCAAGCAGCTACTTTAATCTGCCCTCCAGGATTACCTTATCCCATGGTGAGATAACGTTTGCCCAGAGGGGTTTATTATAAATATTATGATAATAGATAAAAACATATTATTATAATAGATACATATAAATATACAAATATAATAAATAAATACAAGAAGTAAAGAAGTGATAGATAATGTTCCTTGACTAGTCTTTTAAATATTGCTAGGGTTTTAGCAGGTCTAAGAGAGGTAAAAGATTTCCCCATGTAATTAGTGGAATGAATGCATTGGCATTTGCAACTTCAAATCCTCTGATGACCTTAAGGATCTCGAATGTGTGTTATGAAGGAACTTGAAACGTTCTTTAAACATTACGGTGTTATTCTATTTTCACGGAGTATACTGGGTTAGTCGGAAAGGGTGTATTAAGCCGAAAGGGTGTAACACTAAGGGGGGTAATGAGCAACTTTTGTTCTATGACTTTCACCAAAAATCAATAGTTACAGAGTTATAGCTGTTCAAACTGTTCATGAAAAATACGCTGCCACAACTCTATCATCAGCTGTGTCTTACATTTAACGTCATATTTGGGTTCACAGACCTTGTACTTTTCGACAAGGATTACGGAATGAAAATAAAAGATCAAATGCCATTTATTATTCCGGCTCATTTCCCCGATATGCTGGTAAACTTTGACTGTAATAATATACATGCTATTTTAGTTTCTGAGTCATGGCTTAAGCCATGTCTCCCGTCTACCTCCTATTCCTTGCCTGGATTTAATCTCATAAGAAACGATCGCGCTGCTGGTGGTGGTGGTGGTGTTGCCATATACCTACGAACCAATATCCCTTTTTCCATTGTTAGTATGTCAACGCAGCCACCGCCATTGAATGCTGGCGAGCATCTTTTTATTGAGATTGAACTCCAGCATATTAAAGTCTTAGTTGGCGTCTATTACTGTCCCTCGTTACGCATAGACTACTTCTCTTCTTTTGAAAATATTCTTGAAATTCTAACTCCGCCTTACAGTCATACCATCATCATGGGTGATTTCAACACTTGCCTTCTCAAAAAAGATAGACGTGCTTCCTCTCTTCATTCTATTATAGAATCTAAGAACTTAATTATTCTACCTCTTAATGCCACTCATCATTTCCCCAACTCTGTTCCTTCACTACTCGACCTCATATTCGTTTCTTCTCGTGAACACGTCGCTAAGCATGGGCAATGCTCAGCAGACGAGTTTTCGTATCACGACTTAATATCCCTCTCATACAAAATTCGTCCTCCAAAGGCTAAGTCGAAAGTTCTTCTGCAACGTAATTTTGGTGGTATGAACCTTGAAAGTCTTCGAGTGGATGCCAGCAACATTGACCGGGGTTCGCTATTGAATACGGAATCGGTTGATGTTCAGATAAAAAATTTCACCACTACTCTTGTCCAATTATACGACATACATGCTCCGGTCCGCAGAATAAAGGTCAAACATCTTCCGGCACCCTGGCTAACAAGCGAAATAAGGGTGATAATGCATAAAAAAGCTGCAGCCAAGTGCAAATATAAGCGTAGACCTTCTGCCTTAAATTGGGAACAATTTGTTACTATCCGGAATCTTTGCAATAAGGTGTGTAGAAATGCTCAACGCCAACATATCCACAGCTCTGTTGAGAATGGAGATCCAACAAAAGTTTGGAAATTCCTAAGAACATTGAGGCCACCCCCAATGTTCTTAGGAATTTCCAAACTTTCAAATTCCAAACAAATCACGTCCAGATATAATTTCTAAAGATTTAAACATTGATTTACATAATCAACATTTCTCTTCTTCCTCCAGTTGTGATAGGAATGCAAAAGCCTGTACCTTAAAATATCTTTCATCCCTACCAACCCCTAACTATTCACCATTTATTTTTAATCAATTCACTGCTTGTGATGTTAAGAAGAGTATTTTGGCTATCACGTCTAATGCGGTTGGGAGCGACTATGTGAGCCGTAATATGATCATTCCAATCCTTGATGAAGTCCTTCCAATCATCTGTTTTATCCTCAATTCTTCTATATCCAGGGGTTGCTTTCCAACGGCTTGGAAAGATGCTCGAATATTTCCTTTACCTAAAAAAACCAGTCCTACATCCTTTTCTGAATACCGTCCCATTTCCATATTGCCATTCCTATCTAAAGTGCTCGAACACCTTATTTACAATCAGCTCAGCTCCTTTCTCTGCAAGAACAGCCTCCTTAATCCCCTTCAATCCGGCTTCCGTCCTGGCCATAGTACCGTCACAGCCTTGATCAATATTACGGATGACATCAGGTCAGCCATGCAGGATGGAAATCTAACGCTACTTTCACTCCTGGACTTCAGTAACGCTTTTAATATGGTAGATTTTGACATCTTGCTTGGAATTTTGTGCTCTCTTATCATATCTCCAACGGCGATTGATTGGTTTCGTAGTTACCTGTTTGGCCGTCGGCAGCGTGTTTGCATTGAAGAAACGTTTTCTTCCTGGTGCAATTTGTCTGCTGGCGTACCTCAGGGTGGCGTTTTATCTCCGTTACTCTTCGCCGTTTTTATAAATACTATCTCCAATAGACTTCTTTCATCCTACCACCTTTATGCAGATGATCTCCAAATTTATACCCATGCATCGCCTGATAAGTTGTCAGAAGCAGTGGACATCATAAATGGTGATCTCAAACAAATTAGCCAGTGGAGCAAGGCCTATGGACTCTCGGTGAATCCTTTGAAGACCCAAGTCATTGTTGTTGGCAGCTCTAGAATGACTTCAAGAGTTGACTGGAACCGCTTACAACCGGTTCTCTTTGATCGCACCATAATTCCAGTAAGTGACAAAGTTAAGAACCTGGGAATATATATAGACAAAACCTTGTCCTGGGGACCTCAAATACAGGAAGTCAGTCGTAAATTATTCGCATCTGCGGGGTCTTTACGAAGACTACGTAACTTCCTGCCAATTTCCACCAAAACTGCGCTTGCACAATCGCTTCTTCTTCCGATTCTTGACTACGCCGATACCAGCTATCTTGATCTCACAGAGGAACAACTTGATAAACTTGAGCGACTCCAAAATTTCTGTATAAGATTTATATTTGGTTTACGCAAATATGATCATGTGTCAGAGTATCGTACTCAGCTCAAGTGGCTCCCTATACGCCTTCGTCGGAATACTCATATTCTTCATCTTCTATACAGTATCCTGTACAATCCAACAACTCCCTGCTATCTTAAAGAACGTTTCAAGTTCCTTCATAACACACATTCGAGATCCTTAAGGTCATCAGAGAATTTGACGTTGAAAATGCCAATGCATTCCACTAATTACATGGGATAATCTTTTACAGTCCAAGCTGCCCGCTTATGGAATGTGTTGCCAGTGGCAATTAGACGTGCTCAATCCCTAGCCATTTTTAAAAGACTAGTCAAGGAACATTATCTATCACTGTAGTTTCTCCTTTACTTCTTTTTTTTATTAATTATATTTGTATATTTATATGTATCTATTATAATAATATTTATATTTTTTTATCTAAGATAATAATATTTTTTATTATATATCTATCATGTTATGTACTAACTTAAAATTATTGTTACACCGCGAACTACCCTTTTCTTTATCGCTTACAAATCTGTCCATCCCAAGGTTGTCTGGCAGAAATCGCCGTGTGCGATAAGACCGCCCTTTGTACATGTCTTTTTCTAAATTGGATCTTATTTTTGTTATTTTTGGTGTACAATAAAGAGTATTGTATTGTATGCCATCTTTGACTACAACTTGATGAATTTGAAATTTACAATATATATATTTATAGATGAGCCATTTACTGTGAAACAGTTGTCCAGTTGAGCAACCACATCTCCCAGGGGACGTATACGAGAAGTTCATCATAAAAAACAAAGCTCTAGTCTAGTCAAGATTTGAACTAAACAAACATGTGAAAATACTTCACCAATTTAGCGAGCGTGGTTTAATTCTGTTGTTCGTGTGGGCTAAATACACCATTAGCTGTCACGGTATTTTCGAGCAGCTTCCATGCAGCTGCCAACTGCCTGATAAACCTGAACTTTTTTGGCAGTTGCCTTGGGGCATATAGGCAGATTGTACTTGTACACAGTTACACACTAGTACCACATGATAAAGGGGCGCTTAACAGATAAACTGATCTACTTTTTCCTGTCCCACATTTATTTTTTAGATAGGAAGATACGTTGTAATTTAAAGCAAATTTTGTTTATAATAATATATCTACAGTATGTTTATCTTAAGAATCTAATTTTAATTAACTAAGCAATAATGTCTTAGGCACTTTAAACTTTTTAAAAGGTGCTAAATTTCCTATGTACCTGTGAGAGCCACACGATATGTATGCCAGTCAGCGGTCACGTGAAACTAGGCCTACTTCTACCTGGAATTTGTCTGGCAATACGGTATTATGAACCAGCATTTGAAATTACTAAGTACAATAAATTCTTATCTAATAATTTACAGTCACGATAATTTTGCATGTAATGACCTGAAATATAAGGCAAAGCGCGTCAGTATGTTCAAGTTTATATAGTAAAAGAGCCGACGAGAAGACTATACATACGAGACAATTTTCTTACTCATTATTTATTTAAACAAGTGTAAGTAAGACTATCATTATATATCTATACATTTCTGTAGTGTACTGCGCGAGTAGGACATTAATCGTAAATAGAACAAGGATAATAAATAGTTCTAACCAATGTATAGTTCTCTTCACTATATAAATGTTCACCTACATATAAGCTCATGTGGACGCAAAAAAGGATTGCTTTCATTCCGAAATCATTCACAAAAGCAGAAAAATTTAATAAATTACGTGGCAAAATATATTGTTTTAATATTTTCCGTTACTTTAGTACGTGATTAATAACTATCTATTACTTTTCTCATATTCTATGTAATAAAAATAAAACCTTAACAGACCGATAAGTATTTAGTCATGTTACTCGATGGTAACGATATAAAACTACAAGCCAGCCATACACAAATTATGCATGTCATAATATGAAATAGAACCTGTCAGTTTGAGCCCGCAAACTCCTGGAACTTGCATGGTTTGTTTTAAAGTTCACAATACGGCACCTAGGTTGTGTTATGGCAGCAGAGTCATGGTATATCTCCATATTAGTGTAAAATCATTAATATGGTCTCTACTTACTAAAATATAATATACCTACCTTTTATAACACAGGTATAACTTCCTCATTGTAACAAAAAATTACTAAAATTCCCCTAGACTGTCCTCGTGTAATAAACCAGTGCAAAATTACAAATTGCAATGGTAATGACGGAAGTAATCCTAAAAAATTCGACCGAATTTTATATCAAATTGGAATAGCGTTGATTTTATGGGCAGTACAAATCTTCAGTATCATTTAGTCAGTGGAGTCTGACGCGCATGACATACTGACTCCGACGGATCAATCGCGGCGCGAGAAAAATTATTAACCATCAGTTTTGAACAATTGCAAACTAATTGTGAACAATGCATTATTTATGACAACTACGAACAACTGCGACAAGGTTCAGGAAGTTGTGGGTACCACAAAACGGATTTATTGTTACCAAAAAGCTTTTGTTTGAAAAATGACCTTGTTATTGTTGAAGCTTTATTTGTAGTGAATTAAGTTTTATTTGAATATTTCAAAGCAGATAAATGTGATTTATACGTGTATGTTGGAGTCATAAGCGTTATATAAATAATTTTATAGTGACTGAACGGTAGTATCGATACTCAATTGCACAAGTTCTATTTACAATGAAGTTTTAATGTTTCTGTTTCATTGTGAATCAAATGTTTTATTTTTTAATCACGGTTTTCAAAAGCGCATGCGTTTTAAAGTTGACGCGAGTATAATCATGATATATTCAGGCTTGAAATTGTAAAAAAAATTAAAGGCGTATTTTATTTTTATATGGGATTTTAAATACTAGAAGGTGAAATTCTTGAAAATTAATGATATGATTCGCGTGATCACGTAATTAAGACAGGAAACTTATTAATTTCTAGTTATAGGTGCGTTTCACTAAATATTTACACGGCAACTTATACAGGTTCCTAAAAGATTACTGAACTTTATTTTAAGGGAACAATCAGTAAGAGGACAAGGTTTTCAAAAGTTGTATATTTCATATTTTCTTGCAATAATTAATGTGTAAAATTGCTATTCTAGCACTCACAAAAATGCTTTTGTCACAATTTATTAAAGCGCCGCTGTTAAAAAATTGAATATTACTACTTCTTTCAAATAAACGATATATCTCGATATCCTACTGATTGTCCCCTTAAAAATAAGTTCTCTATTTTTGTTTGACCCTATAGTTATGACAAAAACTTAAAAGTTTTAACCTCTAGATGTTAATAACACGAATTTAATTCATGAAATTCACCCATTGAGTAGTAAGCGGAAGCGTAATGTCAATTTAACGATTTTTGTGGAATGATATACATACCATAGATAATACTTTGAAACTTACACGATTTATATAACTTTTGAAATAAAAGTGCCTTGAAGATAACCATTATCATGAAGTGTGTATAATAATCAATTTTACACTATGTTAGTCATCGTTTACGTAGCAACTATACCAATTGACGGCGCGGTTGGTGCAGTGGCTGATGCAGTCGGCTGCTGCGCTCCGGGTCGTGGGTTCGATTCCGGCACGGAACAAATATTTGTATGATCTGAGGGCCTACCACAACCTTTTACAAAACAGTCCTAATTCATGACAGTGTTGTTTCAAGCATAAAGTAACATTACTCATATTCGTACCACAACCTAAATAGTTCGGCTTTGTTTCATTCCTGCTTAGTGCTGGGAAAGAATGAATAATTTCCAAGAATTGTCTATAGCCTGCTGGAAAAAGAAAAGAAACAACGCTGTATACCGTATATAGCGCTATCTCTTTCACGCGTTGTTCCGAATCGTACCTGCGACTAATATTCGCTTAATATTGTAAAAAATTATATGATTAATTAACTTTTAAAAATTTACTTGTATAAATAATAATTATACGAGTAATTTCTAAAAAGTACATGCAAACATTTATAGGTTTAATGCTGAAAAGTAAGCAGAAAACTTCAACAAATAATAGTTGGCCTAGAGTGTGGAAAGGGACCATTGTATGAATCGGAACGAAATTTATATTTTAAGGAGATATTAGATAATAAGTAGCGGCGCGAGCGAAATTTGGAACTCAAGGGGCCATGGGGTTATACAAGGAATTTATTACACTAACGGGCGAATACTTAAACGCCAGTTAACGTTAAGTCCCCGCTCAAACAATTTGAGGCGCCCGGTTTTGTACCAAAAACAGGTTTCTCGAATAGTTAAAGCGGGGACTTAACGTTAAATGGCGTTTGAGTATTCGGCCGTAAGTGGTGGGCTTCAAGTGGCTAACAAAGTGGTTGAACTTATTTTTTATTTCACTTATGATTCCTAGCGCATTCAGCATGGAAACAAAGTATGTAAACATTAACATTCGTTATTTAATTACAGAAACATTTAACAAAGAAATATTGTGCTGTTATTGTTTTAGTGTTTTAGATGCGGTTATATACAGTTGTATGTGGTTGTAAGTGTGTATTCATTCGCCATCTAGACAAACAAGAAATTAATTATCCAGGCACTAAAATCACTAGATACACAACTAATTTTCCAATTTTAGTTAAATAAATATGTTTTACTTACTTTATATGACACGGCAATGGTTTTTTATAATATAAATTAATATTCAAGTCGCGTCCGAGCAACTTTTCTATGATTGTTAAATTTGCCTTAAACAATAATGCTAGTTGTCAAAAATCACGTTGTGGTACGATTTGAATGAATGATTTAGAGGTGACGTACCAAAACTGCTAAGAAAATGACATTGTTTCAAACAAGCAGTTAAGCTTGTTTTATGGACGTTGTGGTACGAAAAGGCAAGGCAAGATTAAAATAATACTGCTTTAAGAGATGGTGGTAAGCCCCCTGCAGGTAGTTGTTCCGGGTCTGGGTGTATTGTATGTGGAATACATGTCTGTAAACCGTACCCACGACACAGGAGAAATCCTCCTGTGTTTAGTTTAAAAAAAAAAAAAAAATAGTCACCCATATGGAAGACCATCACTTATATCAATAAAATAAAAATTATTGAAATTTACATAACCGAACCTAAAAAATGGAAAACCGGAAAACGCAGCGTGGGACGACTTCCATCGATGTGGACAGACGACCTGGTGAAGGTCGCTGGGAGTCGTTGGATGAGAGCGGCATGTGACCGCTCGTTATGGAAATCTAATCCTTTGTTCATCAGTGGACGTCCTTTGGCTGATATGATGATGATGAACCGAACCTCACAGTTATTGTTCAACATTTTCTTTGAAAGCTCTTTATCTTTGGTTTGCTCTCACACCCAGGTTATGATTATAGGTCACGTCGGGTTTCATCCGGAGACCATGGTAGAAAGACAGACTATGACCATTATGAATCCACCACGTGCATCACGGGCGAAATTTCAATCAAATAAAATCTACAAAACATCTAAAGCTCAACATTTTTTCTTCGCGAAAACCAACCAAAGTAAATCATTCAAAATATAGACTTCTAGCGACGCACGTGGTTGGCGAAGTATGCACGTTGCTAATATAATTGAGGAAGGCACAACGTGGCCTTTTGACGTCACGGGTAGACCCAACATTATTAGACCAACCGCCATGTAAATATAGCTATCGACAGAATCGAAAAGGTGTTAGATGACGACCTCTTCTAAGCATAGAGAGTAATCACCAGTATTGAAATTTAAAATTGAAGAGACCGCTGTGTACAGCTTTATTCAGCCTACAACGGTTTAAGTTAATTTTACTCAGTAATTTATTATCATACAGCTACTATTTGCATGACCAATGACGTGCTTTCTAGTGTTGGTGGAATTGTCGCACAATGTGCATTGCTCCTTCTTATAAAAGAGCTTCATCAAAACAAATAGCGGACCACCGATGAACATTTAAAATGTAACAACGGCAATTACTTATATACAGGTTCTATTAGCCACAATTCTATCGACTTGCCTCGGTCTAACTATCATTAAAATAATTATGATTTAAAGCGTTATAAACTACTGTTACGAAATATATCAGTGATTTGTTCATCGAGTGCAACTATACAAGTTCATGACTAAACATGTAACACAGGAACATTATTATAGTTTTTGTAAATCACGTTTAACAAATAATTTTTGAAGACTTGTAGATTGTATAAACTTGGTTTTTAATTTACAAGACCAACAGCTATATCTAAAGAAATATTTGAATATAGCATTTTGTGCAAAAAGTAAACAAAAATAATTATAATCTTTTTATTTACACTAGGCTGTATAGCCGTTTGATGCCGTTGCCTGCCAAAATAGAACAGATTAACAGAACAAAATATTTGGCAGCAAGACATTCCCGCCTTTCATTAATTTTGTTTAGTGTTGAGTAGGACACGATTTGAAAATGAGTTTGTAAGAGTAGCCTCTTTTCTGTACCGAGCCAGTACAATGTCCCACTTCAAATGAGGCGAGGCGTCATGAAGCTTGGCATTGACATGACATTTGAAGAACGAGTATTTCATGTACTGTTGTTGTATTTGTACTGCCCTGTCTTACAAAGTGTGATTGAGGTATTGAATTGAAATGAGGCGAGGCGTCATGAAGCTTGGCATTGACATGACATTTGAAGATCGAGTATTTCATGTACTGTTGCTGTATTTGTACTGCCCTGTCTTACAAAGTGTGATTGAGGTTGAATGATGAGTGAATACATAAAGCAAAGTAATAAGAAGCGATTGATTATAGACGAATTACGATTGTATCGACGTTTTTACTTAATAACCACTTTAGCATTATTGTGCAGGCGACTTATTTGTAAAATTGATTTTGATTTAAAATACATATACCTAGTACACAGACATAAACAATAAAAGAAAAAGGTATTTAACAGACATTCATGAAATCATATTTTTCTAAAACTATCGCATCTCGTACTTTGTACTAGTACATTTGTAATAGAGCGAATAAAAACATCATGTTGTCTCTTGCAGTCACGATAATGTCCATAGAATAAAAAGACGTGCTTTTGAAGCATGTGCCTCATTCTCTCTCTCTCTCACTCCACAGTTCACATGCGAAGAGTAAAGTAACGCGACATAAAATTTGAAGTGGTACATGTTATAATGTTGAGCCGCTCTTACAATATTGTGTCATGTACGGGACAAATGTACCGCCTCTTGTATGTCCTACTCAACACTAATTTTGTTACTTTTCCTTGAGAAATTTTGGAAACTGCTACGAAACTTACATTCTTCAGTATAAGCATAGAGATAAGATAAACATGTTATTAGTGTATTTGTTGTATTACCAATGTGTAAAGACAACAATAATTACAGAATGGAAGAACATAGGTAACTATTAGTAGCTAATGTAACTAGCTTGGACTTGTATCTGCCGAAAACATCATTTGACCACATTTTGCGCTAAGTTTTTGACAAAAAACAACAAAACGCTCAGTTCGGGGTCTCGCCTAGTCGCGGCAGTCACACGCTCTGACATATTTGTTTTGTAACAAGTTACATAGTATTTACGATTAATAAAATACACGAATGTAAAAGCAGTTGTGAAACAAATCACGACACAGGAGAAATCCTAGTGTGGGCCATCGTTTTATATAAACAAGATACAGAAATGAGATCTCTTGTAGTCTGTAATTTACATGTGTAGTTTTGATAAACACATATTTGTAAAAATCACTAATTTACTAGAGAAAACGCTTGTACAACCTAATACAAGATTCGTAACTTTTTACAAACAAGGAACAGAACAAATAGCGCATGTCTTATAAAACAAAAACATGCAAAAGAAGCTATTGGTAGTCCGACGTATTTGATAGTCCCATATCTGGTAAGTTCGGTTACAAAGCCTTCTTATATTGCGCAATGTTTTTAATCAACTATGAAAATGTTATGCAAGATCTATACATTTTTATGTTGTTTAAAGGCCGTGTAGGTATGTTTGTTAAATAACCTAAATTTATTAACCGTAGTATTTGTCATCTACTGTTGTTGAGTAGAACCTTATTTGGGACCAATGTGGTAGGTATATGCCAAGGTGTGTGTGTTCATTTAAGGAAAGCGCGGCATTCTTATTAGTAGATCTGTACGAAGTTCAATGTTACCAGATAAAGTCACGTACCTACCTGTATTAATTTTATTTAGAAGAATTTGATATTAACGAAGTACGAACATCACATAGGTACCTACATTATTAATGACGTGAATTTATTTCGCTTAAAATAATCTTTATTGAGAAAATACGCTGGAAATAATTTTTTTGCCAATTAAAGATTTTGAAAGCGAAATATTAAAATAGGTACATAAGTTCAATGAAATATGTATTTTGCAAAATAGTAACGCAGAATGTTTACATTTTACGCAATAAAATATTAAACAGATTATATTTTGCAAAAGATTTAAGCACAGCCAAAAATAAATATCATAACTCCATACTAGTGCTAGCTAGTGAACGCAACGCTTTTATTACATTTTTTTTTTTCAAACGGCTTTACATAAATGATACAATCTTTTTTATGACTTGCATAATAAACCATAATAGCATGACTTACAAGGCCCTGTAATTGTAGGATTAAAGACTTTAACGAAGTCTACAGGAACATTTGTCGGTATGTTTTGGGACCTTCAATCACGATACATACAGGATATTTAGGTTTTTACGCGTAGTTTAATATGCATTAAGGGGATTACATTATTAGGTCGCAAAAATAGCGTAGGTTTAAAGAATTTTGCTTAGGCATCTTTTTGTGCGCTGGCTATGTAAAAAATATATGTTTTACCTACTTAAGGTCATTACTCGTACAGAAAAATTGTATTCTTTAAAATTATGAATAAACTTGCCCAAATGCTGGAAAAGAAATCGATTTTTAACCTAAATTGAAAATTCTCTCTGTAACGGCTAAAAAGTTAGCCATGAATTTTATAGAAAAAAAAACGGAATAACGTCTGTAACAATTTGTATTATTTTTTCTCATTTATTTTAATATTTTTGAGTAACAAAGAAAGCTTTGAAATGTCACAAGCTCCCCGCGAGAACCACCCCCGAAACGCCTGTGGTGCATACTCCGAACGCAATAAATCCAGTGTTACTACTATATATATTTTTTTTTTTATTGGTGTCCAGTGGAAATTCTACATGGAACTTCCTTCACCCCGGGGAAGGGCGAAGGGATATGCCTGCCTCCTACCGGCTAAAACCACTGGAGCGGTCATATTCGGCACCGACGGGGGGCTCCAGCTCCTCGTAAGATCACACTAGAGCCACCCATTGGTACCACGCCTTAAGGAACATGGATGTAAATAATCGGCCTTGAAACAGCTTCAAAATTACAAGGCTACAAAGTGGTGACGAAATTACGACAGAGCTTCTGAAAGCGGGCGGCACATCGGTACGTAAAGTCCTTCAGAAGCTATTCAATTTCGTCTTACTCGAGGGCACAAAGTCGGAAACATGGAACAAAGGCGAGATGGTGCTCTTCTTCGAAAAGGGTGACAACACCCTGTTGAAGAATTATAGACCCAACTCGCTTCTGAGCCATGTTTATAAGCTGTTTTCATGGGTCATTCCAACATGTCTAGAGCGCAGGCCTTGATAACTTCCAGCCTCCCCAACAAGCCGGTTTCGAAGAGGTTTTAGTACCATAGACCACATCCATCATACACATACGCTGCGTCAGGTTAAACAGAACACCGAGGAGTATAATCTACTACTACCACTATGCTTAGCGTTTGTGGACTATGAGAAAGCCTTTGATTCGATCGAAACCTGGGCAGTGCTGCAGTTTTTGCGGCGGTGCCACATTGACGTGTTGAAGTGCTTATACAGAAACACCACTATGTCGATCCGACAACATGAACAGAGCACGGGGGCAATTTCATTGCGGAGAGGTGTGAGACGGGGGATGTAATTTCCCCGAAACTGTTTACCGCTGTAATGGACGATGCCTTCAAGCTACTAGAGTAGAAAGGATTCGGCATTAATATTAATGACGAGTATATCACTCACCTTCGATTTGCCGACGACATCGTAGTCATGGAAAAATTGCTGCAAGAGCTCAGCACAATGCTCCTATAGTTCAGTTAGTTGATCTCAACAGAGTTTCCCAACAGGTGGGCCTTAAAATGAACATGTCATGTCAAATGCCCATGTTGTGCCCATTTCAATATTCGTTGGGAGCTCTTTTCTCGAAGTTGTGACGAGTATATCTACTTGGGACAAACTGTCCAGTTAGGTAGGTCCAACTTCGAAAAACTTCGCAACATCTTTTCGTCAACAATACCTCAAGATGAAAGTCCTTAAACAGTGTGTGTTACCAGTGATGACATATGGAATAGAGACGCGGCCATAAGAAAGCTCGAGGCCTGGTATTACTCTATGGGATCGAATCAAACGAGGAGATCCGTAGAAGAACTAAAGTTGCCGACATAGCTGAAAGGATTAGTAAACTGAAGTGGCAACGGGCGGGGCATGTTGCTCGTAGAACAGATGGCCGTTGGGGTAAAAAGGATCTTGAGCGTAGACCGTGCACCGGAAAACGCAGCGTGGGACATCCTCCAAAGAGGTGGACAGACCACCTGGTGAAGGTCGCTAGGAGTCGTTGGATGAGTGCGGTATGTAACTGCTCGTTGTGGAAATATGTGTGGGAGGCCTTTGTTCAGCAGCCAACCTCCTTTGGCTGATATAATGTACACGTAAAAATTTGCACAACGCAATTCGCTTATATTTCGTTTTGGGTTAATATTTTGAAAAAAGACTCATTTAGGAACCTAGACACAAAATATTGCAAATATGTTTGAACTAGCTGATGACTAATTTGAAAGAAATTTAGAGAATTTGGACTTCAAGGGTTTTATGTCGTTTGCGCGGAAACCAATAATTTTTCAAAAATCAAAGTAACCTAAGATATTCCTTATAACATTAGCTATCTGCCACGGAAAGTCCCGTCAAAATCGGTCCAGCCGTTACGCACCTTACCTGGAACAAACAGACAGAAAGATAGACAGCCAAAAAAATAACAAAATGTATTTTTGTTATATGTACCGTATATGCTTTCATAAGCATTTAGTAAACAGCTGTTATTTTGACATTACAAACAGACACTTCAATTTTATTTATTTGTATAGATTAAAAATAATTTCGGTATTTCCTTTGTATGGGCATGCCTCCGCCGCGCTCTTAAATAACGAATACCTCGAGGTGACGACCACAGTGTGGTGCCGCCCAGTTTGTCCGAGATTTAAATAAAAAAATTATTACATGCACATTAAAATTGTTCAGTCGAGATCGTTTCGTCACCATGATATATAAATAGAAGTTACGACACAGCATTTCGGTCCTTCGCTTTCCAAGCTTTTGTTTTTAACACGCTTTTATTAGCTTGGTATGTATCTATGAATCTATGATATACGCTTGTATTAGCTTGGTATGTATCTATGAATATAATGTATCTTAGTAATAAAAATTTTGAACTCGATTTTCATCCCCTTCTAAACGTCGGATTATTTTGAAACTTCGCCCTCTTATTTTAAGGACTGGACAACGCAATAATTTAAATAGTTTGTCCCATTATCCTTGCCAGGATCCTCAGGATTAGCGATTTTTTCATCTTTAATACCCGGAAAAAATGACAAATTCATCGACATACACAAACATTCACTAAAAATAATACCTCCATAAGATGTCGATTCAATTTTCCGCGGCAAGAGTGCGATGAGACTCGAATAGTGTCTCATTCTTCAAATGATTTAATCGGTAATGGAGGGAGAATTTGTGTACTTCGAACTTCGTACGTCGAAAGGAAGATGCTTGGGTGAATAATTACCACCCGGAGTTATTGAGGCTATGGCCCGGCAACATGGACATTCAGTCATGCGCAAAACAAAAAAACACGTTTTTGTAGTTAACCGCACAAAAAAAATAGAAAAAAATAGTTCAAAACAACTGAAAAAACACGCTTTTGTAGTTAACCGAACTAAAAAGTAGAAAATAATAATTTTCATAAGTTTAAAATAACAATAGAGGGATTCACATTTTTTTTTGTTGTTAAAAGCGTGGGTTGCTAGGTCAGATATTTTCTAGATAGAAAGAAGATCCAGAGTAGAAAGAAAGAAAGATAAACTATTTACAGATTACAGATACACAAAAAGCATACAATTAAACTGATGGCGTGACTAACGTAATGCTTAAAATCGAATGTAATAAGTTAATAACGAAACGCTTAGATAAATCTATATTTTAACTACTAAAGGTGCACACGAGCCTTCATCACTGCTTTTGTTTTTATTATCTATGGTTGATAACCTGAAATTTGGCGTTCATAGCCCGTCGGACTTAGGTTAAGCAATGCTTGGCACCGACAGTCTGTGGATGGGTGACCACATAGTGGTATTTCAACTGAGAGTCTCCGTTCTTCGGAGAGCACGTTAAATCGTCAGTCCCGATTTTTGTCATTAGACAGCAGTCTTTCAGTCAATTTGAAGGCCTTTGGGCGGTTGGAACATCCTTGTCGCAATGTCCATTAACCACATGAAAAGAAGAAGAAATCCAGAAACTATCAATGCCTTCGATTATTTAATGCGGTGTTGTAGGTAGATAAGATAAAGATAATTTAGATAAAGATAATTTAGATAAAGATAAAGATAATTTATTACCACACACACATAATTATAAAATTAAAACAAAAGATATATATAAAATTGTGTGTAGTATGGTAAAGGAACGGACTCAGCAATGTTGGCAGTGTGCAGTATTAAACCACGCACTGGTCAACGCTGGTTTTCAGTCCGTCCCTTTTACCAAGAATAATAAATTAACAATTAGAATGCACGTCCTACAAAAAAAAAAGGATGATATAGTACGGAAAAACTCAAAACGAGAAAAATTTGTTTAACAAAATTAATAATTAATACATACATTAAATAATTCAGTAATTTGCCTGCGCATAATAAAATACCCGTTCGCCGCTCGCCGCACACCTGCATGTAAACATAAGAATGGTGTGGAGGGTTGCTGGGAGGCGGACTCCTACGCTGCCACTTCAATCGGATCTGCTATCACCGCAAGACCGAGTGGATTTTATTGGTAATTGTAATGTCTGGAGATTGTGCGTCGCATCTGTGCAAAACATCAGCCGTGGTTCAGCTTAATGCTGTAGCATCAGAACGAGCCCACAGTGCTGATTTTCAGCAACAGCCTCTACGATTTTACTGTACCATGGGTACAGTTTACGGAAATTTGGTCTATGAGGTCATACAAGTATTTGTTCCGCGAAGGAATCGAACCCGCAACCCTTAGCGCTTAACCCGGAAAACCAATCGCTTATCCGCTGCGCCAACCGCCAACGTTGGTTTATTAACCCTAGAAAGATAACCATATTATATAAACTATTTTTGTTTTATGAATGTATTTAGATTAATGTGTTATTATAATAACATATTATTCATAACAAAATAGGCATAGAAAGAAAAAAACGAACACTTATTATTCCAATAAATTATCATAAATTGAGAGCCGTTCCTCTGCCCTCTTCATTATATTTTTATCTTGAAATGTCCACTTGTTGTAATTCTTGAAATACAATTAAATATTATAAAAACTAAAAATGTAATCAGACTTTCTCTCTCTCTCTCTTTAAGCTCTTGTATGCGCTAGTTTTATGCTCTCTACAAATAGGTTTTCTGCATTGATAGCATATTTTTAAGATAAACCGCGCGTCGATATTTAATAATCCTTCTTTTGTGGAAAATTCTGCGAGCCTTTTTGGAAGAATATCGTTAGTATTAATATCAATCATTTCATTATCCGAACCCGCTATCTTCTCGTCACAGCATTTCTAACAGAAATCGAGATATTTTTTCGAGTTTTCCTAGCATAGCCTAAACATTATTCTGTAAACAAATGAAATAACTTTTAAAATAAAAAGATTTTCCTCCATAACCTTACGTCACCTCGACGTAGGTGTATATCTACGAAAGTATCGCATTCACATGAGCAACATATGTGTCTACTGTGAGCTTTCTGAAACGACTTACATAATTGTCTGAACGAGTGGACGCAGTGTTGCGTTACAACATTCTTTTATACGCGCATACTTGGAGGCAACGTAGGTTATCTTTCTATGCATATTAATTAGTATGCATCAAAAATCTCTGAATAGGTACTTAATATTGTTTGACACCTAAACATCTAAGTGTTATACATGATTTTTTATACGGCCTTTCTCTACTTCTTTCGACAACTTTGATTGACGGTGAGCCAGCGGATGTGTCCGCTTTTACGGCCTCGAAATGATTTTATTGTACGTAAAATTAGATCAGTGAGACACAATTTTGTTATTGAATTTACTTCACGTATTAATTCCGCTTTCAAAAAATTGTTAATGATTCTGGGATAACAACCGGGACCGACGATTCTATGTCCTTTCGGAAGTACGGAGATGCTCGTTTAAATACCACAAAATGGTCACCCATCCATAGACTGACCGCGCTGACCGTTGCTTAATTTCACCGGTGAGTGCAATTGTACTGACTATGAGCGCCTTAGTAAATACATAATTTCAATGGAATATGCATTTTTCGCAACTATATTATATATATATTACTATAGATAACCGGGATACCATTGGAGTTGAAAAACATGTTGTCTCATTACATTCCAACAGCAAATGTAAGTTTGTACGAACAATATTGATAGATTTCCCATGTTATATTAAGACCATAGACTTTTCATAGGATTTCCTGTAATCTTTAAGTAAATTACTATATCCTGTATTTTTTTCAACATTTTTGGTTCAGTTTTGGAGGGGGATGGAGGGGGGGAGGGAGGGGGGGGGGATGGATGGCCAATTTGCATTTATGTTCTTATAATTATTCAATTTATAACATAACTATCAATTTTTTTTAATTTTACCTGCAAATGTGAACTAATAATGAAATATTTTTATTTATATTACGCCTTCGTGTTTGGGTCGCAAAGACAGACAGACCACACGAGTGATCCTATAAAGGTTTCACCGTATATTCATAATCATCTTATTTGCGCCAAACTGAACAGATCAATACATTATACCAGACAAAATCCTCGCTAGCACATTAAGTATTAGAAGGATTCGCAAATGTTGTTTTGATATCACATTATGCTTAAATTTAATTTAAATACATACATACATACATACATATAATCACGCCTCTCTCCCGTAGGGGTAGGCAGAGACCACTTCTTTCCACTTGCTACGATCCTTACATATTTGTTTCGCTTCGTCCACTTTCATTATTCCCTTCATACATGCTCTTCGGTTTAGGGTACTCTTGACCTGGCCTTTTTCCAAGACGTCCCTGATTAGGTCTTGAAACGTCCGCCTAGGTCTACCCCTTCCAGCACTTTCATTCACACTCGCCTTATACACTTTTTTCGTCAATCGTTCTTCATTCATTCTCTCAACATGGCCAAACCATCTCAGCATACCTTTCTCAATTTTTGTCACTACATCTTCTTTCAGACCACAACGTTTTCTTATCTCACTATTTCTTATCCTGTCACTCAGTTTAACTCCTATCATACTTCTTAACGCTCTCATCTCAACTGCATTTATTCTGCTTTCATGTTTCTTCTGCCATACCCAACTTTCACTTCCGTACATGAGTGTCGGAACCAACACCCCCTCATGCACAGCCAAACGAGCCTTGTTAGACACCTTCCGACTGTTCATAAAGGAGTGCAAAGCTCCATTCACCATGTTTCCTGCATTCACTCTTCTTTCAATATCACTGTCACACTTTCCATCTCTTGTAAACTTTGAACCCAGATACAAAAACTCATTCACCTGTTCAATTTGTTCATCTCCAATCACGATATTGCAGTCTGTCACTGCCTCATCTCTTTCAAACACCATCACTTTCGTCTTCTTTACATTTATCTTCATTCCCTTTCTAACAAGAGCTCCACTCATAGCAGTTACCATCTCCTGCAACTCCTCTGCCGAGGACGCAAGTAATACTTGGTCATCAGCATAGAGAAAACATTTGACGAGTAACTCATTCATTCTCAACCCACTTTCATTCTCTTTTAAATCTGTCAAGCAATTGTTCATGAACAGATTAAACAGCCACGGTGACGCTACACATCCCTGTCTAACACCTTTTTCGATACTAAACCATTCAGTGTACGCCCCGTTTATCCTTACACAAGCACTAGAATCCCTATAAAGAGATTGCAGTGCTCGTATGAGGATACTGCTCACACCGTTCACGGACAATGCTGACCACAATTCATTCCTCACTTTTTCCATTCACATTCCTTACTCTATCATAGGCCTTTTCTAGATCAACGAAGGCGCAATAGCTTTTTTAAAAAGCTATTAATTTAAATCTACTTTTATAATCACTAAGTATTATTAGAAATACTAGTTTTACATCATTGTCTTATGTTTAGAATTAGAATTTACATCGCGTAAAATGTTGCCTTACTGGCCTTGAAGATACTACTGTGATTTGCGTCTTTTTATAATCATTCAAAACTAGTGTTATGCGTTTATGGAAATTTTATGACATTCAGGTGATTGTATAATTAGGATTCGGATGTGGATTATATTATAGACTATGTCCCGCGGTTTCACCCACCGTTTGATTTAAAAGAAATCGTATTATTTATATAAATAATTATTGTATAATTAGTATATATACAATATATACTGGACTTCATAGGTTTTAATTTGTATCACTAACCCTGATTATGTTTATCTAAAATAGAAGTAGCTTTAGTTATTCCTTATAACATCAGTCAGTGAAAGCACCGTCAAAATCGGTCCACCTGTTTCGGAGATTAGCTGGAACAAACAAACATACTAACAAATAAAAATTGTTATTCAGTTATATATAAGTAAGTAACTTTTATCTGCATTTAGTAAAAAGCTGTTATTCTGACATTACAAACAGACACTTAAATTTTATTTATTTGTTTAGATTATATTATAATATGCTTACCTACTGTTTTAAAATTAAATACAAAACGTGTGTCGTTTACATTATGTATATGACTCAAATGTCTAATAGGATAATTTAAAATTGAGATTTTAACATTTTATTCACAGCAATGAGGTCATGACACTTCAATTTGCAAAAGTCACATAGATGTGGGTTGGTATACATTAATTATATCGAATTTTTGCTACATGAAAATAAGGCAAATTTTGGTTGTTTGGTACAGTTAACTAGATATTGACCAATTTGTGGGTTGGAACGTTTTGGCACAACTAGATCGTCTAACTAAACTTATTTAAAGGTATTGTATTTAATTAACGATTCACAAATCTTCGGTCTCTATATGGATAAGCATAATATCAAAATAATCGCTCAATCACTGCGCAATCCATGCAGTCAAAGTAATTTGGTTCATTAATCGAAAATACTAACTGTCACAGTAAGGTCCGTATTACAGAACGATCCTCAAGTCCCGTTTGATCTTTAATCACCAGATCACTGTTTATGTATAGAATCTGTACTTGAGTATCGGTCATATTCCAGAACGGTAATCAATCTAAACTCAGCTGAGACAAGATTCAAAACACGCCTCAAGCACAATATTACTCATTGTCTATGCATCAGCCTGTTTTCGATTACGATTTATTTCCATTACCAACTTTGTTCCAATCTGCGCAGAATAAGAAGTAATGAAATGTACCTCAAAAACCCTATTAATTAAGAAATATAGATATTCACAAAGTAGTTCCTCTTCACATACAAGGTTCATTTTTAATAGAGTTTTTTACATATTAGGTACCTACGTAAAATATTTTTATATATTTTAACGGGATGAATGTTAATGAAGTATAAACTATAAAGGAACGTGTGTTGGCCCCTATTGTCATTGAACACTTGAACAGATGTTATATTGATATATAAATATCGTTTAATTTGATGTACATATTAACATAATAACCTGTAGCGAAATCGTGTTGGCTCCTCCAGAAAGTTAAAGAAAAGAAAGTATGACGTTTTCACCACATATTGGGGAAAAAGAAACTACCTCATTAAAAAAATGCAATTATGTAAGTCCTGTACATCTCATATACATCTGAGAGGACCGCAAAAGACCAAACTTATTTTCGAGTGATCGTTAAATAAATTATTGTAATAGTCAACTTCTCCAAAAAATCCATTTTGTGATAAATATATATTTCCATTCAATGACATTTTACATATACATTAATAAATAATATCATTGCAGAGACACTTATAAAAGCATCTTAGCTTATATTCAACAACAATATGACCAAAAATCAATGCGCAAGAAACAATATACATTAAAATCTGTGCTCAAGCGCTATCCGGACCACACTCACGTGATCACAGTTCAAATCTCTGCTCAAGTACAGACCTACGAGTCACGACTCAGTTGAACTACGTTCAATAAATCTATGCTTGAGGGACGTTACAAAATTAATGCTCAACTCAAAACTAGTTTTAAACTGAGATCAGTGCTTGAGTTTCGTTCTGTAATACGGACCTAAGACAACACCATTCTTGTATTATTAATTATTGGGCCTGTGTTCTCTCTTTCTTTATTTGAAACATTCCCTAACATCATATACCATTCAATATTATCACATCAGCCAAATCACGTCCACTGCTGAACAAAGGCCTCAGCCATACATTTGCAGTATTCACCAGGCTTGGAACGAGAGTTGTTGAGCGCAATATTGCTAGGTACTGTTCAAGGGAAGGGACGCTGCCGCCCATCCCTCTGGGTTCGTGTCCCTTACTCGCCTTCTACGACATTCGCGGAACGAGAAGGAGTGGTACTATGTTCTTAATCCGAAACCACACTGAAGACAATTTCTACTAAAGTGTAATTTATTATTATTAAAGAATAATTAAAACTCGTGTCTCACAGCCCACGTTGTTTGTCACGATGAAAAACACTTGAACATGACTCGGCTCGCGAACTCGTTGTTATATTTTTTCTGATACCTAATATCGTCGAGTAGACTTGATATTGTCTTAAAATAATGCATTCAACTCAAGATTAAGTAATTTAAGCACAAAAAATATTGAAGATTAAGATCGCAGCAGACATACCCGGGTCTCCGAGAGTATTATTATTATTGGTTTGGAAGTATTTGGCAGCAGGTTCGGCATGCTCCCACAGATGTCACAGCCTGCGGTGGCGTTATAGGTCGGGTTACCTCCTTCCCTCTAAAATGGCGAGGAATGTGATGGCTGATCTTTGCGTCATGCTCGTGGACGCGGTGACTGCTCGTCCTGATGACCATGATTTATTTACCTTGATGTATTTATTGTACTTAAACTTTTATGACAAAACAATGAATGTTCAGGTCCTAATTGAATGACTTCTAAACAACCCAGGCAGATGACGTTGTGCTTTTGCACGAGTCGGCAGGTGTGCCTTTAAAGACAGATTTATGTAGAGGCATACCGTAGTATGTAGTAGTACCGTACCGTTGCAGTGCTTGAGATTTTTTTTAAATTCATTTCGTACGGTTGGTGCAGTGGCTGGTACAGTCGGCTGCTGCGCTCCGGGTCGTGGGATCGACTCCCGCACGGAACAAATATTTGTATGATCTGCAGATAGTTGTTCCGGGTCTGGGTGTATTGTGTGTGAAATTCATGTCTGTAAGCGCACCCATGACACAGGAAAAATCCTAGTGTGGGGCAACGTTTTTATAAAATAAACATTAAAAAAAAAGGATTTTTACCATTTTATTATACAAACTAGCTGGGACCCGCGGTTTCACCCGTTTAATTTAAAAGAAACTGGATTATTTATATATAATGACACTTGACATAGAGTATGTATATATATATCGGATTTCACGGGTTTTATTTTTTTGCACGGATCCCTAATATTTTTTCTAAAATAAAAGTAGCTGAAGTTATTCCTTATAACATCAGCTATCTGCCAGTGAAAGTCCCGTAGAAATCGGTCCAGCCGTTTCGGAGATTAGCGGGAACAAACAGACAGACAGACAAAAAATTACAAATAGCTTTTTTGTTATAGGTACCGTATATACTTTCATATGAATTAAGTAAAAAGCTGTTATGTTGACGTTACAAAGAGACACTTCAATTTTATTTATTTGTATAGATGTATAAAGATGTGCGCTAGCTGATGACATGTGGCAATACCATGCCAACCTACAGCGTTACCTACACTTTTGTTGTTCTTTAATTTTATATAAGGCGTAATTCAGTATTAAAAATAACATGACATACAGAGACGTGTTGCTGGGGAGTTTGTTGCGCCGTATCTTCTCCCCAGCTTAAACACTAGGAAGCGGTGTAGGGTAGGCATTTTGATGGTTGTCTTATAGTATGTTGACGTTCCAAAGCACTATTTTTAGTCTATTTTGAATAAATAAAAAGTATTAGACAAATTCCCACGAGACGCGCCGTATAATCAGGAGGATACATCTTTAAACATCCAACAACCAAAAAATTCTAAACGTTTTGTGCAACTGGATCACTAACAATTTATCTGCATTAAGATTTTTTAATAATATAAATATAATAATTTTATATATATAATATTTTTTTTATCTAACACATTTTGTTACTCAAATATTTAAAACGTGTTTTCTCTGAGTTACCTAGATTCATAATCCCGTAGTAAATGATTCCCACGTCAGTGGCACAGTTTCCACAATGCCTCATTTAAACGATGTTCGTGTTGCTGTTGTTGGCTTCAATATTTAATGCCTGCATCGCAGAGGGCACTTTTCCCGATCTCATGAAATCCAGCAAAATTGTACCCATTTTTAAAGCTGGTTGCCTAAATAATGCATCAAATTATAGGCCAATATCTGTGCTACCAACCTTAAGCAAAATTTTTGAAAAACTAGTTTTAAATCAAATGGCAGCACACTTTAACAGAAATAGGATATTTCATGACAATCAGTTTGGATTTACGCGGGGACGATCTACAGAGGATGCTGGGTCCACTCTCATTAAAACCGTTTTAGGGGCCTGGGAGGATGCACATGATGCTTTAGGCGTGTTCTGCGATCTGTCTAAAGCATTCGACTGCGTGGACCACCGCACCCTCATTCTGAAACTTAAGTACTACGGAATTCAAGGTAGATCTATTGATTTTGTAAGGTCATATTTGTCAAATCGGGATCAAAGAGTAGAAATTGAAAACGTCACATCAACAGGCACACACGTTAAAATGGGGGTACCGCAAGGATCAATTTTGGGGCCATTTTTGTTTCTGGTCTATATAAATGACCTGCCATACATGATAAACGATACAATGTCGAATATAGTCTTGTTTGCTGATGACACGTCACTTATATTTAAAGTAAATAGAAAGGATAGCCATCTTATAGAATCCAATGATATACTTCATAAGATATCTGATTGGTTTTCGGCGAATAATCTTCTATTAAACGCAAAAAAAACCAAATGTCTAAGATTCTCTACAGCAAATGTGACCCATGTAAGGTCACAAGTAAAACTTGACGGAAAAGAATTAGATCTGGTCTCCTCAACTGTATTTTTGGGTGTTACTTTAGACTCAAAATTGCAATGGGGACCCCATATAAAGGCACTTTCAGGCAAACTAAGCTCTGCTGCATTTGCCGTTAGGAAAATTAGACAGGTTACGGATGTGGCTACAGCTAGGTTAGTATATTTTGCGTACTTTCACAGTATTATGTCTTATGGAATTTTACTGTGGGGCTCGGCTGCTGATGTTGAGTCTATTTTTATATTACAGAAAAGAGCAGTGCGAGCTATCTATAACCTAGACTCTCGTGAGTCACTACGGGAACTATTTAAGGAAACAAACATTCTTACTCTACCATCCTTATATATTTTCCAAAACATTATGTATATCCGCAAAAATATAGCAAATTTCAGTAAGAAAAGTGACGTGCACAGCTTAAATACTCGCAACAAGAACAAGTTGGTTGTACCTGGCTTTAGACTTAGCAGAACCAGCAAGTCGTTTATGGGAAACAGTATTAGATTCTATAACAAAATTCCATGTAGTATTACCGACTTACCAGAAATAAGATTCAAATCATTGATTAAGCGCATTTTAATTTCGAAAGCCTACTATAATATAAATCATTACATCGACGATAGCGATGTCTGGCAAACGTTTCCCTCCTGCACACTGCGACCCTCTGGCGCTTTATAATGTATAATTTTCGCATGATTGACGTGTTGTTATTCTCAATCAATGCTTTACCGTCTACACAGAAATTGTAGATTTTTTTTTTGTTGATATCCTGACATTTACTTGACTTATTTTTTATCTTTTTATTGACATCTTGACATTTAATTTGACTTATTTAAAATTGAATTCTATATTTATTATATAAATTATTTTCCTATGTTTGATTTAATGACTGCAATTTACATTCTAATAATATTTTGACATTATTAATTAATCATAAAATTGTAAATGTGCGAGCATCATGTAGCCGTTAATGTTATATATTTAGTACCCTTTGCCTTTGGCCTGGTGTCTGTCATGCTCACTAAAATGTCTTGCTGGCGGTGGCGTTGTGTATCGGGTCGTTCGGTTCCCTAAAATATGGTTGAGCTAAGCGATGCTGATGCATGCGTCATGCTCGTGAACGGGTGCCGTCTGTTGGGACTGGTCAGCCATTAACTGCCATGGCGAATAATGATTATATTACATTAGTATGTCTTTTTTTTATACATTGGCCTACATAATGCTCTTTATATGGTTTACCTTAATTTGTATTATTCAACATCGTAATCTCAATTATTTTAAAAGAGTATCTATGGAGTTTCTTGCCGGCTCTTCTCCATAGATCAACTATTTGGAACCGTGCAACTTAGATTCTGACGTTTCATAAGTGCCAATATTTGGTTTATTTGAAATAAAAATATTTGACTTTGACTTTGACTTTGACTTTGTTCGGTCAGATCTGATTAACAATCAGTACCCCTAGTACGAGTGTCCTTTCACAATCAAAACGTATTTTTTTTTAATTTCTGCGTTCGGCGCTCCGATTGGTTAAAGAGTTTAGAGCGGGCCAATCGCAGCGCCGAATGCGGTAAACGTGTAGTTTACTATTACTATTATTTTCGAATGTGAAAAGAAACTCGTACTCAGGGTACAGAAAAGGAAAACCGTGTGACTCAAGTCATACTGGCCTAATAAAAAATAAAAATTTACAAATTTCGCAGGGTCTGGGTCTGTTAACTGTTATTTCGGCCTTGAAATCGCATTGGCTACAAAAAAGGTGTCTAAATATAAAGTTTTTAAACGAGCCCGGGAATTCTGGGGCCCGTTTAAAAAAAATGTGTTGAAATTTTAAATCAATTTAATCTTAACATGAATTTGCATTACGGATAACCTTTAGCTAATATTATATTAGTTTTTTTCGACAGCATAATTTGGTGCAAAAATGTTATGCAACACGATTAAATAACTATAACCTTGATTACGAAATCGATCATACGTCAATTAATTTCTCGTTAGAAATTAATACCTACCTGCTAGCAATTATTAAGACCACATATTGATATAATATTTTATGAACATTCGTTGGTGCTGTTATTACTGGAAGATTAGCACCGTTTTAATAACGTTGTATAAAAATATGAATTTGTGTCTTATTTATAAGAATGACAAAGCATGTTTTTTTTTTTGTTTTTTTTTTGTTGGGCTTCTCGCATACATTTCTGGGAAATGTGGTTGCTTAACCGGTCATTTGCTGGCGAAGCCAAAAGAGGCCTCCAGCCAGGCTTAAATTAAATATTAAAAACTAAGCAACTTTCACTAAGGGCGCCCCCTGCGGGACACGGACCTCGGCTTAGGGCGTTGCTGGGGATATCAAGCTATTGTTTTGGGGACAGCTGGATCGATATTATTTAAATTGTATTAGGGGACATTTAAAGCTACAGGCTCGGCGCGGGCCGGCGCGAGCAAGAGACGGGAGGGAGAAGTGCTAACTTGAACGGGAAGGTGACGCGGCGATAGGCCTCCGCGACGTCGGTGAGGCGGGCATCCTCGGCGGCGAGGGCGGTACAACGGTCGGGTAGACAATGCATGTTTTCCAATATAGTTTAAATAACTTTAGGTAACTGTGCCATGGTACTGTGGAGCATTATAGACTCGATAAAGTCATAAATATTAATTTCATTTAGCAATACTATTTTAGAATTAATGGTACTAATAAACTATTTTGCGGAATGGTCCAGTAGGTAGTTGTTGAAATTAGTCCATTTTACGTCAAATCTTTGCAGTTATTCAATCTCATCAGTTTAAGGTTTCCGTAACCCAATGGCAAACATTTAAATTCATCATGTCTAATTGTCGATCTGTCTTTAGGTCTGTTTATCCAAATGTCACCCTCATCTAATTTATGACACGCCAACTTGAACGAGAAATCTCAGCTAGAATGGTTTCGGAAAACATACGTTACAATTTACACATATAATCGTCTATAAGTAGTAGACTCATGGTTACATATTAAATATTTGTAATAAGGGTTTAAGATTTACTGTCTGTTGTGCGTGTCTGACAAGCAAAGACCGGTTTTTTATTTAGTCATTCGAGGCGTAACATTAGACGATTTCAGTTGAATTGCGTAATTTACGCCTAACGATGGCGGTAAAACAAGGTATCGTAAAGTTAAAAAAAAAACCGTGTTATTTATTCATTAGCCGGCCTCTATCATATACAAGTGACATGTACATTGATTACAAAGAAGGCCTGCTAGTTTTTATAAGATGCAAATGAATCTATCAGGTACTTATTAGGGATCCGTGGCATGAACTTTTTTATTATGGTATACTAATAAAGTTCATACAAGTTACATTCAATAAATATTTATTTATTGACCACAAAATCCACAGCCCTTAAATATTACGAATTTCTATAAACATCAATCTTACAGCCAATTTCCTTGCTTTTTATGCAACACAGTAATAAAGAACAAGGACTAATAACAAAATAATTATGTAAATCATAAGTTTTTTTAATTTGTCTTCTCGCATGCACTTCTGGGAAGTGTGGTTGCTTAACCGGTCGTATCTGGCGAAGCCAAAAGACGCCAGGCTTAAAATTAATATTAAAAACTAAACAACTTGCGCTAAGGGCGCCCCCTGCGGGCCTCGGCTGCCTCCCCAGCAACGGGGGATAACAAGCTATTGTTTTGGGTACAGCTGGATCGGTATTATTTAAAATGTATTAGGGAACATTTATAACTAATGGCTCGGCACGGGCCGGCACCGGTCAGCGCGAGCAAGAGGCGGGGGGGGGGGGGGGGGGACACTGCTAACTTAATTAAACGGGAAGGCGACGCGGCGATAGTGCTTCGCGATGTCGGTGAGGCGGGCATCCTCGGCGGCGAGGGCGGTAAAACGGTCGGGTGTTAAGCGAATGAGACAACGCGAGTCTCTTTATGTGGTCAAACGTGATTTTATCGTCTGGATAGACCAGAACGTGCCTCGGGCAGCGTACTCTACTCATACGGGAGGGTTGATAATCGATGGCTGATACCACAAGGGGATTTTGGGTGGGATAGGGCAGAATCGAAGTAGCGTTTGGACGCTCGTTTTATAAATTGCCTGATGGTCAGCAAGTTAAGATCGAAATGGAGTTGGTCATTTCGCATGTACCAAGGCGCTCCGGTGGCCATGCGCATGAAACGGTTTTGGAGGGTTTGGAATTTACGGAATGGGGTGAATTTTGCGTGTGCGAACGCTGGGCTGGCATAGGTCATGATGGGTCGTATGCATGTGGTCTAAATTCTCACGTTATTTCTAAGGGATAATTTACTACGAGCGTTCCGGAGATAGTAAAGGCGACCGAGCACAAAGGTGGTGCGGGCACGCACCGTCTTTGTGTGGGGTATAAAGGACAGTTTTTTGTCTAGAGTGACTCCAAGATACTGGGCGTGCGGTTCCCAAGGAACCGATTGGCCCAGCATCGAGATCTCACTAAAGCGTAGGTGGTCGTCGCCTAATTTACAAAATAAGACGTCTTTGCTTTTGATGGGGTTAACTTCGATCGGCCATTTCCTAAACCAATTCCCGTAGGTGTTGGCTTGGAGGATCTTAGTTATACTATAGGGAGTAAATATAAGTGTATGCAAGTGTGTGTTACAGGTGCGGAGTGTTACCTTGAGTGGTGTGTGGAGTATCCACGTTATGAAAGCATGCCGTATGATACTTCCATCCAGACACCTTATCATAAGTTAGTCATAAGTAATTAGTAATAATCAGTTGATCATTTCGTAATTTACAGCAGCAAGTAGCAGCTTTCTATACGTACCCACATTAGTATTAAATATATACACACTAGAAAATTTCTTGTTGTAGCATCTTTTTATTCTACTGATAACCGAGTTTCGTGCATAGTCCGTGTCACATTGTGGTACATCAAAAAGTTGAGTGTGTCTGGTTCGACGTGATGGAGCTCTTAATAAAAAGGACTGCGTTATTTAGTTCAGTGCAATCGATAAGACCACTACAAATCTTAAGGAGAAAGGTCATGTCTAAAAATATCGAATGTGAAGTTACGTTAATATGTATTTGTTTTTATATAATTGCAGAAAAATTAAAACTAACACGGAAGATACTTAGTTGATTAACAAATTCGAAATATTTTACGGACATTTTGCTTATAACTTAAGCCGTTGCTAGAACTTAATTATTTATACAAAAAACAGGTAAAGGTAAAGATTTTACAATCAAACAATTTAGTCTATCGCATTTAACGCAAGCCAATTTCAAGTTGCGCCATAAATCAAATCAAGCCAAGATATTTTTAATTGTGTAAATCATTTACTTCGCGACCCATCTATTCATCATCAATACCGCAGTGGTGTGTGTTACCAGCGACGACATATGGCACAAAAACGTGGTCACTCACTATGGCCCTCGTAAGAAAACTCAAGGTCACTCAGCGAGCTATGGAGAGACGTATGCTTAGTATTTCTCTACGAGAATCAGAAATGAGGAGATCCATAGCAGAACTAAAGTTGCCGACATAGCTTAAATGAGTAATTTTTTTTTAACTTTGCCCCACAGTAGGCCTTCTCTTGTGTCGTGGGTGCGTTTACAGACATACATTTCACATACAATACACCCAGACGTTACGTGCGGGAATCGAACCCACGACCCGGAGCGCAGCAGCCGACTGTATTAGCCACTGCACCAATCATGCCGTCATTCAAAGGATTTGTAAGCTGAAGTGGCAATGGGCGGGGCTCATAGGTCCGTCGCGGCAGAAAGGTTCTCGAGTGGAGACCACGCAGCGTGGGAAGGCCTCAAGCAAGGTAGACAGGCAACCTAAGTAAGGTCGCTGGGAGTCGTTAGAAGTTAAACTACCTACTACTGCTTTGTAGCAGAATAATACCTGCCTAGTCGAACTATTGCAATAAGACACCTATTTTTAATTTAATTTAATTGGTCTCCAGTGGAATTTCATCATAAACTTCCTTTGCCCTGGGGAAGGGCGAAGGGCTATGCCGGACTCCTACTAGCTAAAACCATTGGGCGGGGCTCTTCGCTTTCGCGTACACTAGAGCCGCTCATGATGCCACGACTTTATTTATGGTCAGCCCTCAAGTGGAGGGAAGGCGGCTGTAAAAAGGCCACCCCCGAGGTATTTCTCGGGGAGGCTTGTAAAGGATTCCCCCGAAGCCTCACTGTGAGCTGTGTTACGTACACAGCGGCACGTGACCACGTGCGCGCCACCGTCTTCCCCGGGGTCACTTGGTATGAGCAAGCAGACTGCCCAATCAGCGCACCCGCGATCCTCGAGGTTCGCCTTCTCGCTCGCCTGGGCGGTTGTTACACCGGCGCCGTCTCATCCTTCTCCGTGCGGGGTCGGCCCTTTCCCGATCCAGTTTTGCAGTGTCCTTCTGCAGTATGACGCTCTCGCAGAACGAGACCACTGCACTCTAATTTTCATGCTATGCCAACAGAGCCGACGGTACTGCCGGCAGAGAGAGATCTTGCCCGATCAGATCGACCCGAATCCGCCGCCGTGCGGTATCCTGGTCGCTTCCGCAACGTGCCATTGTACCGTGACCTCGCATCTTACACTGCGCAGGTACGCTCCGGAACAACCGTGACCAGTGAACACCTGCGTCAGCGGTAGGTGACGCGCTCGCTCCTACTGAGCCAGGCCCCGAAGAGCGGTAGGATGGCCATCCTCAACTTTGGTTGGTTTGGTCAAAATTGGTTGCGAACCTTAGGCGATGTCGCAACATCTCGAGTGCGTGCCGTCGAGCCAGCCGCCTTGCCTGTCGAACGCCCTTGGAGGCACACTTTCGCCACTCTGGCGGAGGAGAGCGTGTCTGATCTCAGACCCACGCATCCGTCCCCGCCAGGGTGTCGAAAGGCAGAAAGCGCACCAAGAGTGTTGCCGCCTCGTAGGACACTGTCCTGTATCCCCGTGCGATCCGTATAGCCACTCTGCGCGACAGACTATGAACTTTGTTTCTGCAGCGCTGGACGTACATACAGGCGCCCCGAAGAGTCCTCATCTTCTACGGATATCATATATACAGATGTTTGTTACTAATCTTATCGTAACGGGAAAACTGATTTTGATTAAATTACATTTAACTTGCGGTACTCTAAAATCTTTCTGCGTGAGTGAAACCGCAAGCACAACTAGTATAAAATAAATTATGCTGAGCTTTGACCTTACATGACAGACACTTATAATAACGTAATAATGTAGCTCCATTACAGCAATTACTTTGATGGCACTTTAAATAAAAAACCTGTTTTGGGCTTGGTGAAATTGTGCAAAAGCCCTGGACACAAAAAGGAAGAGGCACTCTTCAGCCCGTAAACTTTCAACGCTGAACATAACACGAGCCTCCCTATGGCGCTTTCCAGACGGATCAGTGGTCGCACTATGTTGTTAATAGCATATGAAAGGATGTTGCTGCCCATCCCTTTGTCGCCTTTTAAAATAACTAGGATTGTAGAGGGTAAAACTTAACTTGGCAGTAGATTCTTATCGTAAAAAAATTGAGATTAATGTCAGATTTGGTATTTGTTTTCCCGTGAAGTTTGGGCAATAGCCACTTTCTCGTAATTTTTGTGACTGAGTGTTATGTCATGTCTTCAATGAACGCAGGAAGTGATGCGTTAATACGCAACCAAGGGCTATTCGCCGATTATGGGCACGCTATAGGGCTACAGGAGATGTAGTCAAACGTCGCTGAGAAAGGTACAGGGTCATGACTCACAGAAAAGAGAGTATTCTGCAAAATGCTACAAGGAGGCAGCTTCGGACTACAGCTAGCTACTCGCCAGCTGATAGAAAGCCTCTAGTCCCAGTACCAAGTGATTATCAGTGACCAAACATTCTTAAGGATCTCATACCGTTAAGAGCTCGGAGACGTGGAAATCGAGGGCGTCTTAGCTAACCCACATTTGCGCTGAACGGAGACTCAGTGGGCACCTGTTCAGTTTTCCGATGAGTCTCGGTTCGGATTTCATCGCGATTCGAGGAGAGTGTGTTTGATGACTTCCTGGTCGACTCCAGAATCATGAGAAAGTTCATTCTTACCAAGGCGGGACGATCATGATGTGGGCTGGAACTTACCTGGCTGGAACAACAGATCTGTTTGAATACTATCAGTTTAAATGCTGAGTAATACCATGGCCGGGTTGTGCAACCCATAATCACCCCTCATCGATAGCAGCCCTGATAACATATAAATATAAATACTTAAATTATAAATGTAGCAAAGAAAAAAGGAATAAAAAATATGCGTTAATTAATGTTACGCCGTTGTTGATGGCAGTAATAAAAGATTCAACGTTTTGTCTTATTCTTTTGAATAAATAAGGTAATGTTACCAGTTCAGATACAACCATCTTGTGTTTTATTACCACTTTATTATTATAATAAGCAAACCGGTTCAACATTTTTTATGTTGCAGCCGTCAGTGCTATACGTATTTAATATAGTATAATAATCATATCATATATCCTATCTGAAGTTGTTAAAGATGCCAAATGTTTGCTGTTTGCTGATGACCTCAAGCTGTCCCTCGCGATAAGTAACGTAGAAGACTGTGCCAGGCTACAAAGAGACATAGACAGAGTGGTTACCTGGAGCAAGGACAACCTCCTACTGTTCAATTTCTCAAAGTGGGTAACAATAATTTTTTCTCGCGCACGTTCTCCTATACTATATAATTAGAAGGTTGCCAATGGTTAGAGTAACAGAAGTCAGGGACTTAGGGGTGAGTTCAACACAGGGCTAACGTTTCGTGATCACATTTATTAGTCGCTGTAGACAGGCTTATCGTAATTTAGGATTTATGCTTCGTATGTTGCGTGATTTTACCAATATTAAAGCCGTTATAGCCTTATACAATGCTTTGGTTAGAAGTCAGTTAGAATGTAACGCAGTCATTTGGGCTCCGCACGAATCTAAATATAGGCTCATGTTGGAGAGAGTACAGAATAAGTTTGTTAGGTACGTGTACTCGCGGCTGTATGGTGTTTATCCATTGTATCCATTATTGTACCCAACTTTATTTATTTCGGGCATGGTTGGGTATAACGAACTGAGGGTCAGGATGGATCTCGCACTCATTTTGTACATGTTTAAAATATTTAGAGGGAAGGTGTATAATGCCGACATCCTGGGGCAGATAGGTTTGTGTATTCAGGACGGGTACGTGTGGCGATGACGACAGCCACGGCTGCTGGTGGAACCGCGTGGCCGAACCAACCTCTTGAGTGAGGCGCCGCTGACGCGAGCACTCCGCACTCTCAACCCCATAGCTAGTGAGACTGACGTATTCCATTGTACTCTGAGTGATTTCACAAAGGTAGCACTGTTTATTATTTGTTACAAGATGAATTAAGAAGTAAAGTAAATTTGTTACAAGATTAATTAACAAGTAGATGAAAATATTGTATGCTACACTATCGCATTAGGTATTTAAAAAATACCTGTAATGATAGTGGTAAGTTTGAGGAATAAATAAAAAAATAAATAAATAAATATTAGTATTCAGTTTGATTTTGTTGAGTATGATTTAGATACGATCTAAAAAAAGAAGCTGCTTCGTTCAGGCTGATTCGATGTGACACCGTCTATGGCAGCAACTTATAAAGGCCAGAGATCCGGCACCCGATGCATCTGCTAGGGAGGTAAATGTTCTCTTCCATTCTAATTCCGCCACCTCCTTTGCATACATCACGTCCTTGAAGAAAGAAAAGACGGCTTCCAACGCACTCTCACGCCAGACCATGGGGCACGGCAAGGAGCGAGAGGCCTTAACTTCGACCTCCGCAACTATATCTGGTAGTATGTATCTTATTGCAAGAGGCCGACTAGATAGGTACCACCCCAAATGCCAGATATTCGTCGCCAAGCAGTAGTGTTTAAACTTTAGACATTACTGTGCTCCGGTTAGACGGACACTGTAACTAGTGAAATAAATAAAAAAAAAGATCGTACGCTGTTTCTCTCAAGCTGAACACTCCTCCAGCGTGTGCTGCGTAGAGTTTTTTTGGGCAGTTTCCACATTGATGATAACCAGAAGGCGCCTAGTCAGGATCCATGCGCCAGAGTTATTTCTCGAAACCACTATATTCCGAGACTATCTGCATCAGCCGCAAGTACAAGACGCCTTGCGCGATGGTTCCTAACACCGCTGTTGGGGCCTGCCCTATAATCAATCTGCCTGCCAAACATGATGATGTTAAAAATACTTCTTCTACTGAATATAGGCCTCCCCCATAAACGACCGGTAACATGCCGTGTTTCGTAATTTTAGAGGGAATTTGCCAGTACTCAGTTTCAGTTCCGATAGTACTGTGCACAAAAAATTGTAAATATAGGCTGAAACATCGAATCGAGTGAAAACTTAAGTTTCTATCATAATCAATTTAGAGATTAATGTCAGATTTCGTATTTTTTTATCTGTGAAGTTCGTGAGATTGCCGCTTTCTCGTAATTTTTGTGAGTGAGTGTTATGTCATGTCTTTATTTAACTTGCTTTGGGCTGTGGGTATGTTGAAAGCTGGGCGTAGTCAATGTGAAATTGCGGACGCTCTTAACACACAACCAAGCGTTAACGCCAATTATGGGCACGCTATAGGGCTACAGGCGATGTAGTCAAATGTCGCTGAGAAAGATATATGGTCATTACTCACAGACAAATGCGTTTTTTGCAAAATACTGCAAGGAGGCAGCTCCAGGCTCTGTAGTAGGTCTAGCTTCTCGCCAGCTGATAGGAAGTCACCAGTCCCCAGCACCAAATGATTGACCACCCAGTAACCAAACAATTTAACGCTCTCAGACCGCTAAGAGTTTCAGCTCGGAGACATGGAAATCGAGGGCGTCATTGAATGTGAGCTAACTCGCATTAGTGCGAGATGAAGACTTAGTACGTGTTCAGTTTTCCTATAAGCCTCGGTTCGGATTTCATCCGGATTCAAGGAGAGTGTGTGATGAGTTTCTGGTCGCCAGAGTCGACTGCAGAATCATGAGAATGTTCATTCTTACCAAGGCGGGACGATCATTATGTGGGCTGGCTAACTTACCTGGCTGGAAGAACAGATCTGTTTGAATACGAAGCAGTTTAAATGCTGAGTAATACCATGACCCGGTTATGCAACCCATAATAATCCCTCACCGATAGCTCACACCGACAGCTCTGATAACATTTATATGTACTTAACTTATAAATGTAGCAAAGAAAACAGGAATAAAAAACATGCGTTAATTAATGTTACCCAGTTGCTGATGACAGTAATAAAAGATTCAACGTTTTGTCTTATTCTTCTGAATAAATAAGGTTTTGCCATTTCAGACACAACCATCTTGTTTTTTTACCAATACTTTATAATAAGCAAACCGGTTCAACATTTTTTGTGTGTCAGTCGTCAGTGCTATACGTATTTAATATAGTTTAATAATCATATTAGTATTCAGTTTGATTTTGTCAATATTACATCAATTCAAGTATATACGATCTATAAAAAGAAGCTGCTTTGTTCAGACTGATTCGATATGACACCGTCTATGGCCGCAACTTATAGAGGCCGGAGATCCGGCACCCGGTGCGTCTGCTAGGGAGGTAGATGTTCACTTCCAGTCTAATTCCGCCACCTCCTTTGTATACATCATCCTGGCAGAAAGAAAAGACGGCTTCCAACGCAGAAGGCGTCTAATCACGATCCATGCGCCAGAGTTATTTTTCGAAACCTCTGTATTCCGAGACTATCTGCACCAGCCGCAAGAACAAGATGCCTAGCGTGACTGTTCCTACCACCGCTGTTAGGGCCTGCACTATGATAAATCTGCCTACCAAACATCATGATATCAAAAATACTTCTACTAATGAACATAGGCCTCCCCCATAAGCGACCGGTTACAAGCCGCGTTTTGTAATTTAAGAGGGAATTTGCCAGTACTCACTTTCAGTGCTGACAGTTGGGATTGGCTAGTTTAATGCTGCCATGACAATTTAATTGTTGAGAGTAGACATTTTAAGAAATTTAGACTCTTTTCTCTCATATTGTGTCCTCGCACAACGTGGTGTATCCGGATTAAGAATATTGCACCACTCCAGCTCCTCCCGTGGAGGTCGTAAAAAGCGACTAAGGGACCCTAAGCCTGAGGGATGGGCAGCAGCGTCCTTTCTGTGGAACAGTAGCCATTCTGCACTCACCAACCCGCCTGCCAAGCGTGGCGGCTACTGGCAAATTCCCCCCAATATGATGACACAGTTGTGGAAATCTATGAGGGAGGCCTTTGTTTAGTAGTGGACGTTGTATGGCCGATATGATGATGATGATGATGATAACTTTCATTTCGAGAACAAAGTAGTCATAGATATTGTAACATTATTATGATTTAAAAGAGTAACCATGGAGTTACTGGCCCGTTCTTCTCTAAAGGAAATCTACATCTTGGAATGAGGCAACAACAAAAGTCTGACTATTCATATTATTTTTCAGCGAATTTGCTCAATTTAGCGTATAACAAAATGTGAAGTCATATATATTATACATAAATAAACTCAATGCAATATGTATTTTATGGCGTTTAACACAATTATATTTTATTTATTGCAAGGTATATAAGGCACATTGATGAAAAATAAACGAATTCAGCAAAATCTAATAAAAAAGACATTTATATATATAATAGTGATGTCGCACGGCGTCGTATTTCGCGACGCCTTTTGATCTTGTTATATTGAAGACTTAGGATGTTCGAACAAGATCGAACATGCACAATAAACGACTTAAAGTTTATGTTGTGACGCGACTAGAACTACTCGACCCTCAAGGTCCCTATGGTCTTGGTACGATCTTCTCAACCTTTGCGTTGTTGGAATTGCTGAATACGGCAGTATGCTAACACAGTCCTATCAACGCCCCCATCGTACAGACCTAGGTGTCACCACCCGGCAGGCCTGTTGATATCGACAAGGAGGCTTAGTGGTTCCGGGATAGCGGTGATAAGACCCGTCATAGACCGTCCGTCCTTTCCGGAAAAATGGCTGGGGAAGTAGCATGGCGCCCTCACCTTCCGGATAACGCCAACAAGGCCGCACACAGAAGGGGCCCGTCAATCATTGACGGGCCGATACCTGCCGGGGGAGCGGTCCAATGCAGAAAAGCGTACAACTCACCCCCGGCTAGAGGTAAGAAGAAGGACACCGTGGGGTTTTAGCCGGTTTGATCCCGGCATGCCCCTCCGCCCTTCCCAAGGCGGCGGAAGACCAAGAGGAATTCCACGTTAAAAAAAAAAAAAAAAAAGATAGTCTCTAACCATGGGTGTTTCGGGAAGTATCTGCATCGAATAGGCCTCTTTTTTGCTAGGACGTGATGCAAGCAAAGGAAGTGGCAGAGCGAAGACGGGAAGAGACCACCTCTGAACCCTGCTGCAGAAAATGCACCGGGCGCGGGCGTTGAAGGAGGGCGCTGTACGATCTTCGGCCACCATGACGAGCGGCCTGCGGGCGACGAACTAGGGGCGATCCATCGCCCAAACAGAAACAGGCCTGAGATCGCGGCGCGTGTGTTCCTCGCGCGCCTCTTTGTATGATAGGTGCGGCCAGCAAGGTCACACAGAGAAGGGGCCCGTCAAACAGTGTCTGGGCTTTTACTGTTTATTCTTAACCTTCATGAAGCTCTCACTGTCTGTCTATCCCTTGCTATGGCCTGAAAGTACCTTCATTGATGCTTCATTGGTAATCTTTTTCTATTGCCTCTATTGAATTCGAGATTTCCGGGCAGCAACTGCGTATGCACGAGGTGTTAACTTGCTTAGACCGGTCAGCGTCTCTGCAAGGGAAATGGCGGGAACAGCGGGATGGGCGAAGCAAGGTAGTGCATCGCTCCCAGAAACGGTGACCGGTAACGAATTTCGCTGACTCATTAAGTCATGACTCAAACGCGATGTGTTTTTTTTTTTTTTTTTTTTTTTTTTTTTCGCTTCACGATGCACGTCTACAGCGGAAGTCTCAGATGACCCACTTACCGCAGCAATGTTGCGTAAGTCCACTATCCCGGTGCGTAGTTTATCAATGGCGGTATGTGAAGCCTTCATTTCAGCCAAACTCGCTTTCAGAATTGTTACATTCATAAGCAATCTGGTTAATTTGACGGAGCAACGAGACATGCCACTGCTGAACAAAGGTCTCTCCCATAGATTTCCACGATTGTGTCGTCGTTTAGGGGGGAATTTGTCAGCATAGGTAGGTGGGTTGGTGAGCGCAGTATAGTTACTGTTCCACAGAAGGACACTGACACTGGACACTTAGATTCCCTTAGTCGCATTTTTACGACTTCTACGGCAGGAGATGGAGTAGTGCCATATTCTTTAGCCGGACTTCGCACGGCAGTACAAAAAAAAACATTAACTGGTAAATTTTTGTGGTTAATATAGTATGAATATATAAAGTATAAATTCTATTTATCTATATATGGTCGCAAATCCCATCCAAATTGATGACACTATTGTGGAATTCTATGGGGGAGGTATTTGTTCAGCAGTGGACGACCTACGGCTGATAATGAATACTATTTAACAGATTATGTTTTATTATTATCGTGAAAGTCGCACGCTTGTCGGGTGCGCTCACGGACCACGTTGTGCGAATCTGTTGCTTATATTTTCATAAACTTTATCTTTATCATTTTTAGTGATTATTCTTATTTTTTCTCGTCAGATGTAGATATTTAATATCATGAATTCATCATGTGCTTGAATAAATCACTTGTTTGGTTCTGTATACTAAACAAACAAGAATGAGTGCCACCTCGGATATTTATGGTGCCACCCGAGTATTTGTTAACTATAATAGTAGTGTTTAATGTTATTTTATGTTATGCAACCTTTGATGATGTGCTTCTTATCTTGTTCTTCACCCCGAACTGCTTAACTATTCGGTCAATTAAACTTTACCTACAGAATAACATTTTATAAATTGGTACATGGTAGATATGGTTGTTTATATTATAATGCAGATATTATTGACGTATAATGCATCTAGGTACGTTGTGAAACACTAAATATAAATATTGTAAATAGAATTTAATAAGAAAACTAGCCTTTTTAAATCCTCACATTATGTTATAGATTCCCAGCAGTTTTTCGTGGGGTTAAATTTATAAACAGAAAATTTGAATCAAAATAATAATATTAAGATCATATCGGCCATTTATACGTCCACTGCTGAACAAAGGCCTCCCTCATAGATTTTCACAACTGTGTCATCATATTGGGGGGTATTTGCCAATACTCACCACGCTTGGCAGGCAGGTTGGTGAGCGCAGTATGGCTACCGTATCACAGAAGGGACGCTGCTGCCCATCCCTCTGGTTTAGATTCCCTTAGTCGCCTTTTACGCATCCACGGGAGGAGATGGAGTGGTGCTATATTCTTAATCCGGGCACCACACGGAATATATTAAGATCGATAAAATTTAATAATTAACCATTTATAATTTGACATACACGCAGTTTAATTAGTGACATTGTATTTAAAATCATCTGACAATGTAACTCTTCCATTATGTATTATATAATCTAATCTAATCTGAGTGAAAATATGGTAACCTATTGTCGACATATCATTATTAAGAATTATTCAGTGACATTTATCAGTCATTTTAATTTAATATAACTCATTAACATAATTATTAAGTCTTAGGAGTTCTTAAATTTTATTTTTGTCATTGAATTGTTTCAATTTTTTCATCTAATGTATTAGTTGTTTTCTATGTATTTTTTCTGTAATTCAAATACAATGCACATTGTTTATGAAAGTATTTTTTTTTAACTTATTTAATACGACATAATACGATCTGTGCAATGTGAATCGTTAAAGGAAAAAACGAGAACGCGTTATAGAGTTGTAACGATGTAACGAAAGGACAATATTAATTAACTGCTATTGAGCTATTAGGTGTAATTATAATTTGTTAACTACTTCATAGTGTCAGTAACATAAAATGCACATTAGACAGCTATCTAATTGTTATCACATCACAATGCATCAATAACGCTTCAACAAACATTGTGCAAGCGCAGTGTCAATAAATCCATAAAACGGTATTGTTGTCTTTATACATTAATACTTCAATTACGTTCAGTGCAGTGTGCCATATTGCATTAAAATAAACATTTAATATGACGACAGGCGAAGGAAAAGAGCCAATCAGCCGAATGCGAGTAATTTTATCGCAGGTAAGTGTTTAATTATTTACTATTTAAAAACTTTTGTTATTTTCAATAACAAAAAGGTTTATGTAATTTTATTTACATAATTACTTATTTAAATACTTTATTATGTTTAATTAAATTACATTATATCGATAATAATGGTCTAGATTAAAAATATAGCACCACTCCATCTCCTCCCTCGGATGTCGTAAAAGGCGACCTAGGGAATCTAAACCAGAAGGATGGGCAGCAGCGTTCCTTTTGTGAACCGGTAGCCATACCGCGCTCACCAACCCGCCTTCCAAGCGTGGTGAGTATTGGAAAATACCCCCCGAAATGAAGACACAGTTGTGGAATCTATGGGTAGGCCTTTGTTCAGCAGTCGAGGTGTAAATAGCAGATACGATGAAATGAGGACATAGTCAAAAGAAATAAGAAGCCTTATTAAATTGATGTTGTTTTACGAAATTATATATTTCGGGTATACATAAATAATAATCATCTGTTATACAAATAGTTAGCCTAAAATTTTTATATTAAGCAGTTTAATTATATAATAGTTCTTAGTAACTACCTAAAAATCACTAGGTATATTACACAAAATATATCATAAAATATAGTTTGATGTAATTGCGCAAAATACCTTGCAGACAATAATTTCTACACCATATTGCCATATCAAGAATAAAAAGTGCAATTCGCGAGAAATGCGAACTATAAGTCATCGCCACAGAAATAGGAAATATAATATCTTTGGTCATCGCAGTCACTCATTTTTGTTATTTTTTTATTATAATCATAAACATAATCAGCCCATTACTGTCCCATTGCTGGGCACGGGCTTTTTCTCAGGATGAGAACGATTAGGCCTTAGTCCACCACGCTGGTCTGGTGCGGTTTGGCAGGCTACACACACCGTTGAGAAAAAATTCTCCAGCCTTCTCAGGTATACAGGTTCCCTCACGATATTTTCCATCACCGTTAACGCAAGTGATAATCAAATTCTGATCCGTACGTGAATCTGAAAAGTCACGTGGGTGGGTGGCGATCGAACTGAGACCCTCCTGTGTGGAAGGCAAGCCTTCAACGGCTAGGCTATCACTAATTTTTTTACTATTATCCAAAGTACTAAAAAATAACATTACTTGAACCAGATAAAAAGAAAACTTTTGTATGTAGAAAAATGCTTTATAGAATGTAACCGAATTGTCTTGTAAACTATCAGGGTACTTTTTATGGGGTGTCTTTTTATGGGGTGTTGCCACGAGCAAGTGGAAGATTCCCATTTTTTGATAAAAATGCTGCAAGTGAGTGGAAATTTGATATCTTAAAACGCATAGAGTTAAGTCGCAGAATAAATACCTATACATTTTTTATCTTTGATAAGATAAAGAAAATTGGCGGGCTTTACTCTGCGTCGTAAGAAATAAAATATAATTCCATTCGCAGCAATCAACTCGCAACACAGGCAACGCCCGTGACCATAATATTTTTATTGGCCTACAAGCGATCATTATATGTATTTTTAAGGTCAGTGGCCCTCGTGTAACAATATTTCAATCAGCACCATGACAAGTGCTGTCTATTCTTATTAGGGAATCATTTCAAATGTTTCCGGATATTAACATCATGATTGTCGGTAACACGTAACATTTTTATACGCTGAATTTTAATAATATATTAAAATTTAGCGTATAAAAATGCTACGGAACATTGTGATGTGTAAAAGCATCTGTTAGGACTTCATCTATATCATCATATCAGCCAAAGGACCTCTGCTGAACTAAGGCCTCCTCCATTGTCATTTAGGGGGGAATTTTCCAGTATCTAGTCACCACGCTTGGCAGGCGGGTTTGGACACCGTTCCAGAAAGGACGCTGCTGTCCATCCCTCTGCTTTAGAGACGACTCTCTTGCGATATCCACAGGACGAGATGGAGTACGTAGTGCTCTATTCTTACTACGGACACCACAAGGAAAAGTTAAAACTAATACTTACATTACACATAATATTTATATTCTAATGTCCTCAATCTAATTTATAAGTTTTGGGCAGCAAAATAATTTTATAAATGTAGCAACAGCCTTTTAGGTGTGGCAAATAGATGGTCTATTTGCCACACCTAAGTATACCTACCTACTGTTTGTATTACTGCTGTTAATATTATTTTTTAATATCTGGAATCAGTTCTAGTTTCTTGTAGAACGATGGTCAAACATTAGTCGCAGGTAATTTTTCGAAAAAAGAATTGTGAAAGTTGGTGATTTACCGTTATTATTGATCATTATTATAAATAAGGTATTTGTTTGCTGAGAAGTGTTTTATCTATTTAACAGTGAAAAACTATTGATTTCGTTGCCATAAGTTCTGCTGAACGACTCATTTTTCATTTTCGTAACTTTTGAGTCCCCTGTGCATATAAAGCATGATAAAATATTTGTATTTTAATCCTTAAATAAAGTATTATATTTATTACGACATCTCCGGTTGACTTGGTGCTTAATGATTACATAAATTTATTAATTTAAACACTTTGCTCTTTCTAACTAGATGATGTTAACGTCAAATAAGATCACGTTTCGTTGGGAAAAAGTGAAGTTAAGGGTAAGCTCGGATTAAACATAAAAACCACTTGATTAACGTAAATGATTTTTTGATGATTTATTGTCCTATTTGAGCATGCACCTCTCTTTCGAGAAGTAAAGGAGATGCTAAATAAAAAAAAGGTAAAATCGCTCGAGTATTTTTCTATATGATCTACGATCGAGAACACGAGCAATGCTAAGCTCCGACTAATTAAGGCTGACCCGAGGATAGCAAGCATACCGATGTCACGGTTGCACAGAAATGGGGTTACCTTTGTTGTCTTTGTGTTTGCACTTTGGTTTGAATTATTTAATTGTCTGGAACTTTTATAAACTTACTAACATAAACAAAAAATTTAAAAAAAGAGATGATGATGATGCATTATTTGACCAATTTGCGCTTTCTTATGGACCTGTGTAGATTTATTTTCTATGATTTGGTTGTTATTGATATCGGATTCAAAATCTTAAAGGAATTTTAAACACGCCTAAAAGAATGCTGATTTGCTTGAGGTTCAGCTAGCTACAACCCGTGAGCGCAACGCGCAGAATTGAGCTGCAGAAAGCAACACGCAGCGCCAATCGCGGTTAGGTTTTCAATGGCTTCTCACTGCTGCCTATCGATCTCAAGAAAGTAATGAAGGACGTTAAGCACGTCTCACAAGCGATCGCAAGCACTAGTCTGCATTACACGCCTCAGAGTCTGACACCCAGCGCGAATCGCGATTGAGCTGGCAGAGTATCTTTAGTATAGTAGTAGTCTTTATACATGATCCACATCCAACGGTACAGCATTTGGACGTCCATTTAAAGAATGGCTAGCGAATTGATTTCTACCCTGAAAATGTTACAGAGCGCTTAGAAAATCCGCACTACTACTACTACTACTAAACTACGCACTTCGCAGTTTTTTAACTGTGCGATGTGGATCTATTCACCAAATCGCTAAAGAATGGCGAGATGCCGCCATACTATACATGTTTATTCGACGTCAACGTGGGCGTGCAGTAGATGGTTTCGCGGGAGTTATGAAAAACGGAGCATTGCGGGGACCGACATCGTTTGCTTTCTTGAGGACTGTTGATGCTGTTAAGTTTCCCACAAATCGCTTAGCCTGTGGGACGCCTCATCTACTTGACGATGATAAAGACTGTGACGGGAGGCCAGCGTCGGTGACAGTCCCAGTCGTCTGCGACATTTATTCCCACATATTGCCCAGCCTACGGAGCGCTCCATCGACTTTAGAATGATAAACACTGGGACGATACTCTCGAGAAGGTCAGCGACGGTCCCAGTCGTCTGCGACATTTATTCACCGTCATGATTGTCTTCTACCCGCCAACAGCCAGGGTTCGACTCATTGCTGTCCGGTCAGTGCACGTTATAATGAGTGATTCGAAATCACTCATTATACGCGCATGTCTGTATAATTGATGGCACCGGCGGCGCCAGCAAGCAGATTGCTCGCAATCGGCACCCTGTATGCTAAATTGAAGCGCGCGTTCTGCTCGCTTGAAGTATGCTGTCTGTGGATCGGGAGGAAATGCAAGCGCAATCGCGAAATAGATCTTGATATTATAAAAGTATTATACAACACATAACTTAAAATCCTAGTTTAAATGACAAAATGAGCGGTGTGGTTATACTGAGTGATGTTATCTGTTAATACTGGGCGGCAAAAGGCTAAACTTCATTTTATGAGAGTTATTAATGGCAACGCCCAGTGCTATACCGGAACCGCTTGCGAACAAAAGACAATGCTGGGACGAGCTGGATGCATTATGCGGCATGCCTATGGGTCGTGTCATTCGGGGATATAGCATGATACACCTATTGCACGTTCCTAATCAAATTACAGTTCATTTTTGCATGTTTTTAACAACATGATGTAATTTCTGAATTCCATGCATGCGAAGCCGTACTTATAGCGTGAACCTTAATATTTTATATACTAGAACCTTCGAACTAGCAAAGCCGCAAGGGCGTCCAGCCAGATGATTATTTTATTACATTAAGCAACGCAGCTTAGGGTCCTTTAGTGGGACTTAGGCCTGCCGGGCATAGGGCATGGTTAGGGAGGAGTGTGATCTTTTTGTTCGGATCAATGAGAAAGGGGTCTAAAGTCATTGATAAGGGAAGGTTTGTATGAAGGCGGATACCACTATGTGATTCAGATGATTCGGGGCAAAGTCAAAATACCATTTAGACGCTAGTTTCAATAACTGCTTGATTCTCTGCAGATTTAAATCGATGTAAAGTTGTCTACTGCGAAGGTATCAGGGGTCGTACTACGAACTTTAAAAAAAACATGCAAGTTCCAGGCAGTTCAGTTTACGGGCTCAAACTGATAGCTTCTATTTCGTACTATGATATGCATAATGCTGACTGACTTCACGCTGGATAATTTGTCTATGGCTGGCTTGTAATTTTATGTTGTACGGTTCAGTAATATGAAAAAATACTTATCGATCAGTTACGGTTTTATTTTTATTGAATTGATTATGCGAAAAATAATATATAGTTATTTATCACGTACAAAAGTAACGAGAAAATATTAAAACAATGTATTTTGCTACGTAATTAATTCATATTTTAATTTTCTGCTTTGTGATGATGGTAACACGAGATAAAATTTCCGAACGAAAACACATCCTTATGTTTAGCGGGGAATACGTCCACTTGAGTTTGAATGTACCTACATACTTTTTAAGCTCTGAACAGAACTATACATTGGTTAGAACTATTTATTAACCTTGTTATGTTTACGTTTCAAGTCGTACTCGCACATTACACTACATAAATAGGTTTTTGTTAACTACCTAGTTTATATATTTATTTGATAGTCAGACTTACACTTATTAAATAAATAATTAGGTAAATATAGTTTTATCTCTGTTTTTAAGTCTAATGTTTTAGGTATATCTTCGTGTCCCGTGACTCTTTTACTATTTAAACTTAGATCATAAGAAACTGAGGCACTTTACCTTCTATCGTCCTTCGTACATACAAAATCATCGTAATTGTGTAAACTATTTAGCTAAGAATTTAATATATTATACTAAATAATAAATCAAGAAATTATTATTTAAAAGGTTTAAAGTATTTATAGCGTAAAAAAATGGCGTATGTATTTCAGTTCGTACATCAACTATGATACATTGTTGATATAAAAATGTAGCAACTAAAATATTTCGCCAAGTAACTAAAAACAATCCAATAAAAGCGATACAAGTTTAGCGTAAACTAAAGGTTAATTTTTGACAACGAAACATAAAAAGAAATGTCAAATGAAAGTTCATAATACCGTATTGCCTGGCAAAATCCGGGAAGAAGTCAGCCAAGTGTCACGTGACCGCAGACTGGCTAGTATTAAGAGTTCATAGTACGGAATTGCGTGCAGTACCTGGGGCTCACCCTGGACACTCGTTCGGACTTCGAAGAGCACTTCGCGCGCCATCGCAGAGTTACTAAACGAATCGCACGGGGATACAGGACAGTGTCCTGCGAGGTTGCAACTCTCCTGGCACGCTTTCCGCCTTTCGACATCCTGGCGGAGAGGGATGCGTGGGTCTATGATCAGACACGCTCCCTCCGCTAGAGTAGCGAAAGCGTGCCTCCAGCGGTGTTCGACAGGCTGAAGCGGCTGGCTCGGTGGCGCGCAGTCGAGATGTGGTGACATCGCCTAAGGTTGCAGTTCACAACCAAGCGCGTAGTTGAGGCCATCCTGCCGAGCGCGCAGATTGGGGAATCAGCGTGCTCACACCGAGCGACCCCCGAGAAGACGGTGGCGCACACGTGGTCACGTGCCACCGGGTGTGTAACACAGCGCACAGCGAGGCTTGGGGGGATCATTTACAATCCTCTCCGAGACGAGTCTGGGGGGCGGCCTTTATACAGCCGCCTGCCTTCCGCTAGAGGGGGTGACCGCTTTACAGTCATCCCCTCCGAGATGTGCCTAAAGGCATGGCACCAATAGGCGGCTCTACTGTGATCTTACGAGGACTTGGAGCCTCTCCTTCGGGGCCGAAGATGACCGCTCCAGTGGTTTTAGCCGATAGAAGTTCCCCGGGGCGAAGGAAGTTCATGTAGAATTTCCACTGGATACCAATAAATTAAAAAAGATACGAATTACCTAAGAAGGAAATACATATATATCAATATGCTTTTATTAATTAGTTAACTAAACATATAAAAGAGTCGCTAAATGCTTTAAATATAAGAAGAATAAACCAAACGGTCAATATATTTTTTTCCATTATTAATCAGGCTACAAACAAACAGACAACGACAAAATAAAACTTTATAAAAATTCATATCTGTGTAATTAGTGGCCATAAAGCTATTAGAACAACAGAACACGTAAAATAATTACACGAAAAACATCAGTCGGCCGTGGATCCATGGTTAAAAAAACCTCATGGTACACGCTGCATTATCTCGGTTAGTTTTCCGGCTATGTGCCGATTCGGGTTCTCTACTCAAAGATTGGTCTACTCCGGCAGTAACATACAACATAGTCTTTGAACATACATGGCCAGCGCATTCATTCATTCATGTCACTTCTGCTTGCTGACTCTATGAGCTCTGTCGTTTACACCAGTTCTTATCCAGATAAGCTCGTTGCAGATCTTAATCTTCACCTATAAGAAACTCCGCATATCTCGTTGTGACACACTATTATGTGTGGAATAGCCAATTACTGTTAATGTTTCATTTCATGTCGGCACCGCATGTCATAACTAGCAAGATGCACTGGTTGATGATGTCAGTCTTCAAGATTTGAAATAACTTGATTTGGTTATCATTACGACTTTGAAAGACCATCATAATGATTAAATTAAAGAAAAACGTTGGGAATAACGTCATCACATAATTTAAATGAATGTGTTTGTATTATGAATGCGCACCGAAATACCGTTGGATTATGTATTTTTATGACCAAAGATATAGTAGATAGATATAATAAAATCTTATCGGTGTGAAACTTTTCGGGCATAGGAAGATACGATGGGATGTACTAGAAGGGATCAAAAAGTAGTCAGAACGACATACTCCTTGGTAAGAAAAAAAATAATACTGGCAGGCATAGCTCAGATACATATTTGTAATATTAATAAAGAAAAAAAATCTTCGATTCTCTTTTGTTTTTTCTGAATGTATTCATTTGTTTGCTTCGTGTGGGAACGTGTTCTCGAAATGGAGAAAAACGAAGTGCGAGCCGTTATTAAATACCTCTGCTTAAAAAGTTAACGACGCAAGAGATTCATTGCGATTTGGAGGCAACATTAGGAGAGTCTGCTCCGCCGTATTCCACTGTCGCAAGGTGGGCTTCTCAATTTCGAGTAGGGAGAACGAGCACGGAAGACGAAAATCGTTCAAGCCGTCCATCGACGTCAGTCACCCAAGAAAATGTTGCGAAAGTCGAGAAAATTGTATTGAGCGATCGAAGAGTTACCATCCGATACTTAATTCAAGAAACGGGCATTTCATATGGAAGTATTCAATCCATATTGAAACAATCTTTGAATATAAGAAAAGTTTCCGCAAGTTGGGTGCCGAGAATGTTAACCGACAGTCAGAAACAAAATCGACTTGACATTTCGAAGACATTGTTGGACAAGTTTCAAGAAGATTCTGAAAACTATTTGTCTTGTTTCGTAACAATGGACGAAACATGGGTCCATCATTTTGATCTCGAGACAAAACAGCAATCTTCGCAATGGAAACGGCCATCATCACCAACCCCGAAGAAGTTTTGTGTCGTGGCATCATTCGCAATGGAAACGACCATCATCACCGACCCCGAAGAAGTTTTGTGTCGTGGCATCGGCTGGCAAATTTTGGGACTCAGAAGGGATATTGTTGATTAACCACTATTAGACTCGGAAATTATGTAGAAAAATAAACTATTAAGTTATCAATAGTCATTATATTCTATCTCATTCTCAATACTTTTTGATCCCTCGTACATATTTTCGGATTTTAGGATTACCTTGAAGCTGTGTTTCGGCGGAACGAACCTTAGGCATTTAGGAAATTACTTCACAATGGGATTTCAAATCTCTTTCTGGGTCTATTTATTTTTACACGGTTGGTGAAATGGCTAACGCACGGATCAAATACCGGGTCCAGGTTTGGGTGTAAGCGCTCAAATCCCAAAAATAGCGTAAGTTTAAAGGACTTTTTTGATTTATCCTTTTGTGTACTATGTAAAAAACATATGCTATACTTAAGGTCATCACAGAAAAAATGTAAAATTATGGGTAAATTATCCCAAATGTTGGAAAAAAAAAAGGAAATTGGCTGTTTTTAAGCTAAATTGAATTTTCTCTCTATAACGGCTCAATTTTAGGCATGAATTTTACACCAAAAAAGCGGAATAACGTCTGTAACAATTCATATTCTTTATTTTAATATTTATTGAATAATAAGGTGCGAGAAGCACCCCCGCAACGCCTTTAAGCGTTTAATGATTTGGAATTAAACCCTTTTTTAAATAAATAGTACAAATAAAAAAATAATCTAAAATGAATATAGAAATTAAGTTTGTAAATATATTTAGGAGTTTATAGTTTCGATTAGTGTTTTGACTTATCAATAAGTTATCATAGAGTAAGCCTGACAATGTCTAAATATAAACATAAATGTAAAATGAAGCGTGCAGTGTTACAGCTCGGTAAAATAAAAATGTTTTGTCCTTACATTATTTCTAAGCTGTTTATTTTCACCTTTACGTTACTTTAGTATTTCGTTTGTCGGTACTGCGAAATAAAATGTTGAAAGCTAGGTCATCCTAACTAGTTCTGTCACTGAGATCCAGTAATCATTTACCTGATCATCATCAACCCTCCAGAATGTATTATGTGTAATATCGTAACCCTTAATGCTAAATAAGAGAACTGGTGAAACTCATTGTAACTATTTTATTTAAAAAAAAATGTATTGGGTCTCTCAGAGAACGAATAAAAAGTAGGAAAAATAATGAGAATACTACGACACATCTGTATTTTTGCCTAATCTTAAGAGTCGTGTTGTAGTACGGTCGTTTGTCGGTAGTTGGCGGTAAAGTAACAAATACTAGCACAGAGGCCAAATCATCAAGGTCATTGGGCACTATAATGACATTAAAATTCCAAGTAATTTAATAATAGGCCCGCCGCCCGCTTAGCCGCACATTCTTCTCAGATAGGCGCGCACAGAACTCAGCGCGAAACGGTGTCTCGGGCCTGTCGGGCGTCGGACTGCCCATAGATTACACACTTATACTGGGGACTGTCCCAAGTTGGTCGCCCGCAAGCCGCGACTTAACGGGGCCGGAGATCGGTCAGCGCCCTCTAACATTCCATGCGTTTTTGCGAAAGGGAAGCGAGGAGATTTCTTGGGGTTGGGTAACGGCTAAAATAGACATGGTGAATTTGCTCAGAAGCAAATTAGATTGTAGTGACATGTTATTAGTACATCATTAATGCAGCGCTTGTGAAGGCGATAGTGGTATGGCGTAGTGGCGTCACTAGGCACTACGCCACTGTAGTTCCTTATTAAATTCAGGGTCACACGTTTAACACTTAAAAGTCTTCCACGTTTCAAACGATAATAGCAGCACTTCAATGTTCTATAATAATATTAGCACAAAATTATTATTCATCAAACAATTATGTTAACAAAAACAAGATAATAAGAATAACACAAATGAATATCCGCTCACGGAATGTCAAATATTGCCAGTCTGCTTTTTAGCTTATATTCGTCGGGAAATTAGTTTTGATAAATCAAGATTTGAGGTATAAATACAGTGGACTTATTGAATGGCCATCTAAAATATCCATATTTCAAAATTTATTTCATACCGTTTTTTATAGTAAGTGGGACGGGGAATACATTCTAAAGTGTTTCGTCACTGTAAATACCTCTTTTAATTATTTCAAGATAACTAGGATCGTGTCGACGTAGATATTTCAAATTTTAAATCTACATTATTCATACCTTTTTCAAAATATAACTATTTCATAAACATTTGCCATGTGGTGCCGGCTCAGAATGCCACCACCCCATCTCCTCCCATGGGTGTCGTAAAAGTCGACTAAGGGATTAGCTGGAGGATGGGCAGCAGCATCCTTCGAGTACATTAACAACTCAACTGCGATCGCCAACTCGCCTGCCAAGCGTGGCGATTATGGCAAAACCCCCCAATGAGCCCACGACACATCCATATCGGTGGTTGTGGTGATCTTTGGGGGAGGCCTGTGTCCAGCAGTGGACTTCATTCGGCCGAAATGATGATGATGAATGATAAACATTAATGTACCGTACGGCACTAGTTTATGTAAAAGTATTTCTACAAACCCATGCAAACACTACAGATACCCTTTTGAAAAAGTGAGGTCATTTTAGGTAGAGTTCTAAACTTTAAATTTCGATCTTTGTGTATAGTTGATGCTATTCGTAGCCGTAAAGGCTACTCTAATTTCTAATTTATGAGTTGTTGGTTTAATGGATTATTTATTTGAACAACAATAGGCGGCACGGTTGGTGCAATGGCCGATACAGTCGGCTGCTGCGCACCGGGTCGTGGGTTTGATTCCCGCACGGAACAATTATTTGTACGATCTGCAGGTAGTTGTTCCGGGTCTGGGTGTATTGTGTGTGGAATTTGTGTTGTGTTTGTAAACGCACTCACGACACAGGAGAAATCCTAGTGTGGGGAAACGTTTAAAAAAGAAAAAATGGGTAACCACAAAGAGATTTATAACCTAAAACTCATATGGCCTGAAAGTTCAGAATGTATTCTTCTTAGCGGTGTGCTAAGAAGATATCCTGAGATATTAAAGTGGTACAATCGAATCACTGTTCCATTGATTGCAACCTTACACTATAAGTTTCAGGTCTTTCGACCTTCAATACGGTAAATGTCCATGAATGACCTTTCGTATGGTATCGTTTCACTGACTGACTGTGTGACAAAAGCAATGAGGACTATGTAAGTACTGCTGTCCATGTAGTAATAGTAGATGTGCATGTTGCAATAAGAGTTTAGATTATCAAAAACAGCATGATGTAGGAACCTGTTCATACGTTTATTGTTTTTCAAAGTAGTTTCCGGTCCTTTCTAAGGACCGTCGCATGCGATGAAACCATTGACTGAAGCAGTGAGCCCACTGTTCATCAGGGTTTTTTTCGAAAGCAGCCATCTTCAGGGCATCTTCGGGGTTCATAAAGCGAATTCCTCTGAGTATATCTCTTATTTTGGGGAATAAATAAACTCGCAAGGTGCCAGGTCGGGACTGTAAGGAGCTGATGACTCACTAATTTCACATCTTCCATAGACAAATGTTCGATTGTTCGTCTGGCGGAGAGCGCTGCAGTGGTGTCGTGATAGAGGAGGATCCTGCTCTTGGGCACCGCTGTCGGACATTTTCCAAGACAAGTAGTAAAACTGACTAACATACTAATCTGCAGTAACAGTCCTTTCATCCGCTAGCGCAAATGCTGTCAAATGACCCGTCCGTCCAAAGAATGAGGCAATTATCTTTTTCCTTTGACTTCTGCCCTTCTTTACTTTTGTTGTTAAATCTTGGAATGGTGACATCCATTGGGCAGATTGTCTTTTGGTTTTAGGCTCGTAACAATATTTATAGCTGTAGTCACATGTGACGATGTCAAACACAGCATTTGAGTCACCGTTATACTTTTCAACTATTTCGCGGCCCATATCCAAACGAAGGCGTTTTTGATCTTCCATCAAATTATGAGGTATCCATCTAGTGCAAAGCTTTCTGACGCTTAAATGTTCGTGTAAGACTTTTTGCACTTGATTCATACCAATGCCTGAACTTGTCTGGATCAGTTGATATGTCACTCTTTTATCAGCTTGTATCATTAGCCGCAAAGCACTCACGTTATCTTCAGTGGGAAGGACATCCGCAAATCATCAGTGAGATTGCTTCGATCCAGTTACAACTCGTTAAACCAGTTATAAACATTGGCACGAGATGGGGCTTCATCATGAAATGCCAATCGAAGTCTACACAACATAGTTGTTGATTAAGACCGCAGTGAAATTCGTAATAAATAGTGTAGCGAATACATTCTCTAGTCATATTCATTTAGATACGCACTTTTTAATTTATGCCATATTGTAATAAAAAATGACATATGAATTCAACGCACAGTTTGGAAAAGTAATTTTGAGAAATCGTCAGTAATGGGTGTATCAAAGCCATAATATATACATTTTATTAAAACAGCGAGTTTATTTTTATATCAAGACTAGCTGGGACCCGCGGTTTCACCCGCGTTTAATTTAAAAGGAATTTAGAGTACTTCGACATAGACACTTGACATAGAATATATATATATATTGGATTTCAAGGGTTTTCTTTTTTGCGCGGAACCCTAATTATTTTTCTAAAATTAAAGTAGCCTAAGTTATTCCTTAGAACATCAGCTATCTGCCAGTGAAAGTCCCGTAGAAATCGGTCCAGCCGTTTCGGAGATTATCCGGAACAAACAGACAGACAGACAGACAGACAGACAAAAAATTTAAAAATAGTTTTTTTGTTATATGTCCCGTATATACTTTCATATGCATTTAGTAAAAATCTGTTATTTTGACATTACAAACAGACACTTCAATTTTATTTATTTGTATAGATGTTGTCTGCAGTGAAAGTGCGCATTCATGGGGTGCAAGATGATAACTGGGTATAAAGGACAAAATCAACCAGTATCGGTGTCTGATAAAGTTATAGCAACGTATTCATCAAGAGAAACCTAACAAGAGAAAACAACTTTATAAAATCAGATACACGAAGAACAAGAAAATGGAAAATTTTCGCTTGGCACAATTTATGAAAGGATTATGAAATTGGACTTCTGGGGTGGAAGGCCTGGTGACCTGAAATACAGGCTTCAACCTAGTTTAGGCACCAGTCTCCCACAATAAATTTGTACAATAACAATATACCAATTTTAATATGATAAATAAATAAACTTCAAACTTCAACCTGTGAATACTCCTGTTAATAAAAAGCTAATCCAAAGGGTTCCCTAAAATATTTTTCATCGGCAACTTTTCTTACTGGCCAAATCTAAAAACATTCAGTGTGAACCTCGTATGTCATGTTCACAAATTTTTCTCTAGTTGCTAAACTGCGAAACCGATTTCAACAAAAATGTGGTTTCAATCACGCAGAATTGTAGTTTTATATGTTATTTCCTGGTAGCGTGCAATCACCGACCACTGCTTTACCAACTTTAAGTAACGGGAAATTACTGGTTTAAGTGCAGGCAACGAGATAATAGAGTTAATAAAGGATACAAAAAAACAAATTTTAGTACAAACGCTTAAATATAATTTATTTAAACTTACAATATGTGCAATAGAGCTTTCCTAAACATATAGGAAATGGAAATTTGGTTTTAAAATCCTGAAATTAAACCAGATAGCATTGCTTCTGAATGCGATTGCATATATGGTTTCAAATGTTTTGTATTTTAACGCGTTAATATCAAGATCCTTTAGTCTGTATATTCCTACTGAACTCATGAATAAACATCAATCGTTTACATATTGAAATAACTTGTTCTGAATGATGAACACATGTTACGGAAGGTCATAAGCCTTTAACCGGTGAAACTATTTTGACTTTAGATATACAACAAAATACATTAGGATCCATGTCATAGGTTTGTCTATCATAGTAAATATTAGGTCTTTATATGTACCTATGAAATTGCCGTTTTGTACGAAATAAAGTATAGTACTTTTTTTCTGTTATTTAGTTTATTTTAATCAAAGTAATCACCCATGCAACGATGCAAATTTGCCAACGCAGTGGCAGTTTATCGATACCCTTGAAGAAACTAGATGGTCACACGACAAACTCTTTACAGGCATTTTCTACTGCCTCTCGGTCATTGATTTTTTTCCCGCCGAAGCTTCCAACCCCAGCTCTTCTAGCTTGGACACCATCTGTTGTGCAGTATGGGGTCGCGCATTGTCGTGCAGGAGCAATGGGATGAGCGATTTATCAAAGCTGGTTGCAGATGTGCAAGCTTCTCAATTTTCGTTAAGGGCATTGGTTAGTTGCTGAACCAGAATCTGTCAAACACAATGAATTTTTCGTTACAGGTGACAATGCGGTTCAAAACTCCTTCGTTTCTGTGCCTGTTGAGAAGCGCAAGGCAGGCCTCAACGCGCACGTTGCTCTGATAATTGTTAAGTTCGTGGGTTCGTCCGTTCCATTCGTTAAGCTTTTTACCTTGCCAATTTGAGCAAATGGCATAATCAATATTGTTTTGATGCTAACGTCGAAAGCTGCTACTAATTCAGCTCAAGATTGAGTATCACCAGCTTCCACAATCGCCTTTAATTCCTCATTGTCGACCAAAGTTTTCGGACGACGTGGTCGAATTCGGGTTCATATTTCAGATCGAAATTTCCAGGACGAAAGCAGGCAAACCAATTACGGGTTGTGCGTTCATTTGTAGTGTTCGCTCCGTAAACGGTGATGTTGAATGCCGCTTGTGTCGCGTTGCTGCCAAGACGGTACTCATTTTCCATAATTACACGGATTTTCAACGTATCCACGACGACGAATACGATTCAAACGTGATGAAAACATAACAGTAAACAATACATATCAGACTGATTATGAATAATTAAAACCTTGTTTATAAAATAATATAAATTTGAAATTAGAATTCATAACCAAACAAAAAATATTTTTATTTGAACTTGAAAGTACTGCCCAGTTCTGCATATCTGCAATTGTATAGGTAAAAACCAATAATAAGACACAACTGAGTTTAACGGTGAAGGTAAACATCTAAAGAAAACCTAGATCGAATGGTCTAAAACCACCCAAACACGCAGTGAGCAAGCGTAGTGATCAGTGCTCGTTCCTTCTTTGTATGAGAAGAGGCCTTTGCGCTGCATTGGGACAGTTACAGGCTGATATTATGATATCTTTATACAATTAAGTAAGCAGGCAGTAAGTATTAAGTTATCGCTATTACGGCAAATGTTGTTACACGCGTTGGAACAAGCTGACAGAACTTGCATTTGTTACTTAATTTTTACTTGCTGGTAACTTTAATAAAATTAATAGTAAATCGAGCAGTTTGTTCTCGTATAAAGATAAGCAAGATGCAGCCACTGTAAAAAAAGCAATACTCTATCTAAGGATTAATGATTCTATATCTTACTACTATCATAAATGTAAAAGTTGTTATGTTTGAGGCTCCATCTCGCTCACAAGGCTGAACGGATTCTAATGAAATCTGGCATAGAGGTAGATTATGTAGTAGAATAGGTAATGAATAATATTTGTGACAAATATTAGATTTCCCAACTATATTGGGGTCGCCTTTCAGTCTTAACTAGATACGGCTGAATGTAAAATATTTGTAATGTATTTTACACGGAGATTTACCTTGTGGTGCCCGGATTAAATATATAGTACCACTCAATCTTCTCACGTGGATGTCGTGAAAGGTGACTAAGGACCTCTAAACCAGCAAGACTGGTGGCAGAGACCCCCTGAGACTGACAAGTATTGTGAGCACGTGAAAATTCCCCCAGAATAACGATACAATAATTGTGGAATTCTGTCTGGAGGAGGCCTTTATTCAGCAGTGCACTTCCTTTGGCTGATAGGACGATGATGATGACACGATGTGACTGCCAGCCCAACTCCGCAACTCAATTATTGGGTTTACCGATATCCCTTAGTACAGAGTAGTTGTCAGAATTTCAGACTTCTGACTTCCCGTGACTTATGTTATAGATATTCGTATGACAGCCGAGACAAAATCCAACTAGCTATTCGAGGCGCGAAGGTTTCTTCATGCGGAAATAATCGTCATCCATCTAAAGCTTAACATGGCAGATTGACCGTTCTGCTTGATATACATTTAGCCATAAACTTCTGTGTGTCATAAATACTAGTTACAAAAAAAAAACAATTTATTTTGTTAAAGGTACTGGCGTGTTTAGCGCTTGACTTCTTGCTGATTGGGCTGGGCCTGTCTATCAGTTTCGTGACGATGGTGTTACCTGAGGTACTGGACGCTAAAGAGGGGCTATCTATTACTAAGAAACAAGCTTCGTGGTTTGGTAAGTATCTACATTAAAATATATCCCAGTAAGGGCCGAGTTAACAATGAGTGAATACCGCTCGGATAAGCTACGCCTCAAAAATTTTTAAATGAACAGCTACCCTTTATCTTTCCATAAAAAATCGGCCTGTCGTTATCCAACTTTAGCCTAAATGTTATCGTTCGGATGCATGCCACATAATGGTGTAACTAGTCTTGGTTAGCACATCATCATCATGTCAGCCAAAGGACATCCACTGCTAAACAGAGGCCTCCCCATAGATTTCCCTCTCCCCCACAACTGCGTTGTCATTTTGGGGGGAAATTTCCAGTACTCACCACGCTTGGCAGGTGGGTTAGTGAGCGCAAGATGGTTATTGTTTCAGAGTGGGAACGCTACTGCCCATTCCTCTGGTTTAGAATCCCATTGTCGTCTTTTTGACATCCATGGGAGAAGCTGGAGTGGCGCTATATTCTTAATCCGGATACCACACGGAATATTGATTAGTACATACATAATAATTTGTCGAATTATCTCTACGCACGTTGGCGAAGTCGTGATATTTTATATCATATAAGTATTATAGCAGATACGACTGCTTACTACTTATATGAAACCAATTTTTTAATTATCTTTAGATACCTAATGGTTTATATAATGCTGTAACGCTTAATTGAAATACATTTGATCATCATCATGTTAGCCGAAGGGCGTCCACAGCTGAACAAACCATTTCGGATTCTATTCTTTAGAGAAACTCCGAGCATAGCGCGTTCCATAGCACGTTGAGCGACTTAAACTTATGGACTAGTGCGACTGTTTTGTGTCCACGTTTCGACTCCGTAGGTCATCACAGGGAGGACACACTGGTTGAAAATTCTCGTTTTCAGACATTGCGGAATATAAGACGACGAGAAGATCTGACGAAGCTTCCCGAACGCTGCCCAGCCGTGTCGGCTTCTGTGTCAAAGGTGTGTCTACCCATTGGATAACTTGTCCGAGGTAGACGTACTCGTCGCCAACTTCGACCAACGTACCATCGATGCTAATCGGCCTCGGCACAAAATGTCTATTAGACATGATCTTGGTTTTTTCCAAGTTCATGCCAAGGCCAACACTCTCGAGGCTACGTTGAGACTATTCAGCATCCCTCTTAGCTTATCCGTTGACTCCGCCAGAAGTAGTCCGCCACGATATTGGGTGAATCTAAGGTGTGAGATGTCCTCACCGTTTATGTTTATGCCTCGTCCATTCCTGTCCAGAGTTTTAAAGAGATCTTCCAACGTGTTTGTGCAGAGTTTCGGGGATATAACATCCCCCTGTCTCACTCCCCAAAGCAGTTGGATAGGCTCACCTTATTTCTAAGGGAGAATTTACTACAAGCGTTCAGGAGATAGTGAAGGCGACCGAGCACAAATTGCTATAACTTTGGAAACAAAGCATATTTTATAGTTTCACACATGAAAATGTCACCTTCAGCCTTTTGCTACTACCACAGTAAATACTACGATATTAGAATAAGTTGTTTTCTATAATATTGTAAAAATCCCAGGGCGATGAAAGGAAACATCGCTGATATGTTCAGGTGAAAAACATAAAAATAAGCTTTGTTTTCTGAGATTCATTACTTTATTTTCGGCGGTCATATTATGTCCTTCGCACCGAAAGACAAAATCATGTTTAAGCGCTCCGCACGGAGTGAAAATCTGAAATAATACAACTTCAACTTATTTTTCAGGTAGTATGGCGTTCCTCTGCCAGCCACTGGGTAGCATATTCTCTGGGCCGCTGCTGGACTACTTCGGCCGTAAGAAAGCTCTGCTTATAGTAAACATTCCACACGTGATCGCATGGCTACTGATGTATTACGCGTGGGACGTGCCTTCGCTGTTCATCGGTAATGCATTGCTGGGCATTGGGACAGGCGTAATGGAGGCGCCTTCGGTCACTTATGTTGGGGAAATAAGGTGTGTATCTACAGCTGCCATAGAACATAAGTAGAAAGGTGAGTAGTATTCAGCTCGGTCAATCAGTCAATCAAACCATAGTCGCAGTTGCAGTCGCTAAGTAGCTTATTACTGTTCCACTGCTGCACTGTTCTCACGATGAGAAAGGTTAGGCCTTAACCTTGATAACACATGTACTATTTGCCGTGTCTTGCCTTTAAGCCTATCTCGGGGGATATTGTAACGGATCCCCACGAAGGTCGCTCGGTGTGCACAGGCGCATTGGACTAGGGCGCGGGGTTCTTCGAGCGGGATTGGCCTTCTCCCGATCACCCGAGAATGACGAGCATGGCGCTCTCGCTGACGGAAAATACTCCATCGATCTAACCTAAGGATACCTGCATACTCCAGTAACTGTGCTGCAGAGGTCAGAAACAGGGCAGTCACTGTGGGTAAAATACTGTCATTCAGCCGTATCTAGTCAGTCTGGAACCTGACACCTGGAAAATAAGAATATATCTAGCTTAAGCCAGTGACCGGAGAGCAATTCGTGTGTGGCAGTTCGACTTTGAGCGGTCAAATTAATGCCAATGCTCGTATGAGTTGTCAATGATAAGGCGATTGTCATTTAGTTTCGGACATTGTATCGTATTATGTATGTGCGCATTGTTCTTTTTTAAACGATGCCGACGAACGAAAAGTAAAAACTGGGTATGCAGATGAACTACTTATTAGTATCATTTCCGCCGAATGAAGTCCACTGCTGGACAAAGGCCTCCCCCAAAGATCACCACAACATAACGGATATGGGTGTGTAGAGGGCTCATTGGGGGGTTTTGCCATAATCGCCACGCTTGGCAGACGGGTTGGCTTATCTACTATAAGAGATCCCTCTATTGCATGCCCCAAGATACCCCGTCCCTTTCCAATCTAGAGGCATCTGTGTGCAGGATCAGGTTATCAACCGATCACTATAGTGTCGGCTTACATAACTCCCAAAGGCCAAGACGATCCAATCCAATCGGATCTCGAAGCACTCTTCGATCTAGGCGACTCCGTCATACTGGCGGGGGATCTTAATGCCAAACATGAGTATTGGAACTGTCTCACCCACAACTACAGAGGAAGTAAACTATACTCCCTCATTAACCTTCTCAATTTTGACATAATTGCCCCGATGTATCCCACCCACCTGCTACCCCAGCAATGTTAACCATCGCCCGGATATACTCGATATAGCACTTTTAAAGAATGTCAACCTTAAGTTGCATTCCATTGAAGTACTACAAGACCTAGACTCCGACCAACGTCCTGTGATCTTTCACCTCATTTCCCGCTTTGGCCCCACGGATACAGGACAACCCTCTCAGACCATTGTGACGACGGACTGGAGGAAAGTTAGGAAACGCCTCAATGACCCCTCGTCCGTCCAGTTAGATAGAATTCCCGATTTCATAACGTCAGTCGCAGACACGCTAGACGCGATCGACTCTCTCACCGGTCATGTACAGTCCATCGTGGACGATTGTTTACGGCAAGTTCCTGACTATGTACGTGGACTGATGACGGAGAAGAATGCAGTCCTTAGAGCGTACTCATCTTTTCCCAGCGAACACAATCGCCTCTTTATGCGCCACTTACAGCGTGCTGGCAAGGAACGTATTAAGGAGTGCCGAGAGGCTAGCTGGGACAAGATGTTGGGCGACTTAGAGCCAACCCACCTTGCGGTCTGGCATCTGCAACGGAAACCCAAATCCGAAACATCCAATGTTGTCCCCCCTCAACCGTCCCAACCAACCGGTCTTTGATGACGGCGAAAAATCCGAATGCCTAGCTGACAGTCTAGAAGCGCAATGTTTCCCAAACACTCTACCTGTTGACCAACCCCACCTCACAAAGGTTGACGCTGAAGTCGAACGTAGAGCAGCTATTCCGCCTGCCGAGGACTCTGACGATCCCCTCCCTCCGGTCACGGCAGACGAGGTCAGAAATCTCGTGAAAAATATTCACCCTCGCAAAGCCCCCGGCTCTGACGGTATCATCAACAAGGTAATTAAACTCTCCCCCGACCGACTTATCACCTTAATGACCGTCATCTTCATTGCGGCATTAAACAACAATCTCTTTCCACATATGTGAAAACAGGCCACAGTTATCGGTATCCATAAACCCGGTAAGCCCAAGTGCGAGCCCTCTAGTTATCGCCCCATAAGCCTTCTCAATTCCCTTGCGAAGATTTATGAGTGGATAATTTATTCCCGACTAAAGGATTTTGCCGAATCCAATAAACTCATTCCCGACAAACAGTTTGGTTTTAGAACCAAAATTCCCGACGAACAGTTTGGTTTTAGAACCAAACACTCATGTGTACAACAAGTCCACCGACTAGTTGAACACATAACGTTCGGATTCTCACGCGGCGTGATGACGGGAGTCCTTTTTTTCGATGTTGCGAAAGCATTTGACAAAGTCATTACAAGACAAACGGCTTATTATATAAGTTGTATCAACTCGGTGTGCCTGACCGTCTTGTTCTCATCATACGAGACATTTTGTCAAATCGCAGTTTCCGATATCGAATCACGGGCGCTTTCTCGTCCCCCCACCCCATTAGAGCCGGAGTCCCACAAGGATCCGTGCTAGCCCCATTATTGTTCACACTGTACACCAGTGACATCCCTAAACGACCTGCTAATACGACCCAATTAGAACTCTTCGCCGATGACACGGCCATTTTCTACTCCGGTTACGTTCCCGATAGCATAACTAAGATCCTCCAAGCCACAGCCGACGCCTACGGGAAATGGTTTAGGAAACGGCGGATCGAAATTAACCCCATAAAAAGTAAAGCCGTCCTCTTTTGCAAATTAGGAAACGTGGGTCACATTTCAGTAAAAGGTAGGTGAAACTGCGGAGCCTAACTAGTTGATTTATAAATTCGATTTTACAATAGAAGTGTTTTTTAGGAGTATCGTTATTCGTTTCTAAAGTTTTTATAATAAAATAATGTTCCTTTTTGATATTTTCATAACATAAAACAACACTTGTGAGTTTCAGTGACCCATCAGTGCGCGGCATTCTCACAACGCTAACGAACGGGTTCACGTCGACGGGCATGTTCATCGCGTATCTACTGGGCACGGTGCTGCCATGGAGACAAGCGGCTTTAGTCGCCCTTACTGTGCCATTAGCTACCATGGCGCTTGTGCTTTTCGTAAGTTGATTTGATTTATTTTACACTAACCAAAGCGTTCTCTACGGCCATGTTTGTGGCGTGCCTTTTCGTCGCGTACCTGCTGTGCACAGCACTTCCGTAGAGGCAACTATCACTATTTCTTTATTGACTGACGTGTGCGCATCGCATACGAATTATGTAAGTAGATTAAGTTAAGAGCAAGTTATGATTGCCGTAAGTAACTCATAAACGACGTGACAAGAGCCCACGCATAGAGCTTCCCCAACCACAGACTTAAAATAATATCAGCCTGTAACTGTCAAACTGCAAGGCAGACGCCTCTTCTCTTACTGAGAAGCACGAACGAGCGTTGTACAACACGCTTGCTCACGCTTGCGTGGTGGCAATTTTAGACCATTAGCTCCAGGTTTCCTCACGATTTTTTTCTTCATCTATAGTCAGTGGTGTATTAGATTATATATAGCATTGAAAAAGTCTAATTAGTACATACTAGGTTTTGAATCCACATCTTTGTGCTTAAGAAGCGAATCCGTAACCTTTGGGCCGACGACGATGACGATACCAACTACTACCTAAATTCCTGCTTGGAAACTTTCCCCAACCAACGCTGCTGCCTATCAAGTCTGTAAGTATTTGAGCCCGCAAAGTACAGCGGTCGCGATCACCAGAGATCTCGCGATCGACACAGGTTCCGTTCCGTCATCGCGTGTTTTATGCCAAGTATTTTCAGTCATCACGTTCAAGCTTGAGGAGTATGAAATTACAAGAGACGATTATGTGAGGAACGAAGATTTTTGTCACGATTGGAGCATCATCATATCGGCCATTTATACGTCCACTGCTGAACGAAGGCCTCCCCCATAGATCTTCACAACGGTGTCATCATTTTGGGGGGTATTTGCCAATACTCACCACGGTTGGCAGGCGGGTTGGTGAGCGTAGTATGGCTACCGTTTCACAGAAGGGATGCTGATGCCCATCCCTCTGATTTAGATTCCCTTAGTCGCCTTTTACGACATCCACGGGAGGAGATGGAGTGGTGCTATATTCTTAATCCGGACACCACACATTGAAGCATATTTACTGATAATGAGAAGTAAGGTAAATAAGGGAAATGGGAGAATCAAGAAAGGAGAACAAGGATATGCAACCATTTTAGAAGCGTTCTATATACATAGCGACATATGGTCATACTTAATAATCATAATCAGCCCATTACTATCCCACTGCTGGGCACGGGTCTTTCTTTCGCGCTTAATCCAATTTTTAAACGAGACCGCTCACGAAAAATAAGAAAAGACAGACTAATCAGGACAGTCGGGCATGTCACTGTCCTGGTGAATCACTTAGACATATAATTTCTGGTTGTTCTCGTCTTGCTAACGGCGAATACTTGCACAGGCATAACCAAGTGGCCAGGATCATCCATCAGCAACTTGCTCTAAAATACAACCTTGTGGAATCTGAGGTACCGTATTACAGGTATGTGCCCGACCCAGTTCTTGAAAATGGTCATGTCACGTTGTACTGGGATCGATCTATCATCACTGATAGGACTATTGTGGCCAATAAGCCTGATATAGTGGTGATAGATCGATTAGAGCGCCGCACAATTATTGTTGATGTTACTATCCCGCATGACGAGAATCTCGTGAAAGCCGAGAAAGATAAACAGATTAAGTATCTTGACTTGGCACACGAGATTGTCGACATGTGGGATGTAGACTCCGCAATTATTGTGCCGATAGTTGTTACAGCCAATGGCCTCATAGCCAAGAGCCTCGACCAACATCTAAAGAGGCTCTCGTTAGGTGGTTGGATCAAGGGCTTGCTACAGAAAGCAGTTCTCCTTGACACGGCACGCATAGTGAGGAGGTTCCTTTCTCTGGAGCCCTAACCACCGGTTGCTTGGACCCTGTGCCCGCTGCCGGTTGGTCACTATTTTTTACATTTTTAAATGTATAATAAGTTTTGTTTTGATTTGTATATTTAAAAATGAAAAAGATATGTTGTTAAATGATAATAAAAAATAATAAATAATCCTTCTGGGCAGTCGTTATCTCACCATAGGATAAGGTAATCCTGGAGGGCAGATTAAAGTAGCTGCTTGATTTCTTCCTACCTTGTTTGCAAAGCTATGAGTAGGGAATTAGAAACAGTTTGTTTCAAAAGTATTCCGAGCAGATTGAGATAAATGTTGTAAAAGTGAAAACCCTGCCATTGACATTCAATAATCACCATAATTATATGATGCTCATTGATAAAAATTCAAATTCAGTAGATTCTTATTCATATAAACCGTTTACGGGCACTTATGAATATTCAAAATGTAGTAGTCATTAAGTAATATGTCAAAAGTAACTATAAATTACTTCAAATTAGTTGTATCGACATCGATACATCGAACTCCATCTCCTCCCGTGGTTGTCGTAAAAGGCGACTACGGAACTCTAAACCAGGGGGATGGGCTGCAGCGTCCTTTCTTTGGAACAAGAGCTATTCTACACTCATGGTGGGTAACTGCCAAGCGTGGTAGTAGTACTGGCAAATTACCCCCAAAATTACCGAATTATCTATGGAGCAAGTCTATGTTCAGCAGTGAACGTCCTTTGGCTGATATGATAATACAAAATACTTATATTACTTACATAAGCCATAGATCTAGTCTTATTCAATCATTTCGGCCGAATGAAGTCCATTGCTGGACACAGGCCTCCCCCAAAGATCACCACAATAACCGATATCGGTGTGTTGTGGGCTCATTAGGGGGTTATGTCATAATCGCCACGCTTGGCAGACGGGTTGGCGATCGCAGTTAAGTTGTTAATGTACTCGAAGGACGCTGCTCCTCATCCTCCGGCTAATCCCTTAGTCGACTTTTACGACACCCACGGGAGGAGATGGGGTGGTGGTATTCTGAGCCGGCACCACACGGCACTTCTAGCAGATCTAGTCTATTTAATTTTTAAATCAAACAGCAGTTATATTTTTCCGGAAACAACAATGTTTATGAAAAAAAAACTAGTCGGTATATAAGCATTTTTTATGTTAACCGACACAAACATTGATATTAAAATCGAAAACAAAGCTGTTATGTTGTTAATAAAATTTTATAGGATACACTATCTGTCAGTTTGTCACTAAAAGTAGATAGTTCGATTAAATTAAAGTAGTTAATTATTTTAATTACGAGACGCCTAATGGTTACCTATACAATTATCGGTGCAATACAGCCAAAAAAGAAGCCAATTATAGCTCTAAATTTCATCGTCTCATAAATTAATCGCCAGGTTAGGCTACTAGTGCTTATGATTTTCGAAAGAAAGAAAGCATTGATAACCACACTAATTTAACACAAAAAAAAAATACATGAAAATAACAAGAAATTTGTTTGTATAGTGTGGCAAAAGGAGCGGTCTCCGCAAAATGTTGAACAGCGCGCAGCATAGCCGTAACACTGCCCAACGCTGGTTTTCAATCCGTCCCCAATTACTACCGTTGTTTAAATATAGATAATACATTAAAAGTACAATAAACAACATTAAATGAAAGTAAAAAAGAAATAGTAATTATGTAGATTAAAGATTATATATAGATTGCCACTACAAAAACAAAACGAAATTTATAATTTGTATAGCCTTTTCTCAGAAGCCGGCCCCGTAACCAATCCGTCATCAGACTAAATATCAGACAAATAAATTAGGTTAATGCAATAGTTTGGGACGAAAAGCACCAGGTCATATTTTTATGCGTAACTTCAAATGTTTAGTATAGTTGTATTTTAAATAAGTATTATTATGTAAGCATAGTGTGTATAGTATAGTTAAGGTAAGCTCAAAGTGGCTCGCTGGGAACACGTCTCTGTCGAAATAGGACGTAATACACCTATCTATATCTTATTTTACAATATTCTGTACAATCCTTCTACGCCAAACCATTGCAAAAAACTCTATAATGTTCCTGAATAACAGGAAATTAAAAAACAGATCGTTATGCGGTACTGTTGAATATTAAACCCAACAAAATGCCATCGCATTTGGATAGCGTTCTTACAAAAGTAAATTATCCCGCAGTCGTTGCCGAAATCGAAAATACAGATTTCAGCGCCATTCGAAATTCAAACGATGCTAATACTGCAACAGAGTTTCTTACCTCTGTCATCCAATCTATTATATCTAAACACTCGAAGTCCACCAGAATAACATCTAAAAGTAGAATTTTGAAGCCTTGGATAACGCCCGGATTACTTCGTTGTATACGTAACCGGGATCATTTATCATCTAAATTAAAGAATAAACCTAATAACCAGTTACTCAAAATAACTTATACACGATACAGAATTTTTTGTAATAAGCTTTTAAAAAAGGTAAAGTATGCCCATGAGAAAGCTGAACTAGCTAATGCTAAACTTGACCCCAAAAGGACCTGGAAACTCATCAAAAGCTTCACTAGCGCAAAATCGACCCTGATGAAACCATATCTGCTAATACGGTGAATAACTTTTTCTGCAATATTGGTAAAAAAATGGTAGCAAGCCACGGTTCCAGCCCTCCATTCCCTCCCAAAATGGATGCTAGCCCTTCAAACACATTCGTTCTTTTTCCAACTGACGATTCTGAAATCTACAACTCAGTGCTCAACCTTCGTAGCAATACTGGAGTTGGGTGGGATGGCATCTCATCTCAACTGATAAAATCTTGCTCTACAAAACTTACTCCTATACTTACTTACATCTGCAACTTATGCCTGACCACTGGTGTCTTTCCTAGAGTGTTCAAGAAAGCCATTGTACATCCTATATTTAAGAGTGGTAGTAGAGATGATGTCAATAACTATAGACCTATATCGGTGTTGCCCACTTTATCCAAAATACTGGAAAAAATACTCAACAAGCGCATCGTAAACTATTTTGAGGTACATACATTGCTAGCTCCAAACCAGTATGGTTTTAGAACCGGAAAATCCACGGAAGACGCTGTCACTGCTCTGGTTGATCAAGCAGTTAGTAGTTTGGATACTAAAATGACTTGCTTGGGTATATTTCTGGACTTGTCTAAGGCTTTTGACACCGTCTCTATTCCACTCTTACTGCGAAAGATGGAAACTCTGGGTATCCGAGGTCAAGGTCAATTGGCTCGATTATAAGTGATGAAGCATCCATTGACTTTGGTGTACCACAGGGCTCAATTCTGGGCCCTACGCTATTCTTAATTTACTTTAACTCTCTCTGCATGATAGCATCACAAAATTGTCCCATTTTTGCATACGCTGACGACACTGCCCTACTTATACACGGCTGTCACTGGAAGGAAACATTTGGATATGCAGAGGATGCTGTTAATGCTGTCATGACCTGGCTGTCTTCAAATCTTTTAACTTTAAATCTTAACAAATCCACATACGTTCCATTCTCTCTTAGATCTTCCACTAAACTAAACTCACTAAAACTAAAGCTCATTCTTGTCCTAATAGTTCTACTGATCGCTGTTGTCCGACCCTAGCCAGATCCGCTACGGTTAAGTATCTTGGTATAGATATGGACAACCATTTTGAATGGAATAAACACATAAAAACACTAACTTCAAGGGTCCGTAAACTCATTTATGTCTTTAAGAAACTGCGGCACTCTGCGGACTACAATACAGTCAAAATGGTCTACTATTCTCTGTGCCAATCTATGCTTTCCTATTGCATCCCAGCTTGGGGAGGAGCCCATAAATCCACCCTTCTTCAACTGGAACGAGCACAGAGGGCTGTCTTAAAGGTAATTAAATTCAAACATTTCAGGTACTCTACGGAAGCATTATATTCGGAATGCAAGGTACTTACTGTGAGACAGCTCTTTGTGCTTCATACCATTCTTAGAAAGCATAGTTCTCTTGTTGTTTTCTCCGACTTATTTGCAAAAACGGAATATGTATAGAGTTTGCTGCTCTCTTCCCCATAGAACCTGTGTCGCTCAGCGACATTTTCGCGTTATTAGTAACTATCTTTACAACACATTAAACAAAAGATGTAATATATATTGCGATAATAAATTCATTTGCAAAAGAAAGGTCTCCAGCTGGCTAATGGAACAAAACTACCAACAAACCGAAACCCTATTAAACTTGTCATAGCACTATACATTTCTTATCTAGATTAATGCACACACACACACACACACACACACATCCACACGTGCATACAGAAACATACACGCACAAGCTCACGTACTCACTCACACACGCACACGCGCACGCACACACGAACGCGCCCACATTTCTATTTGTAATAATAAGCATACACTGACACGAACGCTCAAACATTTCTATTTGTATATTAAGCATAAACTCTTCTAGTTCTAAGTTTTTGTATTCCTGCTGTAACTACATTTTTCAAAATTGTAATGTGAAGCGGACTCTAGTACCCATAACACAAGTTTAATCTTACCATGGGTACTTGAGTTCCGTTACTCCATGATCTGTTCTAAAGTGATGTCTGTTTTGTCTAATTGCGTAAGTATTTTATCTACCATTCATACAATTTGTATTTTGTTCTTTGTAGTTCAACACGTTTAGTTTCAGATTAAAAAAAGAAAAAAAAAAAAAAATTGGACACCTAAAATTCGACACGATTTCTGAAAAATCATGAAAATAATTATTGTTAAATAATAAATTATTGGATACGGTAGGAATTTCGTAATAAAACACTGTATCTCGCATTATCTGGGATACTCATATAGAACAAAGGGCCAAAATAAACGACAATGTCAATGCTAATAATCCGTAATGATGTCAGCCCGTAGAGTGGGAAGACCTAATCTTATAAATAATATCACCATCTAAAAGATTTATCGTGTTGACTTCTCACTTGGTATTCAATATTTACAACATTATTAATATCAAAGGAGCCCTCCTAACTGATATCCCACTAATTGATAATTTAAAACAAAATAGCATTTATAACCATTCATATTAATTTTGTTATATACTTGATTACGCGATAGTATAGATTTATTCATTTATGTAATGTTCTAAAAAATTACTTGAAAACTTTTAAACATATTATGTTAAGTACACTTATATACTTTTCAAACGTCTTTTACAAGATCTTGTCTTACAATATTTGGTATACATCATTCTGAAATCAGTCCACCCCTGCCTTATCATCAGGTTGACAGACCAGCTGACTACATTTGAAACGAGTCATACAGGGTATCGAGTATTTGTCTGCTCCGATGTTCATTGTTCATTTAGCATGCTTATTGTACCAGGAATATCAGTGACTCTTGTTCTTATTAGCATGATCTCATTTCTGAGCTTATCGTTCAGAAACCCCGAGCATAAATATATCGCAACTTGACATTGAACTTGTGAGCTATTAATGTTGTATACTCGCCACAATATGTACAAAGATTACTAAATACACAAAAACAAAGTAAAGGCACCTTAATAAGTGCATACTTAGAGCAATAAACCCAGCTTTTGCATCAATCGACCACAACTTAAATGAAATCGTAAACGAACGAGTAAAAGTTTTTAAACCATCATCAAAGATCTATCATCAATTCATCATATTATATACACGAGCTTGTAGGTAAACCGCCACTGCTGAACCTTGGCCTCCTCAAAGACCATTACAATCACAGTCGCGAGCTACAGCATTTTCTTTTTAGTGTGTAATAGAATGTTGCGCCAAATTGAGTTTTTTTAACAATGGATGATACTAGGTTATTGTGTTTCGGGTACATTGCACAATTTATTCATATTATAGTGTTAGTACACACCTAACCACGACAAAAACGTTTTTTTTTACTGCTTTGCAAATACGTCTATTAATCGTCGAATCCGACTCGGCTGGGCAGCGCTCGGGAAACTTCGTAACGTCCTTTCGTCAATAGTACCGCAATGCCTCAAGATGAAAGTCTTTAACCAGTGATGATATATAGAACAGGGACGTGGTCACTCACTGTGGGCCTCATAAGAAAACTCAAGGTCACTTAGCGAGCTATGGAGAGAGCTACGCTTGGTATTTCTCTACGAAATCGAATTAGAAATGAGGAGATCAGTAGAAGATTAGCAAACTGAAGTGGCAATGGGCAGGACACATAGCTCGTAGAACTGATGGCCGTTGGGGAAAAATGGTACTCTAGTGGAGACCGCGCACCGGAAAGCGCAGCGTGGGATGACCTTAAACGAGGTGGACAGACGACCTAGTGAAGGTCGCTGAAAGTCGTTAGATGAGGGAGCCATGTAACCGCTCGTCGTGGAAATAGACGGCTTGAACAACTGACATAAGGTTGGCCCCTAACTACACGAATGAAGAAGAGCTAAAATAATACTACAGCGAGGTATCCTTTAAAAAAGCGAACAGTCTTTACGGGTTATCAGAAGCCCAAGTCTGATAATCAGGGCTAACCTAATGATATCGATAAATCCAGTAATTGGATTGTGGAAGTCAGAATGGCAGTCGCTCCATGTATTTTTTTATACATACAGCAGGACAAGACTATGACGTCATTCGCCTGGTGATAAGCGTCACCCCTGTGACTACCAATCGCTGATCCCATTGAGACGTTACTTAGTCTCTTATGCCCAGTAATTTCACTAGCAACAGTGCCCTTCTAACCGGAACAGTAACGTCTAAAGTTTAAACACTGCTTGACGGCGGCATATCTGACACAGCGGTGTTATTTAACTATTTTTCACTAATAATGTCTTGACATACTTCTCATCCATAATCCTGATCATTCTGTTACTCACACCGTGTATAGAAAGCCGCAAATGCAGGGGTCTATAAGATTGACTGTGAGTGTGGGTTGTCATACATAGTGCAAACAAAGCGTAGTATAGCCACCAGGTTAAAAGAACACATAGCAGACGTCAAGCATAGAAGCTCCACAATGTCTACAGTGTGCGAACATGCCTTAGACAAACCCAACCATTTTCTTCGTTTTGATCAACCTCAAGTCCTCGCGAAAGAGAACCGACATGTACCAAGAATGTTTCGTGAGGCTATTGAAATTAAAAAACATCCTAATTTTAATAGAGAAGATGGCTGGCAGGTACCACCTGTTTGGAATCCTGTTATTAAAATAATAAAGTCCCAAACCAAATACCACACTAAAAAACATCAAGACACTGAGTGATTACTGCGTGCATCGAAATAATTTTTGATTAAAAAATAAATGTAACGACGCCTGTCACCTTAGTCATCCTGCGACCACGAACCCTGCAAAGTGTTCGAAAAGTCAGGAAAAACAAAAATCTAAAATATACGCGATAGAATCCGTTTAAAAGTGTTTTATTATATTTTTCACTATCCAGTGGAAAAGAGACATGGCTCCTCGTGCATGGGTTCCTATATTTTTTGTTTTTATTCATCTCCAGTGGAAATTCATCATGAACTTCTTCCTCCCCGTGGTAGGGTGAAGGGGCATGCCAGACTTCCACCGGCTAAAACCACTGGAGCAGTCATCTTCGGCACCGACGGGGGGCTCCAGGTGCCACCCATTGGTGCCGCCCATTGGTGCCGCCTATTGGTGCCGCACATTGGTGCCGCCTCTTGGTGCCACCCATTGGTGCCGCCCATTGGTGCCGCCCATTGGTGCCGCCCATTGGTGCCGCCCATTGGTGCCGCCTATTGGTGCCGCCCATTGGTGCTGCCCATTGGTGCTGCCCAAAGGTGCCACGTCTTTAGGCACATCACGGAGGGGATAACTGAAAAGTGGTTACCCCCTCTAGCGGAGATAAGGCCACTCTGTAAAGATCGCCCCCAAGCACTTCTCGGGGAGGATTGTAAGGGATCTAATCTGCTCGCCCTGTAGCGACGGCAAGCGGCTCAGGCGTGTTGGACTTGGGTGCCGGGGCGGTTGTTACCCCGGCGCCGTCTCGTCCTTCTCCGCGCGGGATCGGCCCTCTCCTGATCCCGCTATGCAGTCTTATTCTGGAACACGATGCTCTCGCAGAAGAAGAACAGAGAACTTCCATTTTCATACTCTGCCAACATAGCCACTACTGCCGGCAGAGAGAGATCTTGGCCCGATCTGATCGACCAGGATCCGCCACTCAGCAGCCCACGCAGGGCACTCCTCGAGCGTGCGCTGTGCGGTATCCGGGTCGCTTCCACAATGGTGGCACTGTGTCATAACCTCGCGTTTGAAACCTATTCTGTGCAGTGACGCACCAAAACAATCGTGAACGGTGAATACCTGCGTCAGGCAGTAGGTGACGCGCTCGCTCATTTCGACCCAGCCTCCGAAAAGCGGCAGGATATCCTCGACGACGCTTGGTCGAGAACTGCAACCGTATGAGAAGTCACCACATCACTAGTGCGTGCCGTCGAGCCCACCACCTCAGTCTGTCGAACGCCCCTGTAGGCACGCTTTCGTCAGTTTGAGCGTGTCCTGTATCCCCATACGATCCGTATAGCCACTCTGCGCTGCAGACCGTGAAGTTTGTTTTCTGCAGCGCTGGACTCCTGACGGCCGGAGTGACCATACACACTACAGGCGCCCCGTAGAGGGCCACGGACCGCACGACCCCCCGTAGAGACGGCGATACATGGCTACCGGCTAAAACCACTGGAGTGGTCATCACCGGCACCGAAGGGGGGCTCCAGGTCTTCGATACAATCACACTAAAGTGCGGTGGTGCCGTATTCTTGTAATGAGAAATAAGTAGTAACTAGAAAAAAAATAACTGATGTTCATGACCCCAACAAAGTTGGAAAATACTAAGAATGTATCTACAGATGGTAATCTCACGGATATATTATATACACACATCAAAAAAGTCTAATAAGAAACATGTACTATTTCAAATTATTATATCATTTCTTACCAAGTAGCTAATACCTATGTAAACTTTTCAAGCCTGATGCAGAAGGGTAAGAGTGTACCGTCGTCCTGGAAATACTGAAAGACTGAGGTGCGTTCAGGAAGTGCATCCACACAACGGCTCAACAGTTATCAGTATGGGCGGGTATTATGAAGAACAGACGAACTGAGCTCGTGGTCATAAAACCAGGTTGTTTTTCTAGAATAAATAAAATACGGGTTGGTTGATTGGCAGCTGTATTTTAATTAATGCCTTAACAACATTTAGATTTACCGGCAGAAACCGGTTACAAAGAGCAAAGTGTGTTAATTGATTAGTTTTTTATAAAATTATACATTTAAGTAAATTGAAGGCCAAAATGCGAGTGTAAAATAAGTAATGTAGTTTCGGCACAGTGGAAATATGTATACAGTGGTTCGACTCGGCGGCCGTACAGAAGCAATCGTGCGAAGGGCGCGGGGTGGGGCGCGTCGCAGCCGCTTACCAAACGACCATAGTTTGGTAATAGTACGGTCTACGTTCTATTCAGACGTTGTCGGCGTTTCGCGCAACATCAAAGAAGTCGAATCACTGTATACATATTTCCATTGTGGTTTCGGTTAGGTGATTACGCTTTGTTTCGTTTTATAACTACATTTAAACAAAGTACTAGCCTTTTTTCATTTAAGACCATTGTGAGATATCATTTTTAATGTATTTGTTACACAAGGACCTAAAATGACCCATTATATACGAAGTAGTTTTACTCTAGGAGTAAATAGAAACCGAGTTTTAATGGGTTTTTAGCGCCGTGTATGACACTCTACTTTTCACTAGGATTTTCATTAGGATCTATCTGCTTTATATTCCAGTTATATTCAGCAGAGATAGATAACAGTATCTTTATTGACTCATATCTTGTGGTGGGTGAAAATATTTCATTATAATCTATTCCTTCAATTTGTGTGAACCCTCGGGCACAAATTCTAGCTTTATATCTGTCTACTTGACCATCCTGGTTTCTTTTAATACTAAAAACCCACTTTGATGTTATAGTTCTCTGATTTTCCTTTTCAACAAAACTCCAGGTGTTGTTAGTACGATGAGCTTCTAGTTCCTCATTTATTGCCTCCAGCCATAACTTACATTCTTCACAGTTGATGGCTTCATTATAGGTCTCAGGAACATTTAACTCCATTAAATTTGCCTCATGAAATCGATTTCTTCGTGGTCGAAAAGTGATATTTGAACGATCTAAGTCAGTGAGATCAATTTCTTGCGAAGGTTCATAGGTCTCATCATTTTCATCGATGGCGGTGTAAGTGCTATTATCACTTTCACACTCCTGATCACTCTTATTCCTCTCAGTGTTTTCTGTTACCTCTCGAGGTCCTTGATCATCTTTATCATCATCATGATCACCACAGATCAAAATTTGAGCTTCATTCCTTCTGAATTCAGAACCTTTCTGTTCATTGAAAATAACATTTCTTGATACTGATATTCTTTTGGTGATTGGATCATACATTTTATAGTTAGTATTATCATAACCAACCAAAATCATTTTACGACTTTTACAGTCAAGCTTCTTTCTCAGCTGATCTGGCACATGGACATATCCTTCACACCCAAACACTCTGACATGGTCCAAGCTGGGTTTTACACCACACCACAGCTCCATAGGTGTAATATTTGGTGTCTGGCTAGAAGATGTGCGATTTAATAAGTAAACAGTACAGTTGACTGCTTCTGCCCATAAATTAAGTGCTACACTACGGGCATATAGCATGGATCGAGCACTTTCCACTATTGTCCTGATTTCTCTTTCAGCCCGGCCATTTTGTTGAGGCGTGTAAGGGGCAGTGAGTTCATAAGAAATACCCTCATTTTCTAGATATTCTTTGAACTCTTTGCTTGTGTATTCTCCTCCGTTATCAGAATGTAATATGCGTATACCATGTAAAAAAATATTTTTAATCTTTGCATTATACTTCTTAAAACAGTCCAACACATCACATTTGTTCTTTATAAAATAAACATATCTAAAACTTGTGGCAGCGTCTTTAAAAATAACAAAACATTTCATACCTTGTACTGATGGCACATTGAATGGTCCACAGACATCACTGTAAACAACATCACCTGGTTGCAGTGGTCCTCTGTTTGATTTCTGGAATGGTTGACGAGCATGCTTGCCATAAGCACAACCCTCACAGACAAATTTGTCACAGTCTGATAAGTCCATACCAGTAATCACATTGTTTTTGCACATCTTCTGTATTTCTTTGACATTCAAGTGTCCCAAACGTTAGTGCCATGTTTTAAGGTCCAATTTTTGTACTACATTACATATTGGATTTTGAATTGTTTTCACCTTTAACTCGTATAAATTGTTGCTTTGTAAAGACGCACACATGACTATTTCTTTGTCCTTCCTTGTAAATCAAAGCATAATTTTGTTTTTTTATAATATATAACGATAATATAATAGATAACCTAGTCTTGTTACTACTCCTTCGGAGAATAGGTTTCTTCTTAATTTAGGTACATAAAGAACATTTTTCAGGATACTTGTCTCCCGCTTTCCATTGACACACTTGTCAATAAAAACATTACCTTGGCCAACTACTTCTACAAACTCTTGGTTTCCTAGTTTCAGCGGAGATCCTGTATACTCGTACAATTCAGCAAAATTTTCGCATTTAAAAGACATGTGACCTGAGGCACCACTGTCTAATATCCATCTATTACTTTCATCATCGTCTTTCCAGTCACTAATCGCTACATTGAATGCTAACATATTTTTCTCTCCTTGGATTTTTTTTGTTTAGGAGCACGACAATCTTTTGCGAAATGACCGCGTTTTCCACAATTGTAACATATAAAACGATGTGATTTTTCATTCGAGTCTTCATTTGTTTTCGTAGATGGAATTTTTTTCTTCATTGTGTTTTGTTTTGCCACTATTAAAGCCGTTTCATTCTCTTCTTCTACATTCAAACTGGCCTCCTCGTCTAATAAGCGAGCTGTCAAATTGATTATAGTTTGTTTCTTTGAGTCAAGTGACATCCAAGCTTGACGAAGAGATCTGTACTTGGAAGGCAGTGTACTCAATATATTAGTTATGATTGCAGTATCACTGATATCCTCTCCACTTTCTTTCAATTGCTTAGCCATACTTTCAACTTTGGCTATATGCTGAATTTTTGTTCATAGATGGACTCAAGTTTAGTCATCACCTCAAGCGCTGATTCGCAATTCTCGATGAGTGCCACTTGTTTTAGATCCATAGCTGATGTTATTATAAACATTTCCATCTCATCATCTTTATTCCACTGAGTCGCATACGTTTCTGATTTTGTCACGTTGATATCTAAACCTTTGGCACGCAGGACGCATTTTATTTGGAATTTCCATTGCTTGAAATTCGTTCCATCGAATTTTTCAAGCCTCATTGTCTTACCAAACTCCATTTTATTTTCAGGTTTCTGTTGTCAAACTTTCAACACTATTTTACTGTTTTCTCTGCTCTTTGTTTATCACTCGCGTGGACCTGGGCCCATAACCTTTTTTTTATTTTTTTATTGATGTCCAGTTGTAATTCTACATGGAACTTCCTTCGCCCCGGGAAGGGCGAAGGGGTATGCCGGACTCCTACCGGCTAAAACCACTGGAGCGGTCATCTTCGGCACCGAAGGGGGGCTCCAGGTCCTCGTAAGATCACACTAGAACCGCCCATTGGTGCCACGCCTTTAGGCACATCTCGGAAGGGATGACTGTAAAGCGATCACCCCCTCTAGCGGAGGGAAGGCGACTGTAAAAAGGTCGCCCCCCCAGGCACTTCTCGGGGAGGATTGTAGAGGATCCCCCAAGTCTCCTTCTGGAGCATGACGCTCTCGCAGAAGGAGACCACTGCACTCCAATTGGGCCCATAACCTATTCGAGTTAAAATAATAAACAAGAATTCTGTAGTTAGACTGAATAACAGATTTAATTCATGTAAAACCTAACGTACATTGCACAGGAAAAAACAAGACACACCATCAAATCTATTTTTGAATATACTGACACTTAGTGTCAAAATAAAAGAGAACACAGGCAAACACGCATACAGCCAAGTATAAATATAAAATTTTATCCAATATTCTATCCCTCTGCAGGCACCGCTGATCCCAAAAATTAAAGCAACCTGTAAAACAAAAAATAAGTGTGTACTTCTACCGAGCAATTTATTTTGGTGAAAATAATAGAAAACAAATGTTGTTAAGTATTTTTCATTTGGTGCCTTATTTATGAAATTCTCGATATCTGTCCTCCTTCCGTAAGCGAATCCACTCGTTTTTCTGTCCTCCATTTCATAAACTTTTCGTAAGTATTTAAATAAATGCTTTGTGACCTTGACGGCAAGTGATTGAAACCTACTTCTTTTCCTTTATCTTCTATTTGCAAATTAGGGTCTCCATTCTAACTAGATGATGACATTTTCACTATTGTAAAATTAATTACGGTCACTGCCGATTCAATCTGCGATTGAAAAATTCTAAAGATTTCGCGCCAATGTCTTTTTTAATTTCTTCTGTAGCCGCAACGCATTGCATGTATTCTACCAAAGAGATCGCCGATTTAGGTACCATTTTCAAAATATAAAATGTTGTTCTTTTTTTATGAAACAGTAATAAGTCGAGTCTTTATTTATGACTAGCTTTTACCCGCGGCTTCGCTCGCATTGAAGCCATTAAATAAGGCAATTTTTTTATCTTCCATTTTGTTTTTCAATAAAAAGTATCCTATGTTACTTCTAATACCTCCAAGAATATGTGTACAAAGTTTCATGATGATCGGTTAAGTAGTTTTCGCGTGAAAGCGTAACAAACAAACTTACATTCACATTTATAATATTAGTATGATTATTCTACTTATGACTGAAGACTTTTTCGATTTTTTAGGCTTATTGTCATTTGCAGACAAAAATTTAAAAAAAACTTTTTCCCCTAGAGGAAGAAATGCAATTTTTTCTTTGCTCTGGTATGCCACAATGGCGGTCTTTTTGAGCAAGAGGAGTGAAAAATAATTCCCAAGCATCTGTATATATAGAAATAATCCACGCATATTCAAGTTTAAGAAACTTAAAAAAAAAATTAGTACATATTATTACGGCATGATAAAAAAATTGCCTCAGTTGTTGAAACCTTTTTAAAAACATGCTTGGGTTTTTTTATTACCCTTTCTTTTGAGGTCTAATTTATGCACAATGATGATACACAAGGCGGACTTAATGCCATATGGCATACTCTGCCAGTAAACTTTTGGTGACGCTGAAGTCAAACGTAGAGCAGCTATTCCGTCTGTTGAGGACCCTGACGACCTCTGGTCACGGCAGACGAGGTCAGAAATTTCGTGAAAAACATTCACCCTTGCAAAGCCCCCGGCTCTGACGTTATCACCAACAAGGTTTAAACTCTTCCCCGACCGTCTTATTACCTTAATGACCATCATCTTCAATCCGGCATTAGACCAAGTTATCGGTATCCATAAACCCGGTAAGTCCACGTGCGAGCCCTCTAGCTATCGCCCCATAAGCCTTCTCAATTCCCTTGCGAAGATTTATGAGTGGATTATTTATTCCCGACTTAAGGATTTTGCCGAATCCAATAAACTCATTCCTGACGAACAGTGTACTCACTCGTACACTCGTGTGTATAACAAGTCCACCGATTAGTTGAGCACATCACGATCGGTTTCTCACCCGACATGATGACGGGAGTCGTCTTTTTCGATGTTGCGAAAGCATTTGACAAAGTCTGGCACAACGGCTTATTATATAAGTTGTATCAACTCGGAGTGCCTGACCGTCTCGTTCTCATCATACGAGACTTCTTGTCAAATCGTAGTTTCCGATATCGAATCACGGGCGCTCTCTCGTCCCCCCACCCCATTAGAGCCGGAGCCTCATAAGGATCCGTGTTAGCACCATTATTGTTCACACTGTACACCAGTGACATCCCCAAACGACCTGCTAATACGACCCAATTAGCACTCTTCGCCGATGATACGGCAATTTCCTACTCCGGTTACGTTCCCGATAGCATAACTAAGATCCTCCAAGCCACAGCCAACGCCTACGGGAAATGGTTTGGGAAATGGCGGATCGAAGTTAACCCCATCAAAAGCAAAGCCGTCCTATTTTGCTAATTAGGTGACGACCACCCACGCTTCAGGGAGGCTATACCTCCAATCGGTTCAACGGGAACCGCACGCCAAGTATCTTGGAGTAACCCTAGACAAAAAACTGTCCTTTATACTCCACCCAAATACGGTGGTGCGTGCCAAAGCCGCCTTTGTGCTCGGTCGTCTTCACTATCTCCTGAACGCTTGTAGTAAATTCTCCCTTAGGAATAAGGTGAGAATTTACACCACATGCATTCGACCCATCGTGACTTATGCCAGCCCAGCGTTCGCACACGCTGAATCCGCCCCACTCCGTAAATTCTAAACTCTCCAAAACCGTTTCATGCGCAAGGCCACCGGAGCGTCTTGGTACATGCGAAATTATCAACTCCATTTCGATCTTAACTTGCCAACCATCAGGCAATTAATGAAACCAGCGTCCAAACGCTATTTCGATTCTGCCCTGTCCCACCCAAATCCCCTTATAGTATCAACCGCCGTTTACCAACCCTCCCGTATCAGTAGAGTACGCCGGCGGAGGCATGTTCTGGTCGATCGAGACGACAAAATCACGTTAGATCACATAAAGAGATTCGCGTTGTCTCATTCACTTAACACCCGACCGTTTTACCGCCCCCACCGCCGAGGATGCCCACCTCACCGACGTCGTGGAGGCCTACCGCCGCGTCACCTTCCCATTCAAGTTAACACTTCTCCCCCCCGTCTCTTGCTCGCGCCGGCCCGTGCCGAGCCCGTAGTTTTAGATATCCCCTAATACATTTTAAATAATAACGATCCAGCTGTCCCCAAAACAATAGCTTGTTATCCCCAGCAACGCCCTAAGCCGAGGTCCGTGTCCCGCAGGGGGCACCCTTAGCGCTTAGTTGCTCAGTTTTTAATATTAATTTTAAGGAGCACAAGGATCGTTAATAATGGAGAACAGGAGACTAAGAAATCTCAGTAATCTTCTCGGACGGATAGGCAGCCATTCAAGCTGGGAACGGTATAAAAAGATGAGGTCATAATTGCTAAGTCCACAAATTAAGCGAATTCAGTTATTGAGAAGTATATGCAATTTGTTGACAAGAACCGAATGTCAAACATCCGCATAATCAATTACAGGACGCACAAGGGACTGGAACAGATGGGTTTTAGTGTTAAATGGTAGAAAATGAGAAGACCATATATTTGGCCTGGGCCAGCGTCGAGTCCAGGCCAGCGTCGAGTCCAGGCCAGCTTCGAGTCCAGTCCAGCGTCGAGTCCAGTCCAGTGTCGAGTCCAGTCCAGCGTCGAGTCTAGGCTAGCGTCGAGTCCATTCCAGCGTCGAGTCAAGGCCATCGTCGAGTCCAGTCCAGCGTCGAGTCAATACCAGCAGTAGGGTCTAGTCCTGCGTGAATATTAAAAATACTTTAAAAGTCTCCGCAATCATCATCGTATGTAGCATAAAGCAGTATAAGTACGAAGCAGCGAGAGTTCGCGCATATAACAGCTGCACGTGTGTGCGTAAGTAGTGGGTGAGCCACGGGTTGCCGTAGGTAGTGGGTGAACCACGGCTTGCCGTAGGTAAGGGACAGCGGCGTCATCAAAAGATTTTAAATAATTACTCAGCAATGTGGAATTCTGTGATGTAGTAAACACACTAATGGGTAGCCCGTTTCAACAGCTTCACTACTAATTTAATTAAACAAGTTTTTCAACATATTTAAATCTGAGTGTATATATATATTGTATCCTGTTATAGACATATTATTATTAACAATTAATCGGTGATATATATGCTTTGTAAATTTTAATAATGCCATTGAAATGGGTTTTAATTGTATTTCACGTATTTTTGTTTCCGTAATTCGAACATAATGTAAATTGTATATATGAATAAATAAATAAATACGTAAACGGCGTTATTGCTTCGGATTCTGAGTTGATCCATAAATTATACAAAACGATAACGTCGTGGGTGCGTTTACAGACACAAATCCCACACACAATACACCCAGACCCGGAACAACTACCTGCAGATCGTACAAATATTTGTTCCGTGCGGGAATCGAACCCACGACCCGGTGCGCAGCAGCCGACTGTATCAGCCACTGCACCAACCGTGCCGTCATATCATATACATATGAATTTTGAATATGAGGGTCACTATCAAAGATATTGGAAGAAAGGAGATATGCCATGTAGATCAAAATGTATGCAAGTCTAGAAATCCATTTTCCCACTACCATTCTTCATCAAAGCACACTAATGCACACAGTTACAAGTTCTCATTGGAATATATCGGAGAACATGTATGTGATCTACAATGTTCAGTTTGTTCTTGGGATAAATGATTGATACAGGATGAATTCAACAATAGACGATATATTAAGCAATTTCCCTCTACAATTCGGTACCATACATGCTTTTTTAGATATCACATAAATTAAATAAATCAAATACGGGACAAGATATTAAAAAAACATGGTAGATAACATATTCTTCGTACAACCCTTTCGGTGTGAGTTCAACTCGCACTTCTCCGGGGTTTTTTAAGAACAGGGCCACGGCGTTTCCGCTTTACGACTCTGATGTTACGCTTTGTTTAATGGGGAGTATATCACGCCGTTTCTTGTTCCCAGCGTAAACACATAGAAATGGTGAGGGTCGGCGTTTTTGGTCGTTCATAAAGCACTATTTGTAGTATTTTTTGAATAAATCTTATTTCATTTCACTAATTTCATTTAATGCCGGAGCTATGGAATCGTTAGTTGTTTCAGGGTAAGGGTCTGCGTGCTTTCTGAAGCTTGTGTTAATTCCGTTACCGCCAGGAGCCTCATTATTCTTAGGCTGCGTGCCTCCTGGTGGCTAAACTGGGCTCTGTGGTCAACATGAATGGATCCTGTTGTTCTTGCCGTGCTGAGCATATAAGCAATAGAAAGTTTCTATAGATTTTTTTTTACTTCCATGAGGATCACTGGCCTCAGGGAGACTAGTCGGCAAATATGAATGTAGCTACGTCATATGGGGCACACTAACTGCTGAGTGAACACCTTCGATCTCCTGTATTGCTTAATCGCACCCAGACTGCGGGGATGACATCTCTCGCCCTTCCCTTATAAGTAACTTAATTGTAACGTTTCATAAGTGCCAGTAAATTGATTTATTTGGAATAACACAAACTATCTTTGAATTTGACTATGAAGCCAAAAAAACATGTTTGTTTGAAGGTTACAGGAAGAGGAAGGCACTAAATACACTTGCTATCCATTTTTGCTTTCGTGCAACAAAGGTTCTACCTAATTTGGGATGTCATGTTTCGCCAAGCAATGTCATCTAACTGGATTTTTCCAAATATGTTTAGGTCCAGCCTAACGATTTTCCTTATAATGGCTTTTCGCAGTCATTTCAGATAAATGTCACTGCTTAACTATCTAGAGAAGCAAAAAGAGGCTTACAGCCAGGCTTGAAATTAAAATTAAAACTAAGCAATTACAGCCCAGGGCGCCCCCTGCGGAGCTCGAACCACTGGCTTAGGGCGTTGCTGGCAGAAACAAGTTAGGGACAGTTGGATCGTTATTATTTACATATTTTTAGGGAATGGTCAAGACTACAGGCTCGGCACGGACCAGGGGAATAAGATTGAACGGGTTGCGACAGGCCTCCGTGTGGGTCTGTCTAGTGAACGAGACGTGGGTTACGGTGATTTTATCGTCCGGGTCGACGATTACGTGCCTCGACCGGCGTGGTTTGCTGATAGGTATTGGGCGTCTACCCATATTTGACTGATTAGTATACTCATCAATTGGAGCAGTTCAGTTCAGTTTGACTGAGTACTTCGTAGTATTAGGTACGTGGAGCAACTGGCATCTGGCCTCCGCACCTCAATTAGGTACTGAGATATACCTTCGGTTAAACTTTCAAGACTGTATACTACTTATGACTGTCATATATATTATTTTGACAACCAACAAACTATGCATAACATATATAATTATATGAACATACTAGTAACAAGTCAACGCTACAGTCACATTTTGCATGCGTATGCATAAGAGTATTTTTTTTATAAAACTGTCCCACACTCGCATTTCTCCTGTGTTGTGGGTACATTTAAAAAATATAAATATCACACGCACAGACACCCAGACCCGAAACAATCATCTGTAGATCATACAAACATTTGTTCTGTGCGGGGCGATAGAACCCGCGACACGTAGCGCAGAAATTCAATTGCTTAGCCACCGCGCCAACTGTTCCGTCGATCCAATTAAATTGTTAGTTTAAGCAAACCAACTATAAATTAATGTTACACAAGAGGTCATTTGAAGCGTTGTAACATTGAACTACAGTATTAAATAATATAGTGCTCATATCTAGTCTTGAACTTGACCCAGACTTAGGTTTATAAGATAAGATGGACTTCTTAATCTTTTTAGCAAGCACTCGCACAGCAGTACGGAACCAAGCGAGATGGAAATATGGTTATCGATATAAACTTTTTAGACTTACGGTCGAAATTAATAATCAATCTAATCCAAAATCTTCAGATTTAAGATTTTGAAATTCATCCGTTGTTATGCTACGATCACATTTAACACAAAAACAGACATATCCGTAATCTGAAATCCAAAGATTTTGGATTAGATCGATTATTAATTTCGGCCGTAAGACAGGCATTATTATTATTATTATCGAAAACCATTGCTCAAGTATAAGAAAGTTGTCAACGGTTATGTTAAATTGGTTTTTATGTGATCAAATCATACCCTGTTTTAACACCGGTAGAATGTTTCACTATTCATTCAAAGGTCTTAATAGCTAAATTGGGTCCATTGACATTGATCTCTATCTCATTCAAGTGTTGTAGATAAAAACATAGCTTTATGTAAAATACAATAACAAAAACAACAGTTCAAGAAATATATTATATTGATAGATAATATATCTTAGGCTAGACGAGTTGATACATTTCTGACTAATAACTACACACAAATGCAAGTACTTATAAAAATATTGTGATGCATAATAATTGCTTTTTGTTAATTTAATGGTATTAGGAAGCAAATTATACAAGGTTTTTATCACTTCAAAGTTCACTTACCGGTTTTATATCCATGTGGTGTCCGGATTAAGAATATAGCACCACTCCTTCTCCTTCCGTGGATGTCGTAAAGGGTCACTCAGGTACTCTAAACCGGAGGGATCGGCAGCAGCGTCCCTGTGTAGTGGTCATTCTGCTCTCACAACCCGCCTGCTGAGCGTGATGAATACTTGTAAATTCCCCCAGAATGACGACACGGCATGTAACCGGTCGTCTTATAAGGGACTTTTGTTCAGCAGTGAACGTCTTTTGGCTGATATGATGATGATGATGAACCAGTTTTGGAATAGCGGACGTCAAGATAGAAAACATGCCATGCAGATTATTCAACTGCACGTTAATTTGGTATTTTGGCCTATTGCGCGATAAACTACAAAACTCATGATTCTTGGGGTTGCTATCTACATATGCAAGATAGTAGTTTCGAGTATTGAGAATTGACAGGAGGAATTTGAACCTTTAAAGTTAAAATTTGTAATTGGATAACAAGAAAAATAGGGTACAGAAGTTCAGACAGAGTTAGATGAAAAGGATTCGATGCGGTAGACCCATGACGACAGCTTGTTGCAAACAGAAAGACTTCATCCAGCATTGGATAATTTTCAATTTAAGGAAATTATTATATATATAATAATATAATATATTATAAAATATAAGAGATAACAACAGACAATCTATACAAATAAATAAAATTGAAGTGTCTGTTTGTAATAAATAAAATTGAAGTGTCTGTTTGTAATGTCAAAATAACAGCTTTTTACTGAATGCATATGATATATATTTTTAATTTAATTTTTTATAATTATATACGGTACATATAACAAAAAAAACGATTTTTTGTCTGTCTGTCTGTCTGTTTGTTCCGGGTAATCTCCGAAACGGCTGGACCGATTTTGATGGGACTTTCACTGGCAGATAGCTGATGTTATAAAGAATAACTTAGGCTACTTTTATTTTGATTCCGCGCAAAAAAATAAAACCCTTGAAATCCAATAGATATAATAAATGTCAAGTGTCTGTATCGAAGTACTCTAAATTTCTTTTAAATTAAACGCGAGTGAAACCGCGGGTCCCAGCTAGTATAAAATATAAACGATTCAATCTTATAAAGAAAAGTATCTTGGATTAATAATAGACAACAAACTTACCTGGAAACCCCACATTGATCATGTAAGATCAAAGTTAACATCTCTCTCTGGTGCCCTTCGTAGGGTGGGAAACTGTATACCAGTTAAAGTCAAATATAATATCTACAACTCACTAATTCAACCTCATCTAGAATATCTTATCGAGGTCTGGGGATCAGCATCGAAGACTAATATGAAAGACATACAGATAGCGCAAAATAAAATCATTAAAAGATTATTCAACTACGATTTATTAACACCCACAAAGCAGATATATGCCAAAACTAAGATCTTTAATCTGTCTCAATTATACACTTATAGCATGTGTCTACTAGTAAAAAAGATATTAGATAATAGCATCCAAACAAATATAAGCTTTAGGAAAAAAACATACACACATAATTTAAGGAACAAAAACAAATTAGTCATGCGTCCTCCCAGAACAGAAAACTACGGAAAAAATATCATTTTATACCAAGGGGTACAATTATATAATAAACTCCCAAATTAAATAAAAGAAGCCCTAACTATCAATATGTATAAAAGAAAATTGAAAGAATACATCTTAAAATAACAAACAGAACGTCTATTAACTGCACATTATAAAATATATAAATAATAATAAATAGAAAGAAGCGGGCTCTTAAACTATAAACTATAATGGACAAAACCACGCACACACCTTAAATAATGTACTAATGACTATATTGCTACACAGAGATAACGCACACAACGTAATACGCATTAGTGATGTTCTGCTTGTTTGATCAGCTTAACGAATATAAACATTTGGGAAATAAATTAAAACCAGGAACACTACATCATATTTAAATTAACTATCCTATATTACAATAACACAGTAATAGTAAATAGTATATTATATTAAATACCATAAAACATAAAAATAGAACTAAACGGTAATTACTTACATTATAAAAATACATTACTACAATATAATGAAATACGAACCCAGTTAAAAAACATTATTACATGATTTAGTATAAACATATTAAAATGTACAGTAAAAGAAATATATGTTAGAAGCAAGTGGTAGATTAGGGTATAAATGAAACTACGATATTAAATAGATATAAATATACAACTTTACTAAAAACACTATACTAAATCCAATTATTTGCCGTAATGCAGTAAGCATTCCATACTCACCAAGCTTATTATGTTCTAAATGCCAAATACAACAGATACGCGGCAAACGAACTACACTAGTTTGCAATTGTTATGCACACATGTACGTACACATACAAACTACTGCATACATAAATAACACTCTTAGAGCTGTGAATCAGTGAGGGTATCTTGGTGACATCAAACTAGTTCTGTGAATATATATTTTCTCCTACCTGCATCATCATAAATTGTGTCTTTTGTTTTAATTGTGTAATTTAATGTGAAAGTACGAATGCATGCTTCGTCACAAGACAGTTAAAATTACTTTTATAATTTAGTCTCATGTAAGTGAACTCTGTATGTTCTTATGAGAATAAAGTTTCTATAAACCTATAGTATTATAATATAAATAGTTGTGATTCAACCACATGTTGTTCAATTCGATGCAAATAGATGTGTGTCCTGATTCCAAAATTAAAATAATAAATAAGATAAGATAAGATTCATTTTTGCCTTGACCGACAGCTCTTTGAGTAACGACTACGGGTTTATCGGTCAGTTTATAGATTCTGAAGATCACCGAACTCATTCGATCACATGTAAACTCTGAAAAGTATACCGTATTTATTATTGCCATTTAAAATGTAATTATCCACATTTAATATTACATTTTAGTCATATCATAATAAGATCCGTGTGGTGTCTAGATAAACAATATAGCACCCTTTGTCTCCCCACGTGGATGTCGTAAAAGGCGACTAACGACCGAAATTAATAATCGAACTAATCAAAATCTTATTATTTTTTTGTTGGGCTCCTCGCATACATTTCTAGGAAATATGGTTGCATAACCGTTCATTTCCGGCGAAGCCAAATGAATAATAAAATCAATATTAAAAACTAAGCAACTTGCGCTAAGGGCGCCCCCTGCGGAACACGGACCTCGCCTTAGGGCGTTGCTGGGGATAACAAGCTATTGTTTTGGGGACAGCTGGATCGGCATTATTTAACATATATTAGGGGACATTTAAAATTACAGGCTCGACACGGGCCGGCGCGAGCAAGAGACGGGAGGGAGATTGAACGGGAAGGTGACGCGGCGATAGGCCTCCGCGACGTCGGTGAGGCGGGCATCCTCGGCGGCGAGGGCGGTAAACCGGTCGGAGCCAAAACCTATGGATTTGGCTCCGACCGGATATGGATTTACTAGTGGACTTCCTTTGGCTGATATAATAATGATGATGATGAGTGATAAAATTAATGTACAGACCCCGCTACTCATCTAGTACAGTTCATATATTTTACTCTTTATGTGTTTGCACAGTATTCGGCCCGTTAAAAATAAAAAAGGCACACATAACCCTTCTTTTACCCATCCTCGACTATGCTGGTGTCAGTTAGCTTGATCTGACTGAGACACAATTAGATAAGCTTGAGCGACTTCAAAACTTTTGTATCAGATTCATATTTGGTTTGCGCAAATATGATCATGTCCCAGAAATTCGCAATAAACTCAAATGGCTTCAAATACGACTTCGCCGGAATATTCATATTCTATTATTGCCTTACAACATTTTATTTGATCCCACAAGACCCCCTTAGCTTAAAGAACGTTTTAAAGTCCTTCATGACACACACACGAGATACTTAAGATCATCGGAGAACTGGATTACTTCAGATGCCAATGCATTCCACCAAATTCTTCGATAAATATTTCACAGATCAGGCTACTTATACGGTTGTGGAGTGTATTGCCAGTGTCAGCGAGACCTGCCAAATCAACACCCTTTTTTTACAAACTTAGTAAAAGTATGTTATCTGTCTTTTTTGTTGAGTAATTTGTCTACCTGTGCTATTTCTTTGTTGTTAAATTTCGTTTGATTTTACTATATCACTTTTCTGTTTTCATAATGATCTAAAATGTATGTATGTAGAATATATTACATTCAAATTTGTTCCAAATATATAGTAATATCATCTACTTATTCGTACACTACGGACTACCCCATTATTACTTTTCGTGACTATCTTGTCCATCCTAAGGTAGTTTAGAATAGATCGCTTTTAACGATAAAACCACCCCTTGCACATTGTATTAATAGGTATTTAAGAATTATTTTCAAGTTAAGTTTAAGTTCCAAATGGAGTACTATAAAGTATATTCTATTCTATAACAAGTAAAATGAACTGCATTTAAACTGTAATAATATTTCAAGTCCATTTTATGAATACCGATTATAATGATATAATCTATTGATTTGAGTTAGCTACCGGTTTGAGTAAGTTAGCCGGAGAATGGAAAGAAGCGTCCTTCGAGTACATCTACAACTTAACTGCGATCACCTGCCTGCCAAGCGTGGCGATTATGGCAAAACCCCCCAATGAGCCCACAACACTTCCATATCGGTGGTTGTGGTGATCTTTGGGGGAGGCCTATGTCCAGCAGTGGACTTCATTCGGCCGAAATGAATGAATTTATTAATTTTAAAACGTCCCTCAAGCATAGATTTATTGAACATAGTTCAACTGAGTCGTGGCTTTATTCTAAATCGTCACTCAGTTATAGGTCTGTACTTGAGCAGAGATTTGAACTGTGATCACGTGAGTGTGGTCCGGATAGCGCTTGAGCACAGTTTTTAATGTATGTTGTTTCTTGCGCATTGATTTTTGGTTATTTGGTTTTGATTGAATACAAGCTAAGATGTTTTTATAAGTATCTCTGCAATGATATTATATATTAATGTATCTGTAAAATGTCATTGAATGGAAGTATATATTTATCACAAAATGGATATTTTTGGAGAAGTTGACTATTACAATGATTTATTTAACAATCATTCGAAAAGAAGTTTGGTCTTTAGTGTTCCTCTCAGATGTGTATGATATGTACAGGACTTATATAATTGTATTCTTTTTAAATTAAGTAGTTTCATATTGCCCCAATATGTGGTGAAAAACGTCATACTTTCTTTTCTTTAACTTTCTGGAAGAGCCAACACGATTTCGCTACAGGTTATTATGTTAAAATGTACATCAAATTAATTAAACGATATTTATTTATTAACATAACATCTGTTCAAGTCTTCAATGACAATAGGCGCCAACACCAATACACGTTCCTTTTAGTTTATACTTCAACAACATTCATCTCGTTAAAGTATATAAAAATATTTTACGTAGGTAACTAGTATGTAAAATAACTCTTTTAAAATGAACCTTGTATATAAAGAAGAACTACTTTGTGAATATCTATGTTTCTTAATTAATAGGGTTATTGAGGTACATTTAATTACTTCTTATTCTGCGCAGATCGGAAAAAAGTTTGTAATGGAAATAAACCGTAATCGAAAACAGGCTGATGCATAGACAATGAGTAATATGTGCTTGAGGCGTGATTTGAATATCTTCTCAACTGAGTTTAGATTGATTATCTTTCTGGAATATGACCGATACTCAAGTACAGATTCTATACATAAACAGTGATCAGGTGATTAAAGATCAAACTGGACTTGAGGATCGTTCTGTAATACGGACCTTAGTACTAATAAAACGTAATTAGGTTCCCCATTTAAAATAATTTTAATGAAACTCTATCCTTGCCTACTATTTCACTGGGCCTAAATTAAAATTTAGTGATGATTGTTTTCATTTTAAAATCGCAATGTGATCACATTTGGTACTTAACACAACATAAACAAAATAAATCCTTATTCTATCTCATACTTACATCGTGTTTGTACAAGAATTGAGGCAGCCCCAGTAAGTTACCAAAGTACTTGTGTTAGGGTTGCTTACCTAGTCCATGACCTATTCTACCTCTAAACTAAATTTCATCCATCTATCCGTTCAGCAGTTCGAGCGTGATGGAGACTCAAACATTCAAATATAGGTTTAAACTTTTTTATTTATTAGTTTTCTCAAATTGTACCGTTACCTCATTCCAGGTACCCGAAACACCGATTTGGCTTTTATCAAAAGGCCGCCAAAAAGAAGCACTGAGCTCCCTCTGCCGTTTACGAGGCTGGGCAAAACCAGAAGACGTCAAAAAAGAATTCGATGAACTGCTTCAATACAATGAAACATTACAACAATGCGTACAATGCACTAAGGAAGGAAAAAATGTGGAACCCTGTGAACATAACAATTTCACTACGATCAGAAAGAAGATTATGAATATTAAAAACGTATTTTTCGTTAAAGAGACTTTAAAACCCTTTATGCTGGTACTTGCATACTTCTTTTTTTACACCATGAGTGGAGCGTTGCCGGTTAGACCGAACATGGTGAATCTGTGTAAGGCTCTCGGAATGAAGTACAATCCGAAAACTATTGTTGTAAGTATTAACATTTTTAATTGTGCTACGTTTCTCTCTCTTTTTTATCACGTTTTTATTACACAACATACCTAAATCAGTCGTTGTGGCGATCTTTGGGGGAGGTTTGTGTTCAGCCATGGACTTTATTTGGCCGAAATTACGATGACGATGATGATGATTTCGGATACTCAAATTTATGCAAATAAAGTGAAACTTCTAGAGATATAAACTTATTTTTAAACATTATCACTAAAGTTATGAATCATTTGAATTTCTATGGTTTAACTTTTGCATGGTAGTAGAACATGTTCATAGAGCTATGTATCCATCTGGATCCGGATCACGAGTATAGCACCACTACATCTCCTCACGTAGTATCTCCTCGTAAAAGGCGACGAATGGACCATAAACCAGAGGGCAGCAGCATCCCTTCCGTGGAACAGAAGCCATTCTGCGCTCACTAACCGCGCGCCAAGCGTGGTGAGTTCTGGCAAATTCCCACCAAAATGACGACAAAAAGCATGTAACTGATTGTGTATGGGAAAACCTTTTGTTTAGCAGTGGACGTCTTTTGGCTGATATGATGATGATAACGATACAAATATTGTCTGGTGTGTATTGCTATGATTATAACACTTGCTATGATTATGATTAATAAATTAATTAGTAGCATGACATAACTAACCTACCATTCCAGAATAACTGCATTTATTGTTAAACTACCTGTGACCGGCGGTTTCACCCGTCGTTTAATTTGAAAGAAATTGGTTTATTAGTATATATAAGTATTGGATTTCTGACAGACAGACATACAGATTAAGAAAAGATTTTTGTTATTATTTTAGGATTAGATTAGGACCGTATATACTTTTTATATGCGTTTAGTAAAAAGCTGTTATTTTGAGATTGCAAACAGACACTTCAATTTTATTTACTTGTATAGATTACAAACAGACACTTCAATTTTATTTATTTGTATAGATTACAAACAGGCACTTAAATTTTATTTATTTGTATAGATTACAAACAGGCACTTCAATTTTATTTATTTGTATAAATTGTTCGAAAATAATGTTTCGGGTGTCAGTGAGAATTAATAAAGAATTATGATAATGTTATTTAAGAATTGAATATAAAAGTTTTAATATATCTATCACGTTTATATAGTAAAAAGTTGAGAATAGATTTCTGTGACATTTCCATTTTGGTGGTTTAGCCATATATATGTATATATATGGTCGGCTCTCTAAAGTTGAAAATACGCCTATGAGGCGATCATAGCCTGTTGCACTAATCTATCGATAAACGATCGGCAAGGTTAAGCAATGCTTGGCTCGGACAGTGGATGTGTGACCGCATAATGGTATTTGAATTGAGCGTCTCCGTGCTTTGGTGCACGTATAATCGTCGGTCTTGGTTGTTGTCATTAGACGGCAGTCGCAGTCAGAGGCCTTTACGCGGCTTGAACAACTCTGACATATGGTTGGCCACTAACTACACGAAAGAGGAAGAACCACAAAATATGGATACTCTAAATCCGAGTACTCATTGCTTTTCATTTCTGCATATTACAGGATATAAAAACTATAAACGCCAACGTTAGCAGGGACAAGCTTCACACTATAATATTTTTTATAAATTTGGTCATAAACCTCGAACCTCGGTGGTGCTCAGACAATTTTTTTAAGTGCATTCCTTAAATAGATTCTTAATTCCGGTGTTACGTAAAGAACTGGTTATGTAAGGTCAACTTCATTTTCATCGCGGCGCATTGGTTGCTTAATTTATACTACAAATGTATAATTTAAATTGTTGGAGAATTAAAATTATTCATATGGTTGTAAATCTCATTTCTATTTGTTATATTTAAAATTTACATTATGAAAACGTGACAAGATAACAAAATGCAGTGAAATAATAGATCGCTTTTGTCATTTAGGCGTTCTACTGTCGATTTAAGGTTTCAGTATTTAAATTATCATCATCATTGTTATCGGTTTAAGCTGGTAGATACCCCTTCCCCCTTCCCCGGGGAATTAGAATTTCCACTGGACACCAATAAAAAATAAAAATGTCTCTTATTACAAATCCAGAATCCAGATGTGCCTGTGGGTGGTGGTCTTTTTACATCCACCTCCCCTCTGCTAGAGAGGTTGACCGCTTTACAGTCATCCCCTCAGAGATGTGCCTAAAGGCGAGGCACCAATGGGCAGCTCTAGTGTGATTGTATCGAGGACCTGGAGCCCCACTTCGGTGCCGGAGATGACCGCTCCTGTGGTTTTAGCCGGTACGAGTCTGGCATGCCCCTCCACCCATCCCCGGGTGCAGGATATACATGATGTATTTTAATCGAAAAAATAAATAAAAGGTACCACAGTACGGTACAAGCAGATTGTTCAAACTTAGTCGGAAAGGCACTGTAGTTAGTAAAACTACTGGGCATAAGAGACCAAATGACGAATGGATCGAGGTGACAGCGCAGTGCAGTGCCACGCAGGACTAGGCCTAATGCCATGACACTGTAATTGTTCTGGGCAGGCATGGAGCTTTCCAACAGGCGAATGACTTGCTCGTCTCGTCACAGTGTAATATAACAAAAAAATACAACCATGCCTATGCTGCTATACATAAATAACTTAAATAAGTTGACGGATTGGTGAGAGTACAACCAAATGTTTCTAAATGTGAAGAAATGCAAACATATAAAACTTACTAGGAACAAGAACGTCATACGCTCAACCTATCAACTGAATGGTGAATTGCTGGAGGAAGTCGATACAATTCGCGATTTAGGAGTTCAATTTGATAGAAAACTTAGTTTTATTCAGCATATCGATGAAATTGTATCGAAGGCAACGAAAATGCTAGGTTTTGTGCTAAGGGAATGCAAAATCTTTAAGACACCTGACACAAAGAAGCTGATGTACAATTCACTGGTTTGAAGTAATCTGGAGAATTGCAGTGTGGTTTGGTCGGCGCATAGCTAGAAAAACGTAAAGAAATGATGGATTTAATTTTTCTTAAAAATCTTGTTACATGATGTATTAACTATCCTGGTCTACTTAATAGGGTATATTTCCATACGCCACGAAATCTGCCGCGAAGTAACAACAAAAAACTGTTCCGGTTTACCGAAATGTCACACAAGTTTAAAACAACACTGTCCACTGTATAGGATGTATGCATTGTACAAAGAGCATGAAGTAGACATTGATTTAAACGTCACATCGATACCACTTGTAAAAAAAATCCTATTGGAGATTTAGCAAATAACTAAATTATAAAATGTATAAAAATAGAACTATAATAGTGCATGCAGTGCTCTTCTATAAGTAATGGGGCATGTAGATATAGCTTATATTGTATCCCTGTGTCTGTTATAGTATACTCATTGTTGAAGAGCCAAATAAATAAATAAATAGGTGGATCAACTGGCGACATCAATTAGTTGAACTTTGCGATATTACGTTATTGTAAAGCATTAAAAAATATATTTATCATCATCATCATGTCAGCCAAAGGAAGTCGACTGCTGAACAGAGGCCTCCCCCATAGGTTTCCATAACCGTCTTTTTGGGTGAAATTCGCCAGAACTCACCACGCTTGGTAGAAGGGTTGGTGCAGTGGCTGATACAGTCGGCTGCTGCGCGCCGCGTCGTGGGTTCGATTCCCGCACGGAACAAATATTTGTATGAACTGCAGGTAGTTGTTCCGGGTCTGGGTGTATTGTGTGTGGAATTCATGTCTGTAAACGCACCCACGACACAGGAGAAATCCTAGTATAAAAAAACGCAGTATGGTTACAGTATGTTCACAGAAGAGACGCTGCTGCCCATCCCTCTGGTTTAGAATCCCGTCATCACTTTTAACGACATACACGGGATTATCTGGAGTGGTACTTTTATCTTAATGTGGACACCACAACGAAAATGATTTTATGGAACATAAAAAAAATAGCTTTCGAAATATATGATATCTGAATCACAAAATTTTACAACTTATTTGAACTGCCTCATTAATCAAGCGATGCGTTGGGTTCGTTTGTTTACCCGGTCAAGCAAAGTGCTAATGGATTTTTTATTAGAAAGTTCTAAATACTGTATTAACTGTACTTAATAATTAAACACGTTATGTAGGTAAAAAAAGTTTAATATAAAGCATACGAAAAACCCTTAAAATACATGGCCGTTTTCTAAATTCCAGGTCGTCGTGGGCGGTTTGTATATACTGATGAGTATACTGTCAGCTATCATTGTCAAGATGATTGGAAAGAGGAAATTGGTGATCGGTTCCTTGCTCGCTACGGCGTGCTGCAGTTTAGCTCTCAGTATTTACGCTCGTACTAATCTCCCTTCGGTCTTCTCGTACGAGATTGACACGTTCACTGATAAGAAGGAAATATTACCGGTGGTGTTGTTCCTGATGCTTGTATGTTTCAACAGCCTTGGAATCCCTTGGGTGTTGTTATCAGAAGTATTCCCGTTCAGGTAAAATTATTAATTTATTTATAGGTTCACCAACAATTGCTTGAAGTATACTTACATTAAAATATGTACAATGACTTCACATAAATTTACATACACGCGCACACACATGCCCAGGCACACACACAGCTAGACACCTCTTAGCCTCGTTGTCCCACATATAGACTACAGCTCCCGCTGCATCCAGAACCTGAGCATGCGCATTTGAAATTAGCAAAACTATTTATTCTGCCCCTGCCCAGTGCATACACACGACATGGTTGGTGCAGTGGCTAAGTAATTAGCTTTCTGCGCTACGTGATGTGGGTTCGATTCCCGCACAGAAAAAATATTTGTATGATCTACAGATAGTTGTTTCGGGTCTGGGTATTTGTGCATGTTACATGTGCCTATGTCTGTAAACTGTACCCATGATAGAAGAGAAATCCTTGAGTGTGGCATAGTTATAATTACCTTTTATCAAAAAAAATATAATTTATTTTTAATCATGTAAATGCTTACTTTTTTAATTATCTTTCATGCATGTTCTATGAGTCACAATATTACAGACAAAATCTAATAACTATACTAATCTAATATTACCCAATTCCTAGTTAAATAAATTCGGAATTTAAAAAAGAAGGTATTAACCGTATTAAAACAGAAATATAATAGCTTCTTTTTTATACTCGTAAATTGATATCAATAGAGCATATAAGATTTGAACAATTCATTATTGTGTCTGAAGAATAGTAATATGGTATTTAACTTATATAACGTCGACTTATCGGCCTATAAGTCTGACGTAATTTTTCCTTAAATGTCTGGAATAACGGATAGACCGGTATATAATTTATTTTTAATCATGTAAATGCTTACTTTTTTAATTATCTTTCATGCATGTTCTATGAGTCACAATATTACAGACAAAATCTAATAACTAAACTAATCTAATATTACCCAATTCCTAGTTAAATAAATTCGGAATTTAAAAAAGAAGGTATTAACCGTATTAAAACAGAAATATAATAGCTTCTTTTTTATACTCGTAAATTGATATCAATAGAGCATATAAGATTTGAACAATTCATTATTGTGTCTGAAGAATAGTAATATGGTATTTAACTTATATAACGTCGACTTATAGGCCTATAAGTCTGACGTAATTTTTCCTTAAATGTCTGGAATAACGGATAGACCGGTATATAATTTATTTTTAATCATGTAAATGCTTACTTTTTTAATTATCTTTCATGCATGTTCTATGAGTCACAATATTACAGACAAAATCTAATAACTAAACTAATCTAATATTACCCAATTCCTAGTTAAATAAATTCGGAATTTAAAAAAGAAGGTATTAACCGTATTAAAACAGAAATATAATAGCTTCTTTTTTATACTCGTAAACTGATATCAATAGAGCATATAAGATTTGAACAATTCATTATTGTGTCTGAAGAATAGTAATATGGTATTTAACTTATATAACGTCGACTTATCGGCCTATAAGTCTGACGTAATTTTTCCTTAAATGTCTGGAATAACGGATAGACCGGTATATAAGAGATGGCCCATTAAAGAGACGATCACTTCATAACCTGCAATGTGCGTATCAAGCTTTGGAAATGGCATAATATTATGTAGTAGACAGAGACGAAACTGCTCTGGAAACTAAAAGATCTGTGCTGGAGCATTTCTTGACATTGAAGGGGCGTTTGATCGAACGACTTTCAAGTCAATAAAGGCTTCCGCACAGAAGTATGGCATAGAATCAACAATCAGAAAATGGATTAACAATATGGCTGAGCCGAGTTATTGAAGCCAATCTACAGGGGGATAGGATATAACTGTGAAATATAGATAAAGCAAGTAAAGCTTTCCCATAGGGAGGAGTTCTATCCCCTATACTATGGAGCCTTTTTTTATTTTTTATTGATCCGGTGGAAATACATCATGTAAAAGGAAAGGGCGAAGGGGCATGCCGGACTCCTACCGGCTAAAACCAACGGAGTGATCATCGTCGGCACCGAAGGGAGGCTCCAGGAACTCGAATAATCTCCATCTAGAGCCACCCGTTGGTGCCACGCCTTTAGGCACATCTCGGAGGGGATGACTGTAAAGCATTCATCCCCTCCAGCGGAGGGAAGGCGACTGTAAAGAGGCCACCCCCCCAGGCATCTCTCGAGGGGATTGTAAAAGATTCCCCCGAGGCCTCACTATGCGCTGTGCTGCGCATACAGCGGTACGTGACCACATGCATACCGCTGTCTTCCCGGGGGTCGCTCTGTATGAGCGCGCAGATTTCCCAATAAGCGCGCTCGCGACCTCCAAGGCCCCTGCCATATAAAAAATCTATCTCCCTCTGCATATCCACATTCAAACAGAAACAAGAAAGTCGCTGTACAGACTGTACAGTACAAGCAGGAGCTTGGAAGGAAAACGATCCCTGTACAAAACACGCATATAATAATTCCGAGAAAGAACTGGATGACCTGATGAATATGGTATGTGATAAAGCAAATCAAACATACATATTCAACACTCTAGCCAGCGGGTATCACGCGCGCTAAGTAATCATTCGCTAAGCTCCGATCATTTGTTGCTCAAATAAATCAAAAATGCCTAATAAAACTATTGAAGTTGCTATGCGTGAGTTAAATAAGACCGTGCTCTCACTCCAATGTAAAGTGATCTCTCTCGAAAAGCTTATTGTCGATCAAAATAAGCTAATTAAAAAACTTATTGGTGAAGACAATATATTAGTGGAAAAAAATAGTGACGATAATGTGGGTAATTCTCTACTGGAGCCGGCCCCACGGCCAATCCGCGAAGCGCGCATCCGCGCTGCTTCGGCAATCTCCGCTGGCGCTCGGAAAGTTGCAACTACAAGACCCACCTACGTTGCGATAGCAACGACGCCGACGTCATCTGGTGTGCCCCCTACTCCGTGCGTGCCACCAACTTCGCAACATACGCTGGTCGAGACCGTACCTGCGGAAACACAAGTGAATAGCGCTTCGACTGATCATGCGTCCAACTTGATTGATGTTAATCACAGACGTACTCGACGCGTACTCGCAAGTGTTACCAGTGGTACGGCCGTTCCAAACTCCACATCTTTATTGGCGGCCGATAGAAAGTCATATCTGCACCTATATTACGTTAAGGTTGGTACCACGGTTGATCAAGTTATTACACATCTGCGTACTATCAGTTCTAATGATATATGCTCGGCTGAAGCGTTAAAGCCGCGAGGTGAATATGCTTCATTTAAACTATCAGTGCCTACTAAAAATCTTGAAAAGTACTTGCTGCCTGAGAACTGGGCAGAGAACGTCCACATTAAGCCTTGGCGTAGTGGGTTTCGTAAACAAGCTGAGTAAACCACCTAAACTGAAACGCTACTCAATATTCTACCAGAACGTCAGAGGACTTAGGTCAAAATTAGATATTTGTAAAACGGCTGTACTAAGCGAATCAGCTGATATTTTTTCGTTAACTGAAACATTCTTGATCAGCGGCGTTCAAGATGCTGAAATATTTCCTGCTGACTACAATGTAATATGCAGGGATCGTGCCAATGATACTGGATGGGGAGGAGTGCTGCTAGCGGTACGCAACCCGTACAAAGTGCAACAGATATTTGATATCGACGGATACACGGACGATGTAGAAGTAGTTATGGCTATTGTTTTTTTCAAATACATAAGAATTCTTTGTTGTGTTGTTTATATTTATATTTTTTTTATTTTATCATTAATTCTTTACCTTCCGCCATACGTAATATTATAACTGATAAAAACATAAAATACAAATTAAAAGCATACTTCCTATCAGAATTATAATTCATGCAGATATCATCATAACGACATAAATATATCATAATAATAATATATGACATCATAGCTGTCTAAACTTCATTTATAAGGAGGATCAAACACCAGAATAAAATACATTTATATTGTTGTTATTAATATAAGTAACAAGCGACATGTTCTTATATATGTTAATACGATATATAGAATTGTAAGTACCGCACACAAACCCAAGAGGTTTAAGTGGTGCTTTTTTGTATTTAACAAACTTGAATTGTATTTTTTTATTGATAATGTAATAAATAAATATTCCACCTAATTCAACTGACGAAAAATATTGTAAAACATTTTTAGTAATTGAAAACTTAATTGGAAAATATTCGAAATTAGATGTAATAATTCTAGGTGATTTCAATTTAAATTCGTGTAGTCAAAATGTTAAAATGCAGTTTTGTTATTTACTTTCTTTTTGTAAAATTAAACAGTATAACTCAATAAAAAATAATTATGGTAATGTGCTAGATCTGGTGTTGAGCAATTTGGGTGATAAGTGTGTTGAGGTGAGAGGCGACATGGAGCCGCTAGTACCGGCGGACGCACACCACACACCCCTTGGCGTGTGGCTCAGCGTCGCACGGCCGGCGTCACGCGCGCCGCCTTTCATGCCTATGTTGTCACCTCTGAATGAGTCACCACAGTGGAACTTTCGGAAAGCGAATTTTCACATGCTTTATGAGTCCTTCGCCTCGCTTAATTGGAATGAAATGTTTTCTTGCACCGACGTCGATGAAGCGTTGAATATATTTTATCAAAAATTACACAGTATTTTAGATGCTCATGTTCCTCTAAAAAAACAAATTAACTCGAAGTACCAATATCCGGTGTGGTACACTCCAGTAATTATTAAAAACATAAAAATCAAGTATTTCCATTTAAAGAAATTCAAAAAGTTTAAGAACATATTTAATCACGAAATGTTTAAATATTATAGACAGCGTACAAAAGACCTTATTAAATTAGCTTATACTCATTATATTAAACAAACAGAGACGGATATAAGGATGAATCCAAAAAGATTTTGGACGTTTATTAAATCACAACGCTCGTCCAGACAGCCCTATGACGAATTTGAGGTTAATGGTAAGATGGTGACCGGGTTTGAGGCCGCAAATGCTTTTGCTAGCTTTTTCAAAACCGTATTTTTAGTTGATAAGCCTATTTTGTCTGCTAAACTCGCTGAACAGGAAGTAGCTAGTCCACTTTGCTGTTCGCAAATATCTCTTGAACATATTACTTCAGCGGATATATCTCAGGCTGCAAAGCGTCTAAAACCCAAATCGTCCGCTGGACCCGACGGTATTCCTTCATTCGTGGTAAAAGACTGTATCGCAGTTTTAAAAGAACCTCTTTTGCACATTTTTAATTTGTCACTCCGAACTGCCACTTATCCTGCAATATGGAAAATTTCCCGTGTAACGCCTATACCCAAAGATAGCTCCAGGTAAAACCATTTACATACTCAGCGACAGTCAAGCGGCCCTGTAAGCACTCAACTCCTTCAAGGTTAGCTCACAACTGGTCAAAGAATCATCAGGTCAAAGTATCAGGCCTAAACAGCCTGCGAAGACACAACAATGTCAGCCTTATCTGGGTACCTGGACACGAAGATGTCGAGGGAAATGAGAAGGATGATGAATTAGCAAGGGCTGGCTCACAAACGCAGTTAGATGGGACTGAACCTTTCATAGGTATTCCTCACGAAACCTATCATCATGCATAATATGCACATGCTAGGAACGAGCAAGCAAAATAATGGAGGGAGGCAGTAGGCCTAAACTACTTTAAGACCTCTAGCACAAGAAGAGACTGTGGAGTGAAATTACTAAACTTAAACAGGTCACACATGAGACACCTCTTAGGTGCACTCACCGGGAACTTCGGTACTAATGAGTGTGTAGGTGACACAAGATGAAATTGAGCACAATGGATAGATGCAGATTCTGCAGGGGTGAAAAAGAGTCGATGTTACACATATTGTATAGCTGCGACGCTCTTGCTATGCGTAGAGCGAATCACCTGGGCTAGCTTACCCTGTACCAGATGATTACACGCAGTTCCATGCTGGTACAATCGCAGGGGTACCTGCAAAAACTCTTGGATGTGGCAGCAACGGAATAGAATTAGCACAAAAGATCCATAAGGGTCGAGGTGCGTTTGGAGACAGCTGAACCCGACATATAGTCGATATAATAGATTAGATTAGATTATATAACGTCGGTACTGTAAAAGTATTCGAAAATCGTGAACAGCTTTGCAAAAATTTCATTTTAGTCGTTTCTGAAAGAGAATATACCACCTTCACTTCCCGTGAATGTCTTAATCTACATAATTATTTTACACTACGAGTTTAGCACATATAAGAGGGCAGTTTGGCAACTCAATGACTTTAAGTTTGAATAAAAACGTTTTTAATTTTAAAAAAATGTCTCTTATTCGGAAATCGATCTCACTACGAAGCGCATGCCGTTCTTTTTTCAAAGTTGGCGCGAGAACAAGCTTTTTAGAAACAAAAAAGTTAGGTGAAAGTGAAGTTCTTTGAAAATGGAGAAAAGCGAGTTTCGAGTGCTAATTTAACATTACTTTTTATGTGGTAAAACTATTAAGCAGATCGAAGACAAATTTAAAAAGTATCATAGTGATTCTGCGCCCTCTCATGGGATGGTACATAAGTGGTTCACTGAGTTTCGTTATGGACGTACTACCACTAATGACGCGGAGTGCCCAGGAAGACCGATTGAGGTCACTACGGAGGGCATGGTTAATAAAATACATGATATTGTTTTGGCAGACCGTCGAGAGAAGATACGCGAAATAAGTGATGCTGTGCACATCTCGACTGAAGGAGTTTTTTATATTTTGCATGATATTATGGGCATGAAAAAGCTTTCTGCAAGATGGGTGCCGCATTTACTAACAGTCAACCAGAAACGAAATCGTGTAACAGCTTCTGAGGAATGCCTAGCCATGTATAATCGCAATCCGAGTGAGTTTATGCGTCGGTACAGTACATTCAACAGTTGACGAAACGTGGTTCCATCATTATACACCAGAGACTAAGCAACAGTCGAAGCAATGAACTTCTACCGGGGAACGTGCCCCAAAGAAGGCAAAAAACTGTTTGCTCGGCTGGTAAAGTGATGGCCACAGTCTTTTGGGACAGCCAAGGGGTTATTTACATCGATTTTTTTAATAAAGACAAGACAATAACCGGAGCTTACTATGCTGCATTGTTAGATAGATTCAATAAAAAGTTGATCAAGAAACGACCGCATCTAGCAAAGAAAAGAATTATATTTCATCAAGATAATGCACCGGCTAACTCGTCTGCATTCGCGACATAAAAAAATGTCGAATTAAGATACTAATTATTGCCACACTCTCCGTATTCGTCAGATTTAGCCCCCTGTGACTTTTCCTCTTCCCAAACATGAAGAAATGGCTTGGCGGGCAAAGATTTTGGTCAAACAAAGAGGTGGCCGAAACTGAGGCCTATTTTTCAGGGTTTGACAAAAAAATATTTTTTTGATGGGTTGAAGAGGTGGGAACATCGCTGGACTAAGTGCGTAGAGTTGAAAGGAGATCATGTAGAAAAATAAAATGTATATGTAAAAAAAGCGTTTCTTCTTTCCAAAGTCATGGAGTTATCAAACCGCCCTCGTAGGTGGTAGCATTTTTTTACATCTATGAAATTGCCGTTTTATCGAACTGGCTAAATTGAACTGAAAATATCTACGGATTGATTTGTAATTCTAAATTAAAAAAAAAAATATATGGAATGTTATTCTTTGTTGTAAACAATTATTCATTCATTTGTTTTTATTGATATTGATTTCCCTCCAATATCAATACATTTGCAACCTTGGACTCTAAGAAAAGTAGAAACCATAGGTTGCTGCATAACTTGCTGCTTTGTCGAACAAACACTAGTTTGAACTGAAACACTTGACTTGGAATTCTAAATTCAAGTTAATTTGATTTTTATGGCAAGTTATTTCTATATCAAAAACCATTATTCATTTGTTTTTTTTTGTGTTTTCCTGGCATACTTTTGTAATCATGAACTCTATTATATATATGTGCAAACAAAATATTGCTTGCAATAATGTATTTGCAGATATATGAGACTATGAATGGTTGTTATAAAGTACATGTTTACGTCTTGAAGATGCAATTTATTCAAGACTTAGTTTTGCAAGTTCCTCCAAATACAATTTTCATCTCTTCCTTTCCAGGAGTCGTGGTATCGCAACATCAATGGCCGCTGCTGCCAGCTACGTAATATACTTTGTAGCAGCTAAAACAAACTATAATATCGAATACGCCTTCCATCTCAGTGGCACTTTCGGGTTATACGCCATTTTTGGATTCATCGGAACAGTGTACCTGTACTTATTCCTGCCAGAAACTGAGAACAAAACTCTCACTGAAATAGAATCCTATTACAAGACCAATAGGAAGATATTTGCCGATGATTTTGTAATAAACGCCTGCAGAAAAAAGAGGAGCATGAACAGTGAGGCGAACAAGCCGATGCTAGTCAATACAGTAAACTGAATACAGTGCAATAATGAAATTGAACTCCAAGTATGGTATCGTGGCTCGCGTGTGTACTAGATTAATTTGTAATTTATTCTCTTCTATCATCCAAGTTTGTCTTAATGGCTATCCAACAATTAATAAGCTGTTCCGGGACTGGGCATTTGTGCATTTAGAATTTAGGACTGTACACTGTACGTACTATACAGGAGAAATCGAAGTGTCCATCGTTTTAATTTCGTAGTCTACACGTATCTGTATTGTTACCGTGGATTTTTAACAGGGCTTTCTCGCGGCTCATATATTCTTGCCAGACTCCATATATACCATATATCTTATTAATACATGGCTAGTACTGCTAATATTAAATGTAGCAGTAAACAGGACTTACTTTCAGGTTTTACTAATGCCGTGAAGTAAGTTCATCATCATCATATCAGTCAAAAGATGTCCACTGCTGAACAAAGGCGTCTCCTATAGACAATCGGTTACATGCTGTTTGTCGTCATTTTGGGGGGAATTTGCCAATACTGACCACGCTAGGCGGGTGGGTTGGTGATCGCAGAATGGCTTATGTCCTACAGGAGGAACGCTACTCATTCCTGTAGTTTAGAGTCCCTTAGCTGCCTTTAACTATATTCTCTAGGGAAGATGCAGTTGTGCTATATTCTTAATTCGGATACCACACGGATCTAAGTTGGCATTGCAGTATTAGCGTAAATTGATAGTTAAATATTCATAGCTATAGCCCATAGCCAGTTGCACTCGCTGATCGGTAAACGACCGGTGAGGTTAAGCAACGCTCGGCGCGGTGACTCTACGGTGACCGCACAGTCCTATTTGACCTGAGCGTCTCCGTGCTTCGGGGGTCACGGAAATTTTTCGGCTCCGGTTCTTGTCAATAGACGGCAATCGTTAAGATAAGTCGGAGACCTTTCGGCAGATTGAGTAACTAACACAAAGCAGAAGTCTAATTGAATATACTTAAGTACTTGTATTACAGTGATTAAACTTGATAATGTTTCAGCTTTTTACTTGATGTAGTTTTTTGCTTTTGCATTTAAGATTCTCAGCCCTGTTAATAGAGCTGACACGAAATCATATGGATCCTATGTTATCTTACTTGATTAATGGTAAGAACATTGTGAATAAGAGTTATGTGAAAACAATGTAGGGCTGTGATATTACCCTAAATACTGTATTAAATACGGGTGTGTATTATATGGCATGGTAGCAGATAGTATAATATCACTTAAAATAACGTTCACATGATATCATTTTCATATAACTAATGTTATATTTCATAGAACCTTCTTTTGCTCTAATAAAATTTAGTATAACGTTAATTTCACATAAATTTTCAATTTGTATAATGCTCTTTTTATATAACATTCAGTTGACCTAATTTTCATATTTACAAATTTTCTAGCAAAATACTGTAATGAATAAGTAAATATCAGGAAACATGATACTGTTATAACCTCACCTAACCCAAATTATTCACCAACAATAGACGGGATCTGGCGTTAATGGTCACTGTTCTAACCTAACCTAACCCAAATGCTCCAATAACAGTAGGTGGTATCTGACGCAGGGTACACATAAAATAATATTAATACGTATTTATTTTATTTTATAATTTTATTTTATTCATTTATCAATGTTATAACTGATAAATATGTTATAATTGACTAAACTTATTTCAGGTTTAAGTTAGAGGCCAAAGCATAAAGCAATTCAATTTCAGTGTATTCCTCTTTATTGACATTATCGATTCGTTCGTTTTGCTTTAAACAGCATTTAATTTTTTTTTGGTGGTGAGTGGCCATTAACAAAACATTACATTTGACCCAATATTAGTTTAAATGATATTAAACGTTACTTATACATGTTGAATATTATAGTAACTGAATATTATACTAATTGAATATTAATTCAAATGTGCATTATAGAAAATGTTTATTATACCATATAAAATTAGGTAAAATGAAATCATTTCATCGTTGTATAAAAAAAAGTATCATCATCATCATTGCGGCCGAATGAAGTCCACTGCTGGACACAGGCCTCCCCCAAAGATAACCACAACAACCGAGATGGGTGTGTTGTGTGCTCATTGGGGGGTCTTGCCATAATCGCCACGCTTGGCAGACGGGTTGGCGATCGCAGTTGAGTTGTTAATGTACTCGAAGGACGCTGCTGCCCATCCTCCGGTTAATCCCTTAGTCGACTTTTACGACACCCATGGGATGAAATGGGGTGGTGGCATTCTGAGCCGGCACCACACGGCAAAAAAAAAGTATATTAAATGAAATTAGGTCATATGATCATTAGAACTTTTTTTAATATTTCATACGTCACACTCCCATTAAATACACAGAAAGCAAGATATTCTTAAATTAAGTACTTCAGTACTGTGTAAACTATTCCTAAAAATATGACATCAGGTTTCTCTTGTGTGTCAACTGAAGTAATTTGTTCTATCCTACAAAACTTTATACTAAAATGTAATAGTTTATGATTTTTCTGAACGTACTCGTAAGTTGCTACATAAAACCAATGCTAAGAAGCTAATATTAATAAAAACATTTTAATGTTCCGAAGTACGAACAGAAAATCAAATAAGAGAATAGCTATTTGATACGACAAAACTTCACTAACACCATTTTAGAAGCAAAAACTGAAGGAAACGAAGAAAGGGAATACCTAATCGAAGCATTGTACAAGTGAAGGAGAAAGGAGTCAAGACATGAAGAGGTTAAAAAGAAAGTAGAGTATTTAGAGATTTACCGAGAAGAAGCTAGCTTTTAAATAAAGAAGAAGAATTGAATGATGTTTAAATGATAGACAATAAATATGTGGCTTTCAGAAATTTTGCTAATGGTGCAACAAACGTAATAATATAAAATATATCATTAATTTTATTTATTCTGGAATTTCTAACTATAGTACACATTACTAACCTTAAAATTTTAATCCAAGATTAGTTACGGTTTGAAACTTTTCCTACTTTTTTTTTGGACAAGCCCGCCACACATTCCCAACCATTGCAACTCCTGTAAGCCAGGATCTACAATGGCGACCACCGAAAAGAACATCGGTGTGTCCCAGAGAAATGAATAACTGTCTTGGAACCCGCAACGAAATTAATTAGAAAATAAAAAGGAGGAGTAGGAAAGAATATACATTACACTTCCCTCCATAGCAAGCGGGAGACAGAGAAAACACTTGGCCATAGGCACAATAATTGGGACTGTACCACTAGGATAAGCCTAGTTGCCAAGAACCACGGGTACAAAAAGAAATAAAAAAGAAATGTATATATATATATGTATATGTATATACATTTCTTTTTTATGGGCTTATCCTAGTGGTACACTCCCAATTATTGTGCCTATGGCCAAGTGTTTTCTCTGTCTCCCGCTTGCTATGGAGGGAAGTGGAATGTATATTCTTTCCTACTCCTCCTTTTTATTTTCTAATTAATTTCGTTGCGGGTTCTATATATATATATATATATATATATATATATAGAACCCGCAATGCCTGTGCCCAGCACTAGGTTTGCACCTGCATCATGGGTACAGTCTTCGTCTTTCTTATCAGAACCACCTAAATTTCACATAGATAAATCATGCCGTGGTAAAAAGATTAGCAAAGTTGATAATGAGGCTGACTACCCAGGGTGCGCCGGGCGTACGTAGGTTTTGTCACTCGTGGAGACTCTTCATCTCACTTGGAGTTAATAAATATCCGTGCGGTGATTATATCTGCGAGTGACTCATAAACATCTTCCAGAGCACATAAGAGAAATTACTGTTCAATGATGAGAAGCACAAAATTAACAGCTTCGTGTAGATTTTAGATCATAATTGAGTCGCAAGTGAACATCGATAAAAAAAGATTATCCTTCCTCTGTAATTACTATAAATTTGTTCATTAAATTCGCTGCGGCTTAGAATTTTTCCCGAGTAATAAATACTGTATAGTTTTACATCTTATCAGCGCAAGCTCTTAACAATAATAACACTTCAAAGGATATTTGGCACAGCCACGATTTGAACGATGATCGCTACGTTACCATTCGCTGGGCGACCCGTTAGTGCTCTGTTATCTCCTGTGTACGCTGCACCCGATAAATAATCAGGTAATATGAAGTTTTCTGATGTGACGCCTAACTCTAACAACATTATTTATGCGCCAGTGAATGTGCCAGCCAAAGTAGGCATACGCTGCTACACACACATGAATGCAAGATACTTCTAAGTTAACGTCGAAGTTATGTTACTAAGCACAAGTCATATTCATTAGTCATAGTAACAGCACTTCCACGAGCCATTAAAAAAATTAGTCCAATCATCATAATAAACTTAGTTAAGCTATTACTGTACTTTGGAATTCATGTATTGGTTCAGATCGCCTTATGAATTTAATTTTTAAATGTGAACCTCCAAACGAGATTCAATATGAAGTGATTAGTATGTATGTACTTGTACATGTTGTTGTTATACTATAGCAATAAATTGTTTTGATTAAGCTTATTTATTTTTGTACCTTTAATTTGTGAGGTGAATCGTAACATAACGCACGCTTGGCAGGTGGGTTGGCGATCGAGTTAAGTTGTAAAGTTCACTCGAAGGATGCTGCTGCCCATCCTCTGGCTAATCCCTTAATCGCCTTTTACGACACCCACAGGATGAGATGGGTTGGTACTATTCTTAGTCGGCACCACGCGGGCGGACTACTACATGGGAAAACATAAACAAAACAGTTATGGTTTTCCGGCAGTATATATCGGATTGAGAAATATGAGAGGTACTCAATAGCGTAGCGTAGCAATAGTAATAACTACAGCAATAATTTTTAAAAACTGGGTATTTCTGAGTGGAACCCTGGACCTATAATTTTACCTTGCAACACGCCTCTTTGTTTAAATTTATCTGTGTGTTGGTTTCATAATATTTATTTAAAGGAGTTTGAGAGACGAAGGCGCTTTATTTAAATAATAAATCGGCTGAGCGTCTCGTTTAATATACATATTGTACTATCTCATAAATCACAAATATGTGTTAGAACCAGGTGAAATACTCTACAATAAAACAATAGTTTTGGTACTGTAAACGTACTTTATTCAGTGTGTTTGGAAAACTGTAAAATCCTAAAGAAATCTCTTGTTTCCCCTTTTATTGTTGTCAACCATGTACTTGGCCTCCCACATTGCTTTGGTTTCACGTCATCGCCTTTCTTTATTATTTTATCAATCATCATAATTCGGTTGCCACCGCACGGTGCTATCTCACATTCTGGAAAGAAACATTTTATATTAGTAGCCTTTTCTATTCAAAATTACTCGAAAATAGGATGCTTAGTCGAAGTGGTATTCATCATATCAGCCATATATAGTCCACTGCTGAACAAATTGATTTCCACAATTGTGTAATATTGGGGGAATTTGGCCTTACTCACCACATGGCGATTATGGCAATACCCCCCAATGAGCCCCGAGACACCCATATCGGTCGTTGTAGTGATCTTTGGGGGAGGCCTGTGTCCAGCAGTGGACTTCATTCGGCTGAAATGATGAAACAGCTCTATACCTATAGATTACAGGAAAAGCTATTAAAAGTCTATGGTCTTAAAATAACATGGTAAATCTTTCAATATTGTGCGTACAAAACTACAAACTTACGTTTGCACTTGGAATGTATGGGAAAATATGTTTTTCAACGACGATTCAGATTATTTAAAGAAAAACGTGGTTGTTTATTTTATAAAATTAATATTAATTTAATATAAAATTCAAAGTTCTACAATTTTCGAGCCGAGTGAGGAGAGAGTCGCACAGTCAATTGAGCATGGCGACCTTCACCACACCGTACCAATTCAATGTTTCATACTATCCATAGAATGGCGACGCATGACGTGGCGTCGTCGCCACGCCAACAGGGGGTCTGACCCGCCGCATTCGATATTTCATATCATAAGTTAAACGAAACCCTTACGCATACATAAACTACTGACACTAGATCAGTTTTAGGTAGGTCTATGAATATGACATTTACATAAACTTCTTGCAACAGCCAAGTCGGCTGGCTGGGCAGCGTTTGGGAAACTTCGCAACGTCTTTTCGTCAACAATACCGCAATGCCTCAAGACGAAAGTCTTTAACCAGTGTATGTTACCAGTGATGACATATGGAACAGAGACGTGCTCACTCACAATGGGCCTCATAACAAAGCTCAAGGTCACTCAGCGAGCTATGAAGAGAGCTATGCTTGGCATTTCTTTACGAGATCGAATCAGAAATGAGGAGATCCGTAGAAGAACTAAAGTTGTTGACATAGCTGAAAGGATAAGTAAACTGAAGTGGCAATGGGCAGGGCACATTGCTCGTAGAACTGATGGCCGTTGGGGCACAAAGGTTCTCGAATAGAGACCGCGCACCGGAAAACGCAGCGTGGGACGATCTCCAACGAGGTGGACAGACGACCTGGTGAATGTCGCTGGGAGTCGCTGGATGAGAGCGGCAAGTGACCGCTCGTAGTGGAAATCTGAGGGGGAGGTCTTTGTTCAGCAGTGGACGTCCTGTGGCTGATATGATGATGATGAACAGCCAAGTATAATCAACTATAAGGCGACGTAGACTTTACATGGCAAGTAAAGACGTTGTACAGTGTTTCTAAACAAACATAACACACACGTAGACTAACGGCTACGTGGCTACCGCATATATTAATTGATCTGCTGACTCTTATTGCCAAACCTTGAGAGCAAGTTAAATCATAGGGCTGATTGTCATATACCTACAAACCTATGTAAGGTGTTTTGGGAAAACAGAAGCCCGAAAGCTTAACAAGCGACGACTGGTTATACTTTAGATTATTAGTATTGCCCAGTAATTATGTTGCTGGAATCGGCTGGAAGTCCCTGCTCGAAAAGCACATCATCTTAATATGTAGAGAGCCAACCGCAACATGGTTGGGTAAAAGCCAGGCTGATGATGATGACCATACAGACCAAAGGTGTCCAAACCCAAGACCGCGGGTCACCAGGTGTCCCGCTAACGCATTTAAATTTGCCCGCCATCAGCAATCAGCTGACGATATCGGCTGCCGCCACGCTCCCTTGAGTTGGAATAGATATTTACTGAAACAGATCAATCATAACCATAGCAGTCTTCAGATTTTTCACAGAGTTTTGGAAATAGATACCAAACTATGACTTTCCTGCAATATGTGATCTTGCAGATTTTAAGCAGAGTTTCTCCAACATATGTCTTTGAAAAGGTGTTTAACTCTCAGCTTTGTGACAAACAAATACCGTATTTCACAAATATTGATAAATTGTTAGCATAAAACCTTCTTCATAAGACTGATTTTTATTATTGAACTATGAGTACATACGTTAAAGTTTTGTTTAAGTATCCGTCTACCACTGTAGGCAAGTTTTATTCACTAGATGTCGAAATTATGACCCAGCACCAAGATTGGTTGGGCAGCCCTGATAAAAACTAATCAAAATCTATGGTATGTACCAACGGATTTATTAATTTATTTAGCTGCCATAATTAGCTGATACATTACACATGAGCACATACATTAATGACGATTCCCAACCTTTCGGTTCCGTTTCCTGGTCCTTGTAGTTAGCCATGTGACAGGTATTTCGCATTTGATGGACTTACAAGGAATTGGGTACCACGTCGTAGTATCAGTTGGTGGCACAGCATCGGTTGATAGCACGCCATTAGTTGACGGCACCACATCAGTTGACGACACACCATCGGTTGATGGCTCAGTATCATAAGTTGATGTCACAGCATCAGTTGATGTCACAGCTTAAGTTGATGTCACAGCATCAGTTGATGTCACAGCATCAGTTGATGTCACAGCATCAGTTGATGTCACAGCATCAGTTGATGTCACAGCATCAGTTGATGTCACAGCGTCAGTTGATGTCACAGCATCAGTCGGTGTTACAATTCTAACAAATGATGGTTGTGTTGTAGGGGATAATTTAGTTATTATACTAGTAACAACAATAGTAGTTTCAGTTGAATCATGTGTATGTATCTCTGCAGTTTCCGTTTCTTCCATAGTGGTTGTATACCATGTGGATGGCCTTTCACATCGAGGTTTGTGGTAATTACATTGATCATCATAGTCAGACTCTATGCTTTCAATGGAGGCTGTAATTATGGGTTCCAATGGAGCCAAAGTAGATTTTTTATCTTCTCCGCACTGCTCTACTGTGTAACCTGAAAAAATTGCAAATTCCTATCATTTAATTGTTATGAGTAACTTAGTCCTCTTATATAAAAAAATATACAATCATTTTGTTCTTTTGAATTAAAAGCTTTCAACGTGCTTAAGGCGTCGGAATAAATGGCTGGGCTTTACATTTTTTTAATATTGTATTTATTACATATTTATAAATTCAAGAATATTGATATAATAATAATTCATACAATAAACTACCTATAGAGGGCACAGAAAAATAAAAAATGGATCTGCGTGTTGCTAATAGAAATAACAGCAAGAAACCGAAGTCAGAAAATGGTTGACATCAAAGCAGTGCCAATCACTCCAATAACATCAACTTCTTCTGAGATTTCAAAATAAAAAACGAAAAAGAAACAAAACAAAATTTGATAAATGAATTTTGTAACAACAGATCAAGTAGAAATTATGCTTTGAAGAAAAAATTATCTATAATAACATTATATTTTTCAAAAAACATACTACCCATGCAAACACGTGTTTTACAAGAAAATCAAGGTTAAAGCTTAGCCAAGAATATGCGATAGAGAAGAAGTGCACTGAAACTGATAAAGATCTGAAAAGAGCACACTGCAAACACAAAACACTGCAACCCATTCCATTATTATTGTAATTTATTTCTAAAATATTATTTATAGTAGCGTGGTTCCTGGACAAGAATAGACCACCTCTCTCCATCCGTTAGTATCTATAATGTTGATTATGAGCTATGCCAAGAGATTGGCAGCAGCGTCTTTCAGTGATTGCAATTTACATTGTAATATTTTCTTAATTTTTTGACATTATTAAATTAATTAATCATAAAATTGTAAATGTGTGAGCATCATGTAGCCATTAATGTATTTAGTAACTATACTTTGCCTTTTACCTGGTAGTATTGGTCTGTCATGCTCACTAAAATGTCTTGCTGGTGGCGGCGTTGTGTATCGGGTCGTTAGGTTCCCTACAATGTGGTTGAACTAAGCGATGCTGATGCATGCGTCATGCGCGTGAACGGGTGCTATCTGTCGGGACTGGACAACTGTTAACTGACATGGCAAATAATAATTATACTAAAGTAGTATGTTTTTTTATATATTAATCTATATTATGCTCGTTATATGTTTTACCATAATTTGTATCCATCAAAATTGTAATCTCAATTATTTTAAAAGAGTATCCATGGGTTTCTTGCCAGCTCTTCTCCGTAGATCAACTATATGGAACCGTGCAATTAAAATTCTTACATTTCATGAGTGCCAGTAATTGGTTTATTTGAAAGAAAAATATTTCACACTGCAATCACCAACGTGCCTATCAAGCCTGGTGATTATGGCAATATCCCCCGATCCTTTATTGTTGCGGCCATAGAAATTATTATGTTCAGCACTGAAGTTCTATTCAACTAAATTCAAATTTTTATGATATATTCTATAAGTAAAGTAAAAACAGATGGTAGGTATAATTCAATCAGCAGCTGGAAGGGTGCTTTACGTCGCTGATGAGGATGGCAGCGCTAAAGCCGATAGCCTGGCGCCCCAAAATGCGGGAGGTGCTCACTCCCATCTAAGACGTGCGTATTGCGCGTCCGATCAAGATGGCGGAGTTGAGAGTAATGGACCTGGACGACGCCGTCACGAAAGCCGAGATCGAAGAGGCTATCATGACTGCGAGGTCATGTTTGCCCGGGGGTATTAGGGCGGGCGATATTCGCCGCCCACCTATTTCCTTGAACACGGTCTGGGTCTGGATCCCACTGGAGGCGGCCAAGAAGCTAGCGTCCACCTGCCGCATTTGCGTGGGTTGGAGTGTCGGCTAGGGTCGAGGTATTGGCAGCACGGCCATTACAGTGCTTCCGATGCCTCGAGCTCGAACATGTGCGCTCCCGGTGCACCATACACGAGGGTTTGGCCGGAGTGACCAGTGCTTTGGCTTTAGCAGCCAGGGCCATAAGATTCGGGAATGCCAGGAGTAGACAAAAAACTGCCCTCTGCGTGCGGACTTTGGCCTTCCAGTCGAACACAGATTGGGCTGAAAATCTTGTGCAGCCGAGAAGAGCGGAGGGGAAAACAAGCCCCCTTGCCTCAGCCGAGGGGCCGACGACGTCTGCGCCGGTGACGCCGGTCAACCTAAACCACTACCACAACGCGCAGAATCTGCTGCTACAGACTGTTGCGGGGTGGCCGGTTGCCTTAGTGGTTGTGGCGGAGCCCTGCGGCGTCCAGGAATACCCTCGTTGGTACGGGGGCGCCAGGGACTCCATCACTATAATATTGGTCTGGAGCCAAAGGTGAGCCGCCCTGCTCCCTGTTGGACAGGGGGCAGGGCTTTGTCGTAGTAGAGTGGGGACCGCTGACAGTAGTGGGCTGCTATGTCTCCCCCAACGTGTCTCTCGCCGACTTCGAGGGATACCTGGACGGAGTGGCGCGCAGCATTCGCTGTAAATGCTCGCCCGGTCCAGTGCTCACTCTAGAGCTCGGGGCAACCTGTGCGCTGTGCTGTGCTGCGCACACGGCGGCGCGTGACTACCTGCGCGCCACCGTCTTTTCGTGGGTCGCTCGGTGTAGGCACGCAGATTCCCCAATCTACGCACCTGCGCACCCAGAGGTCGTCGTCGTCGCCTTATCGCGACGGCAGGGGGTTTCAGGCGTATAGGAAGTGTAAAATATGAGGGTCACTTTTGGGGCGCAGTATAGAAAATTGAATAATAAAGTTTTGCAAACTGCACAGTGTAACATGTGAAATGAAAGGGCTTGTTTTGAGGGTCTCAAATATATTTATTTTATCATTTTAAAATATACAGTTTTCAAGTAATTAAAGAAAATAGAAAGATAGAATAGAAATTGAGAATTCTCGCCCTTATCTGCGAAACTACTGAGCCTAAAATTTTGCTAAAAATATATATAATAGCTCTTTACCTTAAACTTCACGAAAATGTATAAGTCTATAGTCTTAAAATAACATAGTAAATGTTTCAATACTGTGCGTACATGTAACGAACATGTTTTCAACTACAAAATGTAGTTTGTTATTGGGATAAATTATTTCACTTTCCACAAACATTGGGTCAGATAAAAAAAATGTAGATACATATTCATCATACGGAACCCTCTCCACGCGAGTTCAACTCGCACTTGTCCGGTTTTTCCCAATCTTTTCGATGTACTATGTTTCAACTAAAATAATGTTCAAAATCAATTGCGAGCAAAAAAACAAGATTTGGAACCATATCAAAATGATAAAAAATCCACCTTGAGTAACCATATCTCATTGTGAGAATATTGCATACGATAACGATAATCTTTGTAATTTAAGACTAACAAATCGAATTATTTTTCCGTGTGATTTCTACTAATAGTACTTTCTGTAGTAAACCGAAAATCCGCTCAAGCATGACAAAAGGAAGAACAGCTATCTCCACTTAAATTTTTTAACATTATGCAGCAATGTCATTCCACCCGGCCAAGGATATTTTCTAGTAGCGATCCAAACCGACATTAAGATAAAAAGTGACAATATTAACCTCAAGGCGAACGTAATTTGTATCGCACTGCTCACAAAGAAAGAATTTGCGATAATTATTCAGAGTCAAGTGTCAAAAGATACCGCCAAATATGCTTCCCGTTTAAGACATTGAACGGCTATACAAAATAAATTGAAAAACGTAACATATATACATACGTGTTCCAAAATCACAGTTGTATTCATACATATCGCATTGGTCGAGGAACGTTCGTCGACTGCACCCATCTTCAGTCACCGCACACACCATTTGATTATCGTGAATGCACACTGCTGCGAAGTTGCAGTAGTTTACTGGCTGAGAAAATGGACTGTTATTAGACAATATAAAAGGTCTTATTTTAATAACCCACGATATTTTGAATGGCGCCTTAGTTAATACTAATCCTTTTCTTACTTTTGTGCGACGCGCCGCCTCGGTCGACGTTGCTGACTATCTAAATCGGTCAGCCAGCCGCGTCCGCTATTTTCTTACAAGACTAATTGTGTGGCCTAATATTTTGTTTTTGTTTCTTTTAATTGTATATTTTGTGTCTTTGGTTGCATAGTATATTATATGTAACTAGCTGTTGCCCGCGGTTTCACCCGCACTTTTATATTTAATAATATAGTTAGATGAAATTTTATAAGTATAATTAGTATATATTGGTACATATATGCTAAAATAAAAGTAGCCTAAGAGCCGTTTCGGAGATTAACTGGAACAAACAGACAGACAAAAAAATATGATTTTTTGTTATAAGTGCCATATATACTTTCCTAGGACGATCGTCCTAGATACTTTCATATGCATTTTGTAAAAAGCTGTTATTTTGACATTACAAGCAGACACTTCAATTTTATTTATTTGTATAGATAATTTGACGGCACGGTTGGTAAAGCGCCATGCAAAATATCGTGTACGATTAAAGTAAAACCTTATTTATAATAATATTAGCACGTAACTGTCCCACTGCTGGGCAAAAGCCTCTTCTCATACAGAGAAGGAACGAGCATTGATCACCATGCATGCTCACTGTTAGTTGTCCCGTGGATGTCGGAACAGTGTAAGGGAGTTCAAACCAGAGGGATGGGCAGCAGCGTCCCTTTTGTGGAACATACGCCTTACTCTCCGACCCGCCTGCCAATCGTGGTCAGTATTGGCAATTTCCCCCCAAAATCACACACAAAAGACACACGGCATGTAACCGGTGGTTTATGGAGGGAGCTTTTGTTCAACAGTGGACGTATTTTGGCTGACATGATGATGATGATGTTTAAAAAACATCGAGATAAAAATATTATTATTTCGATGACTGTATCACGTCCAGCTGACCATGAAATTGTATTTTTATTCACATTAAAGTTTCCCGCCCCTTTGGTTCAAACCATAAACAATATACAGTACGTATTTTTTGTTTATTGTTGAAACATTATATTGCTGCTGGAATATTTATTATTAGTCTCTCCTCGCTTAGTGACCATAACATCCTAATTTGTTTTAGATGAAGTAATTTTAGGATTTAAATGTATATGGGCTGGTACAAACACTGGCGTCATAAAAAAATGTAATTCCTCATGCCCAGGGGTATCCGAAAATACTTCATGTGTGTTCCGCGATTCTTGATAGTTTTTGAGATATTTCTTTTTATTAAATAATGAAATGATGTAAGATAAAATAAGATTAATTCCTTGTAAATTTTATGGGAACCGGTTCAAAAATTCTATCTTTATTTTTACAAGGCATTTTCACATATTTACTTCTTTGCAACTTTCATTATTATGGAATATTCTTTCAGACATAAAGTAATCATCTTCCTATCATTAATTCAAGATACAAAAAGTCGATATAATAGGAGGAATTTACGTTAGAGTGATAGGTGACAGTCGAAATTTGGAGTTCAAATAAAAAAATACTACCTGGTTCCTAAATCATTTAAAAAACACGGCGGAATGTAGGCTTGTACAATATCACAAAAAAATTGTACTTAATCGGCCACTTCGCTGGAATCGGCCTTTAAAAGGTATGAGGCGAAAATCCCTTTAAATCATTCGATTTATTTATTATTCAAAATCATAACATGATTTTGCTTATTTTTTGTTACTCTTGATGATAATGAGTTTAGAAAACGTATTTACAAAAGAATACTCATGTAAACAAGTGATTGAGTGAGACAACAATATGTAAACAAGTCCCAGCTACAGGCGTGCATATCGTTCGTAATAAGTAATAAGGCTGTATATGCAACAATTAATGTGTATAATCATTATCTTAAGAAAGTTAAAGTAAAGTTGCAAATGCCTTCAACTGACAACGCTCGTCTCAGGTAGTTAGTTTGAGTTCAAAACATATCCAGTTTTCGCACCTGATAACAAAAGGCACTATTTTTTTACCTGATCGTTGGGTCGTCGCTTCTGTCGTTCACTGCCATCGCACGTGTTTACTACACTCCTATCGGCGTTGTTTGCGTTTTATTTATACTTCTTACTTTGGCTTTGTTATACTAGACTTCGATTCGCCTTACGACCGACCCTGTGTTAAGGACTGGAAACCACTAGAGCGTTACCCAGACCATATAGTGTTCATAAACATACACAACATGCTGATGACCGGACCAATGCCCGGTCGTACTCAACGTCGCGAAGGACTACCGAAAGTAGATCCGGAGCGAAGAGATATGGTCGTGGCAAAAGTTGAACGCGACACTTCCACAAGTTCTAGAGCTTATAACTAGAAGGACTGGAATACCACGGACCTCACTTCTAAGAATACTGAAGTCAGGTGAGTTGTTTTTATTTCATTACTTGAAAACCCATCGTTAACACTTAGCCAAATAATAACTTATTAAATCATATCTATAATAATTAATTACGAAGTTTTCATAGGGGAGAGGAAGGAGGAAGGCCTTGTACCATATTCAGCGTGTCCAGCAGCTAAACGAAGCAGATTACCCTAGAAAAGTTGCTTTCTGCGAAACAACAAAAGAGGTTTGAGAAAGACCCAGATTTATAGATAATATGTTGTGGATCGACGGATCGAGTTTTAAGAGAGCTGGGGGCCAAAAAAGGCCGCTTTAGCAGAATCATAATATGAATCACATTAAATATCACCAAATGGTCCAGAAGGCCTAAAAAGACCGTATTAGGTTTTATTTATAAGGCATAATAATGATCTCAATACGATTCACATTAGAAATCACAAAATGGTCACTTAATCATAACTGACTATTAACGTGACCATTTTGTGATTTTTAATGTAATTCATATTATGATTCACCTAAAGCGGCCTTTTTAGGCCCCCTGGAGTGTTTAACATCCACAATTACCACAGCTGGTCCATTGACAACCCGCAAGCCGCTAGAGCATCAATTTCTAGCATCGATGTAGCGTAAATCTGTGGAGTGGAGTTCTAAACGGAGAACTGATTGGGCCATTTGAGCTACCGTCAAGGTTGAATGGAGCAACTTTCTTAAATTTCTTGCAAAATGATCTGAATAATATAATACAATAATGAATACAATAATAATATGATATTTCAAAATGACGGTGCTCCTTGCACTTTACACGAGCAGTAAGACATCACTAATGAAACTTTCCCCAATAGATGGATTGGGCGTGCAGGACCTATCGAATGGCCTCCACGTTCAACAGATCTGAACCCGATAGGCTTTATTATCTGGGGCTTCTACAAAGAAAATGTTTACGCAAGAGTAACAACGTCAGAAGATCTGAGAGATAAATCGAGTGAAACAGAATCACTCATGCGGGAAAGTAAGAACGGGTTTCGTAGACTGAAAGATAGCTTTTTAATACGCTATCGCTTATGTATTGAAATTGGAGGACGCCATTTAGAAAATTTAATTTAATAAATTAAAACTGTTCATTTGTGTATTTTAATTATTTCTACTGTTACCCAAAATAACTTTTGTCAATTAATAGAGATCCTTATCTCACTAAAATTTAGTCCTTGGTCTTGATAATAATTATTTGTAATAACTTTACTATTTTGAGGTGTTTTTTTGTTAACTAGAGGCATTTTCTTATCTCATAAACATCAAGAATAACAAAAATAAGCAAAATCACATGATTTCGAATAAAAGATTAATAAATAATTTTATCCGTGTGGTGTCCGGATTAAGAATATAGCACCACTCTATCTCCTCCCGTGGATGTCGTAAAAGGCGACTAAGGGATTCTAAACCAAAGGGATGGGCAGCAGCGTCCCTTTGGAATATTAGCCATACTGCGCTCACCAACCCGCCTGCCAAGCGTGGTGAGTACTATCAAATTCCCCTCAAAATGACGACAATTGTTGAAATCTAATCCTGTTTAGTCGCTATCTCATTACATGTCGTAAAACGAGGCACAATAAAAAATCTATTATGTCACGGCTGCCGGCAATTGACACGCGAGAAGCTTTCTGCCAATAGGTAATACCAAATTGACGTTTGACAGCGGCGTTGGAGCAATTTACGCCTGTTGCAAAGCGTCTGCGACTTAAGTAATATGCCCGCCGAATACGTTGCGCAGAAAGCCAATCGCTTCGCCACCGCGCCAACCGTTTAGTTCTACTGGTGGCTACTGGCACTAGTAACTATGCATCTTCCACGATAGCGGCTGGCGGGCGATGCCTTACGTAATACCAAATTTTTTGACGCTTTGCCACCGGTGGATCCTTGGCTGCGCGATAGCTGCTATCGCATCTGCTGTTGCTATTTTTAGCTAATCAGCCCGCGGAGTAGCATTATTATTATAAGCAGGCGTGACGGTTACTTCCAGGTTAATGACTTGCTCGTCTCGTCAATACGTCACTAGGTAGAATAATAAGCACAACCAACATATAGACATGGTTTAAACCAAAGTGAACTGATTCACCTTGTATCGAAAATACCGAGGTCACACATTTGTACACGATATATGATCCTAAGCGTGTAGCTAAAAATCAAGCTCCATTTTTTTTGCCTTACTCACATAATGAGTAATAAATTACATTATATGTTAAATGTAATATAACCATGTGTATTGTGTACTTTATGCACAAAAAGAAACTTGCGTTTTATTATTGCGAACTGAGGAAATAATTAGGGCTAATTGTACTCCGAACTATTGTTCAAAGTTCATGTATCCTTGTCATGACAAGCCATTTCATGTCACATTCCCATAAGCCTTAACGCAGATGACACAATTAGTATCTGAGGTCCAATCTCGTAATTAATTTACACAACAACTGAAAGCTGACCGAACTGAGATTATATTATGAATGACAAAATCCTTTGGCTGATATGACGATGATGATTTTGGGGGCAGCGTGACATGACAGAGCACTAACGGGTCGCCCAGCAAATGGGGTCATATTCGCCACCGTTCAAATGGTTACGCATATGTCCTTCTAGATGTTTTAATGGTATGGTAGACCGTGCTTATTCACACAGCAAGACTATTCCACAGTAATATAAAAGAGTAAAATAAATATTTGAACATTACATAAGTCAAGTGCTGCTGTGTCCAATGTATTATTTTTAACACTGGAACAAAATAAAATATTCAAGTAAGTTGCTGTAAAAAACAATAAGCATTGTAATAAATAACGTGTTTAAGCCAGATTAGCAATGCAGTAATTATCTACGTTCGAAAATTCATCTGCATGTCTGTGTAAAGACTTTTTGCACACTTAATTATGTGCGCTAAATTAAAATGTTGTTGACGACATGGCCGTGGTTAAGCCGACGCAACATATATTTGTATGATCTACAGATAGTTTTTTCGGGTCTCGGTGTTTGTAAATGTGATATTTATGTCTGTAAACTGTCACGTTATAGGTAAAATCCTATTAGTACATGAAAAAAGAAATATGTACAACCTAGTGTAGCCGTAGATTATATAATAAAATACATAAAACGAATAATTTATTAAAACCATTCTTTGTATAAAAAGAAACGTAAATAGCACGAGTCAGAGGAAGATCTCCTCAATTAAAGCAATTTTTTTTAAAACGTTGCCCCTCACTAGGTTTTCTCCTGTGTCGTGGGTGCGTTTACAGACATACATTTCACACGCAATACACCCAGACCCGGAACAACTACCTTTAGATCATACAAATATTTGTTCCGTGCGGGAATCGAACCCGCGACCCGGAGCGCAGCAGTCGACTGTATCAACCATTGCACCAACCGTGTCGTCAGTTTTAAGTTAAGTGTAAGGATTAAGTTCGTATCCATTCTTATCCATGCTACCAACTTGGAGCTGTAAACGTATATCACGTTAACAGTAGTAGACACGAGCTGGACTGATTGTTTCTATAACGCGGTGTACCCGACATTTTACTGTGAATCAGAAAGGGTTCAGTAAAATGTAGGCGCCCGATGAGATTTTTGTGTGGAACATAATGCATAGCAGTTGGTATACGTATATGAGTATACGTCTACCTAAAGGTTGGCAACGAAGCAGCTACTCCTCTGGTGTTTGTAGGTGTTCATGGGCAGCAGTAAATGCTTAATTTTAAGTGACAGGATAGGTTGCCAACTAAGTCATTAAAAATTGCCACTTTTGAGATATAATATTCTCAATTATTTTTTATTTTGTTCTGTCTGCAGCTCAGATTCAGTCTCGCCTCTTCCAGAAAAAACTGCTACGGCTGTAGCGGCGCGTATATTCATCATAACAATTGAGCAGCGATGTAAGCGGCCTTACAGTCCATGTGATACGATTAACTATTCTACAGACAGCTCTTGGGAGCGTGTTTCCCCATACAGCCACAACGCTGTATTCAGTAACTAACATAAACTGCACTGCGCCAATGAATAACTTAAAGAAAAAATTATAGCGAAAACTCACCCAGTAAAATTAATAACAACATGTTATCGAAACATTGTTTCGTTTTGTAGCCAACAGAACGATTGTTAGCCGTGGACTGTATACCTTCGATTTCATTTTGCCATAAAACATTTGCTGTTTTAGTAAACATAACATAAACTAAATTGACTTTACAACTAACTGGCTTTCATTGTCGTATATATTGTAACTACATTGTTCTTGTAATATTCTGTTATCACATCGGCCATTTATACGTTCACTGCTGAACAAAGGCCTCCCCCATTTTCACAACGGTGTCATCATTTTGGGGGGTATTTGCCCTGTAATATTCTGTTAATTACAGTTAAAAAGTTATTTGTTTCCTTATACACAATATTGTTTATACATGTAATACGGAAGGCCAAAAATAGCAGTAACAAGATTCTATGTATAATGCCAAGCAAGCAAAGAAGACCCCCAGAATGTCAACAGTAATTTATTTTATACGTTCTTCTTCTTGTGGTGCCTCTCCACTGGTGAATATTCGCATTAAACTCCACATATTCTTTTCATTTTCTTGCCACATTAAGGAATTCTTCAACGCTGTTACTCATCTACTCTGATGTTTCGAAGCCACGACTTTTTCTTCTTCCAAAGTGTTGTTTCCTGTTTAACATTTTTCCATTATAACAGTTCTCAGAAGAGAATACTGTAGCCCTAGTACGAGTTTCTTTTAACTATCGAATTGTAATAGCTAAACTACACGTTTGCCGCGATCGACGCTGCGATTGGCCCGCTCCACTGTTCTGCCAGTCGGCAACACCACCCCATCTCATCCCGTGGTTGTCGTAAAAGGCGACTGGGATTTGGGATAAGCCGGAGGATGGGTAGCAGCATTCTTCGAGTACATTTATAACTCAACTGCGATCGCCAACCCCTCTACCAAGCGTGGCGATTATGGGGGGTCCCAATGAGCACACAACACAAACCAATACCGGTGGTTGTGACAATCTTTGAGGGAGACTTCTTTCCAGTAGTGGACGTTTTTTCGGCTGAAATGATGATTATGAGAGTCATAAGACTATGTATTTGGGGAATGGGTTGTTGAGGGTTTTAGGCAAGGGTCATTTTCTTTCATTCTTGCGCTTTCATACGTTTAGGCTCTAATTCCTTTGGCCTTTCGCAGCCCCGTATTGTCTCACAGCATTAGTTCTGTGCTTTTTCGACTTCATAGCTAGTTCGGCATGTCGCAGACTAGTCATGTATAGTCGGCTTTTTAAGCCATGTCCGGGTGCAATGAATTTGTATTTGGACCAAACAGAACACCCAACATAGTCCTTAAAAATAAGCTAATAAGTGTCATTTTTTAAGAATGAGCTCATTATGCAGTCTACCCGATTTTAATTGGCCACCATCATGCATAAGCAGTGTGATCTCAATTGTGATTCATTCGAACATATACTAACTACGCCTGGCTTCGGCCATGTTTTTTAGCTGTGACCGCTACTGTAACAAAATGCTTCTTTTGTTATTCAAGGTTGCTGAAAATGTAAATGCTCCATTGAAACTTAACCAAAGCCATTTTCCAGATACATTTGTCACGTCTCAGTATGTTCATTTTTAGAAGAAAAATAGGTAGCAGGGTCCCGTAGTCTTAGGTCCGTCCAAAGATTCACATTTGAAATTGCTGAGATTAAATAACTCATGAATCGAAGAGACGAGCACAGTGACCGCAGCTAACGGGATTAGTTCTAGGTACCATTATACAATTGTGGTCAGTTGCTACGATTACCTTCCATACAGTAGGGTCTGATTTGATCCCGGCTCGCACCTCTGACTTTTCGGATTCATGTACGGATCAGAATTTGATTATCACTTGCGTGCGTGCGTGAGCACACAAAACAATGAAAATAAAAATGTTCTCAATGGTGTGTGTAGTCTGACAATCCGCACTAGGCCAACGTGTTTGACTAAGTCCTAACCTTGCTCATCGCGAGAAAAGGCCTGAGTGAGTGAGTGAGGCCCAACAGTGGAACAGTAATGGTATGATTAGGTTATGTTATATCTAAAAACCACATTTTTTTACATATCATCATATCAGACATTTATACGTCCACTGCTAAACAAAAGCCTCTCCATAAATTTCCACAAATGTGTCGTCATTTTGGAGGGTATTTGCCACTACTCACCTCGCTTGGCAGGCGGGTTGGTGAGCGCTCTGGTCCAGCGTCCCTTAGTCGCTTTTTATGACAACCACGGGAGGAGATGGAGTGGTACTTGAATTAAGATTATCGACGTTGTATATTTGTACCCATACTTTAAAAGTAGGGGAGGGAATTATATGCGGTACCTATTTCACTTCAATTCGTGGGTACACAATGTATTGAATGCGCCTAAACATTATTTTAAAAATATATATTAAATATAGTCTGCCAAGCAGCACTAGGCCAGCGTAGTGGACTAAGGCATAACCTTTCTCATCGTGAGAAAAGGGCTGTGTCAAGCAGTGGGATAGTAATGGGCTGATAATGTATATTATACAGCCCAGTAACGATCAGTCGAGCAAGTCATATATCATGAAAACTAATGTAATGCTACCCAGGACTAGACCTGCGTGGTCCCACACTTCGCACGTCACCTTGACACATTCGTTATTTTTGTCTCATACACCCAGTAACTTTACTAGCTACAGTGCTTCAAACTGGAACACGTTAATGTGTTGTCTAAGTTTAAACACTACTGCTGCGAATATCTGGCACTGCGGCTGTACCTACCTGCCAGACTCTTGACTCTACCACCAGTAGAGCCGCAAAAGAACGTTTCACGTTTTTATATTTAACTAGCTGTGACCATCGGTTTCACCCGCCGTTTAATTTAAAAGACATCGGATAATGAATTAGAAATTATTATATAATTAGTATATATATTGCATTTCATGAGTTTTAATTATTTTCGCGGAACCCTAATTCTTTTTCTAAAATAAAAGTATTCTAAGTTACTCCTTACAACATCAGCTATCTGCCAGTGGAAGTCTACTTGACTGGTTTATGATGGGTATCTGTAAATGTAAATGATTCTTGTCAAATTAATGTTAATTTATGATTAATACTTTGTTGTTGAAGAATCTTTTAGAACTTAATTGCACAGTATACTCTTTATCCAATCGGTAAAAGATACAAAAACAGTAGCGCTTAAAAGTATATTTTAGAGTACAATGGGCGGCCTTATCGCGCTCGGCCATTTCTTCCAGGCAACCTTAGGATAGAGAAATACTAAACTGGATAATATATGCGGCAGTCGATGGTGCACACAGATACATAATGTTATAACTAAATATATAAATAATGGAAGATTGTACACAAACAATATCATCATATCGGCCATACAACGTCCACTACTGAACAAAGGCCTCCCCCATAGATTTCCACAACTGTGTCATCATATAGGGGGAATTAGCCAGTACTCACCACGCTTGGCAGGCGGGTTGGTGAGCGCAGAATGGCTACTGTTCTACAGAAAGGACGCTTTAGAGACCCTTAGTCGCCTTTTACGACCTCCACGGGAGGAGATGGAGTGGTGCTATATTCTTAATCCGGACACCACACGGATACACAAACAATATAGATATATAAATACATAAACATTTATATACACACATATACAAATCAATCTGTAATTAATTCGACAAAATATAGAAAAATAGTCAATTCAGATGTAATAGATAGTAATCTCTAAACAAAAATAATTACAGTGATAAGTAATGTTACATTACTTGTCTTTTGAACACTGGTGTCGACTAAGGTCGTCTTATTAAAACTGCTAATGCATTCCAGAAACGAGACGTACAGAACCGTAAAGGAGTTATCAATAAATTTTACGGAATGGCATTGGCATTTTAACTTTTAGGGCTTCTGGTGATCCTAGAAATCTTGTATGAGCGTCACCAAGGAACTCGAAGCGTTTTTTAAGGTAAGAGGGAGTAGAAGGAATGAATATTTTAATAAATTAAAATATTATTATCTAGTTTGTAATGTAAAAGCAAATCGCACTGACTTGCAAACGCCCTTACAGGGTTCATGTACCTTTTTTTTTTATTCGTGCCCTACTTAATTTTAAATCCTACTAAAGATCTATGGAAATAATATGATGCGCATGTATGCAAAAAAATAACTACTTATACTAGCGAAAGAATATGAGTTTCCGACGAAGGCGAATTGGTAACCACTTTGTGCGGAATTCGGAGACTTGATCATATTTGTATCTTTCTTCTCTCGAATTTCTTTCATTGTAATTCGTGTTGTCTTTCTTTTAACACAAAGTCGTTTGTTGAATGATACGGGATTAGGTACCACAATGCACAAACAATGCCAAGCAAAATTTACGTCATAAACCTCTTTTAAATCCGTTTCCATTGTTATCTTGATCTATTAAAAATCTAGACTTATGTGCCAGTGACTGGCAAACATTATACTGTCTGGTTGTCTTACTAACAATATAAGAATTATTTTTATTGACAAAGTGACAATCTCTTGCAGTCTCAGGTATTAGTATTATTTGCATATCATTTTATGAGTCCACATTATCTGAAGGAAGGGTAATAAAGAATAAGATTGTTTTAAGAAGACTTTATTTAGTGTTAAGCTTTACCGACCATTGGGCCAAGGTTATTAAAAATTAGTTGCAGTAAAGTGAGTCGAGATAAAATTTCACTTTTGAACCCAGCTAGAGTAGACTTCAAGAATGCTACAGAGAATATGGTACATGAATTGGCGCAGTGGCTAAGCGATTGGCTTTCTGCGGTATGTGTATCGGATTCGATCCCCGTACAGAACAAATATTTGTATGATCTATAGGATCATACAAATGTTAATATATAACGACCGGTCTGGATTTATGGTGTGTGCTCATAGGGGAGGTTTTTCTATAATCGCCACGCTTGGTGGGTTGGCGATCGCAATTGAGGAAATGTATTCGAAGGACGCTGCTGCCGATTCTCCGGATAATCCCACTGTCACCCTATACGACACCCACGTGATAGGATGAAGCGGTGCTATTCTTAGCCGTTATCATATGGTACACAATCTAGTAAGCCTTTTTTTTATTGGTTTCCAGTGGAAATTCTTCATGAACTTCCTTCGCCTCGGGGAAGCACGATGGGGTATGCCGGACTCCTACCGGATAAAACCACTGGAGCAGTCATCTTCGGCACCTAAGGGAGGCTCCAGGTCCTCGTATGATCACACCAGAGTCGCCCGCTGGTGCCACGCCTATAGGCATATCTCGGAGAGGGTGACTGTAAAGCGGTCACCCCCTGGGGAAATAGTAAAGCGTCCCACGGCAGCGCGTGTGACCACATGCGTACTACAATCTAGTAAGCCTACAGTGATTTTTACTAATTAAAACAATGGAATTAAGCAATGGAAGCTGAGCAACTTCCAACTATTATTTCTCTGGCTTTAAACCCAATTGAGACTAAAGAACCAGTAAAGGTGTCTATTTCGCTAAGTTAGGGTTAAGTCGAATAAAGCATGCGATATATGGGTAAATATTGACCAATGTAAGTCCGGTAATGTCGGAGAACAAATGTATTTTGATCTGGTAAACGGCTGCCGGCACGTGGAACACGCCTTGTTATAGTTCAGAGGAATCCATCAAGCCGTCAATCAGTTCAAATCATAATATCAAAAATGTCTTACGCGTACTAATTTTTTTACTATTAGCGTGGCAAACGTTCGTGCGGCCCGCCTGATGGTAAGTGGTTACGGTAACCTATGAATGCTTGCAACACCAGAGGTATAACTCGCACGTTGCCAACTCTGTGAAAATCTTTATACGCACTTTTTGAAGAGCCCCATGCTGTAGTCGCTTGGAAAAGCCTCGGCAGGGAGCTGATTCCACAAACTGAGCGTGCGCGGGAGGAAGTTCCCCTGAAACTGTACGGTACGAGACCAATTAATTACGTTATTTTATTATGAACTAGCTAATGCCATGTGTTTTCTTCTTTACATATCAGAAACATGCACGATGGCGATGGATTCATGGCAACAACAATGTACAAACTTTCTACTCAACCCGATGAATGGTACAGGAACGTATAGAGGACAACAGAAAAACAGTAATTTTTATATAAATATAGGTAGATAAGTTTAGACTTATGTTCAATATACGGCAGTTGTTATTTGAATAACTTGGGTAAGTAATAAAGAAACCATTTCTTAACAACGTCTATCCTTTTGAAGTGTACCTGATAAAATGGTCTCCAGACTGGACAACAATATTCAAGTATAATTTGAATAACACTTCTAACCAATTCACTCTGTATACATAATTAATAAAGTAAATAAATACGTATTTATGTATTCATTTATATCTATAATGTTATATTATGACTCATTTTATTGTGCCTATGAATCTGAGGCCTCCGTAGGTAATCGCTGAACGATCATCAGGCACCATAAGTAGCGGCCTGCGGGCGACGAACTAAGGACAGTCCGTCACCCGAACAGGGGTGCAATTCGTTAAGGTCAAACATCCATACATCATTCAATACAGAAGTAAAATGATGGAGAAAAACCAATTTGGTATACGCTAAGACATGATTGAAGTTATTCAAGGACATGTTGCAGATGGTGAGCCATGGGGACGAGTCTTAGGGAATGTTAAATTGGTTTTATATCGTTATTTCGATTCTGTATTCAAGGATGTATTGATGTTTGAACTTAAGGAATTGCACCCCAGAAACAGGCCCGAGACAGCGGCGCGTGTGTTCTGCGCGCGCCTCTCTGACGATAGGTGCGCCCAGCCAGGAGTGCAATTCTCTAAGCTCAAACATCCATACATCCTTGAATAACGAATTGAAAATCCGGTGTAAATCCAATTTTGTAATCGATAGGACATGATTGAAGCTATTCAAGGACACGTTGCAGACGGTGAGCCATGAGGACCAGTCTTAGCGAATACCAAATTGGGTTATCGGCGTTATTTAAATTCTGTATTCAAGGATGTATGGATGTTTGAGCTTAGAGAATTGCACCCAAGGTCGCACTGAGACGGGGCCCGCCAAACAGTGACAGGTCGGTACCTGCCGCGGTTGCGGTCTAACGCTGACCAAGCGTGCACTTCACCCCCAGCCAGAGGTAAATTGAAAGATACTGTGGGGTTTTAGCTGGCAAGAGTCCGGCATGCCTCTCTGGTCTTCCCAAGGCGGAGGAAGTCCATGAAGATATGACCACAACAAAAAAAAGCCTTCTGTAGTGATGAAAGTTTATTTTTCCTCTTGGGAACATTTTGAGTCATAAGTTTAACAATCTACCTAGACAGCTGCTCAATGTGTGCTATATCAACGATCAAATTATCCCCAGTCATCATAACGAATTGTATAGACTAGAATATTCTTTATTGTACACCATTAGAATAGTAATTTTAAGAAAATAAATCATAATACAAGTAATTGTACAATGGGCGGTCTTATCGCTATGAGCGATTTCTTACAGACAACCTTTGGATGGACAAGAAAAATGTGGAAAAATACTTATTATATAAAAAAACATAAACCTTATCTACTCCTAAAACTAATATATATAATAGGTACTAATATAATACATACATTAAAATATACAACTATATTTTAAACTTTATACAAATAATATAGGATCTATATAAAAATATATCGTACGTAAATTTAAATAAATAAAAATAAAATTAAGAGTAAATACAATAAATATTTAAACAGACAGATTAAGTTCCTTTACGAGATTTTTAAAAATAGCTAGTGACTGTGCTCTTCATATTGACACAGGCAGTGCATTCCATAATCGAACAGCCTGGACTGTAAAGGATTTGTCGAAAAATGTTGTAGAATGCATTGGCATCTCAAGTCTCAGATTCTCCGATGATCTCAGGAATCTTGAATGTGCGTCAGTAAGGAACTTAAAACGTTCTTTAAGATAAGACGGGGTTGCAGGATTAAACAAAATATTGTATAGCAGGTATAGAATATGAGAATTCCGGCGAAGGCGTATTGGAAGCCACTTGAGTTTTGTACGAAAATTATTATAATTCATTTACTGACCGTAAAATTTACGTGAATTCAGGCCGTGTGGTGGCCGGGTGCTACGAATAACCAACCCATCTCATCCTGTGAGTATCGTAAAAGGCGACTAAGGGATTCAAAGTCAAATTCAAAGTTTTATTTCAAATAAACCACATATTGGCACTTATGAAACGTCAGATTCTAAGTTGCACGGTTCCAAATAGTCGATCTCATGCAAAAGAACCGGCAAGAAACTCCATGGATACTCTTTTAAAATAATTGTGATTACAATGCTGATTGATACAAAATTATTGTAAAACATATACCGAGAAAAATATAGGTTAATGTCTAAAGATGGAAGGAACATACCATAATAATATAATAATAATTGATTTGCCGTGGCAGCTAATGACTGACCAGTCCCAACAAACGACACCCGTTTACGAGCATAACGCATGCATCAGCATCGCTTAGCTCAACCATATTGAAGGGAACCGAACGACCCGATACACAACGCCACCGTCAGCAAGACATTTTAGTGAGAATATCAGATCAATACAGCCAGGCAAAAGACATAATCAAAATAAGTACTAAACATATAACATTAATGCCTACATGACGTTCAAACATTTACAGTTTTGTACGAATATTATAATTTGATGTCACAAGAACAATATTAACAATAACTAATAGTCAATCAATGTCACAATATTAAATATAAGTAAATAATAACATTAATCGGAGGATGGGCAACGGCGCCTTCGAATTTACAACTAAACTGTGATCGCCAACCCACCTGCCAAGCGTGGCGATTATGGCAAAACCGCCCGATGACCACACAACACAACCCTAAACCGGTGGTTGTGGCGATCTCTGGGAGAGGCCTATGTCCAGCAGTGGACGTTTTTTTCTTCGGCTGAACTGATAATGATGGTGATGATGATTGTCTTATAACATTTTTATGCGACATTTACATGGCATTTAATGTACCCCGTAATTACCCCGTGTACCAACCCATATGTCGAAGAATGCTCGGATAAATCGAATCATTGCGAAAATCTTAGGAACATTGCAAAGGACCGGATAATTGGAATTTAAGAAAGATTTCGGTAATCATATATTTGCGGAACTGGGGTAGCTCAAGGGCTACATCAGCCGCACCATAACCGATAGGAAACTTGAAGGCTGATTGACTAATCTAAGAGTCGATTTATAATATCTTTATAATAGTTTTTCAGAACCTCACCCTAAATAAAAGTCAAATGTCACAGGATATTCGGAATCTTTGCAAAGAACCGGATATTTGGAATCTATGACAGATTTTCGTAATTATCCGAGCTGTTATCCTACGATATATACAATTCAAATAATACTTCTAATTAATTGTGATCTTTACGACTGAAAGCAAATTGGTTTGTCCCTTGGACAAAACTCAGTGTGTCAACCCGATTAGGTATATTTTTATTTGTATGTTCTTGATCTATATATAAGATTTTCCTCATCAAAATTGCTTTTTAGCCGCTCTGGTCATCTGGCTCTGCTAAATTATGTCTTCTTCGTGCTTTGCAAATCACTTAGTATTCGATTAATGATCGTATATGCTAATGAATAAAACGATTGACTCTTTTATATTTATTGCATCCAACATTTATAGTAGGTGCTGTGTAAATCCATCAAAAAATAAAATGTTTGCTAGCTGTTGAATGTAAAGATACATGCACCAATAGTCTGGTGGTTGAAAGCTTGCCTCCTATACAGGAGAGTCTGAGTTCGATCCCAGCCTGCACCTCTGACTTTACGGATTCATGTGTGGATTAGGATTTGATATTATCACTTGCATTAACTATGAAGGAAAATGTTGTGAGGAAACCTACGCACCTGAGAGGGCTCCAAAATTTTCACAATGGTGTGTGTAGCCAAACCGCTCTCCTGTATAGGCCTAGTAAGGCCAACGTGGTGGACTAAGAATTAACCTTTCTAATGATTAGAAAAGATTTGTGCCCAGCAGTGGGACGGTAATGGGCTGATTATGTATACGAAACGATGCCTAGCTATACAACAGAATACAGAATCTGACATCTGAGAAGATGTAGTATCTTGTATTCTGTAATTATAACAGTCAATATTATTTAAAATTTGCACGTGTTGAAATACAGAACGACTGCACAATGGTAGATAAAGAGGGCGTTCGTCGCGAGGTTCACATTCTGTTACCATATAAGACGTATTGGGTGTACGAGGCGCGCGCCTCGAATCCCGTGCACTATAAAAGAAATGCTGAAATAATTAGAAGACGGATCTTAATATGTATACAGTGTTTTCTAAATATCTTAAAGTTTTATAAATTTCAATATTAATTTATTAATAGGATAATTATTTAATTAGTGCAATTTTATAAGAAATTTTTCAAAATGGTGTACACAATCACAGATATGAAAGCAGTTAATCTGCCTGTTAGCAGAATAAGATCGGTATCTGCACAAGTAAGTATTACTTAATTTCACTTCAAAACTAACATTTTCATATTTTCGTGACCATTAATGTGAAACTAATTTTACCAATATTGAAATTATCAATTTATTTTGTTGTCATGTTACCTAATATTTTTTAAATCATCACTATAATAACGCAAAGAATAACAGTCTCTTGCAACGGGTAACCTTAAACACTATTCATGTGTTTGTAGGCAACGTATAATATGGCCGTGTAAGATATACGTTTATTTTCGCCGTCACATACATAAGCGCATAGATAATATTTTTATAGTTAGCCATTTTTGTCGCATCACAAATCGTCTTAATTAATCATGTATCGGGAGCAGCGTTCATAATTAATGCCAGAACACCAACTTGTTACCCAGCGAATGGTGTCATATCCGTCACCATTTACATGGATACGTATTGCGTGTGCTGGCTATCATTCTCAATCAATCAATCATAATATATCTTAATAAGATATTTTCATATCATACCATTCAGTATGACTCTGATTAAGAAAGCTTGGTCCACGCTCTTTAGCTAGGCCTAAATGCCTTCAATCTGTGGCATGTCGATGTGTATAATGGGAGATGACTCTGATAACCTTGGAATCCAATCTCGGTTTCTCAATATCATCGTGTTTTCTGTCACGAAACCAATTAGGTGACGTTTATTTAAAGTTATAAAAAGTTAAGTTAAACAAGGTAAAAACAAACTCCCCGATGCGAAGTTACATAAGGAATGTTTTCAAGCAATGTGGTCTCGACTCAATAACGTCTATTTCTATTAATACCGATACAGCTGTCTCTCACTTTGGTACCCCAACGACGCCCTAAGCTGAGGTCAGAGACTCACAGACCACAGCCCTTAACAGCAGTTGCTTAGTTTTTACGGTATATTGTTATTGTTATTTTATAAAAAAACGTTGCCCCACACTAGGATTTCTCCTGTGTCGTGGGTGCGTTTACAGACACACAATACACCCAGACCCGGAACAATTACCTGCAGATCATACAAATATTTGTTCTGTGCGGGAATCAAACCGGCGACCCGGAGCGCAGCAGTCGACTGTATCAACCACTGCACCAACCGTGTCGTCAATATATGCCTTCTGGCTTCGCTAGACTGCCTGGTTAAGCAGCTATAGCTCGCTGAGCTGCATGTCTCGCATAAAGAAAAAATAATCTCTTTTTATTCAACATATCGTACCACAGGTGACATAAAAAAAAAATAGAAAGTGGAAGTGTCCCTGGTTGCCAGTTAATCCATATATATCTATGTTAGTCATGAATTCGAATAGAGCCGGGATACAATTTGGTGGAATGTGCTATGTCAGTTCTGTTGAAATTCAGGAACCGCACTAAATTATTTCTAGCAGACTCATATCGAACACACGAGAGAAGAAGATGTACATCTTCGACCACTCCACATTGTTTGCAGTTGGACGAAGTCGTTTTTTTCATTATGAAGGCATAATTCGGTATTCGGTTGGTGCAGTGGCTGATACAGTCAGTCGACTGCTGCGCTCCGGGTCGTGGGTTCGATTCCCGCACGGAGCAAATATTTGTATGATCTGCAGGTAGTTGTTCCGGGTCTGGGTGTATTGTGTGTGGAATTCATGTCTGTAAACGCACCCACGCACAAACGCACACACAGGAGAAATCCTAGTGTGGGGCAAAGTTTTGTCAAAAAATAAAAAAATTTGTTGCCGTGTGGTGCCGGCTTTGCCGTGTGGTGCCGGCTCAGAATGCCACCACCCCATGTCCTCCCATGGGTGTCGTAAAAGTCGACTAAGGGATTAGCCGGAGGATGGGCAGCAGCGTCCTTCGAGTACATTACCAACTCAACTGCGATCGCGAACCCAAGCGTGGCGATTATGGCAAAACCCCCCAATGAGCCCACAACACATCCATATCGGTCGTTGTGGACATCTTTGTGGGAGGCCTGTGTCCAGCAGTGGACTTCATTCGGCCGAAATGATGAATGTGCCCATATCTGAGTCTATGAGCAGCAAAAATTAATTTTCTACTTAAATTACTATCAATGAACTCGAAGAGGCTGACATTGTACGGTTTTATACCAATTACCCTTTTCTAATGACCGTTTTTTGAAATATTCTACCTAAAGATCATAACAAACGTGTTTAATAACTTTATTCATAAAATATGACGCTTCACGATTTCTCTATAATTTAATTAGTTTTTATAACAATATACAATTATACTATACGAAACGACATAAATAACTAAATAATATTTGTAGAGCTCAGATAATTAAGTAATTAACGAGGAGCCGGTTTGCTCATATCTGCTTATTTGTAACTGGTTTTAATGTACATTGATATTTTACTTCGATTCCGTTATAATCTATTTAGTACTTAATTTACTTTCTGAGATCTTTTCCAAAATTAATTATGAAATTTAAACCTAAATAAAACTAACGGAATACTATATTTCATAAATAAAAGTTGGTAGATGAGAAAGCATGGGCATGCACGCATTTACTGAGCGAAACTTTATCATCATATCTGCCTAAGGACGTCCACTGCTGAACAAAGGCCTCCACCATAGATGTCATCATTTTGGGGGGAAGTTGCCAGTACTCATCACGCTTGGTAGGCGGATTGGTGAGCGCACTATGGCTACTGTTACAAAGAAGGGATGCTGCTGTCCATCCCTCTGGCTTGGAGTCCCTTAGTCGCCTTTTACGACACCCACGGAAAGAGATGGAGTTGTGCTATGTTCTTAATCCGGACAACACACGGAATCACCAGGTATGCATCAGGTTGCGGCTTTAAAACCAGTACCCTACAGGTTTTAAAATCGGTCCAGCCGTTTCGAAGATTACCCAGAACAAACAGACAGACAGACAAAAAAATTAAAAATAGTTTTTTTTTTGTTATATGTACCGTATATACTTTCATATAATTTCGGCCGAATAAATTCCACTGCTGAACACAGGCCTCCCTGAAAGATCACCACAACGACCGACATCGGTGTGTTGTGTGCTCATTGAGGGGTTTTGCCATAATCGCCACGCTTGGCAGGCGGGTTGGCGATCGCAGTTGAGTTGTTAATGTATTCGAAGGACGCTGCTGCTCATCCTCCGGCACTTTCATATGCATTTAGTAAAAAGCTGTTATTTTGACATAAACATTTCAATTTTATTTATTTGTATATTTATGGATTTGTATTACACTAGTTGCCCGCCCTAGCTTCGCACAGGCGCCACTTACCGGGTCCAATTGTGAATCTAAAGCAACCAGGGACCCACTCAAACATACACACAAAATCTCATCAAAATCGGTCTAGCCGGTTAGGATGACTTCAGTGACATACACCCGTACTGAAGAATTATATATATAAAGATGAACAAAAACGTAGGACGGCCTCCAAGGAGATGGACAGACGACCGGGTGAAGGTCGCTGGAGTCATTGAATGTAGGATGAGTGTAACTGGTCGTTGTGGAAATATATATAAGGCCTTTGTTCAGCAGTAAACGTCGTTCGGCTGAAATAATGATCACGATGATAAACTAAAAACATATCAATTTTTATTTATTTGTTTATTCTTAAGCACTGTTAAATTGTGTCAGAAATATAGGTAATATTACAATTAAAAATACATTAGCAACAGAAGATTTACAATTAAATAATTAATGCATCAAAATAACATAATCCACTACGTTAATTATTCATTACCAATCATAATGTTACGCAAATTAGAAATACTCATTCAATAAAATTAATGGTACACAGTTTTACAATATGAATTCCCTACAAGTCATCGACTGAATAATGTAAACCCTTAAAAAAAGCCTTAATTTTAGATTAAAATTCACTTTTATTCACAGTACAATTAGGTTCGATGGGTAGTTTGTTAAAAAGTGTTATTACCATGTAGTGAGAGCAGTGTTTTGTAGTACTGAGATGAGGCGCCAATCTACCCTGTAAGTCTTGTCTTCTTGTATCCTCACGTCGCAGTCTTTCCTCTTGTGTCTCGTATTCGTGAATAAACTTTCCGAGTCTAGTAAGCACAATAAGAATGTAAAGACTTAGCACTAAGAATTCTAAGATCCCTAAAGTAATTTCCGCAGGAATCCTGTTGGTGTACTGGGAAATAGTTCTGATAGATCTCTTTTGTACAGTAAAAGCCTTTTGCGTGTTGTACTTATAACTCACACCCCAGTAAAGTATGCTGCACCTTAGTTTTGATTCAACTAGCGCATGGTAAACGGACTTCAATTGATCAATCTTAACCTCATCTCTAAGGCTTCTTAATACATAACATGCGGAGTTAATCGCTTTCTCTATGTTTGAGAGTTCTTGTTTCCAATTAAGTTGATGATCCATTTGTACACCAAGAAACTTAGCTTCATTCACCTTATCTATTCTGTTTCCATTTATAGCACAGTTTAGCGTGCCATCGTTTTTTACTGTTAATTTAAATAACATTATCGTAGTTTTATTGGAAATGACTTCAAAACATTTATAAAAGGTTTTCAAACATTACGCTGACCTTTTGATTAAGACCGTCCAAGTTATTAGCGGACACTATGACATTGTATCGTCAGCGAATACTACTTATTTCGTAGAATACTCCATTATTACTGTGATGTAATCGATAAGGTCATTGATAAAACTTAAAATATTGTAAGAATTATAAAATTTATAGTTGTTTTAAACATATTGCACCTGCCATGTTATCTCTTTATCACCCTATGGTTGACTGGTAGAGAATGCCTAAGGCATTAAGTCCCCCTTTGTATTGATACTGCATAAAGTTTAAATAAATAAATAAAGGTGACAAATAATATTGGACCGCGTACGGAACCTATGCTTATGCTTCTACTGTCTTAATGTTTATCATTTTAGACTGTTTGGCTATCGCACACTTATGGATACGGTTTTTATTCATGGGTTCATCACCTACGGTTTTGATCACTACATACATTTTCCTATTAAGGTATAAACTATATAGCTTTTGAGCAGTTCCTAACCACCGTAGTGATCAAGTGTACTTATAAGCAGATCGTGATTTACTGCATAAAAAGCCGAATTAATATTGTAGTTCAGCAAGTATTGTATCGGCACTGCAGCTAGTATAATTACTAGTCATAAGAGATTTAATATTTATAATCTGGGCTATCGCATATCACTCCAGCGGGCTGATTAGCTAAAAACAGCAACATCAGACGCGATAGCAGCTATCGCGCAGCCAAGGATCTACCGGTGGCAAAGTGTCAAAAAATTGGTATTACGTAAGGCATTAGCCAGTCTGTCGCTACTTGTGGAAGATGAATGGTTACTAGCGCCAGTAGCGATAAAGTAGCCACCAGTGGAACTAGAAAGAATCATTGATTGTCCGACATAGGCGCGACGGAGATCTTTGCCTGTTTAGTCACTATCGGCAAATAGGTAATACCAAAGTGACGTTTGACAGCGGCGTTGGAGCAATTTACGTCTGTTGCAAAGCGTCTGCGACTTAGGTAATCAGCCCGCGGGTACCTAAGATGTTTTTATAAGTGTAGATGCGTTGCCCGCGCTCTACAATAGTGACATGAAAGCAAGGTAATTGCCCGGAGTTCACTTGTCGCGAACCGACCAGTGTCGTGGCTCGACGTGAATAATAAGCGTGATTCAATGACATATTTATTTTTTATTTCATAAATAAATAAATAAAAATGTAACGTAAATCGATATTGTAAATAAAAAAATGTGTTTTGTTTTGTTTTTTATTACGCGGTCTATGGCGACCGGCGCGCCGTTTTCTACTGCAATAATATTCGTGTAATGCGCTGTCTATATGTAAAATGTCATTGCCGGTAACTATTTATGCAGATAAACATACTTACTTAGCCATTCATAATCTGTAGATTGCAGGATTTTCCAGAATTCCCTACTTAGATTTTCCGTGTGGTGCCCTGGTTAAGAGTCCTCCTCCTACGGCTGATGTAAAAAGCAACTAAGTGACTGTGAAACTGCAGCTATTTTGCGCACACCAACCTGCATACCTGCCAAGCGTGGTGAGTATTGGCAAATCCCCCCAAAATGATAAAACAATTGTGGATTTCTATGGGGGAGACCTTTGTTCAGCAGTGGACTTCCTTTGGCTGATATGATGATGATAGTGATGATGAACTACATTTTATAGTTTTTGTTACATAGTTTATGCATAGCAAACACGAACTTATTTCTTATCGTAAAAGTCATACTTTTTTATACAAAACGCATACTCGTGGATCAATAATTAAATCTGTTACTTCTAAGCGAACTATTGAACACGCATAAAAACCAACTCAGTTTATTCACCAGCAATAGTGAACCACTTATACCTCTCGTTGTTTTCGTCAGAACCTACATGTTCTTGGAGCTGCACTCCTCACCAGCCTCAGAATGCACAAGTCCACCTGTGTTTTACGGTACCGGGACCAAAGCCGAACTCGGTGAGTGTTATGCTCCGCCTGGCCTCAGCCATGACCTCACCCAGTCGACTGTCGAGCGAACCTTAGGGACACAGTGACCATAATCGCGGCCGTTACGGGAACCTTGAGGAGGTTGATAAAGGTGTAATAGTAGGTGGAAATTGTCTACACAATAAGTAGGTTAAGATTCAGGACACGACAAGACATAAAGACTTCAAGTTATACAATGTTGGTCCGCATAAAAAGACACAGGAAGCAATTATGTTTATTATAAGTGCACATAATTTGATAACACATTGTATTTTTATTTTTACGTAGTTTTAATCGCTCTGTATTAAATAGTATACGTTCGGAAGGGGTTAGTGTATGAGGAAGGATGTTACTATAATAAGCGAATTATAATATGTGAAACGGTGCATTTTATAATTGCAATAATTAATTATAGTCTTTAACGTAAGTTCGTGAATCTTCATATCGGCCTGCAACGTCCACTGCTGAACAATAGACTCCTATCTAGAGAGATAGCCTCCCCCATAGATTTCAACAATTGTGTCATCATATAAGGGGGAATTTGCCAGTACTCTTCACGCTTGGCAGGCGGGTTGGTGAGCGCAGAATGGCTGCTGTTCCACAGAAGGAATACTGCTGCCCATCCCTCTGGTTTAGAGTCCCTTAGTCGCCTTTTGCGACCTCCACGGGAGGGGATGGAGTGTTGCTATATTCTTAATCCGGACACCACACGGATGAAATGAGTTTGTTAATGTAAGTTTCTTAAGGTGAAGTAGATACCACGAAATCTCTGGAGTCAATAAGATATCCATTTAAACTTATCGGTAACGACAGGTTACTATGAAGTTGATATTCAAACTTTTATTTATAATAATGACACCTTTTACCTTGTTCCAGTTAATAGCAAGTATGGCGCCAAACCTGCTTCTTCTAGACTTAGGCATGGCGATCAGTTTCGCCACCATAGTGATACCAGACCTACTTAACGCACCCAAAGGTCTTTCCCTAACTGACACCGAGGCATCATGGTTTGGTGAGTACTATATCAGACTGCACGCTTGGTGCAGTGGCCGATACATTCAGCTTCTGCCCTCAAATCCAATATTTGTACGATCTGCAGGTAGTTGTTCCTGGTTTGGGTGTATTATCTGTGAAATTTGTGTCTGTAAACGCACCCACGAAACAGGAGAAAACCTAAAGTAGGGAACGGTAACAAAAAAGTAGCTCTTTTCATATTTAATAGGCTCAATACGAGGGTCACACAATGTTTTCAAAATTGGCCAGTAAGAAAAGTTGCCATATAATTGAATTCATATGTCATTTGTTTCTACAAATTGGCGGCAATTTAAAAAGTGCGTGTTGTATGCAGAATTATAACTAGAGAAAATGTTTGCTCCATGATTTATTAAGACTTTCATTGCGGTCTTAATCAACGACTATGATATGATAGACATCGATTGGCATTTCTTGATGAAGCCCCATCTCTTGTCACTGTTTATAACTGGTTTAATGAATTTAAACGTGGTCGAAGCAATCTCACTGATGATTTGTGCGAAGTACGTATGAACCACGGTGACCACTGAAGACTGAAGAACATGAGAGCTGTGCGGCTAATGATAAAAGCTGATAAAAGAGTGACACATCAACGGTCCGGGCAAATTTAAGCATTGGTATGAGTCAAGTGCAAAAAATCTTACACGAATATTTAGGCATCAGAAAGCTTTGCACCAAATATCTCATAATTTAACGAAAGATCAAAAACGCAGTCGTTTCGATTGGTGCCGCTAAATGTATATAAAGTATAACGGAGGTGACTAGAATGCTGTGTTTGACATCATCACAGGTGATGAAATCTGTATATACTGTTACGAGCCCGAAACCAAAAGACAATCTGCCCAATGGATGTTTCCATTCGGAGGAAAGGAAAGTACAAGTCAAGGAAAATTATGATTGCCTCATTCTTTGGATGGACTGGTAAAGGACCAACACTTGCGCTAGAGGATAGAAAGGGCTGTTACTGCAGATTGGTATGTTAGTCATTGTTTACCGGTTGTCTTGGAAAATGTTCCACAGTAGCGCTCAAGAAGCAGGATCCTCCTCCATCACGACAACGCTCCAGCTCACTCCGCCAGACGGACAATCTAAAATCAGTATCTGAAAGGTGTGGAATTAGGGAGTCATCCACTTTACAGTCCTGACCTGGTACCGTGTGACTTATTTATTCCCCAACATTAAAGATAAACTCAGAGGAATTCGCATTATGTATGAACCCCGAAGATGGCTGCGTTCGAAAAAAGCATAGAAGAAATCCCTAAAGAAGAGTGGGCTCACTGCTTGGGTCAATAGTTTCATCGCAGGTGACGGTAATTAGAAAGGAACGGAGACTACTTCGAAAAAAATTAACAGGTTCCTACATCATTCAATTTTTGATTTTCTAAAAATTACCCCTGTTATGAGACCTCGAATAAGAAGTGATTTTTATTATTATGACCAATATTGTAAACGTGTATGAATAAGTTTAATTTAATTGAATATCTTGTGTAGTTATATAAATTGTGTGCCTAATAATTATTATGAGTCTTTTGTTACTTGATTATGAATAAATAATAATAATAATAAACAAGCAAAATTGTATTAATGAAAACAGATTTTTAAATATAGAAGACAAAAATTGTCTTGGACTCATAGTCATAATAGTTGGCGGAGCGTGGCATACTCAACGGCTGATATTCTGCCCTAGCCAAAGTCAAAGTCATTCAAATGACAGAACATAATTTTAATATATTTAAATATATTCTACGATTAGAATACACGAAATCATTACAACAGTAACAAGAAATAAAAACAATTATTTATTTTATTGAGTTCTAAATACCATTGTTTTTCTTGTCTTATTGTCCTTGTAAAATATACAATGTTACGTTGTTACGAAATAATAAAGACATTAAGGAATCATCCAGTTTAGTCTTTAAAATTTTATCTAAAATATCAACCAAGATCATTAACCCAAATAGCATAACACAACATTTTATTCCAGGGAGGTATTTTTTGTTGTTGGGCTTCTCGCATACATTTCTTAGAAATGTGGTTGCTTAAACGGTCGTTTCTGGCTAAGCCAAAAGTCCAGGAAGGTCTCTTTCCTCACTCATATATTATTGTTTCAATTTCCTTGTATTCTATACAATGTTAAGTTGTAACAAAGTAATGAAGATGTTATTGTATCGCTTGAATTTCAAGCAAGGTCAAATATTAAATTGAAATGTGCCACTTTAGTCTTTAAAATTTAATCTAAAATATCAACGTAGATCAGCAACTCAAATACATTTCATTCCAGGGAGTCTCTCGTTCCTCACTCAACCGTTCGGAGCACTAATATCAGGACCTTTCGTGGACTACGTCGGCAGAAAGAAGGCCACTTTTTTAGTTAACATCCCCCATGTTATTGCTTGGATCCTCATGTACTTCGCGTGGAACGTCCCCACCTTGTTTATTGGGAATGCACTGCTCGGTATCGGAACGGGAATCATGGAAGCACCCATCAACTCATACGTTGGAGAAATCAGGTATATAAGCTTACCTATTAAATAAATGTTGACTCACTAGTTTCTGGGATAAGGGCCCCCTTAAAATACATAGTTTTAGTATTGTCTTAGGTTTTCGCGATTATTACACATTATAATAAAACAATTTTAAACGGATTAAATCGGGTGTATTATTGATTTTTGTTTTTCCTGACGTTTCGAACACTTTGCAGGGTTCGTGGTCGCAGAATGACTAAGGTGACAAGCGTCGTTACAGATTTTAACAGTTATTTTATCTACCGTACAAAACTAATCAAAAATTGTTTCGATGCACGCAGTAATCACTCACAGTGCCTTGATGTTTTTTAGTGTGGTGTGTTGTTTGGGATTTTATTAATGAGACTATTAAATCTCACCAAAACCCATTTAAGGCACTATATAAGCGCAATGACAGGCCACTTCGGCACCAAGGAGCACCTCCATAGGATGAAGCTTAGCACAACGGATACATGCAGATTCTGTATGGACAATCAAGAGTCAATGCAGCACATTTTGTGCAGCTGTGACGCTCTGGGAAGACTCTAGGAATAGCTTATCCATTGCCTGATGATTTTGCACGGCTCCAGGCAGGTATGATTGCGATGTACCTACAGGGACTTCTTGATTTGCCAGCGGAGGAGTAGTGCAGGGCTTTGGGCAGCACAATGTACCCAATAGGGTCGAAGTGCGTCCGGCTGATGCTGAGCCTGTGGGAGCCAACAATAGAATAGAATTGATTGTTTGAATGCTGCTTTCCATACTGACTAAAAAATCATATTAGCTATGTTAGGAAGATTTTAATTTCCAAAACTATGTTTTTCAGTGAACCATCCGTGCGTGGGGCACTATGCACAGTTACCCAGCTATTCCTATCCATCGGTGTATTTGCAATGTATTTCCTTGGCTCCGTGGTGAACTGGCGCCTTGCAGCCGTCATCTGTATCTCGATACCATTCACTTCTATGTTACTGGTTTTAATCGGTGTTGTAAGTATACCTACATAATATTATAAAAGCTAGTTTCTTTTTTCTGTTCCTAGTTTACTAAATGGCAAATTTATAAAGTTTGAATATAGAACATTCGGCATTTATGTTAATAATATTTATGTTAGACCCAAGGGTCAGTTTCAAAATCTGAGTTAAGTTACATTCTGCTATCATGACCAATGTAACTAAGGTAACAATTTGTACCAATAATACTGCTATTATTGTTAAATTGGATGTATAAGAGATAATCGTAAGTTATGATGTACACAGCCTTGTTTATATTCGGAATGAAACTTACTATTCGTTAAACCAGTTTTTTATCATATTGTCGTTCATTAGGTGCCAGACACACCAGTATGGTTGTTATCTCAAGGTCGGGAGAAAGATGCTCTAAAGTCGTTGTGCTACCTTCGTGGTTGGACCACAGCGGATAATGTCAGGGAGGAGTTTGATAAACTTGTTGTGTACTCCAAGAGTTTGGATGGCTGTGCCATTTGCTGGAAGGAGAAGCGGCCGGAGTCTGAATGTGATCACTATAAGATGAATGTAATGAAGAGGTAAGAAGTAATCCACCAAACGAAACTCAAAACGGCTCTCTAGTAGATAAGAGGATGACTTAATACGGTGAAGGTCGCGGAAACTGCTGGAAGCAAGTGACTCAGCGCCGTATATCGTTGAAGTTTATGCAAAAATTGTATCCATAGCTTAACACTAATACATGTTTCCTTAATGTTGGCCTAATTGGTATAATTGGCATTGAATCGAATATCTGTGGCAGTGAACTATTTTCTTTTCCAAGTAATACCATTATTTGAACCCATGTTTTGAGTATACTACATATATTTAATAATACTATATAGTAGAATAATATATCATCCATCTCCTAATATAGAATATTATAAATCTGCTTCTACTTTCTAGATTCTTCATTAAGTTCAACATAGTGATGTTGTGCAAAGAGACTCTGAGGCCGTTGTCTTTGACTATGTTATACTTCACATTCCTTGTGATGAGTGGACTCACACCCGTCAAGCCAAATATGGTTAATGTTTGCTCTGCATTTGGTATGGCAGATGACAGCAAGAATATTGTGGTAAGTATCAACTTCGTATGTTGTCTTTCTTCACGAATTCATCCTGTGCAAGGACGAACCTGGTCTTTTGATAGGCTAGGAATGTAAATACTGACCGGGGACTCTCCATGATTGCACTATTGAAATAAGTCACAAAATTGTCCTCAGTGGTGTAGGAACATTATATGAGAGGAGCTACAATGATAAGATCTAATGCAATGGGTGTTATTTAGACTGAAAACTGGATTAACAGAAACAATGGCATCTGCCTTTCCACCTTTATATGAAAGTTCGTGTAATTTATTCGTTACCATTATCAGTCAAAGTCAGTTTTATTTCATATAGGCCCTAAAAGGCCCTTAAGAAAAGTCAAAAGTTAAGGTGCACGGTTCGGAAAGGTTGATCTAAAGGAGAAGAAGCCGGCAAGAAACTCCATAGACACTCTAATAAAAAAGTCATATTACAATTTAACACGTCAGCTATGTGGAAACAAAGTAGACTATACGTGGAATACATATACACTATTGCTTCTGTAATACACAATCAGAAATTGATAAATATTAACGCACAGGTAGCACAGGTACGAGTCAACGTGTTCTCACAATTACAAAATGTAGAAGATGCTAAATTATACGAGAAGTGACACAACATTACTATTTAAAAATGTATTTATTGCTTTTCGAAGTATTCTCCGCGAAATTTGACACATTTTTCCATACGATGGAACCAATCATTGAAGCAACCATTCCATTCGGAAGTTGGGGTCTCCAAAATGGCCGTTTTGTAGGCGTCCACAGCTTCTTTAGGTGATGAAAATCTCTGTCCACGCAATTTATTCTTTATTTTAGGGAAAGTACAGAAATCATTAGGGCTTAGGTCGGGGCTGTACGGCGGATGGTCTAATAATTCTATGTTTTCTTGCTCTAAAAACTCTTTTGTTCTGTGCGCGGTGTGAGAACTCGCATTGTCGTGATGGAGATATATTCTTAATCCGGACACCACGCGGTGTTGAATCAGGAGTGTCTTAATAAAAATCATGAATTAGTTTTATCCATTATTTCAATTTATAGATAATCTAAAATTATTGCGATGTGTTATCGCTTTCATCATCACCATGGTCATCTAATTACATGACATAGATTATGGTAATCCTTATCTTAACCAAAACTAAAGCGTTCAACAACAACAAAAAATGAAGCATTCAGTAGGTTCGTGGTAGAGGCAAATGTTAATTTCGTTGTCAGTAAAACATATTGTAACGAATCCTCGTCCCATTGTCATTACTTGAATACTTCTATACTCTAAGGTCATTACTCGGTTTGACGAATCGTTCATTACTTAAATACCCACTTGTATTAAAATTAATTGTATTATATTGTATTACGTACATATTAAAAAAGTATAGTTGTATTTTAACATCAATGCGGTACCTAATCGTTTACATGCTCATTTGAAAATATTATGTCCCTCCGGACATTGCATGCTGGACTAAAAGCCGTTAAACTTTAGAATAGAACAATGTAATTGTTTATTTTTCAATTGGATCATAACAAACACGTGTACATGTCATATTAAAATTACGGAGAACCTCTGAGAAGGAATGGTGAAAGAAACTCTGATTTTTAGAAAACATCCAATTTCATAGCATATAAACTGTCTTAATTTTACGAGGTACAATTGAATCATATCAGCCAGACGACAGTTTCCCGTACGGTGGCCGAATTAAGAATATAGCACCACTCCATCTCCCATGGATGTCCCTCCCACTAAACCGATAGGATGGGCAGCAGCATCCTTTCTGTGGATCAACAGCCATTCTGCGCGCACTAACCCGCCTGCCAAGCGTGTTAAGTACCGGCAAATTCCTCCCAAAATTACGACACATGGCATGTAACCGGTCGTTTATGGGAGAGGCTTTTGTGCTCATCATCATCATGTCTGCCAAATCAGTAACATTAATTGTAATCTTTTAAAATAAATAATATTACAACTTTTCAGGTAATGGTTGGCGTAATAACACTGCTAGCGAGTATCGTTGTAATCGGTGTCATAAAATACCTGGGCAAGCGCAAACTGGGCATCTCTGCAATGCTTGGAACAGCTATCTCCTGTACGGCCCTCAGCGTCTATGCTAAATTACATTTGGACGAAAGCGTGTTCTCCTATGATCCTAAGACCTTCCCAAAAGAGAAGAGTGTGGTTCCTTTGATATTTTTCTATCTGCTCACCGTGTTCACTGGGTTTAATGTGTCCTGGGTTATACTTGGAGAAGTGTTTCCTTTCAGGTGAGCTAGCTTTGAGATATTTACTTACAGCCGGTTTCTGAACGGCGTGTCAAATGCCGAATTAGCTAACAATCTGTCACAATTAACGGCCCGTTAACATTCCGTCACAATCTACGGGTTTCTGGAACGCAAATTATCGAAAAATTTGCTAATTGGCTGTTGACGCGTGTTGTTCAGGAGATTTCGGGAAGGTGTATGTTGTTCTTGTCTAGCGCATATCGTTGTCGCATTCATTTAATACATAGATTGTATTATTTTGGCCAGTTAGATTATCAAAAGACTGTCTGTCTGTCCCGGTTGTTTAAAATCGTAATACTTCTGCGTAGAAATAGGAAAACCGTATCAGTAGGTAACAGTTTATTTATTATTTCTGTTTTTCTTCACCGTCCAAATTTATTTATATTTTCCAAACCCCTTCGTTTGATGGTCTATCATAGTACACACGGCTACATATAAGATATATTTTCCATTATAAGCTGATCTCTCACTGCGCGGAAAGTGTATACAAAGTGCTTATACGAGTCCAGCTTATACTGGTAATTATGGTGCCGGCTAAGAATACCACCACCCCGTCAAATCCCGTACGTGTCGTAAAAGAACGACTATAGGAATAGCCGGAGGATAGGCAACAGCGTCCTTCGAGTACATTTGTAACTCTTCTGCGGTGGGCAACCCGTCTGCGAAGCGTGGCGATTATGGCAGAACCCCGCAATGGGCTCACAACACAAACCCATACCGGTCGTTTTGGCAATCTTTGTGGGAGAGGTTTCTGTCCAGCAGTAGACGTTTTACGGCTGAAATGATGATGATGATAATGTAGCCGTGTGTACGTGTAATTGGCAAATGTATGGTGACTAAAGTCACTAATTAAAGTCCGTATTACAGAAAGAAACTCAAGCATTGACCTCAGTTTAAAACTAGTTTTGAGTTGAGCATTAATTTTAAAACGTTCCTCAAGCATAGATTTATTGAACATAGTTCAGCTGAGTCCTGGCTTTATTCTGAATCGTCACTCAGTTATAGGTCTGTGCTTGAGCAGAGATTTGAACTGTGATCACGTGAGTGTGGTCCGGATAGCGCTTGAGCACAGTTTTTAATGTATGTTGTTTCTTACGCATTGATTTTTGGTTATATTGTTGTTGAATAGAAGCTAAGATGTTTTTATAAGTGTCTCTGCAATGATATTATAAATTAATGTATCTGTAAAATGTAATTGAATGGAAGTATATATTTATCAAAGAATGAATATTTTTGGACTATAACAACGATTTATTTCACGATCATTCGAAAAGAAGTTTGGTCTTTAGTGTTCCTCTCAGATGTAAATGAGATGTACAGGACCCATATAATTGTATTTTTTTGTAATGAGGTAGTTTCATGTTTCCCCAATATGTGGTGAAAAACGTCATACTTTGTTTTCTTTAACTTTCTGGAGGAGCCAGCACGATTTGGCTACAGGTTATTATGTTAATATGTACATCAAATTAAACTATATTTATTTGTCAACATAACATCTGTTCAAGTGTTTAATGACAATAGGCGCCAATGCCCACACACGTTCCTTTGTAGTTTATACTTTAACAACATTCATCTCGTTAAAGTATAAAATCATGTTTTACGTAGATACCTTGTTTCATGTTGAGAATAACAAAATAATATCAAATATAACGTAGTTATTGGCTTATTTTATTCAAATCGTTCATAATTTAGGAAAAATAAATGTTTTAGTCTTCAAAATGATGATTGAAAAGCGGTTATGAATGTATTAATGAGATTACTCGGATCAATATTAACTATTATGTAGAGAATTTAATATCCTACAGGCACGTTTTCATCATTTTTGATTAAAATTTCATAATGAAAATAAATCGTAATAGAAAAAATTATACTTACAGAAAAGGGAGTTTCTGACAATAGTGGAAAAAATGAGTACATGCTAAGCTGTTCAAATTAAATTAATATATTTGCTAGAACCTACCAATAAATAATAAATTCAGTTCATTTTTAAATATTGTTTAAACATTCATGCTGGTATTTTACTAACGTACTTTATAATTATTGAGCTTACCTCAAATTCTCCAACATTTATTAACCTTTTATTCATGTTATTAGCCTTTTAATGAGTAATATTTACTTTGACACGCGATTAATCAGTCAATATTCACCAATAATAAAACAGCTCGTTGACAGGCGAAAAATCTTTCTAGCAACCCAAATATGCTTTGACAAGCGGTTAATTGGAGATTTGACACATTGTTAATGAGCTGTTAACAGCTTGTCACATTTGTATTTCGGAAACCGAAAACACTTTTAATTTGAGATTAACAGCTTGTGACGTAATTTTTGCAATAATTTTCCTTTCGGAAACCGGCTGTTAGTATGATATATAAAAAGATTGTTTTATGCATTGAGGTATAATGTACTACATACTAGAGTAGCTATTACAAACAAATAATATGGAGATTATATATATAGATATATATAGAGCGTATGCACTCTATCTTTCGTGACAAAGGATCTAGTTGATGCGTCTACGCTAGTACGTAGTACATTATACCTCAATGGTTTCATGTACCTAAATCAGTCTGTTTAATTAATATGATTGTACTTTAATTTAACACAAGCAACAATGCATGAATCTAGAAATCTAGTAAATATAATGATATTTACTAGATTTCTAGAAATAGTTTTAATAAGAACTTATTAAGAATCTTGGTTCACCTCAGTCGAGTTGGTCTCTTTACGGCAAACCCAAACAAATACTATAATGCAGTAATATCTGTTAATTTTAGATTAAATAAAATATTCATGTGTTTCAGGAGTCGTGCCTCCGCTCAAGGAACGGGAGCTGCCTGGAACTATGTGGTCACTTTCTTTGGCTGCAAGACCCTTATAGACTTAGAGACTCACTTCAGACTGACCGGTGCCTTCGCTACTTATGCCGCCTTTGCTTACATCGGCACCATCTACCTTTACTTCTTTATGCCAGAAACTGAAGGCATACCACTCCAAGAAATCGAATCCTACTACGAAGGAAAACTCAGAATATTTGCAAATGATTGGTTCATTAATATCTTCAAAAAAAAGAAATAAACTTTATCATTTATCTTTTGTATATATTTAGATAGTACAAATTAGACTAGATCCAATTATGCTTAATATAATTACTAAATATTTTACATTGTTTATTTTATAATAGATGCCTTTCCTTAAATACAATCTAACAGTGAGTATCATAAATTTAAAATAATAATCTCATATACATTTACTGTTGGGGATCTTCAATTTTCGCCATGAATAGCGGGAGTGATGTTTTAGTATCCCATAGAACAGCAATGAAGGGTCTATTGGCTTTAAATATTACAGCGGGTTCATCATAAGATAGTGCAACGGCTGCAAACGCTGTTGCAGCAGCAGCTGAGCCTCCTTGTTCGTCTATAGATAACACAGCAGAATGTACTGCTGAAGATATTTGTGGTGACAAGGATTGATATGTTCCAAGTCCACTGAGCTCGGCGTACTGTTCAAAAATATTGGTAATGCCCATCTGAAATCGAAAATTATCCCATGTTACTAAAAGGTCTCAATAGAGAATATTTTTTGTTCGCAAAACATTGTTGTGGTCACAATTGTTAAGACGTAAGTAATGTTTCATTACTTTCAAATCCTAAGTTAAATAGTAGTGATCGACGGCACGGTTGGTGCAGTGGTTGATACAGTCGACTGCTGTGCTCCGGGTTGTGGGTTCGATTCCCGCACGGAACAAATTTTGTATGATCTGCAGGTAGTTGTTCCGGGTCTGGGTGTATTGTATGTGGAATTCATGTCTGTAAAACGCACCCACGACACAGGAGAAAAAGTAGTGTGGGGCAACGATTAAAAAAAAAAAAGTGATCAAATAAATTAGACATATGTTAGGATTATAAACCGTACCACATGGTTTTATAGACAAAGGCCTCAAAATGTCGTTGAGGAAAAACAGAAATAACCGAGAAAAGGTTGTCTGCCTCACCCTAACCTGTTTTTTTATAAATTATGTACGATGGTATTTGTATGATTTTTTTATGATTACTTCAGTAACAAATACTGATATCATTTACATACTTTTTGAATGTAATTTGTATCGGATGACGATAATGGCAAGCAATATTAGCTCAGGTAAGTATATTTTATGTTTATATTAAACGTCTTATAGCCACAAAATTAAATTATGACTAACGACTTGAGACGTTACTAAACTGCTTGGCACGTTTGGATTTCGGAATGTGGGTACTGCCGTGTGGTGCCGGCTCAGAATGCCACCACCCCATCTCCTCCCATGGGTGTCGTAAAAGTCGACTAAGGGATTAGCCGGAGGATGGGCAGCAGCGTCCTTCGAGTACATTAACAACTCAACTGCGATCGCCAACCCGCCTGCCAAGCGTGGCGATTATGGCAAAACCCCCCAATGAGCCCACAACACATCCATATCGGTGGTTGTGGTGATCTTTGGGGGAGGCCTGTGTCCAGCAGTGGACTTCGTTCGGCCGAAATGATGATGATGAATCCTTGAATTATTTTATTCACTAGCTACCCGCTCGAATGAGTAGGTACATCCATAAAGTTCATTTATAATTTATTACGACATTTTCCTGACGTAAAACATATTCTAACACCTTGCCGAAGAACTAAGCAAAGTTCTTCGGCAAGGTGTTGTTCAAGGTGCTGTTCGCTATTAGATAGCAATCTAATAGCGAAAACCCAATTTAAATGCATTCATTGGTTTTAGTGGAGAACAGTACAGCAACGTGAAAAGCATCTCATTTATAAGTATGTAGTATTGAACCCATGCTCCATGTTAACAGTATTATAAATGTATCTTAATTTTTCACTTACGTTTCTTAAAACTACGGTCAAGTCCGTGTCAGCTCTGACTGTGAACTTGGGCAGCTCAAGTTCTGTATCCATGGTCGTGAAACTGTGATAGCTAAGTAATCTGGCATCAGACAGTGAAGACAGTGTGCTAGTGAAACCCACTAATCTGGACGGCAATACCACCATCAGTGAATACTGGTCACGCTGAAAAGATTACATTTTTTTTTTGACAAATTAAAAACACATGCTCCACGATGGATAATGCGTACTGTAACAAATCGAATGTTCAAGAATAACAAACACATGCTAAGCCTGTTCTTTTTGTTAATAAAACAATCTTGACCTGTTGAGACTAAAAACTTCATATCACGAGGGTGGTGCCACGCAGGACCAGTCTGCGGTAACATTACAGTTGTTATAGATAGGCATGACGCTTATCACCAGGAGAATGAGCCGCTCGTCTTGTTACCAAGATGTATAAAAAAAAAACCTTTTTCTGAAAGTGAAAAACTATTCACTTACCTCAAATGGTAGAATAATAACTTTGGCATTAGTAGCCGGATCAATACCGGTCTTGAATAACTTTCGTATACGCATGAACTGAGTTGTTTTTTTTTTACCATTACTGAGCTCAAATTCCCGTGGTAGAGTTGATTCAACTCTGAATGGTACCTCCCACAGTCCCTTGAAGTAAATTGCGTTTACGAGCACCACTTGTGTCGAGATGTCTAGAGCATCTGTAAAAATAAAATGAATTGTATGTACAAAGATCAGATTTTTATCACACGTAATATTTCGCTCTATATGGCAACCTTATTTCAGATCAAGGGTTTTATAAGGTGTTCTTTTTTGTATATGGCATAGTACTGGTCTGCAATAAGGTAGGATGAAGGTTGAAAGATAGAGATATTACATTTGTAAGCATTCAAATTAAATTAGGGGTTTCTATTATTACATTTAAAATATTATGAAACAAGATTTCTATTGATGAACATATTTTTCATTGTAACTACAATGCTTTATACATCCTCACAAGTGATACATTAAAGCCCGCTTTATTACTTATAATACACTCTATAATGTATTATATGTGGTTATGCACAAATCTATGTATCTAGTTACAATTAAAAATGATGTACAATAGTTTATGTAGATGTAACTTCCGTTAAAGGATGTAATTATATTATTTTTATGCCTTTTTGTTACTGTATTGTATCAACGAGTAGAACACTTTGTCCTTAATCACACTTAACATTATCATTTCTCTATTTTAACAGACATCGTAGACAATTAAATATAGCAATTAGGTTTATTTTCCTTAACAATCATAGTATTTTACCTATTATAATTACATAGATATCTTGCATTTAACTTACTTAACCTTACATCATACCCTCATAGATACGTATGGAAGTAAATTTATCTTCATTAAAAGTATTATAAGTATCGATCGCGATTCAGAAATACACAAGATATATCGTTACAGTTAAAATAACTAACACGTTTATGTAAAACATGTAAGTACAAGTACTTACTTAGTTAATTCCGCTCCGAGTGCCTAGAACATCGCGAAGCTGTGGACGACTTAAATGGTAGGTTTGTAGAAACTGTCCCAACAGTTGGGTCTAAGTACTTTAAACCAACCATAAAGGTAGACCAAAAAAGTTATCCGATGACAATCTAAACCTCGTAGCAAAAAGAAGTGCCATGACACTCCAGTATTTCGGTGATGCTGAAGCATACCGGCTGCTCAACAGACGAATATCGAAGTCCTTGCGTCACAATATTAGTACCTTTAACACTAACGGTGTCAAAAAGATGATTGAGCGGAACCAGGGCTCGAATTTGTTCGAAAGACCCTGTGTGGCTATTGAGCAAAGTCGAATTATGAAGCTGAAGACCGAGGACGACAGCGTGGCATCGACTAAGCCAGAGGTTTTGAGAGAGACTGATAAGTTCTACCATCAGCTATACACCCGGTAAATATTCCTAACATTGACTCCCACAAAGACCCGAGAATCAAATTATATCCCGGTCACTAGCCTTTATGAGTTTAGAAAGGCCTTGAAACAGCTTAAAATATCAAGGCACCAGGTGATAACGAAATTACGACAGATCTTCTGAAAGCGGATGGAACTGGTACTTAAAATCCTTCAGAAGCTATTCGATTGCGTCTTACTCGAGAGCACATCACCGTAGGCATGGAAAAGAGACGAGATTGTGCTCTTCCTCAAAATAAGAATAATTATAGACCCATCTCACTTCTAAGCCATATTTATAAGCTGTTTTCAAGAGTCGTCACGAACCGTCTCGAGTACAGGTTTGATGACTTCAGGCCTCCCGAACAAGCAAGTTTCCGAAAAGATTTTAGTACCATAAGCTCGGGAAACATCGCAGTGTCTTTTCGTTAACCTCATTACCTCAATGCCTCAAGACTAAAGTCTTTCATCAGTGTGTGTTACCAGCAGTAACGTATGGTACGGAGACGTGGTCACGTCACTGAGGGCCTTGTAAGAAAGCTCAAGGTCTCTTAGCGAGCTATGGAGAGAGCTATGCTTGGTATTTCTCTACGAGATCGAATCAGAAATGTGGAGATCCGTAGAATAACTAAAATTTCCGACATAGCTGAAAGGATTAGTAAGCTGAAGTGGCCATGAGCGGGGCACATTGCTCGTAGAACTAATAGCCGTTGGCGCGAAAAGGTTCTCGAGTGGCGACCGCGCACCTACCAACGCCTCCAACGACATTGCTGAATGACCGACTGAAGGTCAGTGGTAGTCGTTGGACAATTTTAGGGGGAGGCCTTTGTTCAGCAGTGGACGTCTTTTGGCTGATATAACGATGATGTTGATGAATATTATTTATCTGTTATGCTATTTTATAATAATTCTTATTCGGATTTTGTTTACCTTGTCATGAAAAGTAGCGAATAACCTCGGAATAAATAAATTCGAAATCTGGACACATATTTACCTGGTGAGATAAGCCTCTCAATCTTATTTGCCGTTCTGGAAGCTACCCAGCTATTGATTTGGCGGGCTGCAAGGTCGGGTCTTGCATAACTAAGAGCCATAACGTCACTGTCAAAGTTGCTTACCGCAACCTTCTTGAAATCATCGTTGAGTGTAAAACCATCGGCTATGAACAATTTGTTCGCAGTTTTCAAAATATTTCGAGAGTTGCGGTTCTGGAAATGTGATTTGAAAAAAAGTTTATGATTTTATCCATTTTATTAAGACATTTTGTACATTCCAAGAGAGAGGCTTGTGATATTAGGTACCACGTTAGCAAGTATATTATTAATGATATGTATTTCTTTCAAGGTTTAGAAAATCTTTTCTTCTTGACGTATTGTAACAACTCTACCAACTATTGCAAATACTACAGTTCATTAATAAGTTTAATTTAAAAATTTAGAATACCCATGTTGTACATGACAAATACTGAAAGTGCGAGTAAAATCTATTAGTGCAGATCATTATGACAAAAATGAATACAAAGTTCAGACTAAGTAACAACAGCAAATTAAATTCGTCTTCTTCACGATTTCAAAAACGAATATTAACTTTAATTATAATTTTATTGGGACCTAGAAAAGACCACAAACTAGGTTTCTTCGTGAATAGAAGATAAATTGTGTCATAGTTCCCCATCCAGAAAAGCGAAGGCTTATTCATCTGTATCGAGCATATTTAAACATTAAAATAATGTTGGGGCCATAATGTACCTTGATAATACTTCATATCAGCAAAATATCGCCCATTGCTGAATAAAGGCCCCCATAGATTTCCACAGCTGTGTAGTAATTTTGTGAGGAATTTGCCAATACTAACCACGCTTGGCAAGCGGGTTGGTAAGGATAGCCGCCGTTCCACAGACGTGACACTGCTGCCCATCCCTCTGGTTAAAATTCCCCGAGGCACCTTTTACGACATCCACAGGAGGAGATCGAGTGATGCTATATTCTTAATCCAGACACCACTTGATAGATATATAATGATAATGCTAAAATATGCTGTTATCCAAAGTGATAGCTAAATTAGTAACCTTTGGAGGACAATGACAAGCAATAATAGATTAACATTTAAGAAAAGAAAGCTTACGTCAAAGTACAAAAGTACAAAGTACTTACATAAAGCTTTCGATCATTAATCAACTGATACATAATGGACTAGACTGGTGTCAATCTTTTGAATTCTTTAATGTGTTTGACGATTCAACTAGGACAATGGCTTAGTGAAAAAAAAGCATGAAATATATATAAAAATATACTGACTTTAAAGTCCGCAGCAACCTGGGAGTATGAAGAAGCGGATGTGGCCGGCGACATCTGCAGAGCAGCAGTAATCTGTTCTTGTGTTTTGCCTAGTGCTCCTTGTTGCAACAGAGCTAGCAGTGAGATGATCGAATATGGCGAAACGACCGCGTTGCCCGGCTGAATAGCGTCGATGTTCTGAATACAATGCGTAAAATAATATGTATTTTTTTTATGCTTGCATAGCTTTCCATCAAATTAGAAACGAATTTAAAAGAACTTAGAAAAAGACTTATACAATGATGGCTAAAAAAGTTACTAGTAAATGCTACTGCGCAGCCGTTTGATATATAATACTTGATGCGGTTTTTATACTATTGAGGTTGACTATTTCTAGTCAAAGAATACAAAGCAACATTGTTCGTGGCAACTAATGAACACTCTTAGAGTCATAGCTTAGAATGCTACTATCAATAAACTGACGGTGATAAACTTGGACTTCACATCAATGTGGAAAAATACATAACAAATTATATTTTTACCTGTAACAAATTAATTCCAAAATTGGTCACCGCATACAACAAATTGTTAAAATCCGATGAATTGGGGGGACTACCCCCCAATGAAGAATTGGCGGGACTACCCCCCAATGAAGAATTGGGGGGACTACCCCCCAATGGAGAATTGGGGGGACTACCCCCCAATAAAGAATTGGGGGGTAGTGTCTGTGCTACCGTTTCTCTATTGAGTACATTTTGTTGTACGGTCTGTTCTTTCGATATCGTTTGTGATGATGTTTGCCTGTTTGTGACTTGTTCAATACTTGTACTAAATGCTATTTCATTACTCCTTTCTACTTCAACTGATGGCGATTCACAATTTTTCTTCTGTTGTGTTGGTTCATCTTGATATATTCTATTTATTAAGTTTTTATCTTGTAAGTTCGGAACTGGTTGTGAGACTAGCCCGCCTTGGGGTCTACTGTCAGGGAAATACGATTGACCTTGATTCAAAGCGTAATATGGGTTCTGTGTATGCAAGTTTTGTGACTGTACACTCAAGATAAAACAGCATAGCGTGATACCTGTAACGAATTTAGAAACTTAAAACAAATACGTATATTTTTCCATTTTATAACTTAAATCTAATTTGAAATTAATTATCTTCATTAACTCGACGTATAGCAGTATCGTCTCCTTTTTTTCTTTTTCTTTTTTTAACGTGGGGAAATCCTCTTGGACTTCCTCCGCCTTGGGCCTTGGGAAGGGTGGAGGGGCATGCCGGGATCAAACCGGCTAAAACCCCACGGTGTCCTTCTTCTTACCTCTAGCCGGGGGTGAGTTGTACGCTTTTCTGCATTGGACCGCTCCCCCGGCAGGTATCGGCCCGTCAAAGATTGACGGGCTCCTTCTGTGTGCGGCCTTGTTGGCCGCACCTATCCTTCGGAGAGGCGCGCGCGGAACACGCGCGCCGCATCTCGGGCCTGTTTCTGTTCGGGCGACGGACCGCCCCTGGTTTGTCGCCCGCAGGCCGGCCCTCATGGTGGCCGGAGATCGTCCAGCGCCCCACCCCGGCGCCGACGCCCGATGTGTCTTCTGCGGAGGGGATCGGAGATCTCCCTCCATCCCCGCTCTGCCACCTCCTTTGCTTGCATCACTTCCTCCCAAAAGGAGGCGACGGCATCCCACGCGCTCTCGCTCCGGACGTTGGACTGAACCACGGCCGGAAGCGAGAGGTCACCCCCTTCGACCGCCACGACGAGGTCACGGCGCTGCGCTGCCCAAGCTGGGCAAGCAGTATCGTCTCCTAAATATAGCCGTTACGTTTTTTTGGTTTTTGAAGAGGTTGTGCCATAAGTCATCGTAACATCATCACATCATATCATAACACTTGTTTCTTTGTAAGACCATCGATGACTTAGGGTGAGATTCAGAAACGAGTCTAAGCGTGAACTTACGGTTCCATCTGTCAAAATGCACTACTTACGCCCCTAATTTTAACAGATGGAAGCGTAAGTTCACGCTTAGACTCGTTTCTGAATCTCACCCTTAGGCATGCCACTACCAAAAAAAACAATTTTGGTATATGTTGGGGAAATGTGTGATGTTAAATAGTGACATGTTCCGAACGCGTTATCTATAAGCAGCAAGCCGTTATATTAGCCGTCATCTACGATGTTTACTTTCCGATGTAAATATTATATTTCTGTTTGAAGATCTTTAATGGTTAAATTTTTGTCCTGTATGTTTTCATCAAATCTATGTACTGAAAGATCAAACATCTTCTATTTCACTTATATAACTTGATACTCGCTGAGCGCAGTCCTTGTTGTTTCTTTCTCTAGGTTAGCAGCAAGTTACAAAATATTAAAGAGGTGATTTTTATATCGACAAAAATATAATCATAAATTAATTTGCGACATCATTCCTACTTAAAGACAAAGACAAATTAGTAAAAAAGAAGTCGGCCAGTACGATCTTTGAAGTACCTTGTTATTACTAATGACCCGAGAGCGTGGGTTAAACCAGAAGACTATATTTCGCACGTAAAATGTTTTATACATGACGTCAGAAAAGATGTTTGTATAACATGTAGTCTAGATGACTATTCTCTTGATACAAAAACTTTCTCAAAAATACATATTATAATTGTACAAAAATGTGCCTTTTATCATTCTGATTTACAAAAAGTATTATGAAAAAGCGCTGAACTGGTTATCCTGTCCCAAACCACTTCTGTAATTACTTTTTACGCCATTTTTTCACGCAGTATCCAAGTTTATTTTTAAACACAGTGTTTATATTGTATCAATAATATAGTATGTACTCACTTGTTATAAACATGATTGATGTTTCTAATAAACTTTATAGTGATGGAATGTTTATGTTTACTGATACTTTAATGATTCAAGTCACGTGTTGCTATTATTTTAAATAACACTATCAAAGTACGCTAGCACACAGTTCACGAACATGCTCTAACCACTGACACTGCCGTTCGATTGGTCGTAAACAAGAACTCGCAAGTAACTAAATAGTTTTTAAGAATCAAAGAAGTTTAAATTGTATTTTAGTATGATAAAGTCACATTTCGGTTAAACTTATTCTGCGCTCTACTATGAGATGGCATTTACATCGGACCAGTCATTCGACTTTGAACGTAAAACATCTTCACATTAAAGTTTACATTTAATCACTTTATCCTTAAAAAGTAGAAGATTACAGGTCTACACGTATCGGTTTTCCCACGAAAAACCGGTTTGTGTTCTTCCTTGACAATTCTTAATAATATTTTAAAAATAAATTCAAAGTTTAGATATTTAATAATTATGGTGTGCGGCTTGGATTTGATAACGCATTCATGATCATCTAGATCAAATTCTGGTGGCCATCCAATCGTAATACCTATTACCGAAACAAAACTTATTTAATCGTTAGGGGGTTGGAAGTTAGAAACATATTTCTTGCGAGCCTGCATCTAATATCTTATTCCTACGTATCGATTCGATACGACTCAGTTTTAGTCCATCAAACACGGCAAGACGGAAGATCTTTATACTAATAACAAACAAGGAATAGATCACCATTTTGATTGTCTACAATATTTTAGGCATTATCTTAATGACTACTCAAAGTAGGCAGCGGGGTACGTTGTTCGTGTCACAACAGGGTGTATGGGAAGGGCCCTATTTACTGCAGTAGACTGAAACAAGAGAGGGACATAATAGATTAATTTTCTCTACGTGTACATTTGCTGTCAATTGCCGGTAGTCGTGTTGACACAATAGATATTTAATTGTGTCTCGTTTTGCGGCAGTTAATGAGTTGATAAATTTCCTTTTTAGGTAATATTACGTTACTAGCTTTCTTAAAATTATAGATATATTGTTTACTTCATAATTCAGTTTCTTTATAATTTCTAGATACAGTTATTTGCTATAGCCTGACCAATACCGCTGTACCACGCCTTAGATATGCGCCGGGAGGTAGGGAGTGGGAAGGAAAGAGCGCGAACTATACGAACGACGGAAAGAAGCAGCTGCTAGTAAAACCTGTATAAGCAAAGAGAGTTGTATCCGGCAGTTCGAAGACGACTCGAGCTGCAGATAATGATGTCAATAACACAGAACATAATACGAAAAACTTTCTGTATGGCATCGTTGTTGTATAGCTGTATTTAAACTTTATATCGTAAATGCCCATTGCTAAACATGTCAGTATGGCTTGTTCATTAGAACATATTCATGTATTGCTAAATTCACCATACTTTGCAGACGGGATTGGTGAACATAGTACGTTGTTATCAGCAATACAGAAGACACTGCATGCCCAAAGTATAGAATCGTTAATTCGAAACGAAACGACGCCCTCCGTCGTTAGTAAAAGATTATATTTTAACGATTACATTTCACTACGAGACAATCACTGAGGAAACTTCCATGCACGTCTTATACAGCCCATAGTTTCTTTTTTCACGATAGGCGCTTATAGCTAATTGCAGTCACTGCTCGGTAAATCGCAGGTTAATTAACGCTCGGTGCGGTCAGTGCATAGATGGCCACGGAGACGCGTGCTTCGGACGGCACGTAAAATCGTCGGCCCCGGTTCTCGTCATCAGACGGCAGTCGTTAAACCAAGTTGGAGGCCTTTAGGTGGCATGAACAACTCTGACTCAAGGTTGGCCACTAACTACGCGAAGGTTTCTGGCAGATGTCTTTTTTGCGCGATTGAAGCGTTTACTTGGCTTTTTTTCTTTGCACGCGCAGGCCGCTGATCTTTTCGTTCTTGTTACACGCCGTATTTAATATTACGTACTTATAGTATTCATTGTCATGTTCAAAATGAATATCGTGAAATAACGTATCGTCTGTTAGAAAGCCGAAAAGCAAAGAAAGGAGAAAATACCCACGAGTTAAGAGGGCTGGCCTATTTGTCTTTACCGACCCACTTTGTAGCTATGATGAATATGATAATGGTATGGCAAACGGGCCACCTTGACCGTTAGTAGCAACCGCACCCAGGATATTGGCAACTTAGTAATTACTGATGCGTTGCCGAGCTAAGGCTTAAGTCAAAATGCCTTTTATTCCCGTAATTTCACTGGCTGTTACTATTATAGCGTCCACTGTTGTACATGGGCCTCTCAATAATCACCATGCTTGATAGGTGGATTTGTCATCGCAATATGGTTAAGCACACGCGCGGATGTTGCTGCCCATCCTCTTGATATCAATCCATAGTCGCCTTTTACGACACCCATGAGCGATCTATTATGTGCCGGGAACCACTTGGAACATCATTGAATATAATTTGAACTGTCTACAACTGTTTTTAAATATTTAGGGCTTATTGTCACAGAAGATTTGAAAGATAATATGGATATTGAAAAAGAACGCACGGCGCTAGCTGTAAGCGTCAATGTTCGCGCGCAGGTTTGCAAAGTGCTCAGTGGATGTAAAAGTTACACTATTTAAGGCGTTTTGTCAAACTTTTTACACTAGCAGCTTGTGGGTCAACTTTACTCAGAAACCGTATAACAACCTGCATATTCAATATAATAACGCATTCAGGGCGGTGTTGGGGCTACCCCGGTACTGTAGTGCTTCTGATATGTTTGCCCAGGCAACAACTGATGATTTCTATTCCATAATAAGAAAGAAAGTGGCCTCAGTCGGACACAGGCTGTAGAGACGATCCAACAGTCTAATGAAAGTATTTGCAGCACGACTTGATAGCGCGATAATTAGCCGGTTGCACGTCTATGGCGTAAGTCCAGGATTCGGCCGGGGAACGAGAAAACACTAGTGCCATAGGTTCCGTCCCTTAATTAATTAATTCATGATCTCATTGTTTCTAAATCTTTTATATCTAATGTAATTCGTAATTATTATTTACTGCTTATTAATTTGATACGATTATTATACTATAATGATTATTTTACTAGAGTTAACTTATCTGTGTTACTGTTATGGACTATATGAATGTCTGAAATAAGATTTATTACAAAAAAAAAGATCAATTACCAATTCTCGCGTGAACATGAAAATGGAAAAAACAACGCCATTGTGAGCTTCTCAAATTTTTCTCTACCTTTATACCTAAATAGTAGGTAAGTAATTCCAATTTAATAAAATTAAATGCCAGGTCAGTTAGTAAGTGACTAATTTAACGCTAACGATTCTAACGACTTTACGAAGTCTTTCCTAAATCAAACTATACTGAATCATTAAGGCGAATTAAGAATAGTTAAGATGAATTAATTCAGTCGGATCAATTAGAATAAGTTCCGTGTGGTGTCCGGATTAAGAATATAGCACCACTCCATCTCCTCCCGTGGATGTCGTAAAAGGCGACTAAGGGAATCTAAACCAGAGGGATGGGCAGCAGCGTCCCTTCTGTGAAATGGTAGCCATACTGCGCTCATCAACCCGCCTGCCAAGCGTGGTGAGTATTGGCAAATACCCCCCAAAATGATGACACAGTTGTGAAAATCTATAGGGGAGGCCTTTGTTCAGCAGTGGACGTATAAATGGTCGATATGAATTAGAATAAGTGGATAATTTCAGGTGATTGAATCAAGAATACTATATATAATAATATATATAGTATAGAATATTAAGGACTAGCTTAATACATACACGGGCGCGAGCTGGCTCGTGCCGTAAGGCCGTATGCGTCAAAACAGTATATTTCGTTTAAAATAAAGAGTAACGCAAATTTTATAAAATCTAATTGTAATTTATAATAATTACTACTACTAATTATAGTAATATTATTTTACAGTTTGTATTTATACTAATCTATACAGAAAATTTAGAGGCTTAAATCGATGTCGTTTGCCTATAAAATCTAAATCTAAAAGATCTTAAGGGCTCTGTGCGTATTTATTTATTTATTTATAGATGGCCGATGGAAATTCTACATGAACTTCCTTCGCCCCGGGGAATGGCGAAGGTGTATGCCAGACTCCTACCGTCTAAAACCACTGGAGCGGTCATCTTCGGCACTGAAGGGGAGCTCCAGGTCCTCGTAAGAGCACACTAGAGATCTGGGCGTATTCTAATATCGGCTATTGAAGGAAATAAGTGTTTATTTGTTTTGACAAATATAGCTACTTCCAGGATATACAATGCCGGAAAGGTTAGTATATTTAAGAACCTAAACACAGGTACACAGCTGTCCATAATTTTAAGACCAGATATGGATCTTATACAACGGTTTTGCGCTTTTAATTTTTTTCTCTCTCGCAACAATTACCCTAGAAAATTATGCCGAATCTTAAAACCGACGCTACCAGACCGTGATATGCTACTAGAACTGTATTAACACTTACTTTCTTTGAAATATTGTCAATTTATTAAATTATTACACACATCCTCAGCATATGGCTTCCAAGTCAGTTGACTGTCAATCAAGATACCTAGAAATTGAGTGACCCTTGTTGTGTCACTGAATTTCTAGATCATTATATTAAGATCCTCAGCATGCAAACGTTGATGAAAATGCTTCACTTTGGTTTTATGTAGATTTATTACTAAGTTATTTTATTGTAGCTTATTAATAATGGTTATCAATGTATTGTTAATATCAGAGTCGCATTGATTTTGTTCAATACATTTTACGATTGCTGTACTATCATCGGCATACAATATCATCGGTCGGTATGGCGTGGCATATATATATATATATATATATATATATATATATCAGAAATAATAGCGTGCCGAGAACACCCTGTGGTACGCCATATTTAATTTCTCTGTAACCTGATAGGTACTTGTGTTCACGTTTAGGTTTTATACATACTCTTGATATTTCGGTGCATTATTTTCGGCCACTACGGTATGAATGTATGAGGTTTAAAACATTTCCTCTAATGCCGTAAGTATAAGGTTTGCTTAAAAATATAACATGTCTAACATAGTCAAACGCTTTCGTCGTATCAGTATATATTGCGCAAATAGGTATTTTATTATCATCATTTGTCATTACAATATTCAATTTATCGTATATTCATCATCATATCATATCATCTAAGGCCTCCCCCACAGATTTCCACAAAGTCTGGTTACAAGCTACATGCATGCAACGGCTCTCAGCGAGCTTCACCAGATCATCCGTCTATCTCGTTGGAAGACGTCCTACACTACGTTTTACGGTGCGCGGTCTCCACTCGAGAACCTTTTTGTGCCAATGGCCATCAGTTCTACGAGCAATGTGCCTTGCCCATTGCCACTTCAGCTTACTTATCCTTTAGCTATGTCGGCAACTTTAGGTCTTCTACGGATCTCCTAATTCTTGATTTGATCTCGTAGAGAAATACCAAGCATAGCTCTCTCCATAGCTCGCTGAGTGACCTTGAGCTTTCTTACGAGGCACATTGTGAGTGACCACGTCTGCGTGCCATTTATCATCGCTGGTAATATCGTATCTTGACATATTTATATTTAAATTTTTTCGAAAGCCTTATTGTTCGCCACACAAGATGATATGTTTTGTAAAAATGAATTAATTGATTCATATATTATTTTTTCCATTATCTGGTATACTGGTCTATAATTTGTCACATCTTCCTTAATATTATTTTTATAAAGTGGTTTTACTATGACAGTTTTCAGACAATCGGGAAATATGCCAGCCACTATACTTATGTTCATTATATGACTTAAAGGTACGGCAATAATACTGGAAACATACTTTACAACGTCAGTCGACACGCCGTCATAGCCAAAACATTTTTTGATTTTAGTGTGTTCTCATTATGCCTTGTAGAATTACTGGTAGCATAAACATTGAATTCGGGTTGTTTGCAATGCTAATTATTTCATCTGATTTGTTAAAAAGATATATATTTTGTGCCTGGACAACAAACATGTCATTGAATGATTGAGCAATTGCTTGAGGGTTCTAGATTATTTTATTTTGTTTGTTTATTTGACGAATCGGTTCTTTAAAGTGTTTAAATTTATTTATGATCTGCCAAGATGGTTTCGATTTGTTTTGGGAATTATTTATATAGAAGTTATTTTGTGCTTTTTGAGTAAGTGCTATTTTTTTCAGTTTTTGTGAATATGTTTTGAACTTATTTTTATGTGTTGGTGTCAGTCGGTATTTCCAAAGCAATTTCCTTTTCTTTCTAGTACAAATTTTATGCTATGTGAAATCCATTTAATTTTTTTCCTTGTTCACTCTGACTAATTTAGTTGGAAAGTACTCGTATAGTCCGTATAATAAACAAAATTAATAAGTAAAGTAATCGTAAGCTTCATTTGGATTGTCTGTACTATATACTTATGAAAACGCAGGCAGGTAGGCTTGAAAGGGAAAGAAGTTCAAGGTGTTTCTTGAATATAGTACAATTTTAGTTACATGTATTACGTTCGTCTATTTTCCAGGAACGGAGTTTACATATTCTATTCTACCTTGTATTTTTAATAGTTCAGCCGTGTGGTCAGATAAAGCTAAGTCGATGACCTTACTTATACATTTTTGCTGTGAATTATGAGCAAAATTATCTAAACAGGTTTTGCTAATTGGTCAAGATAGTATAGAATACAAATTATTGTAAAAACTATTGATGTGTGACATATTAGGCGTCCTGTATACAGATAGAATAATAAAAAATTCTGCTTAATCAATTCTATCGCACAACATTCGATTATTCCCATTATTGAAAATCTTAATACAGTTAATCTTAATAGTAAGTTCTTTATATTCATAATAACTCTTAAAAGTATGCAACTACCTCGACGTTTCTGTCTGATTATTAAGACGCTGCCAATTATTGAATTCATCAATAATTTTATGCAGATATATTTTCGACAAGTTATTTGATTCATTTAAATACAATGCGGTGTTATTGTTCTGTTTTTATATAATTTGTTTTATTGTTATAACTTACTTTATTATCACAATTTTTAATGTAAAACATTTAAAATGTTGTTTTTATTCTTTAGGTTATTGATTTGTTTTTTTAAATAAGTAGCATTACATATAAGCGTTTTGTTTCACACTGTAAGCTTGTATTGTTTGAAATAAATAAATAAATATTAAAAATCAAGGGTCGAAGTTTGTCGTGTTGAGTAATTTTGTCATAACCAGACATCATGAAATGCTCGGTTATGCATATTATATCTATATCAATTTGTTTTCTAATTCTTGGATATGAACTGTCAACATGTCTGATTTATTTAGAAGTCCAGCGATGTTTTGATGCATAGTGAGAATGTAGATATAATGTAAATATATGTTGATTATTATATTTCTCCATCTCCTCCCGTGGATGTCATGAAACGTGACTAAAAGATTCTAAACCAGAGGGATGCGCAGCTAGTATACTGCTTACTTTAGGTGAGTGGAATGAACTCCTTCACTTTTGTGGAGCGTTTTCGTTCTGCAGTTCATCTAACTCCGACTGCTCCGGCTCACACTACACACACGATTCGATTTGTCGTTTTACTCACAGACGTGGCCCGTAGTACATAGAGCTCTTACTCTATTTCAACTTGAAGGGTTGTCATGCTTCAGCCATTTTTCAGTTTAAGTCTATGTATTTCACAATAGTATGCCTATTTTAGGTTATACACTACTTACATGTCTTGTGAACGATTTTTTCTAAGGTAGAATACATTTTAATAGCCTGCCGTACACTAGTGAATCCTGAAAAGGTATCACAACTGCTTTTTTGCACGCTTATGTAAGCTAATGGTGAGGTGTGGTCCGATACACGAAATTATAACAATTAGTACATTATAATAAAACACTTTTAAACGGATTCTATCGCGTATATTTTAGGTTTTTGTTTTTCCTGACGTTTCGAATTAGTACATGCTACAAAATTAATGTACAAAAAGTATAAAAAATAATAAAACGGATATAGGAAAAAAATCTGTAAATAAAATCGATTTTCAAATATGCCTTTTAATCTAAAATCTATTTATCACTTTAAATGTCGGCCTGTAAAAAGTATGAAGGAAAATCGATTTTATGTTTAACTCATAGTTAATCATACTCTTTTTCACTCAGAATTCATGAGCTAGTCATAGCTCAGTCAGAATCAGTGCTAGTGAACGAACCAAAACAAAACTAAATGTCTTTATAACAATACCACAATTTTGCATAAAAGAATTATTAATTATTAAATATATCTCTCGTGAAACCAACCGCTGCTGCCAACTTTCTTAGTACCACGTCGTTATCGACCAAGTCTAATGCCTTTTTAAAGTCGAAGTAGGTGTTGTCAGCCCCCCACTATCCGCTGTCAGAACACGTCAACCATATGACTAAGAAGATTTCTGATCATACTTCTTGCTGGTCGAAATCCACGTTGAGCGTCTGGGAGTTGCTGAACCACCTACACAAATACGCTTCTATGTATAGCAGACCTTGTGGCCTTGCTAACACTGATTGACAATCCCTATTCAACTGCGTTTGCGCCCTATTATGGTTATCTATTACTTATAAATAACGGCAAATAGCCTATGCGCTGCATGCCGCATACATGTGCTGTGTGGTGCCGGCTACAAATAGCACCAGCCCATTTCATCCCTTGGGTGTCGTAGAAGGCGACTATGGGATTAACTGAAGGATGGGCAGCAGCGTCCTTCGAGTACATTAATAACTCAACTGCGATCGCCAACCCGCCTGCCAAGCGTGGCAACTATGGCAACACCCCCCAATGAACACACTCATATCGGTCGTTGTAGTGATCTTTGGGGGAGGCCTGTGTTCAGCAGTGGACTTTATTCAGCCGGTATGATGAGTCCATTCATAGTATAAGCTTATAGAAGAATTTACTGGAAAATGTTAAGCCTATGCCAAATGGGCATAATGAGCTTCCTTAATATATAACCTATAACCACACAAACAAATTTAATGCTTTTCTATAGCCTATTGATGATATGATGATGATCCAATGGCGAATAATTACAAGTGTTGTGGAAAAGGAGATTCTTAGTCAGTTGCACTCACTGATCGGAAAACGATCGGTGAGGTTCAGCAACGCTCGTTGTGGTCAGTCTATAGAAGGCAGATGACTCAGTTGGCGCAGTGGCTAAGCAATTGGCTTTCTGTGAATGGTGTCGCGGGTTCGATCCCCACACGGAACAAATATTTGTATGATCTATTTAAAGCTAGTGTTTTCGTGTCTAGGTGTTTGTGCATGTGAAATGTATGTTTGTTATCACTACCCACGGCACAGGAGAAACACTAGAGTGGAGCAACGTGAAAAAAATTGACAATATTTGAAGTGGGCGTCTACGTGAGAAAAATCGGCGGTCCCAATTGTAGTCATTAAACGGCAGGCGAGTCGTGAAGCCAAGTCCTTTGGGCAGCTTGAATATCTGCCACCAGGTTGGCTGCAAACGTTAGAAAATAAAGTGGAAAAACCAAAATAAAGTGGTATCATTATTTATTTTAAAGCAATCATTGAAACTTACGGAGATTACAAATACACTCACTAATATAGTACAATTTAAGTTGCCTAAATCGCCACGTAGGTAGTTTCAGCACATGATAAATAACAATATTTTTAATATCAAACGCTAATATTTTTGGTTCTATTATTAATGTATTAAATAACGGATCAATTTTCTGCATAAATCAATATCAAGCATAGGAAAATTATTATGAAATGGGTATAGGACAGGGGAAAAATTATCAAAAAGGTCGACATCCAGCCGCCGGAAGTTTTGCAACAATTTTGAATATTAATTACACGATCGGTAATAACAGTCGCTCTTTAGTTCAAGTAATATCTTAGCGATAAAAAGGGTAAAAACAGATAAGTAAACATTAATAAGAAATTAACAGAATCAATCACGTCTAATTTATTAGTTTGGAATACCTATGAATTTATTGGCGTATTCTCAGTGATTACGGCTTATTTATTTAAATTAAATTACTCATATAGCTACCTAAAACTTACGACTAAGAAATTCCTACTCAATATTTTTAAAATATTTCTGTTTTGATATAATCTAAAAATATTAAGTTTACATTGTACAGGCTTGGTATAAAGTCTTGAATTGTCTATAACGAAATGCAATAAAGTGCAGTATTATTTTATTTCATTTGCTTGTTTTTAGTTAAGTCAGTTAAATAGTAAAGTCAATTCTCGTCAAATTATGTGGAGATTAAATTTTTATGGTCATTTTTAAATCAGTCCGTATACAAAGTCTAGTCTCAATAAGTTTGTACAATTGAGCTATGCCATCTTTCATTTAAATTCTATACATTTTTATGTCTAAATGATTATAAAATATTCTTAAAATGTGTTGTAATCCATAAAATATATGTTTTAAGTCCCGGTCTTTCTGCGTTCTTTAGAGTGAGTGTAGACTCAACACATTATTTACAACTTTTAGACAGAAATAAGCATTTTATCCAAAGTCAAATGTATAGAATCTGGTATCTAATTAATACTTGAACATAAAAAACCTACAATCTAAATTAACTCCTATTAGTATTTCTAGCATCTATAACAGAAAGTACGTTGGCAGCACTGATGATTTTCTGGGCAATATAGCAGGGTGGTACCCCATAGTGTTCCAATGGTACCTTATACTCATAGATAGGAGTAGACACTGTGCGAACTGCCCGGCGTAGAATTGAGCAGGTGTAGGATAAATTTGTGGCTTTCTCCTCCGCAACTTTGTATCTACAAAACATAATAATAATGAGAAAATGATAATTATAATAAATGTTGAAAGGCAGACGCCATTTTTTCCGTTTTTAGAAATATTTAATCCATTTAGCACCCATTGCAATAGCCCTTATAACTGTAGTTTCAATCTCTTACAATAGTTTTACACCTTCGGGGACAATCCGAGACTGCATTTTATAGTGTAGCCATGGAGAGTCAGTGTCCCATTACATTTTAGGTTAAAATTCTCTAAAGGGCCTCTGTGTGTTGGACCCATGTTCTCACGTCAGCCTATCAAAATACCGGGTTTCCTCTTACGTGGGATAGAAGCCCGTGAATAGAGAAACATAAGAAAATAATGAAGAAAACTTAAAAATAGCACCTTTTTTGTGGACGCTCTTTGAAGGCTTAGGCCTTAGAATGGTAGGCTAAGAATTTTTCACCCCCATGCTTCTTAAACGTCCTGATTATGGCAATGAGCATAACTATAAAGTTATTGTAAGCTATTATATTTTTGCAATAGTATCATCAACATAAACGGTTGTGTCAAAGGTAACGTTTTGTTACACTGTCTGCAATACTTGAATTACAACGATGGTGCAGAATAACTCATGTAATACCATACTCGTTTACGAACTCCTAGACTTTCTGTAGAACAAACTGAACGTCATGGATGTATTCATCTGGTAAAAGCTGCATGTTCCGTTACAAGGAAGAGGAGATATTGGACGGTAAGAGGATGCTTTGCGAGACGATTCGCCTTGGCATCAGAACTAAGAACCAGAGACTTACACGGCAAAATAAACCTTCAAGACCAAAATTACCGCGGTGGCAGTTGTCATGAATAGCACCAACCATCTCTTCCCGTGAGTGTCGTAAAAGTCGACTATGTGATTAACCGGAAGATCGGCAGCGTCCTTCGAGTACATTTACAACTCAATTGCGATCGCCAACCCGCCTACCAAGCATGGCGATTATGGCAAAACGGCCCAATACCACACAATATACCAAGACCAGTAGTTCTGGCGATCTTTGGGGGAGGCTTGTGTCCAGCAGTGGACCTAATTTAGCTGAAATACAATGACAAGCACTTGTCGAAAATGAGTCCGTGACAGACAATTGCAATCTCCACAAAGTGCAATGTTCAATTGACAAATATGTCGCAGCTTGAAAAGGTGATTATTACTTCTGTATCACAAACATCATCACAGCTACAGAAGGAAAGTTATACAAAGGTGTCCAGCTGCAATCACCCAACAAAAAAACGAGTTTATGGAGTTGTCTCCACAATAAATAAAGAAATTAGTGCCAATGCCAGTAAAGTAGACAAAGACAAGTACTTCAGTACGCAAAGAGCGGAACCTACTTCTACAAACGAAAATATACGAGCTGCAGTACCCACCATGCTGTACCTATATCTCAATGTTTCATCTACAAACATCGAGACGGAAGTTATCTAACTATATCAACAGGAAGTCTACGGGTAAAACGGGAGCTGAAGCATGATCGATAAAAAAAATGTTTAAATTAAAATAATTGTTCAAGCTTGTGGTGATTAGGAGTCCCTGATTCAGCAGGGGACGTTAAAGAACTGAAATGTTGAAGATGATATGATTGTAAAGTTAAGATAAGAATATAACAAATAACTAAATATCTTTCAACAAAAACCGGAATAACTACATCAATGGTCGTGCAAAATCAAGATTTTTAACAACTAATCTACTCAAACCTGTTACACTATTATAAATTCACAGTAACTTTTGAGTAAATAAGTACCTACATAATTACTTAAATTCCTCAATACTACGTACTTTATTGTTCAGGCACCTACTTCATCTTCGTTTTTAATTAAGCAGATTTTTGTTTTAAAACTTATTAAGCCAGAATACGGCACGATTGGCACAGTGGCTGAGCTATTAGCTTTATACGCAACGTGTCACGGGTTCGATCCCCTCACAGAACAAATATTTGTATGATCTACAGATAGTTGTCTCGGTTCTGGGTGTTTGTGCATTTGAATGTACAGGAAGAATCAAAGTGTGGGGCAAGATTTAAAAAAGAATAAGTGTGACCAAAACTTTAACAACTTCAACACCGTAAGAAGAGATTTTCAGAATTATGGCAAATGGACGGAACAGGCGTACTTTATGTTGACAAAGTTAATGACGTTTCGTTTTGCCGACGTCATAGTTTTATTTAGTCCATGTGGACTCTTCCTCCTCATCTGGACAATAAGAACTTAGCACCACTTCATGTCCTACCGTGGATGTCATAAAAGGTGACTAAGGGACTGTAAACTAGAGGAATGGGCAGCAGTGCTCCTTCTGTGGAATAGTAGCCATACTGCACTCACTGACTTGCCTGCCAAGCGTGGCGAGTACTGGCAATTCCACCCTCCATCTCTCCAAAAATTTGCTTTTGGCAAGTTTTAGTAAAAATCAACTTACACATGGCACATTTTTAGGCGCGGCATAAGCTCTCGTTTCCTGAGTAACAACAGTGCATTCTTGATGGCAGCAGCGGCAATGACTGAGGGATACTCGTCGCAGAGCACTCGGTCCACCATCAGCCCGCACATGCAGAGAAAGGTGGCCGCCACCTCAATCTCGCCGCCGTTCAGGTTGTCACACCACCAAGATAGGTACGTTATATAATCTTGAGCGACTACTGGTTGCCGTGGGAATTTCTGTAATGTGTTTTTAATAGTTAAAGTCGTTTTATTTTTTACAAATTATTGGTGTCCGGCTTAAGAATCTAGCACCAATCCATGTCTTCCCATGGATGTCATCAAATACGTCTACGGGCCTGTTCACCAGAGGGATGGGCATAAGCGTCCCTTCTGTGGAAACAGTACTGCGCTCACCAACCCGCCTGCCGAGTGTGGTGAGTACTGACATTTTTTTTTCTCAAATGACGACACAATTGTGGAAATCAATGGGGGAGGCCTTTCTTCAGCAGTGGACGGTCTTTGGCTGATATGATGATGTGACGATGGTAAATTTCTGTAAATTACTTACAAATATCATACGCAAAGCATACTTGCAGTATCTCTGCAGAGCCGATATTTATTTCTGGCTTTGAGTAGGGCCAGGCACGTCTCGATCTTTCTGTGCGCCTACCGACTATTATTGTGATCAGTAATCCGTTCACCAAGGGTATGAAATGACCGTGCATTGTTATGATCTTGAGGAGACCCACGTTACCTAGCAGAGGACGTTTTACGAACTGATTAATGATGATGATGACGATTACAAGAAATATGAATGAATCAATGTTTCACGTGTAAATTTCGGAACCGCTATTTATGGTGTACCTACAGATATCATATCAGCCAAAGGAAGTCCACTGCTGGACAAAAGTTTCCCGTCTTTTACGACTTCACGGGAGTGGTGCTATATTCTTAATCCGGACACGTCACAGTTCGCTACTTTTAAATTATTGTATTAGATCCTATGTCGTATGAAGTTAAAATGTGGAAGGGATGAACGCGCCAATCCAGCGCAATTTACGTAAGGCACAATGTGGTAGTTTTAGCCAGTAAGGCACACCCCTTCACCTTTCTCCAGAGCTGAGGAAGACATGTGAGGGCCCTACAATGGGGACAATTTCAGCCATGAGCGTCCTAGCAAATGAAACAAGAAACCTAGAGCTTGCCAGTCCAGTTTGTAACCACTAAAAATCTTAGGGCATGCATGCGAGAATTTACCACTTACTAATCTTAGCAGCACAGCTTTCTCAGCAGCTAAAAGTTTTTCAGCCGTGAAGGCAATATTAGCGCATTTGACGAGCCTCATCGCAGGGCTTACGGGGCCATTGAGCTTCTCCGCTATCCAGAAGCAAGCTGCTGCAACGAGCTGCAGCTTGTCCAACTGTACGTGACCGGTCCCCAGGATAGAGTCTAGGTACCAACAAGCTGCTTGGATGGTCGCTGGGTTGCCGTGGGGGCCCTGAAATTTCATTGTAATGATTGGTCTTGTAAGGGTTGAACGGTCGTTCAAACTGGACATATAGCTTTTCTTAAACGAGATCTGTACATATTAATAGAAAAGTTCCTTCACGGAATTTATTACTTTTATCATAAAATCCGTGCTGATAAAAATAAATTAGCAAATAGTTTATTTAAAGTTGATTTTAAATACATTCGCCTAAAGGTTTTAAAAAATTGCAGTCCAATTTAAAAAAAATCCCTTTAAAGTAAAGGGAAATTAGACTGCTATATTCCTGTAGTAATAATTACAATAACAAAAATAAATCATTCTGTAATGATAAATTGAGAAAATCTGTCTAAAGGATGCCGGTTAAGTATACAACATTCTCTTTCTTCGATTGGTTGACAAATAAGTGAGACCGAATCAGATGTGGAGAAGATGATTAGCAGTGTCTTCGTAATTCTCTTACGTCATTCTATTAAGATAAAGTAAAAAATGTAGTGTAGGTACAAAAATAAAACGATGGAAATGAAATATCTTTGAAGCTGGTTAATAAAAATCTGTTTATCAGTAAGGAGATATACTTTCAAGCAAAAATAAATACTAAACAATAGTTAAAAATTAACAAGTCGTTTGTTGATAGATTGTTTGTTACCCTTAGTACTAGTTAAAACATATTTTCAACGTCTTGACTACATCATCCTGCGCAGATTATTTTAGCGGCAAATGATTGTTTCCTTGAAGATTAATGCTCAAATCACAATACAAGGAGCAAAGTATAATGATAAAAGAACAAACCAAAAGTCCCAAATCTTTGTTCATGTATAAATGCTGTGTTTACAAATCAAAACCCAATAAAATGTGTTGTGACGGTGAATTTTACACAAAAGTTATAATCTAAAGAATACAGTAAAGTATTCAGTAGGAGGCCAATTTAGTGTTGTCCCATAAACGATCACTACTAAGAACAAACGAACGACGAATGGTATTAAATTGTTTACTTACATTAACTTTCATAAGCCAGTTAATAACACATGCCCTCGTGATGCCGGACGTCCTGGGTAAATCCAGCGGCTTCGACTCCACAGCCAGTAGATGATCGTACACATCCGTCGTATAATCCCGGTTCAAACACCTCATGTACGATCTCTTCCCTAAAAACAAATTTATTTACTACCTACATTACGAATCTTATCCATTTCACATGAACATAAAATAAAATGTTGACGGACTATTAAAAAAACCAACATCTATGAGATTTGCACAAGTATTGAGTCATAGTGAATGTCAGCATTTGTAAATATTAACCAAATAGTATGTGCTAATATCCGGTTTAAAGCATAATATCTAAAGACGCATAAGTATCTATACTAATTATGACTTGACATATCGCACTTGTACACAAGCTAAAATAATATTCCAGAAATCCATTAGGTAAAGTTCCAGTTTTATAACAGCACGTTTAAAATACTACCAAATATACATTAACTATAACAATTTTAGAATTTTTGAATAGGCTTGCGTTTGATTACTTTCTCAGCTGATTGTCGACGATGGTGCACGCTTGCTTAGAAGAAACCTATTCATGTATTTCACTTGAATTAGATTTGATCCCCATATTATTAATACTTGTGTCTATTAAAATAAAACTACGAATAAACAACAACGGCATTGTATCACGAGGGTAGAACGTAGCATCCAGTAATTAATGTACCTACAAAACTCTCTTAGTGGTTATAAAGAAGCGGTCAAAGTTAAAAACGTATGTCAAGCACTACTAATACATACCATATGTTAGCTATTTATTATTATATAATTTTAACTGAAAAAGAAAAAGCACGCACAAACTAGTATTGGATAGCAAATTTGCAAATGACAGACGCAGATAATCGAGATTTCCTACGAACTTATTACATGCATCAAAATCATACTAACCTACTGATCCTACCGAAAAGCTACACTCCTTTATTTCGAAAACCTATGGAGTATATTTCGTCTGATGTACGTTAATTATTTTTGTCTTATGTACATTGAATCATCACTATGATTGTACGAGGCAAATATACCCAAAGTGCGACGTACATTGACAATACATATTGATACCCATGTTGAATTTACCTTGACCGGTCAAGGCAACTGAATCAACTTTCAAATCAACGTCAGCCAAAGATAATGCCTTACAAGCGAAGGTATTTACTACTTTGTAAATGTAATCTCAACAACTCACTATTAGTTAACTCAAATGGCTAAAACGTGACAAAGAGTACTCACAAATATCTGGTGATCCTAATCTGTCTTGTATACGTTCGTTGAATTGCAGACGACGTTTGACTCTATCATCAAGCTTATCAGGTATAACTGCAATGGGCGGTGAAAGACCCTGTAGTTCTCGACTATGTGGTCTTTTAAGACTCCTCTTTATATTTCTAATGCGGTTTGGTTCCAAACAAGCCTTCAAAGTAGGCGTGACGGCGCTCAATGCATTACCTAAAGTATTTTTATTTTCTTGTTTAACAAAATACCGTTGACTCTCTTTATCATCCAAGTATCTCTCATCATCGCTTATAGATATAACACTGGCATCTTTACCTGCACGTTTTTCTTTGAAGACTTTGTAGTGCCAGTCTAAATCTTCACTTCTCTGTCTCATCGTAACGTGTCTTGTATCGATCTTCAACGGATGTTTTTGTTTATGTGGAACTACTTTACTTGGACCAGCCTTAGGGATCATTTGAGCGTTAATTGTTCTCAAAGGATATCTTTGTTGAATATTTTCATGCTTTTGAGTTTTTTTATTCTCCACTAATAAATGTTTTGGCAAGGCTGGTAATGGATCTTTGGGTAATGGTATCCTAGTTCTATGTATATTTTCTTTATCAGCATAGTTCCGTGAGGATGCCATAATATATTTTTAGGAAAATAATTTAAAACAATTACTTGTGAATACATACGATCACGACCAGCGTGACCGTTAGAATAAAAGAAAATTTGAACTGTTGAAACCGAAACCCGATATACCCTCATTTGTATTAAGACTAAAATTGTCTTTCATAAAAATAAAATCCACTAATTGCCAATTCAAATAAATTATTTAATCTTAACCATATCACAACATTACAAAAAATAAATAATAACTTAAAATTAATAACTTACAAACTACGCTGTGTACTTTTTTATTATCAAATGCATCTGGTTGTTTATTAGAAAGCTTGTACATCTCACAGCAAGGTATAAAAGTACATCAAAATCGAATAAATTATTACGAGTAAAATGGGTGGGCTCTCGAGGATGCCGAAGGCAATGCAAGCAGTGTCGTTGACACTTCAGGATTTGAAATAGAAACATCAAAGGTAGATTATTTAGCTGTATAGATCTGATTATTTTAAACGGGAACAGCGTCGTCAACCATGAATGGTTTCTCGGGATCCATGACTTTGCCAGCCACCACAACTAGGTTGTCCAGGGTGTCCAAGATGTAGAAAATGAAGGGATGTTCGACGTTGAAACGACGAAGAGATTTGGCTGGCGATAGTGGGAGTTTCTTTGAGAGTTCCATTGCTGTGTTGGAAGCTGTAAACAAAAGCATATATTAGATTTCCAAATCTCGTACGATAAAATAAATTAGTAAATTTTAGTTACACCGTTTTAGTTACATTCATCTGTTCATATTCAATTATTAAAAGCTAGTTTGGCTTTGTAAGAGAATAGGATTTAGTGCTTTCATATTTAATTAACATTCAATGTTCATGTGATGTCCGGATTAAGATTATACCAGCAGTTCATCTTCCTCCGCGGATGTCGTATAAAGCGACTGAAGGAGGTAATCCAGAGGGGTGGGCCGCAGCGTCCCTTCTATCGAATAGCAGCCATTCTGTGCTCACTAATCCACCTGACAAGCGTGGTGAGTATTGGCAAACTCCATCCAAAATGAGGGCTCACTTGTGGAAATCTATGAGGGAGGCCTTTGTAAACAACGTTGGACGTTCTATCGCTGTAATAATGATGATGATGATCATTAAAATTCTAGAAAAAGAATTTTTGGCTTGATTTGGTAGGTCAGTCGTTTGGAAATAACAAGATGATTATTTAGAGGATTACCAACTAACAAACAAATGCTTATTACCTGACATTTCGGACACAGAGCTGTCCGCGTCATCGACACGCACAGATACGTGCTGTACCAGCTCCTGGACGAACAAACCCTCGTCTGAAGATATGCCACTCAGGTCTGCCTCTCGGCTGAAAATGCTGCTTACGCCGAACTGTGAATGGAAAAGATAAACATACATGTAAAACATATTTACGATTTATTACAATTACAATACAAATAACACTATATGTATAAGACGTTACATTAATTGACATAATTGTAACATTAATTGTTTAAAGAGTTACATTCCTGTGGAAACACATTAACGGCAAATCTATGTCTAAGTCTTGCAAATCTATCTTAGCATTGAGATATTTTAAGAATGGGCACTTAAAATATCTTAATGCTAAGATAGATTTGCAAGACTATCAATAAAAATGTGATAACAAATCAATGAAGTTTCCAGTCGAGATTACAAATTTCGATTCTCCAATGGCTAAACCAACCAACCAACCATTAAGAATGTCAGCCAAGAACATTTGCTCACGAATCATTTTAAGGCGGTTCAGGTCTATTCATTCAGAAATTGTCATTGGATAAGGCAACTTACGCACCAAATTTTCTCATCTAAAGACACAAAGTCCCCACTTTTTTAACAATCCTGTAAGACCACTACTACATTTTATGACATTTGGTCTTACATCGTTACCAATATTGGATAAATATGCCAAACCATCTTTTGATTGTTTACCGTATTTGGTACACGGGTATGTTGAGTTACAAAAAGACGCGTGTACCGTTTACGGTACATGATCAGCTAACGTGCTAAGGTAAATTAAATAATGAAAAATATAGTCATGGTCATGTCAACCTTATTGCTATTTGCAATGTTGATAACAATATAAAAAATAATATAAAATCGTTACCGACCTTAGCCAAAGCAGCGACGGGTTTGGTGGTAGTCTCCACGGAGAACGTAGGAATGGAAACTTGCAGTTCTTCGTCCTTCAGGCTGTCTTGGATGTCGCAGATTGGCGCGATGGGCAAGTCCGCCGTCAGCCGGGTGAGACCATCGCGGGCACGAGGGACCACCAGCAGCAGGGCGTAACGACCACCCTGCGTTATATAACAGTTGTAAGTAGTAATTAATTAATTAAATTCATGTCGCAAATATCAACAATTTTGATTCTTATAAAATACTGTTAGAGCATCATAGGCCTCTTGTGCTGTTCAAACAAATCCAACCCTTTAATTAAGAGTCGCCGACAGATTTACTCTGTTTAATATTTGCACAAACAGGGCTTTTGTATGTTTTTTTCAGTACTTTTTATCTGACATAAAAGCGAAACCATTGTGGTCCCTGGACGGTAGTAGACCATTGAATATGATGATAGCTACACATAAATTGTATCTAAGTATTGTAATCAACATAAAACATAATAGAATCTTACATCATAAGGAAGCTTGATAGCTTCAGCGTCGAGTTCAGGTAGCGATCCAGTTTTAAAGGTACCCCTGGTTTTCATCATGGACACCTGCTTCTTCTCAGTGTTGGACTTGTAGAACACGCCTGGCTCGACAATCTCGAAGGGTTGCTTCCAAGAGCCACGGAAGTACATGCCGTTGAAGATGATCATCAGGGAGTCGGAGATTGAGGCTAAAATAGAAATGCAAACTTAAAAAGCTTTTAGTGCAGAAAATAAGGTTTTAATTGGGATATTTAATGGACTTCGTTGGTATAAGAAACTCGAAGATTTACTCAAAACATTAATTCAGCTAGGGGACTAATTTAGTCCAAGACAAAATTAGGTGAGTAAATTTCAAGGAATAACTTACTAGATTTCTTTCCAACGCTGTTCACGGAAAGGCTAGATGATACATCATGCATCTCGCTCATGGATTTAAGGCTCCTCGCATGGTTCCGGGCTTCAACAGCCACCATGGTTTCCTCATCGTCTTCAGATTCAGTCTTCTTAGGGTAGGTCTTCACCAGCTTGATCTTCTCCTTAATGTTCTTTGCGGGCTTGTATTCCATGTGTGAAACATCTACTTTCTCAGGAATATCTTCCACAGCAAACGAGATTAATTTCTCGTTTGTTTCTTTAGGCGGCATCATTTCAGGGATTTCCTCGTTTTTGTTATCTTCTGTCTTGTCTGAAATCTCGACGGTGAATTCACCCTTATCATCGTCATCGTCAATCTGTATTTGTTGATCAGGGTTGTACCGCTCGACGGATCTTACTTCAGTTAGGTAGTAGTCTTCCAAAATCTTTTTGTAGTCGTCGTTGATTGTGTAGTTTTTGTAGATGTAGAAGTAGTTTTTCAACTCAGGCTGGTTGTATTTGTATTCGTGGGTGTTTTTCAGTCTGTCCATTATGTAGCGGTAGGTCTTTCGGGTAAGGTTTGAGTCTTGAGGCAGATGTAGAGCGGACACAAGCTGTTCTCTGGTCTCTCCACGAGCACCTTCTGCAAGAATGGCTAGTATTGCCGAGTAACCGAGAGGTGAGAACGCGATGTTTCTGTCATCATCGATGTAACCCTGAAATCAGATATTAGAAATTATAATTACACAATACACAATCCAATCACACAAATCCAATTTGATTTAGTTTAGTTTAATAGATTTTTAAATTGTTTTGTGATATCTCATCATATCATATCGTCCATTTATACGTCCACTGTTGAACAAAGGCCTACCCCATAGATTCCACAACTGTGTCATCATTTCGGGGGGTACTAGTATTTTCCAATACTCACCACGCTTGGCAAGCGGGTTGGTGAGCGCAGTATGGCTACCAGTTCACAAAAGGGACGCTGCTGCCCATCCGTCTGGTTTAGATTCCCTTATTCGCCTTTTACGACATTCACAAGAGGAGATGGAGTGGTGCTATATTATTAATCCGGACACCACAAGGACAATGATATCTCAGGACGTGATATCTCAGTTTGGGTTCAAATAAATGAATTTTTTCTTATTCTTTAAATGACTACAACAATGAACATTCATATAATCTTTGACATAATCACCATAATTGGCATACGGATTTTATAATTATTGTGTTGGCATACGGATATGTGATTAGTGTGTTGTTAGTTATTATCAAACTGGAGGAAGTTGCTGCTCATCTTCTTCACTACTTGATAATCCTGTAGTAACCTTTTGTGATCCAAAAGTGTCAAGAAGGGTAGTCTAATCCAGTTCCAGGAACCATAGGGCAAATACACAATGTAATAAATAAAACAAATCTAGCTATGTTTGATAGCAATAAATAAATACCCGAATAGGTTGTTTTGTTAAACTAATCGCAGTCATTTGAATAAATAAATGTTAAATAAATTTCGAACTGGCTGACAAACACAGACCAAAAAGATTAGCCACTACAAAGTTATTGCTATTATTTACAATGCATTGTTTGGCTTGTCTGTCCAGCCATCTTTGTTGTAGCTACGTTATTATAGCGACGAACACAAGTGTTTATGAAAACATCCGCGGTCGTCTCGATCTCTACATTCCTCAGTAACTATGTACTCATACATGTACGCTACTCATATACCCGACATCATTTAGGCCTGCAGCAAAACAGTGTAGCTAATGGGTGAAAATCGTGCCGTGTATCGTATAGTCTCGGAAACATAGAATGAGAATAGCTAAGCTTGCAAGCATTGTATAAGGTAGAATATAAAATAATATTTAAGTGTTAAGCAACCATTGCGCTGTAGTGGCCATGTGCTGCCGGCTAAGAATAGCACCAACCCATCTCATCCCGTGGGTATCGAAAACGGCGACTATAGGATTAGCCGAGAGGCAGAAGCGTTCTCGGAGTATATTATCAACTCAATAACGACCGCCAACCCAGGCGGCCAAGCGTGGTGATTATGGAGAAACCTCCCAATGAGCACACAACACACCCAGATCGGTCGTAGTGGCGATCTTTGGGGAGACCTGTGTCCAGCAGTGGACTTATGCGGCTGAAATGATGATGATGAATGATGAAGCATTGCACTTGCTAAAATGATGAAGATGTCGATATTTGAAATATCTCTAAATGGATCCAAACAACAAACGTCTCTTAAAAAAATCATATATCGAACACGCATTTAATCAATAACTTTGTCATAAGTGCGTGTTTAGCCGTTGTTAAGAGTTAACCATGGCTTACGTTGGTTCAAATGGCACGATTTTAAACAATGTCAGTTATGTTTAAACAGTTTCGCTAATCGGGCGTTGAAACTGTGTTTATTTATCTTTTGTGGCAAGACAGTTATAGAAATCTCAACTACTACTAGTGTTTTAAGTAGTCCTTTATTTACTGTAAGCGATAATGAGTATTTGAAGATAGATCACGTCATAGTGAAGACAACTGAGCACAAAGCAGCTTACAACAGCCGAAATTAACCGTCGTGAAGGGGGATTAATGAACCTGTACCAAAGCTATAGTCATCGCTTCGGGCTTTTTCCGATGACAATATTAAATCAAGCGTCTCGTAATTCACAGTTCAGTGCACTTTAAATTCCGATAAATTATTTTTTGATCCTGCAGAGGTCTACGTTTGGTTGCATACTTGCACTTTGCTCAACCAATGACCAATTGGCCTGTCCTTTCGCAATACGCGCATACTAACGCTAGACCAGGTTAGAAGATTATTATGATGATTACCTGGAAGATCGCTGTGGCCAGATCGCTTGTGGCTTCTCCTACGAAGCTGGTGTCTTTTGGTTGGGTGGAACGACCGCCGCGTAGCCAGCGCGCGCTGCTTAGTCCCACCACAAATAATACTGAAATAGAAAATAACATTGGATTAGCATAAAACAGTAATTTACTCGATTCTGACTATTCTTGTATTCCTAAGAGAAAGCTTAATATATATCGAAAGCGATCACAATAAAATTCCGTATGGAAATCTTATCGGTAACAAAATAAGTGAAACACGACTTTCGCATTCACCAATGTATCATCGATAAATTAATCATCAATTAATTAATTACGGGGATGGCCAAGACCATGACCATGAACCCGAAATCATCGCAACACAAGACGAAGACAAAATAATAATAAAAACTCAGCGTCATCTGTATCAGCAGGTCATTATTTCTAAACAAAGACCTCCTTTGAAGCTCCGTTCATATAAACGTTCCATCATTAATACCAACAGCAGTGACATTTAAAACATCCAGTCACGCGTGAATATTTTTCGTATTAGCCTCATTTGCAAGTTGTTCAACGTCCTTAATATTGACTCGATGAATTCTCGATGTAACTGTTCCGGCCAGTATCGATATGAGACTGGTTCTCGAGACATCTCGAGATGTAGGTCGAATACACGTAGCGGTATCGGTATATGTAGGTATTTAACTGTACGCTGCAGGACAATTTATTTATAGAACATAAGGCCTGGTTTACATTACAAGTTACGACTTTAGGGTGGAATGCCACTCATCCAAAATCTTTGGTTGCTGTACAATTTGTTCAAAGAAATTGGATGCTACCATCAACATATCAATGGCTTGTTTAGTGTAGACTTTTTAAGAAGTTTAGACTATTTTCTCCTCCATTGTCCTCACATTACCCTAACTTCGAGAACATTGTAGTTAAAAAAGAACATTGTACCAATATGATTTGAAAAGAGTAACCATGCAGTTTCTTGCCCGTTCTTCTCCATAGGAAATCTACACCTTGGAACAAGGCAACTAAAGTCTTGACTATTCATAAGCGCCTTTACATGAATAAAAAATATTTTTATCTTTATCTTAACATTTTATTTTTGTTTTTAATAATTGATGGACATTTCAATATTTTCAAGCAATAACAACTAAACGTGTGTGAAAGCAATATTTAATGACTGTGAAAGCAAGCAATGTCTTTGAAATACAAAAATGATTTTAGAATTGAATACTCGTACGGCACTTGTGAAACATCACATCGTGGCCAAATATTTTGGATGAGAGGCATGACGCAGTCGTCAAAGAAATTTGATCAAGTATTGGACAAACAGATTGGACGAAGATATTGAATGAGTAGCATACCACCCTTACAGAGTTTGGAGTGCATCCATTGAGATCATGTGTATTTTTTACATGACACAGTCTAAGGTTACCATCTCGCAGGCATTTGCCGCCTTTGAGAGGCGTTTTACGGTTTAGACAGGCAGGCTTTCGGCAGGCGCCAAGCTGAGACAGGCAGTTTTAAATTTTGCTGTATCACGCAAGCCCGCCCGCCCAGATGAAACTGACTACAAAATCAAGTAATTCTTTTGACAATAGACAAACATATTTCTGAAATTTTTTGCCATTTTGTACATCTTAGACAGGCATCCTCCCTTACATGGTGATGGTAACCATACACGCGACTGTGTGTACTGTGACCATAATATATATTTATATTATTTATTCTGGTATGAGTAGTGGGGCGATTAGTTTCTGACTCTTGAGTAGCAGTTATTAGAATTGTGGTGAAGGCTGATGTGTGTGTGTGTGGTGAAAAGTAGATTGTATCTGGAATATAGCGGATGTCGAGAAAGTGATTTCTTAACCGTGAAAGTTGTTATTGTAGGTATTCTTTAAAAAAAATCCACCTGTGGCATTTGCGTAGATTTATAAACATTGGTAACAAATAGTCTCTAACGGTCTAAGTTAATAATCAAATTTATGCAAATGCTTTGGATTTGGGATTGAGGATTTGTCTGTTTTTGTGTTAAATGTGATCTTAACCAATAACAGATTGAGTTTAAAATCTTAAATCTAAAGATTTTGAGTTAGATTGATTATTAATTTTGGACGTTAGTCAGATTTATAGTAATTGGAAAATACACATAGCTATCATACAGAATTGCACTCTAATAATATTATCTCCGCAGCAAGAATAGGTACAGTCCAGTCGGCACTTGATTTGGATTATAAGATTCTTTTCCACGAAACGGCGGTCAAAGATGAGATTCATAAAGTCACATCAATTAGTAATGCGCCGACAGAAATGGCAGCGTTACCAGTTTTGAATTTTGATGCAGACGAAAACCAATTTCAGTTTATCAATAATAGATAAATATTTAAAATACTAACATTTAAGCAAATAATATGAAACTTTCAGAAGTTTCCTTATTTTTTTAAATGTTATATCTAAAATATGAATCAACTAGCTAGGAACCGAGGTTTCACCCGCCCTTTAATTTAAAAGAAATTGGATGGTATATATAGTTTTAAAAATTTAGAAATCGGTCCATCCTTTTCGGAGCTTAGCGGGAACAAACAAACAGACAGACCGACAGTCAGACAAAAATAAAAATAAAATATTTTTGTTGTAGGTACCGTCTATACTTTCATATGAATTTAGTAAAAAGCATTTTGACATTACAAACAGAGACTTCTAATTTATTTATTTGTATAGATAGATGGTAATAACTTTTTTCTATGAATCGTACCTAGTTACTTCAGAGTAATATCATCATTTCAGCCGAATGAAGTCCACTGCTGGACACAGGCCTCCCCCAAAGATCACCACAACCACTGATATGGATGTGTTGTGGGCTCATTGGGGGGTTTTGCCATAATCGCCTCGCTTGGCAGGCGGGTTGGCGATCGCAGTTGAGTTGTTAATGTACTCGAAGGACGCTGCTGCCCATCCTCCGGCTAATCCCTTAGTCGACTTTTACGACACCCATGGGAGGAGGTGGGGTGGTGGCATTCTGAACCGGCACCACACGGTATATAGAGTAATATAATAATGATTTAATTACCAACTTTATTTTTGAAGTGTACAATTTATAATAATTATAAACATTAATCGATATTTGTATTTGTGTGTGTGTGGTACCGGCTACGAATAGCACCAACCCATCTCATCCCTTGGGTGTCGTAAAAAGCGACTATAGGATTAACCGGAGGATGGGCAGCAGCATCCTTCGAGTGCAGTAACAACTCAACTGCGATGGCCAACCCGCCTGCCAAGCATGGCGGTTATGGCAAACCCCCCCAATGAGCTCACAACACACCTGTTGTTGTTGCGATCTTTGGGGTAGGCTTGTGTCCAGTAGTGGACTTTATTCGGCTGTTTTTGCAGATTTGTATTTTTTATATGAAAATATATACATAGATAGTAAAATCATTTCAATTTACTAGGACATCCATATTTTCGTACTTTCATAGTAATTATTATTACTAAACGCGATATAACAAAATGTGCGATTATTGAGATGTTTATTTTTATATATTTCCAGTATAAGCTGATCTCGCGTTGCATAGGCTTTTCGTGCAATGTGAGATCAGCGTAAACTAGATTTGTATAGCTTGATATGTAGCCGTGTTACGTGTGTGGGTGTGCGTCATACACAGATTAATGAAATGTTATTACTAACTTATCGCATTTTCATCTGCACAAAATTATAAGTATCAGGAAAGCAGTAATTTATTGTTTATGTACATAAAAATGCACTATTTACTGTTTGCAGTGCAATTGCGCTAATTGAGCTGGGCGAGTGAATCTGATTATGCGCAGATTATCTGCACGGACCGGCACAACCGCGAGGGTAGCGTCACGGTTGGGATGCAATGCAGCGCGATGCAACGGTATGTAGTGGTTTACTATGCTGTTAATATGATACCTATTTTTATTGTTGAGAGAAAAAGATAGAAATATATACATTTATTAAACATCACAAAACCAGCACACTGCAGGTACACATAAATTTAATATTGCTAGGCTGGTGTGGAGTCGTGCGTTTAAAAGGCCACAGCTCAGCTAATGCTACAGGTAACTGTAGCGCTGATTTTCAGCTGAAGCCTCAGGGCACAGGTGGCAACCTGTCGTATATTAACAATAAAAACACCGTTGTGCTTGGACGCAAAATGACTAGGAATGATATATGTAAGACAAATCAAAATAGCAACTTAGATACCCTTTCGGCGATTTTTGTCACTCGAAAATCTCATCATCATCATTTCGGCCTAATGAAGTCCACTGTTGGACACAGGCCTCTCCCAAAGATCATCACAACCACCGATATGGGTGTGTTTTGAGCTCATTGGGGGGTTTTGCCATAATCGCCACGCTTGGCAGGCGGGTTGGCGATCGCAGTTGAGTTGTTAATGTACTCGAAGGACGCTGCTGCCCATCCTCCGACTAATCCCTTAGTCGACTTTTACGACACCCATGGGAGGAGATGGGGTGGTGGCATTCTGAGCCGGCACCACACGGCAAGAAAATCTAATTCCATTTTATAGTCTTAAACACTTTGACACGTTTACATTAAGACTTAGAAGACGTGTGATTTACAATTATATCTATTTTTAGTTTTCATACAAATTATAAGGGTAATCAAGTACCTGACTAATGAAAGCAATGTGAATGTACACAATCGAGTAGTAACCAGCTACACGAGACATTATAAAAATGGTTTAAATACCTACTTGTAATTTTATGGGTAGATATAAGAAAACGAGATGGAAAATCCAAAAGTGCACGCCTCGACCGCATATGTATATGGAATTATATAGACAAAAGTGTCCTTGCTCATCACTATAAATAATTATAAAAAAACGATAAGGTCTACAATATTGAAAATCGAAAGGGAAGAAAAATGAAGCCCATCCATCGAGTAGTTCGCGAGATATCGTGTCGTACGTACATCCCAACTATTAACGTCCAATACAAATTTTAATACTTTTTTTTTATTATTATTAACTTAACAACTTCCTTCCTTGAGTATACTTGTATTGGTGGTTTACCCGCCACGTGCGTGTAACCCAAAGTGCTTAAAGGTTCCACCGGGTTCCAAATTATCTATATAATACAAGTATATATCAGTGGACATGAGCGACTGAGCTACGTTTTCCCTCCTTGTTCTGTAGCGTCCTTTGGCCTGACCACCATAATTCATTCTAGTATTTTGTTTCAATGTCTTTACAAAATGATATCGTAATAAATGACTGATGTCTCGAAGTGACGAGCGCAGTGTGGTGCTACGCAGGACTAGTCCTGGGTAGCTTTTTAATTGTTATGGGCAGGCATGACGGTTATACCACCTGGCACCACATTTGTGTGAGACAGGATCTACAATGGCGACTAAGGGAAAACCACTAATCAATGATCCTGGGTGAGTCCCAGGGAAATTAATAACTGTCTTGGAACCTATAACAAATAAACCCGTGACGACTATCAAAGGTATAACAACCGAGACCGACTATTTATCGAGTTCTCCAAGGCTTGGAGGTCTCATATGTGTAAAGGATGGTCACTCTAAGCCTTGTAGATCAACCGATATGCTATCCTATATTTTGCGATAATCCCTCGAATACTTAATAAAGCTGTGAGACCCCATATAATCTATTTATCAACTTATGCTGCAAAGCTGACACAGCGAAGAGAAAGCGAAACTTATGAAAAGGTGGTTCAAACCAGCTCCGACAACACTGTTGGAAAGTCGAATGGATAATAAATAATAATATAATGTCTCTTCGGGTCACAGAGGTCGTACACACTTCATAAAAACCTAATATGTAGTTATTCTTTTCTACAGTATTCTATTCTATTCTTGCCTATAATATGTATAAAATGTCTGGCACTGTAGACAACAAACATAATACATATATTATCCGAGCCATTCTTCTAGAACTAATAAGTTAACTTCGTCATAATTCATTGCAACGTTAAAGACAAAAGTACAAAGCATGGGAATGGCATGCGTGCGCGCCGATTGCTCCAATGTGAGGTAAAGTAAAGCACGGAGCGGTGAACGTACTGCGCTGACCCTACTCTATTGTACTCTCGGTACCGACAGCAAATGTGAGAATTGCTTTCACTTAGCAATAGATTAACGAGAGGACAATTACATTATCGGATAAAAATTGATTTTAAGTGTCAATGTTTTGGGTCTTGTGACTTTTTCAATATTTATGGAAAGTTTTATGAGTTTATCATAATTTCAGCTGAATATCGTCCAATTCTGGACTTACGTCTCCCTCTACGCTCGCTCCATCGACCGGTTTTAAGTCTGGGTCTTTAGGCGATTTCCCACCACGTGCGATTCGGACGACGGTGTGAATCGCCCAATTGCTCATAATCAATAGGGCCTTTCGGACTACTTCAATCATACGTAGTACTTACGAACGGCTAATCATTTTATATATATGAGAAGCATAAATAGCATCCCTTATTGGAATTCCCAATTAGGACTTGGTACTCAAATTGCTTTGCTGTGCGGTGCCGGCTCAGAATACCACCACCCCATCTCCTCCCGTGGGTGTCATAGAAGTCAACTAAGGGATTAGCCGGAGGATGGGCAGCAGCGTCCTTCGTGTATATTACCAACTCAACTGCGATCGCCAACCCGCCTGCCAAGCGTGGCGATTATGGCAAATCCCCCCAATGTGCTCACAACACACCCCTATCGGTCGTTGTGGTGATCTTTGGGGGAGGCCTGTGTTCAGAAGTGGACTTCATTCGGCCGAAATGATGACTCAAATTGCTTCACATAGCTCGTAGAAATGATGGCCGTTGGGGTAAAAAGATTAAGATAGAAGAAGATTTGTGTAAGTATAAAAAATACAAAAGGGCCATTAAAAAGCAGTAATATTTAAGTATAAAAATACAAATGGCAAGTAAAAAATAGTAACATTTATGTATCACAATATATGGTTGGTGCAGTGGTTGACACAGTCGGCTGCTGCGCTCCGGGTCGCGGGTTCGATTCCCGCACGGAACAAATATTTGTATGATCTGCAGGTTCATGTTGTTCTGGGTCTGGGTGTATTGTGTGTGGAATTTATGTATGTAAACGCACCTACGACATGGGAGCATTAATAGCGCGGGGCAAGGTTTAAAAAAAAAAATGGGAAGTAAAAAAACAGTAACATTTAAGTATCAAAATTGCATTCCTATAATACTTGTTAGAATGCTTATTGATACCTATCTCAATCATTAGAATTATATTTTTGCAAGCTGTACTTAACACTGTATGCATAGCTCCCAGGAAAGTAATCACACAGCCAGCCACAGAACAAAATAATAAACTTGTAATACTCTATACCTACTTGTACATATAATTGTAGACACCAGTGCATGTGGACTATACACTCATATTTAGTATTTCTATATAAATTCCAAGCTGAGCGCAACAATGGTTCTTGTAGGAAAAGAAATAAAATTCCATAGGAACTCGTCCCGTCCGCTGTGCTTTTGATACAGTGCTCGTAAAAAGCAAAAATGAAGCTGAGCAGTATTTGTTATTTATTAAAAACAGTGACTTTTCAAGTCGTCGTAAGATAAAATTCTTAAAATTTTAAAATATTCGTGTTTTGGCATATTTTTATATTACTTAACGAATTAATGCTGTTTACAATAAAGTAATGCTCTACTTACAATGCTGTTCTCAAAATAACTTTTATGTTTACGAACAATCTGGGTTTTCCTTTTTTAAATAAATAAAAAAAGAACAGCGGACAGTTCCTATAGAATTTTATGAAACAGCATTCTTTGTCTTCTAATAACAGGAATCTCAAGAATCACGAATTTTGTGCGTGACCGATGGGATGACCTTTCTCTGACCTAGTGACTAACCTTGATTGAGAAGAATATGAGAATATACCAGTTAGGCTGGGTACTTAATTGTGAATAATACTGGATATTCCCACCCAAGCCAATTCCACTTTGATAAGTGTGGAGATATTACGATCAATAATAAACAGAAGCAGCTGAAAAGTCACGCTATAGTGCTAGTTAATTCAATGCTGACGGTGTAAGACAATGTTCAGCAGTATGAAAAGCGTACGTCCAACAGACTTTGATAGGATGAATTCTTCGATTGTTTAAAAAACGGACCTTTATCGAAACAATCTCCGGTATACACGCGAGTTTCACTCATTTGCATATAACATTTAAGTATTTCACACTCGTTCTGTGTATCACACACAGTATAAATTAATGTGACAACTTCACACTGCTACTGCATTTACACGGTGCTCAATTCTATTCAACGTAAAACTTTTGTGTTTTTGATGTAAAACATCTTTCGTCTCATTTTCTTGCAATCTGTGGGACTGTTTGGAAAGGGACGGAAGTGTGTAACAGGAAGCCGGGAAGTGCGCTCTATTTGATTTGACCAATGAGCGCGCGCGGTGCTATTGTTGACCGTCAGATGGTGCCAACCCATTTTCCGAGATGTTGGTACTGTCTATGTTGGAACTATCAGCTGTGCGCTTAACCTACAATGTTGTGTATAAAGTGTGCTGTTATTTAAACTAATTCATATGTTTAAACTATATTAATAAATATATTTACTGTTGATAATAAGCAAGCGAGTAATAATAAATAATTATTCAAATAAATATTACAGTATTTAGTTTTTAAATTTTTTTTTAATTTAATTTCTGTCGCAGCTCTATTGATTTTTTTAATTTAGATTAAAACAACAAATTGATTAATTACACGGCTAATTTCTTTCATCATATCAGACACAGAGTGTCCACTGTTGAACAAACGCCTCCCCCTTAGGTTTCCACAACGAGCGGTCACATGCCGCTCTCATCCAACGACTCCCAGCGACCTTCACCAGGTCGTCTGTTCACCTCGTTGGGTAATCCCACGCTGCGTTTTACTTGCTTATAATTTCTTCGTTTAAGTTATAATTTCTTTAATATTAATAATATAATTCTAATGGTTTCGTGAGTTGCAGAGATGGGTAAATCCAGAGCGGAATATATGCGAGATTACCGGTAGAAAAAAAGTGAGAAAAATGTGGCTTTTTACCAAGGTGAGATGTCAGGTGTTACACGTCATATGCGACTACTGTAATGTTCGTTCGTTATTTTTTGATTTGATTAATTCAATGGAAAAAAATGCAGTCACGTAAATATCAGTCAGCTATAAGAAGACGCGAGTCCCCAATCTCCCTTTGTCTTCGTAGTTTTTACTAAATGGTCGGATGCTCAACATTGAATATTTTATTTTATTTTTTATTTTTATTTTATTTTCTTTATTAGGTTCACCAACGATAATTACAATAATACATGCTTAAATACAACATACATTAAAGTACTTACAGCTAATTGCATTATCAATTACAGGTAAACACGACATGCTAAACAAAACAAAATTAAACAGTAAACTCCAAAAACAAAACAATGGTAATAATTTAGCACTTATACACAACTTAATAAAGCATAACAAAATATAAAAAGTAAGAAGTAAGTGTCGACAAGCAGCAAAAGTAAAAAAAAAAAAAAAAAAAAAAAAAAAAAAAAAAAAAAAAAAAACTCTATCTCTAACCATCTTTATCTGAGCCTAGTGTCTCCAACCAGTTTCTGCGACATTTCAATAGAGAGTCTGAGAAGACATCTATGGATCCGCTACTCTCATTATACAACCTACATAGTCTGGCAACAGGAGCATTAAAACCCAGCACGGTAGTACGAAACGGTGGAACCAACAATTTTATGGGGTAGCGAGGAATTCGGTATGGCACTCGAAATGAAATTTTGTCTAGCAATTTTATGCAGTCTATCTTATTATCTAGGATTTTAAACAAAAAGGTCATATCCAGCAAACTTCGACGCTTTTCCAAACTACACATCTTAAAGTGACGAAGTCTCTCATGGTATGATGATAGCCTTCTGGCTACCTTGTCCTTGGTGGATAAATGCCAAACAAATCTCTTTTGTAATCTTTCTAGCCTTAATGTATGGGTGGCATAATGAGGTCTCCAGACTGTACTACAATACTCAAGTATGCTACGTACCAAGGTGTTGTATAAAAGAATCCTTGTGCGTGGAAGTCTGAAGTCCTTGCCGTTACGGATGATGAAACCCAACATACGAGAAGCCTTTTTAGTAATATGATCTATATGTGGCAGAAACGTCAATTTACTATCTAATATTACCCCTAGATCCTTAATACAGTCCACCTCCTGAATTTCAGTTCCGTCAATGTGGTAGATCGAATCTGTGATTTTGGTTTTCCGGGTAAATTTAATGTGGAAGCATTTATTAATATTTAGGTCCATCCCATTTGCATTACACCACATGCGCAGCCTTTCCAGATCGCTTTGCAAGAGTGCTGTATCCCGGTGGGAGTGGACACGTCTTAACATCTTTAAATCGTCAGCGAAAAGATATGGAGATGAAAATAGGAAACACTCAGATATATCGTTAACAAAGATATTAAACAAGATAGGCCCTAAATGTGAGCCCTGTGGTACCCCAGAAGTGATACCACAAATATCAGACCGGTACCCATCCGCAACGACATAAAACGAACGATTCTCCAGATATGACTTAAGCCAATTTCCAAAACTGCCAGAGAAACCATACACATTGAGCTTCCTAATCAAGAGTTTATGAGATACTCGGTCAAAAGCTTTGCTAAAGTCAGTGTAGATGACATCGACTTGTAAGTGGCCATCAATCGCTTCAGCAATAGCCTCGACAAAAGTAACAAGATTGGTAGATGTCGATCTTGCTTTCACAAAACCATGTTGGTTAACAGAAATAAATTTCTTGAAGTAATTCTGAATAAACGGACAGATAATTGATTCGAAAATCTTTGCAAGTGTAGACAGAATAGATATTGGCCTATAGTTACTGACACAGCTAGCATCCCCAGACTTCAGAATAGGTACCACCTTAGCCAGTTTCAATTCGTCAGGAAATATACCAGTTGCAAGTGACTTATTAAATATGCAGTACAAGGGAAACGTCAGGTTTGAGGCACATTTTCGGAAGAAGAGTGGCGGGATACCATCAGGTCCAGGCCCCTTAGTTGTGTCTAATCCCTTTAGCTTTTGCAGAATCAAATCCTGGTCAATGTGTATGTGACTGAAACAGGGGCTGTGTACATCAATGGCCTTTATGAGGTCACAGCAGGCTTCATCGTCAATACAGGAGTCATTGCAATAGACATGACAGAAACTTGACGAAAACAAATTACACATACTGGACCCATCGGATGCAATGTTCGCGCCATCACTCATAGTAGTAGGATAAGAACCAGCCACGTCTCGTTTACCTTTGATGTATGACCAAAATAATTTAGGGCTTTTTTCAATACTAGATTCTATTTCACATAAAAACTTGTTGTAACACGTTTTAGCCAAAGCATCGCATCTACGACTAAGCAACTGGTAGGAATATTCGTCTAAAGGGTTTTTATATTTTTTGTATCTACGTCGAATTGTGTTTTTTTCACGCAATCGACGAATAAGAGCCCCATTAAACCATGGTGGGTATCTTTTTTTTCGCGACACTGGACAAAGGGGAACGTTCTTTTTAACTAATCCTCTGACCAACGCATAAAAAATTTCCAACATGCTGTTGACATTGTCACAACTGAAGAACAACTCTTTCCAATCAATGTTAGTCAACTGGGTATTAATAGAGTCATAGTTTGCTCTGAAGAAGTTAAATTTATAGGAATTCGGATTTCGGACAAGATACCTAGAATCTTCAACTTCTATTGATATCTCTAATGGAGGATGTAGCGGATCCAAAGTGCAGAAAGTAGTCACAGCGGCCGTAACTGTACTGTTTATGTCAACAAGCACAAGGTCGAGAACCTTTTGTTTAGTATTAATTATGTCATTGCGTTGTTTAAGATTATTGACATATGTAAAATCAATCAACAATTGGCCAGCTTTTGGAACGTGATAATTACCAGATACTAGGTTCCAGTTTATAATGCTTAAGTTAAAGTCGCCGATTAAACATTTGTGTCCATCAAATTTTTCAAAGACCGAGTTACAGTTATCAAGATAATGTTCCAACATCGAGAGCTGTACAGGTGGCGGAAGATAAACAACACATAAGGCCAGTTGCTTCATCGATCCAAAGAGCGGTAGACTTAAAATGACCCATAAGTCCTCGCATTTGCTTTCCCAGTCAAATACACGTCGATGCAGTATACTCTTCGACACCGCTATCAGCACGCCTCCACCTTCCTTTCCTTTATAAAATCCAGTAGATTCTCTGTCTCTCCTATGGACTGTATATCTATCATCAAAAAGTTCAGAGTCCAACACGCTACTATTCAGCCAAGTTTCTGTCAGTATGATTACATCATAATTGGTAACGGCTACACTTTGATAGAAGGAATGAGTTTTTGTTCTAAGTCCGCGGATGTTCTGATAATAAAAATTTAAAGAATCGAATTTGAATTTTAGTACACATACACAAGCTTTTAGTTGAAAAATAAATATTACTGCAATTTTGTAAGAACCTCTTGGTTCTTAACATAGATGTAATTAGAATCCTCGATCTTTCTCATAAATATTTTGCCTTGCTTGACCCATACGAATTTATAATTCTTTTCTTTTGCAATTTTTCGGGCAGCAGCATGAAGGGACCTATTCATCGGTGAGAGGTGTTCCATTATAAAGATCGGTTTCCTCTCCCCTGCTATGCCTATGTGTCCAGAGTGAAACTTCTCATCAGGATTATTTCTGTTAAACTTACTCGACTTAGCCATAAATTCGTCCCTTTTTCTAGGGGTTGCCAGTTTTACAATGATCGATCTTGGTCTCATGCTAATACGATCTGTTTTAGCAATTCGAGTTACATGATGAATATCAGTTTCCGAGACACTGCAGTCTATCACTTTGGCAACTTGCATAACCGTAGTTAATAGGTTCTCGTCCTTGTGTTCAGGAACACACTGCAGCTCAATATTACAACTTCTACTATGTTGATCAATGTCTTCTAGTCGAGCTGTGACATTTTTAACAATTTCCTTTAGCTGCTCGTTCTCGGTTTTTAGGTCACTTAACATGATATTATTGTCGTTCGCTTCCTTTATAAAAGTGTCGTATTTGGCGTTGAGAAACTCCAAATTAGATTTAAAACTATTGACTTCCTCCTTAATCTTCGACAGCTCCTTAGTAACTGTTTGTTGTAGGGTATTCATTTTTAAACATAAAGATGTGCTCAGGTTTTCCAATGCCGTGTTTATAATATCACTTACATCATTCTTGGTCAACTGCGTTTCCGAACATGTTGGCGTACTAGGCGATTGCAGTTTAGAAGCAGACTTATCTTTCTTCCTATGCGTAATATTCTGTGTAGAAGGTGACCTAACTGGTGTATTAGAATTATCTCCTCCCTTCCGAGCTTCGGCTATGCAATCGGGACATTCCCATATCGGTATAGATGCTTGATTTAAATTAGCATTCGCACACAGAAGATGAAAGTGTCTGTTACACTTTTTACAAGTAACATATTGCTCATCTTTACTTATAAAATTCGGACATCCAAAACATATCAGATTTTTTGGCATCGTTGAAATTATAATGTGTGTGGAATAACGAAACGCAGTCTAAGCGGCAACACAGTCAGCGGGTGACACTGACAGCAGGTGTCAATTGTCAATCGATTTACGTTAACAATGAGACGAGGTAGTAATCGTGTGCGGGTAATGCTTTAAACAGAAAATTTAATCAGCTGTGAATCAGCTGTTTGCGTTAGTGTGAGTGAGTTTCAAAAACACCAACAGCCACCACAGGAGAAATGATATTACTATCACCAAAAGCAGGACGTAAAGAGTAAAAAATACTTGCTGTCTTTGAAGTTGAGGTTATGTTGTGAACTTTCCTTACGATCTTACACTTAAATACGCACTTATACTTTTAAATAGAAATTTTAAAACGGATGAACGATGAATATAAATTACTTCTGAGAATCTCGCAAACCAGTTTCTAAATAATAAATCTGGAACTCGATGCCCATTTTATAGGTAATGTAATGTTTATAGGAATATACAAGAATTTTAGTAAGTTATAATTAAATATCTCGGCAAAAGTTTCGATAGACTACATTGATTAATGGCCTCTGGGTCTCGAACCTAGATGGGCCCGTCCAGACAGAAATCAGACAAAAAAAACATGCAAACACCAGACATGGTTGGCATTTAAATCGTTTAAATATATCGGTTAAAAAGATTTTAATTCAAAAAACTGCAGTAACGGTCGCTTAGACACTAACTTTACTTTTAAACATGAACTTTTTTTATATTTGTGTTTCTAATCATAGTTATGACATTTAAACACAATGTTTTATTTTTAATAATTTGACATTTTGCAAATGTCATAACTTATTATGACATGTGCACACCTTGCGCGGTAGAATATGGAATAAGAATGACATTCTAATACTATAACATGTACTTTGTACCCAAGTTTAGCAAAGAAAGATTATGAATTTGAATACCTGAGGTCTTCCCATGGGTGTCGTACAAGGCGACTAAGAGTTGATATTAAGAGATTGGCAGCAGAATCCTCCCGTGTGCTAATAACAACATACAGGGATCACCAATCCACCTGCCAAACGTGGTGATTATGGCAATGGCCCCTATGACCGTAGCTAGATTTGTAGCGGTCATTGAGAGGCCTGTATTCAGCAGTAGACGTGAACAAGCTGATGAGATGAGATGAGATGAGTTTGTAAACACAATCAACAGAGATTACTCACTGTCAACGTTGTCAACTTGCGCATATTAGATGTATGTCTATAAACTGTACCGTTTCGTGGGTAATTTTGATCTCCCGATGGAAATACCTCATGCCCCATGGATGGGCGGCGGGGCATGCCGTACTCCTTCCGGCTTAAACCACCGGAGCGGTCTTCTTCGGCACCGAGGGGATCCAATACCTTGCGAACAATCATACTAAAGCCACCCATTGGTGCCATGCCCTTACAGGAGAAATCCTAGTGAGGGGAAACGTTTTAAATAACTCATTGACTAGGTAAACTAGTAAGGTCGTAGTAGATAGCTCACGATGTTTGACACTTAAATAGGTACTCATAGGCTCTATCAATAGCCTACCTGAATAAAAGTAACATTAAGGTCAAGCTAGGATTGTATTGCATACGATTATACGTCATACGATTAGACGATACACCTAATTATGTAAAACCGTAATTATCATAACGTAATCAAATCAACATTTCATCGTAAGAATACTTGGTTACAGCTGTATGTAGTATGTACCTGCTGTATATGTATTGTACGGTTGTACCTAACCACAGGTTGTATGTAATTAATATAATTTTGGAATTATATGCCTAGTTCTTTAATTTATGTAAGCTTTGTTCGACAAATTTAGTTCCACTTACAGACCGGATACGGACACGATAGTGCGCTCCAAGAGCCAAGACACAAATCGCCGACGTCACCCAAAAAGCAGCCAAGCTCAAGTGGGACTGGGTTGGACACGTTTGCCGCATGTCGGATGAATTGTGGGCAAAGATAACCATAACATGGTCCCCGTCCAACGGCATCAAGGCAGACCCAAGCCAAGATGGAGGGATGAGTGTAAAAAGAAAAGGCCTGCAGTGGGACAGTACAGTCTGAATTATTTATTCATTTATTGACGGCATGGTTGGTGCAGTGCTTGATACAGTCGACTGCTGCGCTCCGGGTCGTGGGTTCGATTCCCGCACGTAACAAATATTTGTACGATGTGCAGGTAGTTGTTCCGGGTCTGGGTGTATTGTGTGTGGAATTCATGTATGTAAACGCACCCACGACACAGGAGAAATCCTAGTGTGGGGCAACGTATTTAAAAAAAAAAAAAATTACAAAACAAAAAAAAAAAAATTATTGATATATGTAGGCTTGTATCTAAATGCTTAAACCAGAAATTTAGGTACCTAGGAAAGCCGATAAATGCTTACCGAATCGCGTGCCGTGTGGTGCCGGCTAAGAATACCACCACCAAATTTCATCCCGTGTGTGTCGTAAAAGGTGACTATGGAATTAGCCGGAAGATGGGCAGCAGCGTCCTTTGAATACATTTATAATTCAACTGCGATCGCCTACCCGTCTGCCAAGCGTGGCGATTATGACAAAAACCCCCCAATGAGCACACAATACACACCTGTCATTGTGACAATCTTTGGGGGTGGCTTCTGTCCAGCAGTTTTTTTTGACTGAAATGATGATGATGATCGTTGATAAAGTATCTAATAATTTTAACTGTTTACATTTTAATAAAGTGCTAAAAAAATAATTCATGTTTGTGACATTGGGGTGGCCTTGGGGCGGGTTAACACACTGTGACAATATTTGGTCCAACTTAATTTGATGTGCAATCAGTATTGATGATTTGCAATCAAACTTTTAGTAAAAAAATATTCGGTGAGCATATATTGATGTTTGTTGGGCCAAACAGGTTCTCGAATGGAAACCGCGCACCGGAAAATGCAGCGTGGGATGACTTCCAACGAGGTGGACAGACCACCTGGTGAAGGTCGCTGGGAGTCGTTGGATGAAAGCGGCATATAGCCGCTCGTTGTGGAAATCTAAGGGGGAGGCCGTTGTTCAGCAGTGGACGTCATTTGCCTGATATGATGATGATGATGTATTGATTTTGGGAAGCAAAATGAATGTTGGTTGGTTTCGTAGGATTTAATTATAGAATTCAAAAAAATCGTACGGCTTGGATAAATATGCGTTCACTTAAACATAAAAGCCTTTTAGTGATCGCTCATATATGGCCATAATCACCGTGTCAAAATCACAGTCGAATAAGTTCAACATCCAATGTCAATAAATCGATATTTAATCAGAATTCCGATTCTCGAGATGTGTACGTGGAATTAAAACGTCCTTATAATCATTAGTCTGATCGCAGTGATGAAGTCACAGCTTACATAATCAACAGAAATAGATTAAATACAAAGTACCACACTGGTTGACTTGAAATAACAATCTCGTCTGTAATCTCTCAAGTACTGTTGGGGGAGGCCTGTGTCAAGCAGTGGAATTTATTCGGCTGAAACGATAATCGGACTATAGCGCAGGGATATATATACATATATTTATGTTACCTTGGTAAAAAATAAACAAATTAAATATGTATTGATATTTGAGAGATAGCGATAGCCAGGACGGCAGCCCGTTTAAACAGTCCCAGGGCTGTTTTGAACCTACTCGCCACTGCTGAAGTAATGAGCTTCATTTACACACTGCTCAATTTTGTAGAATGCGAAGCTTTAGTGACTTTTTATAGCCACCTATTGGGGGGCTCCAGGTCCTCGTAAGATCGCACTAGAGCCGCACATTGGTGCCACACCTTTAAGCATATCATGGAGGCGCTGACTGTAAAGCGGTCACCTCCTCTAGTGGCGGGAAGGTGACTAAAAAATTCGCCCCCCAGGCACTTCTCGGGGAGGATTTTAAAGGATCCAAGCCTCGGTGTGCGCTGTTTGCTGCTTGTTTTATGTTTTTTTACATAATCCGCGGCACGAATAACCTTATTACTCATCGTTCAACGAATCTGTTTTTAAATTTTCATTCATAGGTATAACTTTATTGTACTGTTTCTACTAGCCCTCACCGTTTAAATCTGAGTCTGTAGGTTCTACAGTATAAGAATAGGTTTTTACCAATATCGACCTTTATTAATAAGAAACTGCCATGATAGTAAAAATCTCTGTTATTTGTCATTCTATGATGGCGCCAAAAAGACATTAATTTAAATTTATTATTGTTTCCTCCCAACTTTCACTAGCATTAGAATAGCCATCAACTTACATAAAAATAAAAACCTGACTACCCAGAAACATGCGAGCTAGCATGTTAATGAAATATTTTTTATTTAAATAATAAATATCCATATTACCCGTGTGGTGTCCGGATTAAGAATATAGCACCACTCCATCTCTTCGCTACTTCGGGACTCTAAACCAGAGTAGGCATTCTCCGCTTACCAACCCGAGGCTTTTGTTCAGTAGTGGAGGATTTTTGAAATAATAAATTACTTACCTAATAATAATGGACGCATTTTCACAATTCAGCTAATCGTATTATCTGTAAATAAAAAAGTTTATTGTTAGTGTGCAGGTATTTTAACAAGCTTAAACAAGGTGTAACATTATTGAGCTGTGGTCATTTTACAGGATACCGCTCACAAGACCCTAAATAGCCACCACTACAAACCGGCGTGAGCGGCTCGAGCTGCCCAGAGGCATCGATTTCACCATCACAAGTCTCGAATACTAGGATCGGGATTTTGCATTATTACGCCGTTAGACACTTCCACCCCGGGATCTGGTGGCCGCCCTCTGATGCCAACCATGGCATGGCATGGCATGGCATGGCAATCCAAAGTTTAGAATCCTACGGGCACTCAAAGGAGCCACTCCAGTCAATAAAGGCAAGTTGGAGACGACGCCGTCACAGACTCTCTGGGGCATTCGAGTACGCTGTGTCACCACTCAAAGATCAGTCGCATTGTCGCCACTCGCCACTCACATACAGCTCACCACAAGCTGCCCTGCGGTTTGTATGTTTCTTAATAGATCTCTTTATGATATACTTTTCTTGTTGTATCAAATAGGTGGAGAAGCTCGTCATATATGCCCTCCGGGTTTGCGTTTGTCTCAAAGTGATATATCGGCTTTCCAGGGAAGTTATAATTTTTAGGTATCTATATGATGAATATTAAGTGATAGTGATTTTAAGGTGTACGCATTTTTACAGTAGTAGGTACCTAAAATTACAGCCAAGTGGCTGCAGCTAAGTTACCTACCTATTACTCAAACTGACAATAAACAACAATAGAATATTATGCACATGTAAATAAGAATAATAATTTGTATTAAAATCATAAAAATCTTGAGACAGAAATCTTCAAGTCTTCTTCTTTTCTTAGATTATGGCTTCTGTAGAGTATCTTCCACAGTTTCGCCAATGTCAAGTATAATAATAAAAAACCAACGTTGTACAGTGGTTAGATTAATTAATCTTTACATGATTCAATAAAATATTTAAAAATAGAAAATATAAGTCAGCAACGTCATACGGTTCAATTGTTTTTCCAGTCTTCAAGTCTATTTAATAACGTGGAAAAATATTAGAAGACCTGACAATCTAAGACATTGATTTAAAAAACATATACCTACAAGTTAATAAAAACTTAAGGTAAATTCTATTATAATCTCTGGTTTTTGACATTTCGCGAGTTGAATCTTATTTTTCTTTTAAAGTTTACAATCTATTTTGAGTGTGAAAACAGGTTATTGTATTATAACCGTATTAATTACTCAAGTTTTGGGTAAAATGTGATGATTTATTGACAGTGAATGATTAAATATGACCTTGAACATTTGTCAACTAAAGTCGCCCATAAGAGGCGCCATGTATTAATATGTATGACGTCTTTAGCTGGATCTTTGTCTAATAAATAAGCCAGTTTTTTATATATTAGAATATGAATTTTATAATAAGGTATCTATTAAAATTAACAATCAGATATATATATAATCAAATTAATAACAGATCCAATCTAATGTGGCAGATATATAGTATCAATTATTATTTTGCGGAAACAAACAACATTTATGATTGCTACAATCACACAAAGAGGTGGGTAGGTATATGGCATTATATCCAAAAAATTGTTTTAGTATCACCGTCATCATTCAACGGGTAAAATTTTAAGTTATTGCAGTCATTAATTTGAAACGTATGTAATTTATTTTTCTTTCTGATTATTATTATAATAAGTTGTCGAAATCCCTGACCCGACTCAATATTTCAAATAAAGAACACCTTCGGTCACGGTCAGAGGAAACGTCCTAACACACGACATCACATTTTGTATACTCTTAAGTAAACTGACTCAAGGAGGTCGAAGTGTTAAAAAAGAATACTTACAGGTACCTACTATGTTTTTAGATTTCCTAAAACATTTATATTGTCAAAAATGAAATTTCAGCACGAGAAACAAAACTCATTTTTGTGTTATTATTTATGAAATAGTTTAAATAGTAATCAAACATGAATAAAATTTGTAATGTCTTAGGTTCGCGGAGGTTTCGCGATTATCACTCATTATAATAAAAACTTTAAAATGGATTACATTGCGTATATTATGATGTGACGACACAATAATAATAGGATGGAGGTATAATAGGATGACACATCCAGCCACCACAAACGCTACAAAATGTTCGCAACGTTAGGATTTTTTTTTTTTTTATATAAGCTATGTAATCCTTTTAGAAGTGTTTTATTATAATAAACAAAAATCTAAAAAAATACAAATGATATGTCATTTTGACATCTTCAGCAAAAACGCCTGTGCCGATTTTAAAATGATTAAAAACGCGAAACTAGGTTATAATATTCTTGTCGTTTAGTGACTGAATAAGTAGCACGCATATCATTACTGTAAGACCAGATTTCTTATGAAACAGGTACCAACTCAAATTCCATTAATCTCAAATAAGTAACCTTTTAATGCCGATTGATAAAGGCTTAACCATAAGAGCACGGCCCGTTAAGCTGTGCACAACAAAACGAAGCTGACCTACATTTGAATAAATGTCAATGGCCGATTTAAACTAGTAAGTTATTACTTACACACAGGCTTGCAACACTGGCACTAATTAAGAAAAGTAAATACACTTTTTTACTGCAAACGTCAAAAATGCGCGGGAAGTGTGCGACTGCGCTTGCGCCAAGCTCGATAGAGAATGACGTGCCCGGAAGCTGACTCGCCGCGTTTATATCTTTACATTCAACAGTTATGTTTGAAGAAGCCACGTATGACATAGAATAGGCGTCGTGGTGCCGTACAGTACATTTCTTCATATTATATTATATTGTTGTGTCATCTCATCAATTAACATAGTAGAAACAAAATGTGATAAGTCAGTACAATGTTTATCGTATGCTTGCTACCCATCATTTACAATAACCTTATTTATTTATTTAATTTTATTCAGTCCAGCCAAAAGCTAATTTGCTACAGGCCATTCTGTGCGCTTAGTTAGCAGTCGTTAACGGGCATATTTTAGATACACTGATTCCTTAATATTTTTCTTCTTTTTATTTATTTAGAGACTTTTAGTCTTTAGGGACATGTTTGGTAGTCCCATCGTAACTTCTATTCTATTATATTATGGCTCTCACGGGCTCAGCATCAGCCGAACGAACTTCAACCTTAATGGAACCACATTGTGCTGCCCAAAGGCAAACACTACTCCTGCGCTGGTAAATCAAGAGTCCCTAAAGGTACTTCGCAATCACAACTGCCTGGAACCGCGCAGTCATCAGATGATGGATAAGCCATTCCTAGATGAATTGCCCTATATTCCAAGAGCGCCATAGCTGCACAAGATGTGCAGTATTGACTCTTGATTGTCCATACAGAATCTGCATATATCTGTTATACTAAGCTTCATTCTGTGGAGGTGCTTCTTGACGCCAAAGTGGCCTGTCATCGCGCTTATATAGTGCCTTAATAGGGTTTTGGTTAGATTTACAAGTCTCTTAATAACGTCGACCCTTGTGCTGTAGAAAGTCTTGGAATGGTTTAGGCCCCTCGCTTCCCTCCATTCTCTGAGATGTTCTTTTCCAGCAAACGCATGTAATGCCTTGCCGTTGGTAGGTACCATGAGGTATTCCTACAAATTACTCTGGGCTAATGAGCTACATATTCGAGCCCGCCCTAGCTAGTAAGACTGCTTTCTCGTTACCCTCAACACGTGTCCAGGTACCCCGATTAACTTTACGTTTTCCTAGTTTATTTAGTACAATTACAATAGTTACAATTCCGTGTGGTGTCCGGATTAAGAATATAGCACCACTCCATTTCCTCCCGTGGATGTCGTAAAAGGTGACTTAGGGGATCTAAACCAGAGGGATGGGCAGCAGCGTCCCTTCTGTGAAACGGTAGCCATACTGCGCTCACCAACGCGCCTGCCAAGCGTGGTGAGTATTGGCAAATACCCCCAGAATGATGCCACAGTTGTGAAAATCGATGGGGGAGACCTTTGTTCAGCAGTGAACGTATTAATGGCCGATATGGAATTAAGTACAATAACACCTTCCTTGACTAGTTTCGAATTTACTTTGAAGGAGATTAATGCCTTCAGAGCTGCTTGACTGTCACCGAGTACGTATACGGTTTCTCCCTTCCCCCTTATCATTTATCTAATGTCGGCAATTATTTATACGTCTCCGACCGGAAAACCGATGCATACTGCCCCATGGACTCATCGTAACTTACTACTAGTAATATAATCTTTGAACATTATTATTCAGAAATATATGAAAAACTATCAAATAAGTGACAAAATATCAAACCAAACTTTGCCATTGTCGTGTAACGTAGTCACCGAGAAATCGCAGAGCATTTTTGCAGCAATAGATCTTGATTGTGTCAAAATGCTCTGTATTGCACTTTATTAGTTCCGACCAACGTCGTAAAGGCCACACCATCCTGCCGTGTCCAACATCTAGTTGACTTTGTTTTAAACAAATACTTCTATTTTTCTTGTTTTCGTAATTAGACAAGTATTTTTCAGTGTTACAACCTATAATATTATATCGGCGTCGTAAGGTTCAATTGTTTTTCCTCAAAAAAAATCAATATTTCTCAAAAATGAAAAATAATCTAAAAAATATGTCGGCAACGTCGTACGGTTTTTTCATTATTTATATCATCTTCTTTTATATTATGGCTTCTGTAGAATATCTTCCACAATTTCGCCAATGTTAAGTATAAGGAAACGTCGTACGGTATTTAGATTGATAAATCTTTACATAGTCATAAAATTTTTCTCAAAAATGAAAAAAAACTAAAAAGTATGTCGGCAACGTCGTACGGTTCTTTTAGTTTTTTATTTTTATGTCAAGCTTGCTGCCATACTAAAATTTCATGTCAGTGTGAACTAAAAAAATTTAATTTCTTTTTCGAATGGCTAGGTGAACCAAAGAGTATAAATACATAAGTATTTATATAATGTGTATATGTTGGAAAAGGAGGTTTAGTGGTAAACACTAAGTTAAGGATTGCCACACATCTAAAATCATAGTAAACAAAAAGGCGTCTATTCTATACATTAAGATGTCTATACCGTCCCGGGATATCGAGCACGCGAAACCAATAAACGCAACAAAAGAAATCGCCACTAGTAGAAAGGTCTGCAAAATTAAGCGCCACTCAGATACATACACATATCGCGTCCAGCGATCAATTTCTTTCTTATTTATTGCTTGCAATTATTTATCGGACGCTTTAAATTAATAAGGTAGTAAAGTAGACCGCAAACGTGATGACGTACAGTTTTTTCGCTGTCAACTTTAAATAGTGATATTATATATTGTCTTATGTTCCCGCAATCATTACTCACTACAATAAAACATATTAAACGGATTGCATCGCGTATATTATTTATTACATTATATTATAGAATGTAATTTGCGACCACGAAGGTTCCAAAAGATTCGAACCCGCCAGAACAAATAACATCAACATGCCACATTTTATGTTATATTTAAATCTAAATATAACGAAATAAAAAAAGTCGAATCCATTATATCAGCCAATTATACATCCACTGCTGAGCAAAGGCCTACCCCATAGATGCCTACAATTGTGTCGTCATTTTGGGGGGTATTTGCTAATACTCACCACGCTTGGCAGGCGGGTTGGTGAGCGCAGTATGGCAACTGTTCCACAGAAAAGACGCTGCTGCCCATCCCTCTGGCTCATGGGAAGAGATGAAGTGGTACTATATCCTATAACCTAACCTAATCCAGACACTTCACGGACAATCCGGGACTCCACGGACACGTATTTACGTATCCATTACATGTTTTTATTTTTTGTTTAGAAACTTTCCAGCTAAGTGTTGGATATATTCCAGGAACGCCACAGAGCGTGGAGCCCTTCGCCCATTAGTGTAACGCTTTGAGCCACATCTCGAAGGAGGTGACTTTAAAGCCTCTACCTGTCCCCTCCCTCAGGCTCATCTCGGAGAGAAATGTAAAAGATCCCCCGAAACCTCGCTATGCACTTTGTTGCGCACACGGTGATACGTGAACGCGTGCGCGCCGCCATCATGTTAGGGGTTGCTCGGTATGAGCATGCAGATTCCCCGATCTGAGCGCTCGCGACACATAACGCCAGAAGCTTAGACGTGTTGAAAATGGGCGCCGGGGCGCAACCGGGTCGCCGTCTCATCCTTCTCCGTACGGCATTAGCATAGATCGGCCCACTCCCGATCTCGCTTTGCAGTCTCCTTTTGGAGCATGACGCTCTCGCTGAAGGAGACTGTTGCATTTTAATTCTTGGATTCACCATGCCTAGAGACACTGATTTCGGTTGCCTCAAAAAATTTGCCGCCTGCCAAATTGTGTCGATCTCGCGGGCCTAAGCTTAAATCCACCCCTGATTTTTTTACTGTATCAATCAACAACTTCAAAACATGAGTATTTTAATACGGAGCAACTGCCATCCTTGCCACCAACCAACCCGCCTGCCATCCTCGCCGCCTGGTGAGTACTGGCAAATTCCTACCAAATTACACATGGCATGTAGCCGGTCGTTTATTTGATTTTAAATAAAACATATAGGTACAATATAATAGTTAAAAATATTTTTTTATACAATAATTATAATTATAATTTACGACAAACGAAAGCTTGTGGTGTGAGTTTGCTTGCTTTTCTTATTCTCAGCTTAAACACTACAAAGTGGTGAAGAGTGGGCGGTGTGGGCGTGTCTGTCTTAATATTATGTTGACCGTGGAAGTTATTTTTTGTAATTCTAAACTATGTTTTTATTTATACATAATATATGTCTATTAGATATAGTTATTAGATAAAGAGAAAAACATAGGTTACGGGTACGGGAGTAATGGTTCCTCCTGAACCTGGCCTGCCGCCTAATACAGTAGCATTTTCTATTTTCCAATCCAAAAGCTGGATACGTTCCCTACACGTCGCCTCCCCGAGCCAAATTCTGGGTACGCCCATGCATAAAAAGATGATTTATTCGTGGAAACCATTTACAGGTGCTTATAAATTGTTGAGACTGCTACGTTTAAATTATATTATTTAAATTTTAATCGTTTGAATATTCATTCCCTCGTCTAAGTTGTCACTACTTCCTCCGGAAGACGTAATAGTACACGAACGTTACTGAGTAATTTCTGTTGTCCGTTCAACAATTATTTTATCAAGGCGGTATGTTGCATTAACTCTGATTGACTGATTGCATGTGCAAGCGTAATCGAATAATCTCGAAATTCATATTTCCTTGTATTGTCGCGATGAAGAAAAAGTATAGAATGCAACAGTTTATTATCCCAAACACACATCGTCAAAGTCAAATATTTTTATTTCAAACTAGCTGGGACCCGCGGTTTCACCCACGTTTAATTTAAAAGAAATTTAGAGTACTTCGACATAGACACTTGACATAGAATATATATGTTGGATTTCAGGGGTTTTATTATTTTCGCGCGGAACCTAATTATTTTTCTAAAATAAAAGTAGCCTAAGTTATTCCTTATAACGTACTTTACTTTCATATGCATTTAGTAAAAAGCTGTTATTTTGACATTACAAACAGACACTTCAATTTTATTTATTTGAATAGATAAACCAATTACTGGAACTTATAAAACGTCAGAATTTAAGTTGCACGGTTTCAATTAATCGATCCTATGGAGAAGAGCCGGCAAGAACTTATTGTTGGTGTTGTTATTGTTGTTTGTGTTTAAAACTTTATTGATACATCGATGAAAAATAACTCTAACTACTCAACTCGTCCACTGCTGAATATGGGCCTCTAAATAATTTCTAATGGTCGGTCGTAGGAGATATTAATCATCAGTTGCGTTCACGGTGAAGGAAAACATCGTGAGGAAACCTGCACACCTGAGAGGGCTCTAAAATGTTTTCAATAGTGTGTGTACTCCGCCAACCCGCACTAGGCCAGCGTGGTGGACTAAAGGCCTAAACTTTCTCATCGTGAGAAAAATCCCGTGCCCAGCAGTGGGACAGTAATACGCTGATTATGATGATGATGAGGAGATATTGCTATAATCATCACGATCGGCTGGCGGATTAGTATGTTATTATTAGCACACAGGAGACTGCTGCTGCCCGTCCCCTTTAAATCAATCCTTAGTCGTCTTTTACAATACCCACGGGTAGAGAGAAATAGTCTGTTCTTTGCTGGGAACACGAAACGATTTGATTTTAACGAAGACGCAAGCGTAGTGGTAGACTACGGAGTCCAAGGTGAGATTCCCACGTTAGTAGTTGCAAGCCTGATGTCAAAATATAGAGAACCCTAAAAAATTATAACCCCCATATTTTCATAGATCAATTGTAACGCAATCTACATGGTTAGCTAAATACAATAATGCAAAGACGTTCCAGTAGACCCATTTCCTGCAATTATGTGATTTTGATCAAATTATGGGATGGGATGAAATAATTAATTCTGTAATCTTTATTAATAATCGCAAATTGATTACAAAAAGTAATTTACGTATGTCTGCAAGCTAGCCGTATACCCGTTTTAACCCCTTTAGGGTATGAATTTCAGGTTATACCAAAGGCCGTCTCTACGGGAGGGTCGTGCGGTCCGTGGCCCTCTACGGGGCGCCTGTATGGTCAGCTCGACTGTCAGGTGCCCAGCGCTGCAGAACTAAACTTGACAGGCTCCCTTAGGTGCCGAAGATGACCGCTCCAGTGATTTTAGCCGGCAGGAGTCCGGCATACCCCTATAATAAATCAGAAATAGGAGGAGGAGGCTGATATTTTATATTTGTCGTTTATAAAATTTCTACTGTTTTCAAGAAGATGTTAGAAAATTAAACTACTTATTATTTATACAGTTATCGGTACTAAATGCCTCTACATACTTCTTCGGAACATTAATCATACTTCACATTTATATAGTTGTGAAAAAGAAAGTTGACATTGTATTTTTGAAAATTTGAATGATCAAACAGTTTTAGCTATAAGTGTAAAATGGTGTTATCAAGGTGATTAAACCGTAACATCTGTTTAAATAGTACCCAAGTATTACATGGCCATCTCATGTCACAATCAACATAAATGATGACAAGGAGTTTCATGACAAAAAACAAATATAGCCTATATAAAATTATAGCTTAAAAAAATAATTAAAACACGCTTTTAAATACGAACTAAAAACCACACCATAATTATTAAATTTAAAAATAGCAGCGTGGGGTGCTCGGTATCAGAGGTAGATTATAATTATGAGGAGCAATTTTTTTTGTTTATTAGTAGCAATTGAGGAGTGTCACTATCTTCCTCCTGGGTCCATAATCAACAAAGGCAACATAATCGTCTTAAAAACACGAAACTAATATGAGGCAGATTTATTCCTACAGTTAACTGTCGCAAACTCTCTACCCTAAGGGTCTGTTCAAACATGTCACAACCACACCACACTACAGTGGCAAAGATTTTGCTAAGCTGGGCGCTAGTGCGAATGGTTTCACTGGAGCGACTTAGAAGTCAATAGTCAAATAGAATCAAACAGACAGAGTTATGAGTATAAAGATTTGGTCCGTGACAATGAATCGGGGACGCGTAAATGTCGCTATTGCAGAGTTTTAAGAGTTTCGAGTTGAGACCTCGATTCTCCATACACTGCGGGATTAAAAGTATTACACGCAATCACATTGTTGCTTATCTTGAAATCGTAACCGACTTCCCACATATAATTTTCTTAATTTTGTGTAGCGTGGGTAACAAGGCTTAATATTATTTATGATATCAATATTTGATGCTTGCTTTTGACCATTATCTCTCCGGCAATGCAATTCCTTAAACTTAAACATCAATACATCCTTGAAACAACCGCGAGACACCAATTTGGTATTCGCTAAGACCAACTGGTATGGCTCACTGTCTACAACGACGTGGTACTAGTACTAGTATCGTTGAATGATTTCAATCGTGTATTAGCCTATACCAAATTGGTTTCTCATCGTTGTTTCAACGCTGTATTCAAGAATGTTTAGATTTTTGAGCTTAGGGAATAAGCAACGATATGGTCGACGATGGATCATGCTTGAATGGAAGTAACCTATTCACTCGTGACTTCTTCTTCTCTTAGATAATGGCTTCTGTAGAGTATCTTCCACAATTTCGCCAGTGTCAAGTATAAGGCAACGTTGTACGGTGTTTAGATTAATTACATATCTTTACATATCCATAAAACATTTCACAAAAATAAAAAAAATCTAAGTAATATGTAGTAACGTCGCTTCAATTGTTTTTTTTCCACCAGTCACGCTTGAAGCGTCCCAAAGATTGTGCATGTATCTGAAAACACAGACCAGAATTGTTACCATTTTTTTACAGTCGGCTGCTGTGCACTGGGTCGCGGGTTCGATTCCCGCACGGAACAAATATTTGTATGATCTGCAGGTAGTTGTTCCGGGTCTGGGTGTGTATTGTATGTGAAATTCATGTCTGTAAACGCACCCACAACACAGGAGAAATCCTAGTGTGGGGCAACGTTTTTTAATAAAAGAAAAAAAAGAAAAGAAGATGCTTATTATTAGACTTCCATTTTACTGGTTAGTTTCGAAACCTCAGGTAGGATATATATATATAAGCTCTAGTGTGATCTTACGAGGACCTCGAGCCCCCTTCGGTGCCCTTCGCCCTTTCCCGGAATGAAGGAAGTACCATGTAGAATTTCCACTGCACACCAATAAAAAAAAGGATATATATATAAAATATAAGAAGCTACCACCAGGACGACGGCGGCAAGGAACACTTGTTGGAGTAACGTGCAGCCGTGTGTACAGCACAGCGAGGCTTCGAGGGGATCCTTTACAATCCCCACCAGATGTGCCTGGACTGGTAGCCTTTTACATTAGCATCCCCTCAGCTAGATAAGGTGACCGCCTTACAATCATACCCTCGGAATGAGGGCCCCTGCAGTGCCGAAGATGACCGCTCCGATGGTTTTAGCCTGTAGGAGCCCCCCGGTCTTCAGAGCGGAGGAAGTACAGGACCTATTTCCACCAGGCGACCAATAAAAAGTAAGGTTTGGAACTTTAGGAAGAATAATAATTAACTCACAGTTCTACTCCTACCTTTAGTAATTTCACTGCTCGATAAACTAAAACAGGTATATGGAAACATAACAAAATTCAAGTTTTCTAATGAGGTTTTCCAAGTTCAAAGTTCATATTATATAATAAGTATACAGCGTATATCCTCGAGGAATTAAATTCTAGTTTACAGTTTTGTTTACACAAATAAGTTGGACACAAAACAACAAAATGTTGGACATTTACCTGCAGGCGAGTCGCATTCCTTAACTTCTATGCCCTTCTCGGAATCCTTATTGCTTTGTTTGTTGCCTAAATAAGTATGTGTATAGAATACACAGTTAATACCAGTTTTACCTACCGATATTTTCTTTTTTTTTAAATACTTTTACCTATTATGTTTCGTTGTCAGTACCTATCTGACTGGCTAGCTATAATGTATGTAAAAAAATTCAAATCAATTTTGACCTTCTTCTAAACGTTAGAAAGAAAGGCAAAGGTTATCGATGACCAGAAATATCAGCCCGTAAACTTTCACAGCTAAACATGGGCCTCTAAAAGATTACTACAACGAGCTGTCATATAGTATACTTGCCAGAATTATATAAAAATAGGATGCTGCTACCCATCCTCCTGATATCAACCCTTAGCCGCCTTTTACAACACCTATCGGTGGAGAGGGGTGGTCTATTTTTTGCCTGGAATCACACCTTTTAACATTAATGTTATGTTTGACAAATATTTATTTATCGGGCAATTTAAACAAAAGGATCATCTCGCAGCAAATAATATGCAAGCAACTCATGACATTTTTTATTATATTTCACGACTATTCACGAGTGAATGCCATTTATTTTTTGCTCAAGTAAAATATATCGGTCAACATGAGCTTGAACGCTTGTGCTAAAAATCTACTTTGATACCAAAGCTTGTTTGCAAGCACTAATGATAAACGTCTAAAATAATTAATGAGTGCCCCTAAAAGTTTATGTATTAGTTTCTTTCGAGGCTAAAAATATAAATTAAATATATTTTTAGCCTCGAAAGAAACTAATACATCAACTTTTAGGGGCACATATCTGCAACGTACCACTTCCATAGTACTTTCATTTCTAGAACTTATGGGGCAACTGATTGAAATTAAAATGGCGTTTGGTTTCAGAATATGTTACTGCTTAATTTCACCTAGCCACATGGTCAAGGTCAACTTTGTGACAAATTAACATGCAAGGACTTGAGAAACTGATACGAATTCCGCGCCTGATGCGGGCCTAGCTATTTTAAGCACAATAGTGACGCGTAGCAAGTCATTCGCCTGGTGGAAACGTCTCACCTGCACCTAACAATTGCAATGCTACCTAGTCCTAGGTGGAACTGAAACCACACCGCGCTTGTAACCTAAAGTAATAACTTTTTTTTATTTTGTATAGACTATATATTTTATATTAAATAGCTAATAAGCGAGTCCTCGGTTAGTGTCCCATTACATTTTAGATTAAAATTCTATATAGAGCCTCTGTGGGCAGGTAACAGTACCGCACCACAAACGCCCTGAAATACAACTTGCGGTGCAACTCCAGTAATTGCACCCTCGGTGTGTATCTCGTCGTTTGACTCACATACTCTACGATGTCCTCCCCCTTAGTGGTGGAGTGTGGGCGAGAGATATACACCGCTGTAGTTCCTTCGCCACAAACGTTGGTACGTCGGTCGGTCTCCTTGAACAGCGTGATTATATCCTGCAGGCTTTTTCTAGTTCCGCCACGCCGATGGGAGACACCATCTGGTCACGTTTGATCAGCACGTTGAATAACAACACCGTCGCAGTAGCTATGTCATCCTCGCTGAAATTCTTTGTGCAGATCTGAACACCGGTCACCTTGTCCATCACAACCAGCTGTTGCTGCAGGAACCCAGCAGCTCATTCACTTCAAGTTCATTACTTGTGGCATATAATTACGAATGAAAGAAACAAATAACGCGTCCGCATTAGATCGCGGCATTTCATTATAAGCTACAGTGCCCTTCAAACCGGAATACAGAAATATCTAAAGTTTAAACACTATTATGCTTCGCACCAGAATACCTGGCATTGCGGTAGTACCTACCTAGCCGGACTCTGGCAATAAGAAACCTACGTACCTACCTACCTACCTATACTAAAATGAATTACTTAGTTGAATTTGAAAAATCTCATTTAGTTTGCTTGCTTACTTTACAATCCTTGCACGTGCCGAGAAATAGGTTTACGCAAAGATTTAATTCGTTAGATAGATCCTCTTGAACAAAATCCGTGGCAAACATTGTATCGATGACTTACGATGTCACGCATAATAATTTCCGCACTGTGTTAATCTAAGACCAAGTATCTATAGACGGATAGTATTAAGCATAAACAAAAAATACATTACCACCTCTTACTATATGTGCAGCGTCATATGAAAGAAAGAAATTTCTATGGAGCATTGGTTACAGCAAAATAATCGAATGGCACCGTTTCGTACTAAAGTAACAATCCACTTTCTGTTAAAACTGTAAGCGTCGTGTGTTAACCAGATGGTTTCAGATAAATGTAACTGTAGGCGCGCAATGCTTCAAGACGTGCACGAACGGTTAGTGCTTTCTCTTTTAATCACACGTAATGCTCGCATTAGGATGACAGGTCTTTATAACTGGAAATTTGTTCGACTTAATAGGCTCTATCTATGTACGTAGGTAATAGAATATGTTTGGTGTTGATACATGGAAAACATGTAGTTCGGACAATGGAACAACGTTGTATTCTTGACGAAGCACGAAACTATATTTGTCACGATCCCTCTCATAAGTAATTCTAATAGTTCGTTCTCTATCGCTATTGTTAGCGTTATTAGTGGCAATAAACAAAAACGGCGTTATGAATTGTGACATTTAACTAAGTATTGAAAACGTTACCCATATTAATTAAATTAGAAGTGAAATGTAATGCCTTTATCCTTGCACGTATTTCTATATGTGTACTTTGTATTATTATCTTATTAATGTAAGATAACATTCTCAGACGGGTACTCGATCGCGTCTGAAGTCGAATGCACTCGTGTACTCATTTGAATGATGACCTATGCAATGTGTGGTAAGGGCCTATCTAACGATTTAAATCTTTGGGTTTAAGTACAGTGTAAACAATCGGGTGTTGTTGAAATAAACAAAGATAGATCATAAATTTGCATGCCGTTATTATAGTGGTTATGGTTATTTCCTTTGCATGCCACGGTTGAGGAAATATACGTTTTATATTTCCTATTTTAAATATATTTTATGCATATAATACATAGGTTTTCTTGATAATTTAAAAATAATACATTGCTTAACTGCATAACTTCGTAGTGCATAACTGCATCACCAGAGAAGAGGTCTCTGGTATATTGTCAGTTTTTATCTCGTTTTCACCCTAAAACCAATGTACGTAGGTAATACTATATCTATGTTTTTACCTCATTATTCCATTAGTCAATCAACTATGACAAATTAACCTTTTACAGAATTTGCATACTTGTGGAAAAATACCTTTTTTTCTTTACCGTTTTATCTACTGGTTATTAGGTCAATCAAAGATATATAATTACCTAGGTATAGGTAATTCCGGCTCTAGTGTGATCATACGAGGACCTGGAGCCCCACTTAGGTGCCGTAGATGACCACCCCAGTGGTTTGAGCCGGTAGGAGGCCAGCACGCCCCGGGGTGGAGGAAGTTCAAGAAGATTGTCTACTGGGCCTAACAAAAAAAGTGTATAGGTAATGTATAATATTGCGTGGGTCTACGATCAGACACGCTCCCTCCATCAGAGCGGCGATGGCGCGCCTCCAGGGGCGTTGGACAAGCTGCGGCGGCTAGCTCGGCGGCGCGCACTTGTAAAGTGGCGTCATCGCCTGCGGATGCAGTTTGCAACCAAGCGCGTCGTCGAGGCCGTCCTGCCGCTCTTTGGAGCCTGGCTCAGAAGGAGCGAGCGCGTCACCTACCGCCTGACGCAGGTGCTCACCGGGCGCGGTTGTTTCGGCGCGTACCTGCACAGGATAGGACGCGAGGCCACGGCACAATGCCACCATCGTGATAGCGACCAGGACACCGCACAGCACACGCTCGAGGCGTGCCCTGCGTGGGCCGCCGAGCGGCGGATCCTGGTCGATCGGATCGGGCAAGATCTCTCTCTGCCAGCAGTAGTGTCGGCTATGTTGGCAGAGCACGAAAATTGGAATGCAGTGGTCTCCTTCTGTGAGAGCGTCATGCTCCAGAAGGAGACCGCAGAGCGGGATCGGGAGAGGGCCGATCCCGCTCGAAGAAGAAGGAGACGGCGCCGGGGTAACAACCGCCCTGGCACCTAATTCCGATACGCCTGAAAACCCCTGCCGTTGCTATAAGGTGGGGGACCTCTGGGTTCGCGGGTGCGTAGATTGGGGAATCTGCGTGCCCACACCAAGCGACCCAAGAGAAGACGGTAGCACGCATGTGGTCACGCGCTGCCGTGGGACGCTTTGGGGGATCCTTTACAATCCCCCTGGGGGGGTGACCGCTTTACAGTCACCCTCTCCGAGATGTGCCAATAGGCGTGGCACCAGTGGGTGGCTCTAGTGTGATCATACGAGGACCTGGAGCCTCCCTTAGGTGCCGAAGATGACCGCTCCAGTGGTTTTAGCCGGTAGGAGTCCGGCATACCCCTTCGTCCTTCCCCGGGGCGAAGGAAGTTCATGATGAATTTCCACTGGGCACCAATAAAAAAAAAAAAAAAAAAAAAAAAAAAGGTAATGTATAATATAGGTATAACTCAAAATGAAAATAATGAGTTGGTGCCACTCACCCATAAGGGCAACTCATGTAAAAAAGAGATGTGATTTCAAGAAGTAACTTACTTCTAGCACTTGTTTAAGAAGCTATAAATGCGATGTGAACTATCCCAGGTCAAATACACAACTACAAAAATCTCTTAACAGTTGACTAAGTAGTCTTAAGTTTTCTGAGGCCGTAGTAAATGACCACGTCTCTGCAATATATCATCGCCGGTATATACACTGGTTAAAGATTTTCATCTTAAGGCACTGCGGTATTTTTTCAGATAGCCTTACCCCATTTCCGCTGATCCCCTGCGTTGCCTGCCATTACAAATAATAAGCGCCTTCATTACATAGTGTAATAAAAATGTCCATATAAAGCATCTGTTAAAATATAATAACGTATGTTGCCACACTGGATAAACACAACACTGTCTAAATATAATGCTAAATGTATTTACCTATATTTAATTGATACCATTGTGCGATAGCATTCAGATTGTAAAGTAACGTAACTAAGGGACTCTAAACCAGAGATATGGGCAGCAGCTTTCTGTAGAACAGTAGCCATTCTGCGCTCACCAACCCGCCTGCCAAGCACCACGCTTAGTGCTGGCAAATTCCCCCCAATATGATGACACAGTTGTGGAAGTCAGTGGGGGAGGCCTTTGTTTAGTAGTGGACGTTGTATGGCCGATATGATGATGATGATAATTTTGAATTATTATAAGTATTATTCAGGTTATTCTTGAGTGCCATCGTAGCCACTGGCCTACCAATTATATACCTTATCACCGCTATTAAAAAATAACGTTAGCTTGGTTTGTTTCTAAAATAAAACGGGTTAGTAATCCATGGATAACTAAAGGGTTGTTAATAAAGGGTTTTTGGCATCCTGAAAATGAGATACTTTAGGTTACTTAAAAAAATCTAACTATAAGTTTAAAAGAACGAAAAGAAACTACGAGAAAAAAGAGATTGAAATGCAAAAGCTAAAACAGATTTCGGGCGAGTAAGTTAAGATGAAAATTGGCACAAAAAAGGTACCAGATCACTCTTCGTGTCTCATTACACCGGAAAATGTTTCATACAGTTCGAAACAGTTTCTTTGCTAACGTTGGAAGAAAGCTGGCGAAACAGACTTACGTCTCTAATCAAAATAGAACAATGTCACGGGATCATCTCAACTCAACACCTCCTCTTATTAACTCCATTGTCATGTTCCCCAGTGACGCCGAAGAAAATTTTCTCCTCATCCAAAGCCTAAAAGAAAAGTGTACCTTAGGAATTGACTAAATCACTGGCAAAATAATTAAAATATATACAAGCTATCTTATTTCTCCTATCAAGCATATTTGTAACCTAGCTTTGTCAATTGGAATCCTCTTTAGAGCATTTAAAATAGCGCTCGTCAAGCGAATACAGAAGGTATAAAATCTGCGTCGACAACTACTAGCCAATTTCCATTTTGCTGATGCTGTCCAAAATTCTAGAGCATCTAATAAATCGTTGACTAACGGATTTCCTTGAGACAAACAACCTCCTTCAATCTGCTCAATTTAGCTTCCGATGTGGTAAGTTTGCCAACGATGCGTTTCATGAACTTTTGCACACTATCAAAACCAATCAAGATGAAAGAAGGAAATACTTGGCAGTATTTCTAGATTTAACAAAAGCCTTCGACACAGTCTCAATCCAATCTCACACACCTTCTCCAAAACTTGAATGGGATTGGTGTAAGGGATGTTCCCTTAAAATTAATAGAGGATTTATGAATATCAATCAGGTAGGATACGAATAGTTAGAATTGACAATATGCTGAGCGATGAGCTATCTATCAAATGTGTTCTACTACAGGGCAGCAAACATTGCCAACAGGGCCCAACTTTGTTCTTGGGCCTATATCAATAACATTTACCAACTCCAAAATATTCACGTTTGCTGACGACACTGCACTCTGCTTTCACGGTTATCCCTGGGATGAGATCTTTGATGTGGCAACAGAAGGGTTTCAACATAGTGATTCAATCTCATGTTCCGACTTTAAACTTTACACCAACGAAATACATAGCGTTTGTTCTGTTCATCTCGTGTTTCTGAGCCTTCCATAGCCTCCTGTACCACTCTTCAAAGGACTGACAACATCAAATACCTGGGCTTTGTAACTGACCCATTACTAGCCATCAAGCTGCATTGCAAAGATCCTCGTGACTTGGTCACGTAAGTTATTATACAATTTAAAACCCTGAAACACACTGCAGCCCGTCCAGTTACTAGGGTAGAGAAGGCCCATCATGCCTCATGTCAATATATCACATCCTGAGGAAGTACTGCCAAGTCGCCCAGGCCCATTGAGGTAGAGAGAGCACAACGTGCTATCCTGAAAGTGGGTGCTGGTCTGCACTTCTGCTTCCCTACAGTAGAACTATATATGAATGGGATGTCCTTACGATCAGAGGAACTTTCATATTGCATACTGTCCTTAAAAAACATTCGATGTTGCAATACGACCACGACTTACTCTAGGATAATCTCAGCTGCGTAAAGGCAGGATCTGTCAAACACGAACCGTCAACTCAGCTGTCTCACAGATTGTTTAAATTACATTTTAAATCATTCCAGCCGATGAAGTCCACTGCTGGACACAGGCCTCCCCCAAAGATCACCACAACGACCGATATGGGTGTGTTGTGGGCCCTTAGTGGGGTTGGCGATCGCAGTTGAGTTTTTAATGTACTCGAAGGACGCTGCTACCCATACTCCGGCTAATCCCTTAGTCGACTTTTACAACACCCACGGGAGGTTAGTTGGTGGCATTCACCACACAGCGACATTTTAAATATATACCTCAAATATAAGCAAAATCTAAAACTTCAATAACAAAATATCTCAAAACGTTAGACTACTAGGAAACAGATACTTTTAATTCCTCTCAGAAAGTTGATCTTCGTATTATAGTGCATACCAACTTGCCTTTAGTCATGTTACTCTCGATATACTTAGTTCACCCACACTCAGACACATTCACACCCGCATACACATATAATGAGGTACCCACACATACTTTGGCATTTCTATGTTTTATTTAATTTTGTTTAATCCCGGGATGTCTTACTCAAATTATTTTCTATACTAATAAAAAACTTCAAACCTTATCTATGATTTTAATTCTGAGTATTAAAAAATATATCTGTCCTTAAACAATAGTGTAAAAATACAACAATCAAACTTAAGAATATCTTATGTAATTTTTTATTTGTTATCCGAAATAGCTAGACAGCTTTTTATACCAACTGACTCCGCTTTTTCTAGACGAAGGGATTGTGCTAGACTGCACTGGGATCGGCTGACTCGAGACAGGTGGGCTCGAAATTGGTTGACTCACGATGGGCTGGATTGAAATCGATTGGCTTGGATTCGGCTGAGAAATAGGTTCATTCAGACTCCATCGACTCAAAGTTGAAATTGGCTGACTTAGAATCGGTTGATGTACACGTACGTTTTGACCTACAAAAAAATGCAACAGTCGTAGCGTTAAATAGTACCTTATATTGTTTTACATACACATAAGTGGCTTAAGCAACAACATCATTTATATTCACCTTTCTTAGTACTAACTGCAACAAACGGGATGGGATCTTCAATTTTTCCTTCAAACAGCACCATACCTTTTTCATTATCCCTGATAAAGAACAGGAAGGGTCTATCCACACGCAGTTGTACTTGATTATTAATGAGAGGAACAACCACACCAGCACTGGCAGCGGCCGCAACTGTGCCCTTCTCATCCACTGACATGTACACTGTGTGGTAGAAGCTACTCAGGTAAGCCGAGGTGTCATCAAATATACCAGAAAGGTTCGCGGCAGAAGAGAATAGCGATGTGATGCGCATCTGGAATATGAAGAATAGATTATAAGCATGACATGCCGTTTTACTTACGTTTTTTATTCTTATTAATGATTATTTATTCTCTTATTATTCTTGTTACCAGTGATGACATATAGACCTCATAAGAAAGCTGTTGGTTGGTTGGCCGATGGTTGGTTGGGGTAAAAAGGTTATCGAGAGGACACCGCGCACCGGAAAACGTAGCGTAGGATGATCTACAACGAGGTGGATAGGCGACCTGGTGAAGGTCGCGGGGAGTCGTTGGATGCAGGCGGCATGTTACCACTTGTTGTGGAAATCTAAGAGGGAGGCCTTTGTTCGGCATTGGACGTCCTTTAGCTGATATGATGCTGATGATGATGAAGATTAATGATTGGGTCCGCTCTTGACTTCGATCTCCCACGGGATGAGATGGGTTGGTGCTATTCGTAGCCGGCAGCACACGGCAATTAGGTCGAGCACATACTAGTAATCACTAGATTGGTGATGTCGATATGGGTATGGTTGCTACCTTGTATCAGCTGAGCTGTCGCCAGCTTACCGTGCCGATAACATAAAAACACGACAGTTATAATTTTGTAATATTGACTAACATTTCTCAAAGCGGCTACCATGTCGTCGCTGTATTCAACGTTGAACTTGGGCATGGTAAGGATGACGTCCGTCGGTTCCAACACGTTGGATATCTGCAGCAGGCCAATGTATGGCAGGTCACGGATGAGAGCGACCCCGGCATCGCGGTCTAGGGGTATTAGCAGGATCATGGAGTACTGGTTGTCCTGGAAGCACAATTATTTAATTACAATAATAATATTAACCTGTAAATGCGACATTGTAGAGCAAAGGCCTGTTCTCATATAAGGATAATTCCTTTTGCTCACGCATTCACGTTTACTCACACTACGGCGACTACAGTAGCCCTAACACGAACAACTTGCGAGAAAGTATTCGTATCGTAACGTTATTGTGAGTGAATTTCGAATCGAAAATACAACATCATATATAGGTATGTATAAAGACTTCACTACTTAAAATTAAAAGTATGTGCGAATCAAGTATTTTCATTTCAAAATTAACTCTCATTAACTTTATGATACGAATATTTTCTCGCAAGTTGTTCGTGCTAGGGCCTCAGATCATTAGAGGATTCCTCACGTTGTTTTCCTGCACCATTAAAATAAGTGGTCTCTTCGATTAACAAATCATAATTATATAATTGCCGTGTGGAGCCGGCTCAGAATGCCACCACCCCATTTCATCCCGTGGGTGTCGTAAAAGTCGACTAAGGGATTAACCGGAGGATGGGCAGCAGCGTCCTTCGAGTACATTAACAACTCAACTGCGATCGCTAACCCGTCTGCCAAGCGTGGCGATTATGGCAAGACGGGGGGTCCTGCCATAATCGCCATGCTTGGCAGATAAGATAAGATAAGATAAGATAAGATAATCGTTTATTCTCACCACAATATACATTTTTTTACATTGGTCAGATTCGGCAATGATACACAATTCAGGTAAGTATATATTGTGGGAGACTGGTGCCTAAGCTAGGCTCGTGGCCTGTGTTTCAGGACACCAGGATCCCACCCCTTTACATTTTCATTTTATGGAGTATGTACTACGTGCGCTGACAGAATCTCGTAAAGAATCACATGATGTTATAGTTTTATTTATTATGATTAAATCTAGGTTAAAGTATTCGAAATGAATGTTAGTAGATGTGTAGTATGGGTGATTGTGTGGGTGTGTGAATGCGTGGGTATGTGACTGGGGTGGGTGTTTGAGAGTATGTGGGTCTGTGAGAGTGTGTGATTGTGTGTTTAGGTAATTTTAAGGATGTTTTCAGTATCATTATAGTTTAATTTTTGTAGCCAGTCAGTTAGCCTCTCTTTGCATTTAATCTTTGTGAGACTAAATATATGTAACTCCTTATGAGATGAATTATAATGAGCACACAACACACCCATATCGGTCGTTGTGGTGATCTTTGGGGGAGGCCTGTGTCCAGCAGTGGACTTCATCCGGCTGAAATGATCAATGATAATTAATGATCGAATTATATAATCATAAATCATTGTCTTCCATTAAAAGTAGATACAAAATTTGGTGATAATAAAGAATGATAAACCAAGAACATTCTACCGTAGGGCATGCAAACTATCGAAATTAATTTAATAAAGAAAGAAAGAAGAAAATATTTTTATTTCTGCCCACATTACGAGCGCAGGTAACACAATAATAAAAAAGACAATTTAAAAACTATAGCTAAGTTACAAATAACACCTATATATAAATAAAAACTTAACTATTTATTTTTCCTCTTACGACAATTAGGCATTATTATATTTCCAGGGACAAATCAAATTATAGTTTAAAAACAGGCAAGAGAATGTACAAACTAAATATAGTTAGGTATAGGCCCAAATTGAAATAAAAACAGAAAACAAGTTCGCTGAAGTGTGCAGAAATTGGTTGACACTCAGCATATTGCCGAAGCGTTGAGACAACGCCAACAGCACTGATTTTCAGTGTTAGCCTCCTTGTTGACGTAATGGCGTCTTCCGGTTGGGTAAACACTGTGTAAAAAACGAATATCTAATGATATAAAACAAATGAATTGTTATTGCCATTATTATTACACTTATTGAATAATAATAAACATATACACCGAAGATCCAATAGTGATTTAATAAGCCAATGTCAATATTTATACATTCTAGTAAAGAAATTAAATATCAAAACGAAATGTACATATTATGTATAGTCGTCAGTATAAATTGAGTTACTATAAACAGTACGAGTAACGACACAGTTGTGGACATCTATGGGGGAGGCCTCTGTTCAGCAGAGGACTTCCTTTGGCTTACATGATGATGATCATGATATATTCGTTGAATAGATATAATATATAATAGAATACATTGTCACGGCACAGACAATATAAATAGTTATCTCATCTCTGTGTCACGATTTGATGATGCCGGATGAAAATGTATGGTCCCAAATTTACTTTTAGTACGTTTCATACAAATTAATCAATTTAAAGCTTAATTTTTTGCACATGTTTTAACCAATTTCAGGTTAGTTCTGATTAGATTATTTAGTAAGTACATTCTCCTACGAGATATGCCTGAGCACCCCTTTTTACAGTTGCCTCCCCTCCGAGGCTGTGTGTGTGTGATTGTTTTCGATACATGGAGTCCCCTTACCCTGAGCCGGTAAGTAAAAGTTCGGCTTGGGGAATCAGCGTGCCCACACCAAGCGACCCACGAGAAGACGGTGGCGCGCATGTGGTCACGCGCTGCCTTGTGCGCATAGCACAGCGCACGGGGACGCTTCGGGGGATCGATTCGGGGTTGACCGCTTTAGTCACCATCTCAGAGATGTGTCTAATGGCGTGGCACCAGTGGGGGCTCTAGAGCCCCAGTGGTATTAACCGGTAGGAGTCCCCTTCGCCCTTCCTCGTGTATGCCAGGGTATTTAACGATCTTCTTCTTTCTTTTTCGTGTGGTTAGTGGCCAACCTAGTATCAGAGTTGTTCAAGCCACCCAAAGACCTCCAACTTGGCTTAACGACTGCCGTCTAATGACAACAACTGGGACCGACGATTTACGAGTACAGTATATAGGCATGCATCTCACATGCACAAAAACCCAGACCCAAAACAATTATTTATCCGTAGATTATATAAATATTTATTCCGTGCGGAAATCGAACCCGCGACATATATAGCGCAGAAAGCTTATCGCTTAGCCAGTGCGCCAACTGTGCCGTTAGTATTCTATGTTATTAATCTATCATTCCCAAAATATCGTAGGCACTTACAGCCGAAATTAATAATCATTCTAATGCAAAATCTTTGGATTTCGGATTGCGAATTTGCCTATTTTTTGTGTTAAATGTGGTCGTAACACAACAACGGAAGAATTTTAGATGTAAAGAATTTGGATTAGATTGATTATTAATTTCGGCCGTAAATCCTGATACGATTTGCGTGCAAAATAGTCACTAAACTATTTTAATAAATTAACCAGAGGACCTCGATGGCAACTACGAATGTAACAACACGTTTATGCAATTAAAAATCGACTTCCTGACTCCAATATACATGAGTCATAGATTACATAAACTGGCAATTTTAATAACATTAAAACGTTTATCCGATCTGGTTTAACACTGGATTGTAATCTAAACTGCGTTTATTATTTACGTAGACATAAAACAACTAAATAATATAGTATATTAAAATGTTGTAATGCGTTATTATTGTTATTTATAATAATTTGTAAAAATGAATCCTAAATCTATAATATATGATATTATTGACAGCTGTCTGATATTACATTAACATTTTTCTAGTTAATACCTATTAAAATGATACACTATGTATGTATATAAATGTACCTCCTTAGATGTAGTAATGCCGGCTCAGAATACCACCACCCCATCTCCTCCCGTGGGTGTCGTAAAAGTCGACTAAGGGATTAGCCAGAGGATGGGCAGCAGCGTCCTTCGAGTACATTAACAACTCAACTGCGATCGCCAACCCGCCTGCCAAGCGTGGCGATTATGGCAAAACCCCCCCAATGAGCCCACAATTCACCCATATCGGGCGTTGTGGTGATCTTTGGGGGAGGCCTGTGTCCAGCAGTGGACTTCATTCAGCCGAAATGATGATGAGATGTAGTAAAGTACGTAAGTATCTATCAATAAGCCATTTATTAACTGACGAGAATAAATGGCCACTACCTACTATTCATTAGAATAACACACAGAATACACTAAAAGAATACACTATCAATAATGCATGTTTCTCGAAGAACTTCATAAATTCTGTCCGTATCATATAATATTGTTATGTATCTGGCAAATATGTTCTAATTTAAATATACTTAATATAATAAACATATTACTTAGGTTTATATAGACTGACTCAAATTTAAATACTGTTTTTGTAAACATAGGTATAAAGATAAAAGTGCAAGAATCTCCATGTCTGGCCTCAGTAAGCATACACATTGACAAAGGGTTCAGGGTCAAGGGTTAACACAGATTAATTTGAACTTAGAACAATATAACGTAGCACAAATTTTATATTACTTCATCGTTTCAGCCAAATAAAGTCCACTGCTGAACACAAACCTCCCCCAAAGTTTGCCACAACGACGGGTCTTGGTGTGTTGTATGCTCATTGGGAGGTTTTGCAATAATCGCCCCGCTTGGCAGGCGGGTTGGCGATCGCAGTTGAGCTGTTAATATACTCGAAGGGCGCTGCTGCCCATCCTCCGGTTAATCCCATAGCCGCCTTTTACGACACCCATGGGATGAAATGGGTTGGTGCTATTCGTAACCGGCACCACACGGCTATTACTTAAACAGGTAGAACAAGCCGGCCATTTTCCTCTTTATTTATCTTAACTCTTGATATCTGATCTTATAATTCACTCATTCAATATTAATATTATATAATAATTCACGAATCTTATAATAATAGCATTTACTTACTAAAAGGTCTTTGAGGTATTTTTTAAATATATTTATATTAATTTCTCTACAACACCATAATGGTTAAAACAGCTTCGCAAATAATTAATTATATTTGAGCACAATTTGAAAGATATAAATGGTTAACTGTCGCGGACTTCTTTGAAACTTTTCAAGAGGATAATTTCAACCTAACCTTATTTTCTTGCAACTTAAGCCATAGACGCAGCGGACGCCGTGAAAGCTCTCAAGAGTCACGACTTTTTCCGACTAAGTTGGTAAATATTATCACAAATTCATCTAATTTGCACATCGTATACACAAAATATCACCTATTTTCTTGTGGAAAAATGTACCTTTGACATGGTGAAAAAGGTTATCCTTCACATACATAGAAACTACAACTTCGCACCATGTCTTTATAATGTTACTAGTTTTACCCTACCACGCGTTGCTGTGGCTAAATGGACGTAATTACAACATGATTTTGATTCTGAATAAAAAAACAATTAGGGGTGGTTTAATAAAAACATGCGCGTATATGAATACAACGATATGTAAAAAAATCAAAACGATCTGTAAAGAACTTTAGGAGATTTACGATTTTGAACAAACGAACATATTTTTTTAATATTTATAGATTTAGGTTAGATTAGATGGCGATGAGATAAGTGAGTCATTCAGCTGGTGGTAAGCGCCATAACAACTGTTATAGTCAACCCAGGACTAGTCTTGCGTGGCACCACACTGCGCTCGTCACCTCGCCACATTAGTAATTTAGTCTCATATGCTCAGTAATTTCACTACCTACAGTGCCTCACTCACCAGAACATAGCAATTGCAATTTCTTTGCAAGCGTGCGACAGAATTATGTAACTTTACTTGTAGGAAGTAAATTCCATCTTACCTTGTAGGGAAGTTCTAAAGCATGTGCTCTCAGATTCTTCATGAAAGCGTAGTTCAGTTCAGCCTGCAGATCCATCATAACCACAGACTGACAAACGCCGTCTTTATAGAAACAATCCCCGTGAGTCAACGTGGTTTCGAACTCGTGTAACCAGGCACTTTTGAAGTATAGCGCATTCGCCACAAGAAGCTCCGTCGATGGGCCAACTTGCGCTGAAACATCGAAAAAAAGTTATCCGGGCTATCCATACAAAACAACATTTATAAGATTCTGCTGTACCGAATTTTCAGAGAAATATTTTCGTCTGAGTCCATCCAATAATGTACTGCATTTTTTGCCAATACTCCTCTGACATAGCATTCGGTATTCCGAGTAGCAAATTTCCGCGTAGTTGGGATTAAGAATACTAACGAATTACGAATTTTAGCGCCACTCCGTCTTCTACCTTGGATATCGCAATAGGCGATTAATGGACTCTAAACCAGAAGGATAGGCAGAGGAGTTCCTTCTGTGAAGCAGCAGAGTCCCTTCTGTCGAACAGTAGCCATTCTGCGCTCACCAACCCGCCTGTTAAATATGGTGAGTACTGGCAAATTTCCCCCAAAATAACGACACACTTGTGGAAATCTATTGGGGAGGCCTATCTTCAGCAGTGGATATCTGAGTGGTATCTTCAGGAGTGGCTGATATGATGATACTTTTCCGATAACAATTATTAATAATATTGTATATTTTTTTTTTTTTTATTATGAGCTTTATTATGAGATTTATAAAATTATGAGCTGAGGGAGGACTTTTAAGGGGTGAATATTCTCATCATTTCATCATCATTATACTTTTACTATGGAAGCAACACAGTTTTTGTCGTGTGGAAATCCATATGGAGGTCCTCTGCTTCGGGAGGGGCGAGAGGGAGGCATGTTGGACTCTTACTAGCTAAAACTCCACGGTGTTCCTTCCAATTATCTATGGCTGGGGATGAGGTGTTCGCCGTGTAGGTATTGGACCACACCTTCGGCAGGTTACGGTCCGTCACTTGGTATGACGGGCCGTCCGCACATTCCTACAGAGAGGCGCGCGCAGAATACACCTCGCCGCGGTCTCGGGCCTACTTCTGTTCAGGCCGCAACCCATTGAGGCCGGAGATATACAGCGCTCTCCACTGCTGCCCCCGCCCAGTGTGTTTTCTGCGGCGGGGATCAGGGTTGCTTTCATTGAAATCGAGCGACATCAATGATTTTGTTTGGAACAGCAGATTTTTTTACTATTTCTGATTTGCTCTCATAATAAAAGTTGCTTGTTATGATGAGTGCAATCATTCCTTTAAAGTTTCTCACTTAATAATGTTATATGTTGTATACAGGATGTCCAGTAAATAGCACGACATACTGCAAAGGGTGAGAGCTTGGGTCAATACCTACCAAAAAAACAATATATGTTCAGCAAAATCTTACGGATTTACAGTAGTACAAAATTTTAAGATAAGAAAATTGTACTGTGAAAATTTAAATAAAAATTGTATTTCTTGAAAACATTTTAGTTTTTAATAGAATAAAGACTTATCAATGAGTAAAGTAACTATTCACAATTAATTTGAGGTAAAAAAAAACTAGAAAAGGAATTTTTCATTACGAGATGCTTAAAAATCTGTGTCAAGGTAGAGATTTTTCGATATTTCGGAAAATTTTGTACTACTGTAAATCCGTAAGATTTTGCTGAGCAAAATTTGATTTTTTGGTAGGTATTGACCCAAGCTTTCACCCCCTGCAGTATGTCATGCTATTTACTGGACAGCCTGTATATATGAATGCAAGCGAGGTAGACCCTATATATTTTACCGCCTAACAACACGCGAGCCGTTTTGATGATAGCGAACCGCGGTAGCAGGCGCCGGAAACGATTATACCAATTTCTAGGTAGTGCCTGACTGTCTCTTTGGCGTAGTGACTAAGGGCTTTACTTTCCGCGCTAGGTGTTGCGGGTTCTATCCCCGCATGTAACAAATATTTATATGGTCCACAGATAGCTCTTATGGGTGTTTGTCCGTTTGACATTTATGTCTGTAAACCGTATAGTTCCCCATCACTCGCTGGTGTTATTTTTTTTAATAACGCCAACGGATTCCTGGCAGATGTGAAAATATCACAACTTTATTTTTATTTTAGGAATTTAAAATTAATAATATACAAATATTTCGATATTTGTTATTAAATTGAAGCGATACACCGATACTGTTCACAAGCAAAATGGCGAGCGCGCCGTGTGGCCGAGGTGGCGAGGCGGAGAGAGCGACAAGTCACGGGGCTGGCTGAATGGCACTTCGCTACGTGCCATTAAAGCTGTTCTTACTGCCGTACAGGCGTGACAAGTTTCAAAGTCAAAAGTGTTTTCCCAACTATTGTGTTATGGTTAATAAGCACATAAACGCCTGTTATCGATCTGAAAGTCATTAAAGAAGTATTATCGCAGTACGCCATCTTTGCTTGTGAGTACGCCGCTGCTAACCATTTTCTTGCAAAGACATCATAGTGTATGACAAAAAAGGTGAATATGACAAGGCTGTCGCTTGGCATCCTTACAAAAAGCACAGAATTTGCAAAGGAAGGAAAAACAAAAATGGATTCGATGAGAACTCAAAATTCATCATCATCATCATACCAGCCAAAAAAAGTCCACTGCTGTGCAAAAGCCTCCATAGACGACCGGTCACTCGCCGTGTGTCGATATTTTGCGAGGAATTTGCTAGTAATCACCACGCTTGGCAGGCGGGTTGGTGAGTGCAGAATGACTGCTGGTCCACAGAAAGGACGCCGCTGCCCATCCCTCTGGTTATAGTCCCTTATTCTCTTTTTACGACATCCATGGGAGGAGATTGAGTGGCGGCATATTCTTAATCTGGACACGACACGGATTCAAAATCCAATCTTAAATCGATTATAAATTACCTTGATCGATAACACTAGGGATCAGTCCCCTCGTCTTGTCATTTACCCAGTTATTGATGGCATCAGCAGCGGTCTTGGGGTTATTGAAGTCCAGTTTGTTCACGTCAGAAAAGTATACTCGTTTCGCCATCATCTCATAATCCTTCTTCAGGTTCAGCTTTTTCGATACAAACAATCCGTTTGCATTTTGCAGGAATACATTTGATGTGTTAGTCTGAAACTTTGAAGATTACAGGCAATGTAACGGTAGGCTCCGTGTAATTCCCGGTAAATAACAGACCACCCCTCTCTTCCCATGGGTGTCGTAAAAGGTGACTGTAGGTTGATATCAAGAGGATAGGAAGCAGCATCCTCCCGCGTGCTAATAACAACATATTGCGATCACCAATCCTCCTACCAAGCGTGGCGATTATGACAATATCCCTCATGACTGTTCATCGCAGTGATAATTGGGAAGCATATGTTCAGCAGTGGACGTTTACGGGCCAGTGTGTGTGTGTAATTGATAGGGTAAGCATAATAAATGGCACGAGGCCATGAGCTTCACGAATAAAATAGAGCAACCCGTTTCATTGAGGGAATATGCCAAGAGAGTGGTAAAAGCATCCTGTTGTGTGCTAATAATATTGTGGAATGAGGATATGGAGTTATACGTTGAAAAGAGAATATGCTCCGACCAGGCAGGTGGTATACCTGGCGGCCCAAATCAACGATTGCTGTTGGATGACTGTCTATATGCAGCTGGCTGTGAAATTTTTACTTGCGCGATTCAGGATTCATGGCGCTATTGTCAGAATTATTCTTAATGGCTTAGTAAATGTCACCGTAAGTTACTATAGCTGCATATAAATTTAAGTGTCGCCACAACACCATATTGCAATCGCTAATGCAGCTCCATCGCGTGATGATTATGACAATATCCCCTCTGATAGTTCATTTGAGCAGTAAACCCATGTTCAAGAGTCAACTTAGGTCTATACAATGACATATTAAAAGAAGTAGATATGTTAAATGCGTGCCAAAAGTAAGAACCAAAGCTCCCCCAATTGTAGCACCTCGCAATCAGTTCGGCCAAAACAGGACAACGAGCATACACCGTCACAATCTGTATTGTTTCATTAATTAAGTAATGACAATACCGTCGTCCGTATATAGTAAATGCACAAACTATCGAGCAAAAATAAAGAAATGAGGATATTATACCACACGTGAATATTAAATAAAATAAAATCATTGAATTAAAATACGATTCAAATTATTTATACAATAATATTCTCGAAGAAAACACAGGCCAAGCAAAGAAGAGAGACAACACATCAATTCTATCACAGGTGCGACAAAGACATCGACACGTGTTGTCATTTTAGATAGCTATCTATTTTACTCTCGTAGTTTTTGTATCTTCTTTCTTACAGCATAGTTTTATAGGTACATACCTACAGCGAGACTGAATTTTGGGCACCATTTAATATGGACGTAACATATCTATGGTATATACTATCATTGGGTCTATACAATTAGCTGATATGGTGCTTCAAATGACTTGCAAATGCAGAGTTGGGTCTTAGTTTAGACAGAATCAACTGAATAACAATACTATATCTATAACGACCGCAACGTAATCCCCATAACCCGATGGGGATACCCGGGATGATAACTTAACTCGATGAGAATTTAACTTACCAATACAAGACAAATATGTACAGTTATTTTGAAATCGAAAAACGGGGCACTGTGGACGCTAATTATTTGTAATTTAGACCTGATATGACTTAACTAGGTCATATTCTATATTTTAATATTTGACCATGGCTTATAAACTCTTATGTATGGAAATACCCAGCTGAAAATTGATTTACAGTACACCTGACGTTTTAAAACCTGTCCAAATTTTAAAGCGTCTGCCCTAGAACTGATATATTCAACAGTGAACATTTCCAATCAGTTCGACATTAGCTTTGTTTTGTATTTTTTTTTTTGTATGTTGTAAGTTATTTCGAAATTCTAAAAACATGTATGGAATTAAAGCTGCAAGATCTTCATAATTCATTTTAATATGAAACTGATTTTGGTTTTCTCGAACATCGAACCCAAGGATGAGTTTGACCTTTGGTAAAGTGGAAAATCTTACTTCCTTATTACTGACTAATTTAGTGGAAGTTTAGTAAACAAAGGCAGTTTAGAGTTCAGATGATACACAAGTATATACTAAGTCAAGAATGAGAACCGAGGATAGCTTCTCACTCAAATGCTCCGCGAGTGATAGTTGTATGGTGAATCCAGCATTTATAATCTAATTATTTCATTATTCCAGTTTCTATTAACAACTAAATTACCTCCAAAGACTTCAAAAATAAACTCAACTCTTCTCTATAATCTTCCTTCATAGGTGATAGTCTCAGTGCAGTCCTGATTTCAGCAGCAGTGGTGCCTTCAGCACCTTCTAACAGCATCACCAACGTAGATTTTACACTGGCTGGAGAAACCATCACATTCCCTTTCTTATCCTCGACGGCGTACCGAAGGAGATCGATATCAAAGAAATTCATACGTGAGTTTGAAATGTCATTTATACAATCCAGACTTTGGAAAGAAGCGAAGATTAGGACTGGAATAAAAAAATGTGTGATTTAAGTCTTAAATAGCTTCACAATTATTTACTTTCAGTGGGCTTTTCGCAGGCATCTCCTGGAGTTGTTGTTTAACCGTACAAACTAGCGAAGCCGTAAATTCTTTAGCCAGGCAATCATTTATATAGTAAGCAACACAGCTTGGGGTGCCCTATGGCTGCCATACGTCCCGATACACCAGGACATGTCTCGGTTTCAAAAGTTATATCCCGGTATCCTGGTCAGTGCGCCATTTATCCTGGTGTGGTAATTAGGCATGCAGGCATGAGACGGGCGCCACAATTTTAAAGATTTAATGTCATATTCTTTAGTGGCACATTTCTCTTTTGTTTTCTAAATTCAAAACAAGTCAAAAGAATGACGGAGGCGCTAAAATTGAATTAACTTTATTACGATATACTTTCTTCTCTGTGCCTTCAAGACTTAATTGTTTTTATAACAAGTATGTTAACTTTTCTACTACTGGGGGTTTTTTCTATACCATGAAAAACCAACATTTAAATAGAGAAGAGATGTTAAAATCAATAACCAGGCCAGTGGGCGCTATCTAGTGCGATATTATCGATGCCATTGGTACCAGTCAAAGTGTCATTTAAAGATTGTGGTCTCGCTACCGGAACACTGGCTAGGTGGCTGAGCGGCACACTGGGAATAGACGGGTTACCTCCGTACGAGGAAAAGATTTTTACAAATTACAGCGAGAAGACAACGTATTATTTACGTGTAGGCAAATGGTTTTGAAGTTACAGTCAGGTACCCTGGATTCTTGTCAACGATCACTTTGTGAAGAGGAGACTACATGAAGTCAGCTGCATGTATACCATTTCGGATTACAATATTACGAAGAGGCAATCGCGGACAAAGATTACAATGGGCAAACGAATATTTGACTTGAAACGTTCACCACTGGTCTAATGGTATTATTTTCTGATAAAACCCGATTCGCTTACCATCCATATTAATGAAGAATATGTGTTTGGCGAAAACTTGCCGTGAGACCCGACTGCAAAATCCCACATGGCGATGTTGACAACCTCATTTTGAGTAGGTATACCTACATAATCATTGCAGATGCGTTACAAACGTTGGAGATTCTTTTATAGATTACTAATTATAATTTAATAACATATTTAATGTTTTGTTCAATTTCATTTCATTATCACCAAAAATATTAGGTCAACTTAAACTTTTGGTATTTTATTTTTTAAATAAACGGCCTGTTAGCGTGTTAATTACTGCGTATTTTGATATAACGATGTTTCAATAAATTCGTTGTAGTTTCTTTTCAATACATGGATGCTAAAATATCTCATATCATACGTATCATTGAAATTAGAATCTTAATTATGAGACATTTTATTTTCTTGATTTATAGATTTGCACGCTGCACTGTAAAATATAAAAATCACTATTTCACATTTTATGTAACCTACATTCTCGGCACTCTTTTATACCGTTCTTTACAGTAAGCTGCAAGTGACGCATATAGAGGCGATTAGCTTCGCAGGGAAAGTTGCATACGCTCTGAGGGCTGATTTCTTCTAGGTCAACAGTGCACGTGTACATCGTCAGGCAGTATCAAGCAATGGTGAACTCGCCATGAACATTCGTCCACGACGGACTCTCCGTGGCCGGTGAAAGAGTCGATTGCGCCTAGCGTGTCTGCAACCGACATTATGCAATCAGGAATTCTAAGTGGACGGACGAGGTGTCGTGAAGGCGTACCCCAACTTTCCTCCATTCCATCAACATTATGGTCTGAGGGGGTTGTCCTGTGTCAGTGGGGGCCAAATCGGGAGGAGACGTGCCTCGTATGGCGATGATCTAATTGGGGATACATCTTCACTAGTCATTGCATTTTTATACCCCTGATTATAAGCAGTTACCGTAACCTATGAACGCTTGCAACACCAAGGGTCTCACTAGCGCGTTGCCAAACCTTTAAAAATCGTTTCGCGTCCGTTTTGATGAGCCCCATGCTGTAGTCTCGATGAAAACTTCGGTATGGAGCTGGGGTGAAATTCTCTAAGCTCAAACATCCATGCATCCTTGAATACAGCAATGCAATATAAATAAATGCAATTCTTTAAGCTCAATTTGGTTTTTCACCGTTATTTCAGTTCTATATTCAAGGATGTATGGATGTCTGAGCTTAGGGAATCGTACCCCTGATTCCACTATCTGAGCGTTCCTGTGAGGAAGTTCCTCTGGGACTGTACGAGATCATTTTGGCTCTTGGGTATGCGGGTGAACACTCCGCCGATGGCAACAGGTGCGATGGTAGAAAGAAGCCGCTGCATCATATCAAACAATTCCTTTGAACACTATCCGTTGTACTCGCAGTAGAACACACACAGGGAGCCAGTATGTGTTCTACCAATATGCTTACTTATAAATGATATAGGTGAGCACATCGCTGTAGTTGACAGTACCATTTATTTCCAATCGTTTCACCTAAGCGTTGTTCTTATCAATCGCTAAAGTAATAAAAGTATTATCAATAGAATTTTATTCTTCGCATCGTCGACACTTCATACCGATAAACAATTTTAGTACAGTTTGAAGTCGATTCTCATTACCAGCCAGGTCCACACGAGCGAGTGTTCGCTTGTGTACACATGGCTACACATCAAGCTATACATTTCTTCTAGTTTAAGCTGATCTCTCATCGTAAGTAAAGCCTATACAATGCGAGATGAGCTTATACTGGAAATGTATAGCTTGATATGTAGCTGTGCGTATCTATAGGCAACACGTATACATTATGGTCAGTGAGCATATTTTTTGAGTTCATCATTCAGAGCTATTTATTACACTAACGTGGTCGACGTTGATCAAGACGTCGATGCGACGTAGGCTAGTGTGGGGTAGGTTTAAGAGTTTGAGAAAATACCGGCGCAAAGTAAGAAGTTGGGTTTATTTACATTCTACGTTTTATAAAAAAATTGTTAGTAACAACGCTGTATTGCTGCGTTTCACGCAGCAAGTGACGAGTACTGGAAGTCGCTTTCTCCCCAAATATGATATCACGTTTTTATAAAACGTAGAATATAAATAAACCTATGCCTTTTTTTCATTTGTATACTGGCTCTAGCCTGTCGATTACCGGCAGCCGCGAGACAATAGATTTTTAATTATGTCTGGCATTGTGACAGTTAATGAGAATTAGTGTATTTGTATATACACTAATTGCACCGGTTTCAAATAAATTAGGCAAGGCATTTTTTTGAAATTAAATTGCGATCTTGTCAAAAATCACTGATAGTGCCGAAACCAATTCAATCATATTACTTATTAGTAAGGCAAGCGTTTAGATACTAAACTACTAACACATCTGTAAAAATCGCATGGAAATATTACGGCTTGGTTAATTTTAATTCATCATCATCATATCGGCCATTTATACGTCCACTGCTGAACAAAGGCCTCCCCATAGATTTTACAACTGTGTCATAATTTTGGGGGGTATTTGCCAATACTCAACTCGCTTGGCAGGCGTGTTGGTGAGCGCAGTATGGCTTCAAAGAAGGGACGCTGCTGCCCATCCTTCTGGTTTAGAGTCCCTTAGTCGCCTTCTACGACATCCACGGGAGCAGATGGAGAGGTGTTAATCCGGGCACCACACGGATTTTCTTAATCCGGGCACCACACGGACGGACGAATTTTAATTCCGATTATGATACATAGTAAATTATTTTGTCATTAGAAATACATACTTATGCGTTTAAAACTAAAGTCACATTGATTAAAAATAAGCTGTTCTTCTTAAATCTCATTCAATTTCAATCTCATTAAATCTCCGTGAAACTCGTTTAGAAATGCTAAAACCCTATTAATATCAAATATAAAAAATTACTTACCGACGGCTATTTGCAGGCGCATTTTGGTAGATTTTTATATCTTTTTACATAATAAAACAAAACAACAGTTGACCGCTCGAAGAAATCGACGACCTCAGCCAAGTTGGCAGGTAAACACACTGCCATGGAAATCTTTTAAAAGCGAACAAGACATTGCTGTGACGTAGGAAATGTCATGAACTCATGACTAATACGATCTTTCCATTTCAAGCCAATAACAAGTTTATAGAGCTTGAGGGTATTTACGTTTGAACCTGGTTTAATTCAGTTATATAAGATTCTATATCCAAGGAACCTTTGTAGGTTCATTCATCAAGATATCTATCTAGCGTGAAAACTTTATCTATAGTGGTGTGTAAATACAAAGCACTTTATGTAGCGGAATTGAGCTTTAATCACTGTAGAATTATTATTTTTTACAGAGCTACTTTTATAAAACACCCGCCAGAACGATCTCCTGTTTATTAATGTCAAATTTTGACCATAGATAACATGTAGAAAATGTTTCGTTCATCATTAGTATAAATACAGAGTACCATTTTAGAATTACCATTTTAGAATTACCATTTTAGAATTACCATTTTAGAATTACCATTTTAGAATTACCATTTTAGAATTACCATTTTGTAAGCCAATGCACTACGATGGTTAAAATGGTATTTGCTTACATTCGGCCATTCTGACCTTGCACGCGTCCCCGCGTGTGCTAATATTAACTATGAATGTAAGATTATCTACTCATTGAAGTTTTTATAGTATAACAATGCTTGTATATAGCACTAGTACTAAAGGTGGACTTAAGAGCAACTCAACATTACATATACTAATAACACAGGTAAATTACGATGTACACATTATAGTACTTATGCTACGAAAGTCACATTAAAAGAGAAAATGCCGGCCTGTGCTTACATCGCCGCGAAAGGCTAGTAACGCCACACAAGGCTAGTAACGCCACACAGGGCTATTAACGCCACACAGGGCAGTAACGTCACACAGGGATAGTAACGCCACACAGGGCTAGTAACGCCACACAGGGCTAATAACGCCACACAGGGCTAGTAACGCCACAAAGGGCTAGTAACGCCACATAGGGCTAGTAACGCCACACAGGGCTAGTAATGCCACACAGGGCTAGTAACGCCACACAGGGCTAGTAACGCCACACAGGGCTAGTAACGTTTGATAGGTCAACAATTAATGTAGTTTTAATCACTTTGAAGTCACTGATTTCAACCGACTACAATTACCCACACTTTAATATTTTCTTGAACATACGTTTGTGATATATTGCACACATGCGCAATATCCAGCTCGACGTGATAATGGAATTGTAGATAATTCACTTGGGTTGACTTGTGTAGCAACCATCAAAACAAAACAATTTGAAAAAGTAAATCGAAATAGTTTGTGCAGCTCACAGTTTTGCAGTCAGCCAGCGCGTGTTTCTCATCCCACTTCTGATTGAAAACTTTATCTATGGTGGTGTGTAAATACAAAGCACTTTATGTAGCGGAATTGAGCTTTAATCACTGTAGAATTATTATTTTTTACAGAGCTACTTTTATAAAACACCCGCCAGAACGATCTCCTGTTTATTAATGTCAAATTTTGACCATAGATAACATGTAGAAAATGTTTCGTTCATCATTAGTATAAATACAGAGTACCATTTTAGAATTACCATTTTGTAAGCCAATGCACTACGATGGTTAAAATGGTATTTGCTTACAAGCGGAAGGAAGGCGACTGTAAAAAGTTCGCCCCAAGGCACTAATCGGCGAAGATTATGTATTTTTTTTTTTTAATCGTTGCCCCACACTAGTATTTCTCCTGTATCGTGGGTGCGTTTACATACACAAATAACACACACAATACACCCAGACCCGGAACAACTACCTGCAGATCATACAAATATTTGTTCCGTGCGGAAATCGAACCCACGACCCGGAGTGCAGCAGTCAACTGTATCAGCCACTGCACCAACCGTGCCAATTGTAAAGGATCCCCCCAAGACTCACTGTGCGCTCGTGCGCTGTGCTTCGCACACGGCGGCACGTGGCGTGCGTAATAACGTGCGCGCGCGTCTTCCCGAAACATGTAGGTATTTAACCTAGATACAGTTAAAAAAACATAAAAATTGCGTTTGAAAACAATTAGTTACGCGGTCCGCGAAATTGACTTGTGGACGAATGAAAAGGTACGGGACTCTCGGCACGCAAGTCAAACTGGTATTTTATTGGTTATCTGATGTATTTTGTTGTATTCATAAAAAGTTCAAAAGATCTTGTCTTCGTTCGAATCGTTTTTCCAATGACGATAGTAACAAAAAAATACTGAGAACGTCAAAACAACCGTGTTTCTAGTCATACTGGAGTATCTCAGATATAAATCTCACAAACATTAAGAGGCCGTGCACAAAATTTACTCACATAAGAGTTTAGGCAAATTCACCGCGTTCTATGTTTATGTGCGCCGTTCACACACACACGGCTACAGATCGGGCGTAGTGTTCGCGTAAATAATTTTGATCGATAGACGATAATATGCAGTCTACAATTGTTATTTATTCATGGGGTTTATCTACTTGTTTGTCAGTTTAGTAGTATCTTAAGTACAAGTAACCTAAACATTGTAAAAAAAGGTAAAATGGTAAATGATTAAAAAAGCCGTTAGAAACAGCGCTATAGTTTACATTAAAATTCATTTGTTTTGTCCTCACATGTGTAGTCCGCCAACCCGCCCTAAGCCTGGACTAAACCTTAGTCCACCACGCTGGTCCACCTTTCTCATCGTGAGAAAAGGCCCGTGTTGGCCTATTACTGTCCCACTGCTGGCATTGGGACAGTAATAGGCCGATTATATGTATTAAACTGAAATAGATTTTAGCACTAAGCGTGGCGATTATAGGAAAACCCCCCATTAAACACAAACCCATACCCGTTGTTATCGCAATTTATAGAGGGGCTTCTGTCCAGCAGTAGAAGATTTTCGGCTGAAATAATGAGACTTCCACTGTTGATGAAAAGCCTTGCAGATTTTCTTCTGTTATCTTAAGATTTGATGGTTTACATCCAAATCTACCATTGTGGTCAGATATGTTTATGGTCAAATAATTATTGTAAATCTACTAGTCTTCGTCCTATATTCGGTTTAAACGAATCATATGATTTCTAAAACAATGTATTTTTTTGACTTGTTTGTATTTCCAAAAGCAAAGCGTTTGAAGAAAATCAATTACACAATTTACAATTATATAATTACAATTTATTCAATTACATTTCAAAAACATCATTTGAAACAAAATACATTCAAAGGTGAATGATTTAGATGAATATTTTATTTACTCTATAAAAAATCGAATCTGTATGAATACAAATAAAAATCACAAAAAAGAAACAAGTTTATGTTACCATGTCTGGCCGAACTGTTTGAACTTATAAAGTATTAGATTTTTCAGAGTGTTATCTAAAATATAATTACAACAGCTCACTCCTTGGTTCTGTAAGTATAAATAGTTTAAACGAAGTTATGGGCATTTTATTATATCATTAATAAATACATTATTTTTATTAGATGACAGTAATAATTACTATGCCTAGATCAAGTTAACAGAAATAGTAAACGTCCCCAGTCATCAGAGGTTTTTCAGCTCTGCAATTGTCATCGATTCCCTAACATTAACCAAAATTCGATACATCGAAAAACACTTCTATATGCACTTACCGCTGACCGAAAATCTTACATGTTCTATATACGAAACAGTAGAGAGTCTATTAAACTTTACACATACTGGCGGTTCAGACTCCCAGGGTGGAGATTAAGTAGTCCCTAACCCGTTCAGCCTGCGGGCAGCTAGCGGCCAGCCGTGTCACCGGGTCTCCCTGACGTGGAATTAAATCTGCACCCCTTCTTAACTGGCGGAAGCCTTTGCAGCCGCCCAGTCTCCACTGTGAGCGTCCACCAAATGATTCCAGTGGTAACGGTACCTCGTACTGTAATCGCGTGGTACTGTAGAAACCACGAGGTGGTAAGAGTCAGTGTGGTGCAATAGTAAGTTTAATCACTTGAATCCCGATCCCCATGCCTCTCTGTAAGTGCTGAAGACATCAACAATCGTGGTTTCGAATCGGTATATCGGTATCGTGGTGAAAAAAACGGCATAGCCCTCTAACTTCCAAGGGCGGAGGGAACCGACAAGGATTGCCACGCAAAAAGTATATTTAAAGGGTCATATACAGCGTCGGCATTATTAAGTTTATTCATAATCATTATCATCATCGTCGACAGCCTGGTAGTATCGAGACTAAAACCTCGCAGATAGACAGGAATAAGGTCAACTGGCAGTGATATCGTCCAAATTGTATTGAGTGAGATTCAGCTGTATCTGCTGAGACTGTTCTGTGTGCTTCCCAGCAAGAATAGCCCACCCTTCCCCTTCTCTTGATATCAAGAGGATGGGCAGCAACATCCTCTCGTATACCAATAAGGCATACTGCGATCACCAATCCACGTGGCAATATCCCCTATGACGTTCTTAGCTCTATTGTGATCATACGATTACCTGGAGCCCCCTTAGATGCCGAAGATGACAACAGTGGTTTTATCCGGTAGGATTCCGGCATGCCCCTTCGCCCTCCCCGGGGCGGAGGAAGTTCCACTGGGATCAATAAAAAAATATAAAAAGTAGGAGGCCCATGTTCAACAGTTTACGTCCACGGGCTGATGTGTGTCTGCTAAGACTGAAAGGCAATATCAGCAAAAGTTAACACTGAATCTGCCTTAGGGAGGTAGTACCTTCGACGAATAAGGAAAATAATGTAATGAAAGAAAGAAAGAAAAAGGTATATTTGACACAAGACAGGACACATTTTAACGAGATAGCAAAGATATTGACCCGCGTGAGCATGTGTCTCTGTGTTGTACCAAATGGGTCTCCAGCTCAGAATGTACCAGGTTCTAAAACTGGCGTTGGTATTCTGCTGGATACCTGTTGTGGCACACGGATGTTTAGCAACAAGACAGGAATAAGTGTAATGTTAACGGTTTAACAAATAGATAAATAAATTGTTGATTAAATATTAGTGTACTTACAAGTATATTGGCTCATTCATCTCATCAGTGATATTAGATGGTACCTATTAATTTAATATTAAATAAGAGTTGTGACTTTATACCAACTGTTCAATATAGTAAATATAAAAATGATTTGATAAAATAGTAATGTCTTCTAATATAACCGTGTTTATTAATTTAATTCATTAATTGATTCATGGTTTAAAGGCCACTGTAGCTAATGGAATTCCTGGGTATAATCATAACGGCCATTTATACGTCCACTCCTGAACAAAGGCCTCCCCCATAGATTTTCACAACTGTGTCATCATTTTGGGGGGTATTTGCCAATACTCACCACGCTTGGCAGGCGGGTTGGTGAGCGCAGTATTGCTACCGTTTCACAGAAGGGACGCTGCTGCCCATCCCTCTGGTTTAGATTCCCTTAGTCGCCTTTTACGACATCCACGGGAGGAGATGGAGTGGTGCTATATTCTTAATCCGGACACCAGAATGCTCGCCTGCCTGGGTATAAGATACTAAATAAATAATGTATCGCGATGATGAGAGCAGTGTGGTGCCAATGTGCCACGCAGGGGTAGTCCTGGGCAATATTACATTGTACATGTACATTGTTTTGGGTGGGCATGACACTTACCAACAGGCGAAACACATGCTCGTCTGGTAACTGGGAAGAATAAAAAAGTTACCTGACTTGTCATTATATTCAATATCATATCTATTCGATATCGCTACAATAAAATAAAAATAATGTTACAATCACTTATTATTTGAAAAAGTAACCAGTAGATGTGAATAAAAATCATCTAATAATTTTATTATAATTATTGTATATTTGTGTACATTTTATTTTAGCCCTACAAATGGCACTATTTAAGTATTGCTTTAACTCAGAAAATTGCGTGCTGTTAACAGTAAAAAAATACATTTGACACACGATAAACTTACATATAACAGAAGGCCAATTCTCGTAATTTAAAAATGTTCAAAATATAGTTCCGATCTAGTCTCAGTGTCAAAAATGTCACAAATGGTATTCTCCTAAACTAATAAACAACGTCAAACGTGAACTTACACTGTAATGAGATCGAAAATGGATCGAAAGTTGATCGAAAGTAAAACGGTATTCTACTTACATTTCGAACTGTCACATGTACTAAATTTTCATTAAATAAACGTCAATATTGAGATCGAAATGAGACTAGATCGAGATGATACTGAAATCTGTCTGAACTTTAAGAGTAGCAGAATACCAGTTTTTCGGTCAATTCATAATTTAATCTCGATTCGGTCAACTTTCAGTTTCTTTACGAGAATTGGCCCTCAGATCTTAAATTTTAATGTATCTAGTTAAGAGTCAATTGTCATAACAGTGACCTGTCCAAAGCCATATTAGTTTTTCTTTTTAATGCCCGCAAATTCATGTTTTGCAAACAAGACTGCTGCTTAATTTCATAAGATTTAAATCTGAGATATTGAGATTGTTTGCTAGTCAATAAAATCCCATATGGAGTGTCGAATTTATTTCAAGGAAATCCATTCTTCTTTCAGTTTCATATTAAACTGAACTTAAATTTTTCATTTTATTTATTGGCTTATACTACTTACACTATATATTTACTATATCAGTGACGTATATGCGTAAATTATGAGTTACATCATTTTCGGTATGAAATATAGGTCAGTTTTACTCATAATATTAATTTTTACATGCATCTATCGCATGGCCCAGGGGCAACACATGCACTTTAGCGATCTAATTATACAAGTTTGAAGGCCCCGTCAGCGCGTAATGGATCTGCCACACGGCCAGTGAAGAGCAGCTGCCTCGTAGCCTCGTCCTGGATAAAGAACAGGAACGGCCTGTTAGCCACCACCTCTGCGAAGGCCTTTGTGTCCTCATCGAAATCGCTCACCAGGGATATTACTGTTGAGAAAAGGAGGATATTAAGTAGAATAAGCTACTCAAGCCCATCTTAGTACTTATACAGAATGGACCAAACAGAGATATCATAAAAAATATTTAGATTCCTCAAACCCCCATGGGCATGATGATATCTGAAAATACTCCGTTCCGCGATTATTGATAGTTATGAAGTGTTTTTTTTTCTTAAAAATATTCACGCTTCAAAAAATTATATATTATTTAATTTTACTAGGCTCTTTCAAATTCTTGATTTGCATCTTGTTATGGAATATTCTTTTTGACATAAAGTAATCATCTTCTTACCATTAATTTATGGGACAAACATTTTGATTGAAAAGGAGGAATTTACGTAAGAGAGACACCGTGGCCAACTTTCTACTTCAAATAAAAAATATTATACTACTTGGTTCCTAAATCATATCAAAAACTTAGGCAGAATATAGGCTTGCATAATATCTCAAGCAAGTTGGTACTTAATCGACAACTTTGCTGGAATCGACCTTTAAAAGAGGTGAGGCGGAAATCCCTTTAATAATTAATTTATTATTCAAAGTCATGTACTTTTGCTTATTTTATTTCTTGATACGTATATAAGGTCTTAATTTAATAATGGGAAAATTTTAAGGCTCTATGGATGGTATAGAATTCATTACAAATATCAAGTATCGGTTTTACTGATAATAAATAAAATGTTTTTTTAGATACTTTACTAGCAAAAGATTTATTGACTCTGTATTATTTTCAACATCCATCCATGCCGGTCACTACGTAGGCAGTAGTAAAATTGCGATACTGATTTCGCGCGCAATACACAGGCACATTGCTCGTAGAACTGATGGCCGTTGGGGCACAAAGGTTCTCGAATGGAGACCGCGCACCGGAAAACACAGCGTGGGACGACCTCCAACGAGGTGGACAGACGACCTGGTGAAGGTCGCTTGGAGTCGTTGGATGAGAGCGGCATGTGACCGCTCGTTATGGAAATTTTAGGGGGAGGCCTTTGTTCAGCAGTGGACGTCCTGTGGTTGATATGATGATGATGATGAATGTCTTGCTCGTCTCATCACTCGGTCAACTAAAAAACGCATATGCTCTTACATTTTTGCAGAACATATGAGGATACAACGGACAACGATCCATCGCTTGTTTCTAGATCCACTATTTTCCCTATTTTACTAGATCAAGTTGCATACAAATAGTTTCAAAACGTATACGTACCGATAGCAGTGTAGGCAACACTGCCAATTTCGTTGACCTCGATTCCAGATCTTTGCAGCACCTTAGACAACCATAATTTCTTGCTCAAACTCTGACCGCGGGAGACACCTGGGAATGAAGCAGTTGATTCGAAGGCTTGCCTCACGCCAAGCTAACAGAATAAATATAACAGTGAAGTCAGCACAAGAGAAGGCAAATTGTCAGCACGTAGGCGAGTGCAAAAGTGCGCCTAAATATTGCTATCTCTATTTAACAGAAATTAACGCGGGCGCGGGGTGCGGCACGCACACGTATATTCATTCATAACGACTCGGAGCAATTCTATTAAAAAAAGATGTTCCTTATTTGCGTTTTTCTTTTTTGGTAAATCGTTGGTGAATATACAGATTAGTAATGCGTTTTTTGAACACTTCTGTACAGGGGCTAAATATCAAGTGATGATATCCCTACTTTATAAGTTTTACTGCGTCTTGGACTATAAATAAATAGACGCCTATCTATAATACAAAAATAAGTACTCACAGCGTTGTGTTGCGTGTGTATTATAATATTATAGGACAAGGTTTTCAAAGTAAACATTTATTATGTTATGTTGATTTCTACAATTCTTCTATTAAAAAAATACTAATCAATCGTGATGTCGATAAACCGTGTGGGGAAATATCGGCTAAACTATTTACAAAAATGTATATGGTAATCAGATACACAGTAAGAAAGACATAAAAAATTAATACCTATTAATTTATTTCAGGTACCACATAACACATATTAGAAAACATCTTTGAATTATTCAATAATAAATACATAATCACACATAAATAAATATAAACAAATAAAAACAGTATAAATACAACATCAACATACAAACTAGATACATGAAATTCAATCATAATTAACTCATATTCATTACGGTAGTCAAGAGTTACATAGATACATATAGTGAACGTGTGACACTGTATGTAACTTGGTCTGTCACAGCAGTGTCGCACGAAAGGACAGTCCAACCTATTTGCTAGGCTTTGCTGGAGTTGTACCGCATTCTGCGCACAAGAGACGCGCAGCGCATTCGCATGATCGCATGAAAACCGTGCGCGCCCATGCGAACATATCCGAGGCACTTCAGTAGAGAAGCAGACCCAATGAAAGCGGAGCCACCAAGTGAAATTGAATGCGGATAAGACTACAGTCTTTAACCAGAGTGTGTTACCAGCGATGATATATGGCACGGAGACGCGGTCTTTCACTATGGGCCTCGTAAGAAAGCTTAAGGTCACTCAGCAAGCTATGCTAAGCTATGCTTGGTATTTTTTTATGAGTTCGAATCAGGAATGAGAAGAAACGTCGAAGAACTAAAGTTACCGACATAGCCGAAAGGATATGTAAGCTGGAGTAGCAGAGGGCGGGGTACATTGCTCATAGGACTGATGGCCGTTGGGGCAAAAAGTTTCTCGAGTAGAAACTGCGTACCGGAAAACGCAGCGTGGGATTACCTCCAACGAGATGGATAGATGGACCTGGTGAAGGTCGCTGGGAGCCATTGGATGCGTGTGGCAGGTGACCGGACTTTGTGCAAATTTATGGCGGAGGCCTTTATTCAGCAGTGGACGTCCTTTCGCTGATATGATGAGATATGATGATGAGCAGTTAAAATAATTAAATAGTCCAACAGTTCACATAATTCTATAGTGTCGTGTACAACACAGATATTGAGATTACTGTAAATATCAGTCTTTGCCACACCCTGCTTGTCCATTCAGAAAGTTTCGTTAGTAAAACTTTCAACTAGCTGAATTAATTTGTAATCATACAATATATATCTTAAACCCGACTCAAAAGAAGTGGGTTTATATTTCGATAATTCATCATCATTTCAGCCAAATAAAGTCCACTGCTGAACACAGGCCTCCCCCAAAGATCGCCACGACGGCCGGCCTGGGAATGTTGTGTGCTTATTGGGGGGTTTTGCCATAATCTCCACGCTTGCAGGCGGGTTCGCGATCGCAGTTGAGTTGTTACTGTACTTGAAAGATGCTGCTGCCCATCCTCCAGTTTATGCCATAATCGCCTTTTACGACACCCAAGGGATGAGATGGGTTGATGCTATTCATAGCCGGCACCACACGGTTATTAGTAGCCGGCACCACACGTTTATTCGTAGCCGGCACCACATGGTTCGATAATTATACTATAAAATGGCAATAATTTAAGAATTGTGAAGATAACCAGAATTATGCTATTAACAAAAATAATTCACCTCTCTCAAAACGGGGTCCAACTGCGAAGTGTAATCGAACTTGAACTTGGGTAGAGTGACATTAACTTGGAATTCTCGAAGATTGTTCAGCTCCTGACGTAGATCATTTACATCGTTCAGGACGTGACCGAGCCCCACCAATGAGTTTGGCACAATTATGTACATGGCGTATTTGTTGCCCTAGAAATAAATAATTTGATAATTTTTGGGACTTTGCATTTCATATTTATTTTGGAAAGGACTTTTCTCGATGCACTATTGGAATAACATTAAATCGAGAAAGGATATTCGTTACGTCTTCCTAAGTCTAAGTCTTCCCTGAAAACGTCTTTGCTATGCATAAAATACTAAATAACTACTGTTTCGAGATGGAGAACGCAGTGTGGTGCCACGCAAGACTAGTTCTGGGTAGCATTACAATTGTTATGGACAAGCGTGACGTGTACCACCAGCGAATTACAAGCTCGTCTCATCACCAGGTACTATAAAGAAAAATCATATCGTATTCAAGAAATTGTTTTAGTCGCTCCGTCGTCTTCGTAATTTTTCATAAATACTTTTATGATTAGCATTTTTTTTGGGATGGTAAACATTAGGCGTTTACACTTTTACCACCCTTCCCATTCCATTGTCAGGTATTTCCAGCGTTCATCTGCATATCAGGTTGAAGGTTGAAATTTTCACATACAGATTAAAGTAAACTTCTATACAGGGCGTCCCACGGCGATGCCACACGGAGGGAAAGTACCTTAAATATTAAAGATAGGATATTTTACTGAAAGAAGACATCGTTTAATTTTTAATAATAAGTAGAACTGCATTCACAGATTTTTAAAAATCGCCTGCCTCAACCGGGAATCGAACCCGCCAAATGTGATAGTAAAATTACATGTATTTTATAATAGCGTTTGAAAGGGCTACTTCGACGAAATCTCATATTCCAGCAAGATGGGGCTCCGGCTCATAACAGTAGGAGAACAGCCGAGTTTCTTAATGAACATTTTCCTTCCTGGATCGGCACTTTTGGACAAATTAGATGGCCACCGAGATCCCCAGATCTAACCCCACTAGATTTTTTTTTTATGGGGTTATGTAAAAGATTTAGTTTACAGGAACCGGTACAACAGTGTGCAGGAGTTAAAAAATGAACTTAGACGTATTATTTCAAACATCCACCATGCAAAAATAAGTAAATCGACAGGGAGAGAAATTATTAAAAGAGTGAGAATTTGTATACAACAGAACGGATCACATTTTGAGCATTTGATAAATTAATTTATTTATGATCTTAGTTTCATTTAATATGCTAGGTTATTTAGGAAAAAATAATGCTTATGAGTAGCCCTTTCAAACGCTATTATAAAATACATGTAATTTTACTATCACATTTGGCGGGTTCGATTCCCGGTTGAGGTAGGCGATTTTAAAAAAATCTGTGAATGCAGTTCTACTTATTATTAAAAATTAAACGATGTCTTCTTTCAGTAAAATATCCTATCTTTAATATTTAAGGTACTTTCGCCCTCCGTGTGGCATCGCCGTGGGACGCCCTGTATAGCAGCTTGTGGGTCAACTTTACTCAGCGTATAACAAGCTGCGTATTCAATATAATAACGCATTCAGGGCGTTGTTGGGGCTTCCCCGGTACTGTAGTGCTTCTGATATGTTTTCCCAGGTAACAACTGATGATTTCTACGCCATAATAAGAAAGAAAGTGGCCTCAGTCGTACACAGGCTGTGGAGAGGCTCCAACAGTTTAATGAAAGTATTTGCAGCACGACTTGATAGCGCGATAATCAGCCGGTTCACTGAGCTGCACGTTCATGGCCTAAGTCCAGGATTCGGCCGGGGAATAAGAAATCACTAGAGCTATAGGTTCCGTCACTTAATTGATAAATAAATGATCTCATGGTTTCTAAATCTTTTATATCTAATGTAATTCGTAATTATTATTGACTGCTTATTTATTTGGTACGATGATTATGCTTATTAGTGATCTAATAAGCATAATCATCGTACAATAATCATATTTTACTATAGTTAACTTATCTATGACTGTTGTGGATTATATGAATGTCTGAAATAAAGATTTATTATTATTATTATATGTATTATCATAACAATACACTATTATTCATCAATATTATATGCAGACAAAGGATCCCTCGTTAATAAAAGTGAGAGTAGCGAAAATCCCTCCCGGATAATCTGACATCTATTTCAACTCCTAAGTACTTGACTTCATTAAGGCGTTCTAGCAGTGCACAAATACAGCCAACATTTCCAAAACAGACAGAGCAGACCTCGGTTACGAGGATATGTATGAAATTTAACATTAAAATCATGGGGCAGACTTGCAGCCTTTGTTTTGCTATAGCAGACTATTCTCAAGCCAAGTAGTGACGTAGCTGAGTCCATTGGTAGTTAGGGTTTGACTGCATGCCAGTTAGCGCCGTGAAACAATAAAACAGTATCGTCTGCAAACATCAATAAATCAGCTTCAGCAATATATTTTGCACACAGTTCATCTATATAAACCGTAAATAGTGACGGATCTAATGTGCTTCTCTGTGGAACACCGTAATTACATAGTGCCACGCTACTCAACTGATTTTCAACACGAACAGTCTGATTTCTGTTTGTTAACAAGTCTTGAAGTTGAAGTTGGAGTGGCGGTCAAAAGTCAAAAAATATATGCAAACATCTACTCGTGTTTGTAACTGGGCATTTGTTAGTAGATGTAGGGTACAGGCTCCATATACCCATTGCTTATTAGATCATGAAGGTGATTTTCGACGGTGGTATGAATCTACCGAGATTTCCTGCTAGTGCACATGTCGATACACGAGGATCAGTTTGGATGAGCTGCTATCATCATTCTACGTCAGTTTTAATTGCAGGGTCAGAGTGTCCGGCTACGAACACGCTTCAAAGCACGTTTCAGCGAGGTGAAGGCTCAGTCCTGGGGAGAGCTCCTGGAGGGACCGGACAGAGATTCGTGGGAGAGACCCTACCGCATTGTAGTGGGCAAGTTGCACCCGTGGGTCCGGTGACTAAAACCATGGTCCAGCATCTGCTGGAGGAAGTGCTTTTTACGCTCTTTCCGGGACTGTCCAGGAATTCCTGATTTTGGAAGGAGAGTTGGACCAAGCTGTTGGCCGCCTAAGGGCTCGCAACAGCGCATCTGGCCCGGATGACATCCCGGGTCGTGCGTGGGTGAATGCACTGCAGCCTCTGGGGAGCCGCATGAGACGGCTGTGCACCAGCTGGCTCCATCGCAGCGTTTTTCCGTCCAGCTGGAAGGAAGCCAGATTGGTTTTGTTGAATAAGGAAGGAAGGGCCGCGTAGTCTCCCTCTGTTACGCTGATGACACTCTTGTGTTGGGCCAGCGGGGAGTCCTTCGAGGATCATCAAAACCATCCGGCTTGCTGAGCGAGCGGTTGCCGAAATCCACGCTCTGAGATGGCCGATAGCGCCTCACAAAACCGAGGCACTATGGTTCCATGCAATTCCGTGGAGCAGGGAGCCTATCAATTGGTGGATACGCGTTGGTGTCGCGTAAATCAGTGTGGGCCGGTACATGTATCTTAGTACCTAAGGCTCACCCTGGACAGTCGCTGAGGCTTTGAGGAGCACTTCGAGCGTCTTGTCCCTCGGGTTGAAAGGATAGTGGGTGCCTTGCACCGGCTACTGCCCAATTTCGGGGGACCGAGGGAATAAGTCAGCCACCTCTACGGGGGAGTGGTGCAATCCATGGCGTTATACGGGATGCCTGTTCGGTCATCTCAACTGTCGTGCGTCCAGCACTGCAGAACCAAGATTGACGGTCTGCAGCGTAGAGCGGCTATACGGATCGCACGAGGATACCGAACGGTGTCCGTTAAGGTGGTGACTATGTTGGCGCGCTTTCCAACTTTGATATCCTGGCAGAGATCGATGCGTGGATGTATCATCAAACACGCTCCCTTCGCCAGAGCAGCGAGGGCGTGCTTTCAGGGGCGCTTGAAAGTTTGAGACGGCAGGCTCAGTGGCGTGCACTCGTGCTGTGGCGCCGCGTGGCAGACCATGAAAATTGGAGTGCTGTAGTCTCCTTCTGTGATAACCTGGTGTTCCAGAAGGAGGTCACAGAGCGGGATCGGGAGAGAGTCGATCCCGCTTGCAGAAAGAGGATCCGGAGCCGGGGTAACAACCACCACGGCGCCTTTATTTACGGGGGGCCTTAGGGCTTGCAAACGCATCTATTGGGGAATCTGTGTGCTCATACCAAGCGACCCTCAGGAAGAAGTTGGTGTACATGTGGCCACGTGCCGCTATTTGCGCATCACAGCGCATAACGAGACTTCGGGGGAATCTTTTACAATTCCCCCGAGAGGAGCCATTGTACTCCGCTGGAGGAGGTGATCGCTTTACAGTCTTCCCCTCCGAGGTGTGCCTAAAGGCGTGGCATCAATGGGTGGTTCTAGATGGAGATTATTTGAGTTCGTGGAGCCTCCCTTCAGTGCTGAAGTCATCTTCTGGACTGGTCATCCAGTCCGTTGGTTTTAGCCTCTAGGAGTCCGGCAAACCCCTCCGCCCTTTCCTGGGGCGGAGGAAGTACATGAAGTATTTCCAATGGACCAATAAAGATAGAAAAACAACGGTCAGGGTGTGGTGAATATTTTCGACTATACAGCCTGTGGATTTTTTTTTTCAATTTCGGAGTATACCTCATTTATTGAAAGGGTTCTATGACGTGGCATTAAATTTCACTCGCTTTTATACTTTCGCCACAAATCCTTAAACTAAAAAAAACTAGATTTTTTCCCGAAAATGTCTACCAGCCAATCCAATCCAATATACTGGCAAGCTCCTTGGTCTATCATATTATTTTTGATATCACTGGACAACACTCCGTCGGAACAACATCAGCCAGGTATTTCTTTTTTATAAAAAATAATACTGAAATGAAGTTGTACACAAACTTACCAAGTATGGCATCCTCACTATCTTAGCATCGAACTTCGCTGACTCAGTGTAGAAGAATTTGTTATTAGCGTTCATGAACGGAACCGTCTTCTGTGTCGTGGGCGTCACGTAGAACTGTCCTGCCTTAGTTGCCTTTGGTACGAACTGATGACGCCAACTGCCCTTGAAGTACAGGGTGTTGAGGACGAGAACCACCATACCGGCAACGTCATCTGGAAAGAGAGTAAAACTAGGTGTTTAAGGCATATAATATTTTTCACTAGATTTCTACTTTAAATTGGCTTGTATTTAAACGCTTACCAGAAATTGTACATTCGATATCTCTGCCTAAATGAATAAATGCTCAGTAAATTTCGTTGATGAAGTAATTAATAACCGTTACTATTTCAATTTTTTTTATGGTATTTTTCTTCTACATAGTGAAATTAATTATTTCTTAGTAAATTGAATATCTGAACCAAAAAAATGTCGACAGGGGCAAGTTCGCCTCAATTGTTAGTCGCATGGCGCACTTGCCCCTAGTCAGAAGTCACCAACTTTTTTGAGTAGTTGCTTTCGGAACCGTAGTTCTTAGGACTTTATGGCGGCACCATAATTTGGTCCTTAAAGTGATACTGATTTTTTTTGATGGTTTTCTCTTACAATAGAATAACAGAAAAGCCTTCTTGGTCCCAAAAACCCATGAGTAAAGCAGTTGCAGCACAGGCACATTATCTGGATATGAACCAGCTAAAACTTATACACTTATGGATCATCTGACTGGTCGAAGGTGCCATTAATCGATTTTACTAGGTATTAAAGTACCCCGACATAAGACGTTTTATTATTAGCTACTAAGAAATAATGATTTTGTTTTGGAATCAGTATTGCATTTTACAAATATTCTTCTTCTTCTCTTAGATTATGGCTTCTGTAGATTATCTTCCACAATTTCGCCAATGTCAAGTATAAGGCAACGTTCTACGGTGTTTAGATTAATTAATCTTTACATATTCAATAAAATATTTCTCAAAAATGAAAAAATCTATAAAATATGTCGGCAACGTCGTACGGTTCCTTTACAAATATTGTTTAAGGATATGTTGTTTGATTTGATTAGATTCCAATATGAAGTTGTTTATTTTTTAGTCACCAAAGACAATGTTTTTCCTTTATGGCCGAGGAACAATGTCCTTTACACTCATAAGTATGCATAAAAATGATTTACTTTAGTCGAAATCATCTATGATCCAACTTAATTTGATGTGCAATCAATTTATTTAATTAATTCCATCAATTAATTTATTTTTCATTTGCAATCTGTGGTTTGGTAAAACAATATTTGGTGAGCATATAATATTCATTTTGGGACTTAATGCTTCATGTTTTTGAGACCTTATTAACCTAATCTAGTTTTAGTATAAATTTAATATCATCATCACATCAGCGGCTTGTGTGGTGCCGGCTCAGAATACCACCACCCCATCTCCTCCTGTGGGTGTCGTAAAAGTCGACTAAGGGATTAATCAGAGGTTGGGCAGCAGCGTCCTTCGAGTACATTAACAACACAACTGCGATCGCCAACCCGTCTGCCAAGCGTGGCGATTATGGCAAAACCCCCCAACGAGCCCCAACACACCCATATCGGTCGTTGTGGTGTACTCTGGGGGAGGCCTGTGTCCAGCAGTGGATTTCATTCGGCCGAAATGATGATCAGCGGCTTCTTCTACAGATTACCACAATTGTATCCTCATTTTGGGGGAATTTGCCAGTACTCACCACGGTTGGCAGGCGTGTTGGTGAGAGCAATATGGCTACTGTTCCACAGAGGGGTGCTGCTGCCCATCCCTCCGGTTTAGAGTTCCTTAATTGCCTAGTGCTATATTCTTAATCCGTACACCACACGGAATAATTTTATTTGTCAAGACTCATTTATTTTATTTGGCACTTTGCATTTATTTTGGTGAGCGTGTCAATTGTACTCCTTTAAATTTAACACACAGACAATCAATCATTACTAGCTATTGAGAATAGAGCTCATAATATTGTCATTTCAGCCGAATAAAGTCCACTGCTGGACACAAACCTTCCCCAAAGATCGCCACAACAGCCGTTTTGTGTGGTCATTGGGTGGTTTTGCCCTAATCGCCACGCTTGGCAGGCGGGTTGGCGATCGCAGTTCAGTTGTTTAATGTACTCGAAGAACGCTGCTGACCATCCTGCGGTTAATCCCATAGTCGCCTTTTACGACACCTATGGGATAAGATAGGTTGGTGTTATTCGTAGCCGGCACCACACGGCATAATATTGAGTGTTGCTTTTTTTTTCCTTTTTTCAAAAACATGATCCGATTTGCGATAATCAGAGTAATAGTAGTAAAGTTACCTGTATATTGTATAATTAAATCGAGTTCAAAGAGTATAACCATAGTGCTTATAGATATGTACGTAAAGTTTCATGTGTAGCGATCTAATTATATTGGAACCTAATCTTAAATGAATAATCAATTCTGTAACTTTAATCTTGTTTACAACATAAATGTAGCTGCAGTCAGTAACTGCAGTAACTATCTGCAGTAACTGCAGCCTGGCCAGTACGGTGGTCATAGCTGAGCCACCACTTAGGGACTCCCATCTGATGGGTACCCCCGGGAGATTGCTGTCCCCCTAGATCCGACCTGGAGATGTGTAAATCTTAATTCTTTATACAGATTTCATGGATTCGATTTTCTCTTGGATTTTAGCCAGTAAACATTGGGGAAATACTCAAATAAATGTTACCAACAACTTTGGAGTGCAGTGTAAATAATGCTACTACTAACTTTCTTCTACCAAAGTGGGGATGCGCCCCTGTGTAATGTTAGAGACCCAGTTGTTGATCTCCTTGGTGGCTACAGAAGGTTTACTAAATTCCACCGTCTTCAAGTCGGTCTTATAGAACTCCTGCGCGATAGCCAGAAACCTCGGCCTTGGTTGCGCGAAGTCATCTAAGTAGATTCTGCTTCCAAGGTTCAGAATGTATTGTGGTGATTCTTTCTGTAGAGAGATAATAGTTGTTTAGAATCAAGTGACGTGGTCAGTCGATCTTGAAGTATTAGTTTCGATAAGACTAGAAAAGCTACATGGATTGAAATAAAACCAGATCACACGATAATCGCCGTGTGGTGCCGGCTTAGAATACCACCACCCCAACTCCTCCCGTGGGTGTCGTAAAAGTCGACTAAGGGATTAGCCTGAGGATGGGCAGCAGCGTCCTTCGAGTACATTAACAACTCAACTGCGATCGCCATCCCGTCTGCCAAGCGTGGCGATTATGGCTAAACCCCCCAATGAGCCCACAACACACCCATATCGGTCATTGTGGTGATCTTTGCGGGAGGCCTGTGTCCAGCAGTGGACTTCCTTCGGCCGAAATGATGATGATGACACGATAATCTTCTAAAGTAATCGGTCACGGCGGCCCCAGCGCTGGCCAATACAAATCAAGTGTTTGCAGACCATCTGAAGCCAACTCCATGCTATTCCACGACGATAAGTATAGTGGCACTCTTAACCTCACATGCCTTATGTAATAGGTTCATAAACCGGTATTGACGAGAGATACTGATATAAAGATATATTTAAACACAGCCTTCACATTTGAGTTCAGAAAGAAAATCTAGTTTTAGTACAAGTAAAATTATGACAAAGTCTACCTAACGAGGTTAGGTACCTTTACCTTTCTTGAGCAGTTTTTAGTATCAATCACGCGACTTCATTTCCGAGTCTATATACATCATATGTTGCAATCATGGCTTTTGTTCCGTGTTGTTTGAGCCGTGTGGTGCCGGCTAAGAATACCACCTCCCGATCTCATTCCATGGGTGCCGTAAAAGGTGCCTTGATTAGCCGGAGGATGGGCAGCAGCGTCCTTCGAGTACATTTATAGCTCAACTGTGCCAACCGGTCTGCCAAGCGTGGCTATTATGGCAATACCCCCCAGTGAGCACAGAACACAAACCCATAGCGGGCGTTGTAGCAATCTTTGGGGGAGGCATCTGGCAAGCGTGCATCGTGGACGTTTTTCGGCTGAGATGATGATGGCTTTTTTGGTCTATGATCTTTGATTTGTCGGGAATGACATTACTTCCTTAGTCAAACCTTGTGTCAGAGTTGTTCAAGCCGCCCAAAGGCCCCTGACTTGGCTGAACGACTGCCGTCTAATGCGAACAACCAGGACCGGCGATTTTACGTACCCTCCCAAGCAGTTCAAATACTGCTATGCGGTCACCCAGCTATAGTCTAACCGCGCTAAACGTTGCTTAACCTCGCTGTTAATTTACCGAACAGTGAGTGCAACAGGCTATGAGCGGCTCAATGGTAATGTCCTTAATGGCTAATATCTATACCTAATGTTTCACATAAAAAGTGTAATTGTTATCTGAGCACTGTACTAAATTTCATACGGGTATTTTACATATTTTTCGTTCCTTCATATTAGAAAGCGGCATCAACGTATTTTGCTTAATTAGTACATGAAAACTATTAACTTTTAACATGGAAATCGATAAAATCGACTTGTTTAATCGATTAGTGTTGTGATTTACTTGATTATTTTACGTGTTAATCAATAAAAAAAGTAAAGAGGTAGCAAAACTTACATACATGTGAAATACTAACACATATTCTGTAATTATATAACCCCTAAAACCAAAAATTGGAATTGAAGTGGCAATAGCCTAACGGTAAAGGCTTCGCAGGGGCAAACGAGGTCTTCAGTTAGAATCTCACCCATTGCATTAATGATTTGAACTCACTCTTAGCTCAAGCATATTCAGTTATGTTGAAGGGATACTAATAACGACCAGCAGCTATTAGTCATGGGTAATATTTATCCCGGATACGATTCACCTTAAGAAAGAAAGAAATACATTTATTCGGTACCGCACATAGTGACAGCATTAATCAAATTATAAAAGAAAAATATCATATGAAAACAAAAACAAGATTACCCTTAACCAACAAATTGACAGTATAGAATGCTGTCGTGCCGAAAAGTCACCAATACAGCAATTGCTGGGCGCGAGGTACTCAGCGCTGGTTTTTAGTTGGAACCCCAGCACACGGACGAAGGTAATTAAGGAAAAAATGTTTCACAAAATATACTTATATTAATATATGTAAACAAGGCATAGTAATATCATTTATTTTTTAACATTGCCGTAGGGCTACACTATGAAGCTTAGAGTGCAGGTATGGCGAACATAGAAAAAAAGACAAGCCAAGTGAAGTTTCCGACGTGATTTCATTTTTAAAATATTGTGTTTATTTAGAAAAGGGGTAATGTGGCTCATTGAAACAAAAACGTGCACAATCATTTGAACCCTTTGAATCAGTCGTTTGGTGCGAGCTAAGAGTCTGGAACCTATTACAGTATCTGCGTAATTTAGTATTGACAGAACCAAACTCTCAACGGGCTGTACATGCAGCTCCTCGCTTATATATGAACACATTTTGTACAAGACCTTTAGGCGGTAAAAACAGTTTTTTAACACAGTTTGCAATGTGTGTCTCGTAATTAAGGTTTTGGTCCATAATCAGACCAAGATTTCGCGCTTCACTCGCACATTCAATATGCTGTCCCATCACAGTCACGTCTCCATGATTTGGTTTTATTTACGTAAATGGCCTTTAGGTCCGAAAATCATAAATTTGGTTTTAGATGGCTAAAGGAGGAGCGAGTGTCGTTCAGATCAATTTACGATTCTTCCAAGATATTTGTTTATCGCTTTTACTGCGATGTCATACTCTTGAGGTCTAAAAGGGCAGTAGATCGTCAGCGTAAATAAGAGTTTGCATTTTTCTAAAACTTAATGATTCATTTGGATCCTTTGGATCTTTTAGATCCTGTGGATCTTTTGGATCATTTGATTCATTGGTTCTTTTGGATCTTTCGATTCATTTGATTCTTTTGAGTCCTTTGATTCTTTTGGATCTCTCGATTCATTTGATACTTTTTGATCTTTCGATTCATTTGATTCTTTTGAATCCTTAGATTTGATTTTTTGGTTCTTTTTTACAAATGCTATCTTCTTATTGTTTTGATTTGTTTATTGAATGGTTCGTTTTTACGAAAACGTAAGATGCCGTGAGCAATATTGTAAATTGGTTCAGTTAGATTAGCGCAGTAGCTAGTGAAATTACTGGGCATACAAGACTAAATAATTTCACGTTTTGAGGTGATGAGCGTGATGTAATACCACGCAGGACTAGTCCTGGGTAGCATTACAATTGTTATGGGCAGGCATGACACTTACCACCAGGCTCAAATAAATAGACCCCGGCTCTGACGGTATCGCCAGCAACGTGGTTAAACTCTTCCCAGACTGTCTTATTTTCTTATTGACCGTCATCTTAAATGCGGCATTAAATAACAACCTCTTTCCACATATGTGGAAACAGGCCACAATTATCGGTATTCCCAAATTCTATTGCATATTTGTAATTCTATTGCATCTCATATTATAAGTACCTACATCCTTTTATAATATTTATGAAACTTAACTTTAACTTTACCTGCTTATTTTGTACCGAACACGACGACAGTAACTAAGGAGAACTAAGCATACTCGCTTTAATGGTACATATCGATAACAATAAACTTATCGACTATTTCAATTGCCTAGTTGTACATTATGCAGCCGTACGGTTGGCATGATTGGCTGCCTACTATTTGTGTGGGCGTATTTTAGTGTGAATAGCCAATTACAATCTTGTGTTTATTCAGTTAATTGGGTGATGACTTGTAACTGTGTGCATTACTGTGTTTTATGATGAATGGCAGGGGAAAAATGGGTACTCTAGGTTCGCGTACATTTAGGACTACACGGCATATCTCCTTTCTTCCAATATCTTTGAACGAACCCAATTTTTGGCCTAGGAAAACCTATGTGCATTTATTAGTACGCCCATGCACATAGTTACCAGTGCTCATAGCAGTGATACATCAACAGGGAACTACAGTAACGACATTTTACTACTAATTTGCCAGCAAATAAATTTATCTTTAGAATATCTTTAGAATTTTAAAAATCGGATTGCCGTGTCGTATTCTGTGATAGATACTCCCATAACTCCCACAATACAGAAATTATGCATTCTGTTGATCAATCAATCAATCAAATTTTTATTTGCTGTAATGTAGGTATTAGTAAGATCACATTAAAATATTCGTTCCATACATTCAACCATTTTTGTAGCATGTAAATATAAAATTACCTTAAAATATTTTTATTACATACATGTCATTACAAGCTATTACTATTTTAAATTACAATGTCAAGGTACAAATATTATAAGTAATTAAATTAACCATTTTTAGTTATTTTTCAGTTACATTTTTATCTTAGGCAGATTTTAAATATTCGTCTACCGAGTAGTATGCCTTTGAAGAGAGCAATTCAAAAGCCTTCCTTTTGAAAACATTCGTGTTTTCATCATCATCACAATCAATCATCTGTACTCTACACACCCCTTTAACAAAGAAGACAGTTCACTGACCTTCAATGAATCTACAATGTCGGCGAACTTTTTCCTGACCAGTCGTCTGTCAAGATCGAAACCTAGTGCGGAAATCAGTTCAGCCTGAGTGACTCCGGTAGCTGCCTCTGCGAGGATAGCCAGCGCTAACTTCAATCCCAATGGCGAGAGCAGGAAGTTCTCGGTTGATGACGTTGCTGCTACACGCTGAAAGAATGAGAAAACTTAATTATTAATTTATTTACAACGTCGCAACATACAACATAAACATACTAGTGACAAATGAGGACTCTGTTGAAGTAGAGTTGTGACGGCACCATTACTTCCACTGCACTCCATACTTGTTACCAATTATTGAGTATTTTTATGCAGCATGTCAATGTTTACTGGATAAAACCCAAGAGAAAAAGACTAGAAATTCGAATCTATAAAACCTGTATTTCAAGTTTACACATCTCGAGGTTGGATCTTGGGGTATATATTATTTCGGCCGTATAAAGTCCACTGCTGGACACAGGCCTCCCCCAAAGATCACAACACAATACAACGATCGATATGGGTGTCTTGTGTGCTAATTGGAAGGTTGTGCCATAATCGCCATGGTTGGCAGGTGGTTTGGCGATCGCAGTTGAGTTGTTAATGTACTCAAAGGACTCTGCTGCCCATCCTACGGCTAATCCCTTAGTCGCATTTTACGACACCCACGGGATGTGATAGGTTGGTGCTATTCGTAGCCGGCACCACACGGCTAAGGCATACCAAGGGCCTAAAACCCAAGGGCATCAGTGGGGGTCCACATAGTTACAGCAGTGGCTAAACGATTGGCATTCTACACTAAGTATTGCAGGTTCGATCCCCGCACGGAACAAATATTCGTATGAACTGCAGATATTTGTTTCGGGTCTGGGGGATGTGAGATTTATGTCTCTAAACTGTAACCTACGACATTGAAGAAATTCCAGAGACGCAAAGTAAAAAACAAATTGTAATATTAAATGCCCAATGGATGCATCCGGATATTAGTTTGTGCTCTGAGCATAGGTCCGTTTGTTTGAACTGATAAACACGGTTTTCCCATATTATTAGTATTCAGCATAAAATGTATGTTGTGGTCCAATAATATTATACCATAGATATGTTACGTCCATATTAAATAGCGCACAACAATCAGTCTCGCTGTATGTATAACCTATAAAACTGCACACTTACTCATGATGTAAGAAAGAAGATACAAAACCTACGAGATTAAAAGAGATAGCTATCTAAGATGTCGACACGTTTAATCGATGTCTTTGTCGCACCTGTGATTAAATATTAATAATAATAATAAGTTATTTATTGCGTAAACAAGAGACAACCATACAAGAGTTACTTAATATAAACAAATCTTTGACAATCATGATAGATTATATGAAGAATTGGTAACAACTATTTTGCATTGGCATTTAGTAAAGACGATTAATTATATACAATCGGTTGTAGGCATTGGTTGTCATCAGACTGATTCACCATATCCCGGGTACTAGTAATACAACTGTGTCATGAAGGGATAGTCTTCCTCGTCCTTAGAACAACAAATTCTGACAAGTCCATGTATGTCATGTAAACAGATCAAATTGTAGTATTTAACAGTAAAAAAAAAACAACTTTGGCGATATAATATGCGCAATGGTTGGTTATTGTGTACAATAGTATTTTAGTACAGTGTGTGTATTCTGTGCCATTTTCGTATGGGTACGTGTGTGTGGGAATATTATTATATAAATAATTTGAATAGTATTTTATATAAATATTTTATTTGTTATTCACGAGTCAAGTGTCGTATGAGATCCCTAGTGTATTCATGGTTGCTTGATAGTTTGTGCATTTTCTATATATGCACGACGGCATTGTTATTAATTGATTGGTAAAATAATACAGATTGTGACAGTATGCAGTCGTTGTTCTGTTTTGGGCGAGCTGATTACGAGGTGCTACAATTGGAGGAGCTTTGGTTCTTAGTTTTGGCACGCATGTAACATACCTACGTTTTTTAATCTATACAAATAAATAAAAGTTTCTGTTTGTAATGTCAAAATAACAACCTTTTACTAAATGCGTATAAAAGTATATATATAAAATATATAAAAATAACACATTTTTATTTTTTGTCTGTCTGTCTGTTTGTTCCGGCTAATACCCAAAACGGCTGCACCGATTTTGACGGGACGTTCACTGGCGGAGAGCTGATGTTATAAGGAGTAACTTAGGCAACTAGAATTTTAGAAAAAAAAATACGAAAATACCCATGAAATCCAATATAATCCGATTTCTTTTAAATTAAACGCCGGGTGAAACCGCGTGACACAGCTATATATAATATCTTTGTTGTGGTCTGTTAGTCAACCAGTTCGTTTAACATGGTGCAAATGGGAGGAGTTCCGCATAGCTGACTGAAAACAATACAAAGTGAAAACTATAGTGTGTGAGTTTTTTGTCGAACATCATTTTTATTTCTTTAAGTTAGATACTTCCTTAACTGCCGTCGATATAAGTCGCGGGGGCCTCTGGGTTCGCGGATGCGTATCTGGGTGCCCACACCGAGCGACCGAAGAGAAGAGGGTGACACCCATGAGGTCACGAGCCACCGAGTGCGCAGCATAGCACAGCGCACAGTGAGGCTTCAGGGAGATCCTTTACAATCTCCCCGGGGAGGGTGACCGCTTTACAGTCACCCTCTCCGAGATGTGCCTGTAGGCATAGCACCAGTGGATGTAGTGTGATCATAAGAAGACCTGGAGCCCCCATTTGGTGCCGAAGATGACCGCTCCAGTGGTTTTAGCCCTACGCCCTTCCCCGGGGTGAAGGAAGTTCCATCTAGAACTTCCACTGGACATCAATAAAAAAAAAGTTTCGATGACCAGTCAGTAAATGCAGTATCTACTTTTAGTATGAAAATTGAAAGGACGTATATTTTTCTGGCGTTTAACTAGAAACTTGCAGCAGCATGAGGCAGCATAAGACCGTTGCAATTAATATTAATTTCAACTTGATACCTCAAGCCGTTTCTGAGATTAGGGCCTTGGCACACGGACAGACAGATAGATAGATATATGATATGATGATGATAGATAGATAGATAACAAGGTAAAATCAGAAGGATTCCGTTTTCACATTATAAGGTACAGAGCCCTAAAAACAACTTTCGTACCTTAGTCAACGTCCAATCGAATTGATCGTAATCGGCAGGCGCCGGGCTGAAGCTATCTGGAGCATCCCAAAAGTCCAAGTCGATTAGCGTTCGATCAGGTGTCACCACGGCAGCTTGGATGTTTGGCTCGGCGCCTGCTAGCCCGGTCCGACTAGAGTCGTACCCAAACACGTCCTGCAAGACTTGAGAATCTATCGACAGGTTCGACGATGCACATAAGGAGAGGGACGCTGTAGACAAAAATTGTATTACGTGAGTTCGCAGGGCGATTCCACTGTAGACGATTCTCAACATATTTTTTTAAATTGCGAGATTGTTTACTTTTTCTTACGCTAAGCAAAAGATTCAAATTAAATAATAAAACTATATTTTTGGGCCAAAGTACATATTCAAATGTATGGTGCGCTTAGTGAGGTTCATATTCGAAGGTAAAGTGCAAACTCAAAATCGGTACCTTAACAATACTCACGTGAAACAGCTGTCACCAACTGTTTTGGGTTATATTTTATCGGTTAACATGTGGTGACAACATACGTTCAAGAAAAAACATGTACGGATTTGTTTTTTTTAAGCATTATTGGCTACAAGAAGCCATTGCTAACTTGTTACACCCGCGATACAATCAATATAAATGGTTTTGTCACAGAAATAAAGTGTTAACGTTTTGAAACAATGGAAATTTTAATTTAATGTTATTTTTTCATAATTTTAAAGAATACAATTTTTCTGTGATGAGACCTTAATTAAGTATAACATATATTTTTTACATAGCCAGAGCACAGAATAGTCAACAAAATCCTTTAAACTTACGCTATTTTTGCGATTTGAGCGATGTAATCCCCACGGATAAATTAGTCCAAATGTTGAAAAGAAAATAAAATAAATAGGCAGTTTTTAACCTAAATTGAAATTTCTCTCTATTACGGGTATATAGTAATATATACCAAAAAAGTGGAATAACGTCTGTAACAATTCGTATTCTTTACTTTAATATTTATTGAATAATAAAGAACACCCTAAAATGTCACAAGCACCCCGCGAGAAGCACTCCCGCAACGCCTGTGGTGCATGCTCGGAATACAGCAGTGTGTCTGTGCCTAGGGCAACATCGCGGCAACGCGATGAGCAGACCGAGGAGCAGTGCGAGGAGCATCGTCATCAGCTGCGGCATCAGAGAGCGAATAAAAAATAGGCAAAATAATGACAACACTGCATCACATCTGTCTTTGCCTAATCCTTAGATTATTTTGTTGCAGTTTGTAGTACGGTCGTTTATCGGTAGTTGGCGGTAAAGTACAGAGACCGAATCATCAGGGTCATTGGGCAATGTAATGCCCTTAAGCGCACGGTGTGTAAATCTCAAGGGGATTTCTATAATATGGACCACAGAAATAGGAAATAAGGAGAAGTGGTACGAGGGCGTAACCGCGCCACCGCGACATGCACAATCCGGGCCATTCGGTAAAAATGGCCGTTTTATAACATCAGTTGAGATTCTATCGCGTTGAGTGAAATTTTGTTAAATTGCCGTGTTGTTGGGGGAAAACATGCAAAAACCGAAGCGAAACTAATAACTTTATCAAGGAAGGAATCATATACAACATGCAAGTGAATGGAAATTTTCTTGTATTTGTCTATAAAAATAATAAATTAAAAGTAATTGTTTTGTTTTGTTTGTTTTGCCGTGTGGTGCCGGCTCAGAATGCCACCACCCCATCTCCTCCCATGGGTGTCGTAAAAGTCGACTAAGGGATTAGCCGCAGGATGGGCAGCAGCGTCCTTCGAGTACATTAACAACTCAACTGCGATCGCCAACCCGCCTGCCAAGCGTGGCGATTATGGCAAAACCCCCCCAATGAGCCCACAACACATCCATATCGGTGGTTGTGGTGATCTTTGGGGAAGGCCTGTGTCCAGCAGTGGACTTCATTTGGCCGAATTGAAGAATTGTTTTCTTTATTATGTTACATTTGGATTGATGGAGCAGAACGACATTATTATTTTTGTACAAAATACAATGCTTCTTACCTACCACTTTTAACTAGTTATCGGTGAATAACAAACGCAGTGAATAGACAGCGAATGGTACTCCCAATAAACTTACGCGTTGCGTGATACGGCCACTGTGTTGCAGTCCGTACGCGCGGCATGATTGGCTGCCTACAAAGTCGTGGGTGTGTTTTATTATGAGTAGCCAAGTACAATGTTGTGTTTATTCAGTTCATTGGATGAGAACTTGTAACTGTGTACATTAGTGTGTTCTTATAAAGAATGGTAGTGGAAAAATGGATTTCTAGGCTCGCATACATTTTGAACTACATGGCATATCTCCTTTCTTCCAATATCTTTGATATGGACTGACACGCGCGACTTTCGGCACTAGAGTTGCTCTTGAATATACACGTATTCTTAACAAAGCTACATGATGTTTTTGTTACATGATATTTGCTGCAATATAAAAAGTACGAATAGCATATTATGAAGAAATACTCAAACGCTGATCTATAAGAGCCGCAGCAGGTATGTTTAATCTTTGCCACGTGTTATTCTTAAGATATAAAATCGAATGCCCAATATTTTCTTATACAATGCATTAGATGCTCGTCGCTTCTTTTATTGTGAGGAATGGGATTAATTGTACCAGGGGCAATTGTAACTCCATGCAAAATGTGTTTTGTTTTAAATATTATCTCTTTGTTGTTTTAAATAGAAATAAGTTACTAAAAGGAATGCAAGTGAATGTCCTATAGCTTTGTTTTTATTACAACTTGGCAGAAAGATTATGTTTAAGAAGTAAACAATAAAACTACTTTGATTAATCAATAAATATGGGTTTTATTAACTATCAGAGTTGCGGTACAACTGACCCGCACGAAGGGTCAATTCTAATAGTGGGTATTGCTGGACAAAAATAGATTTGTATAGTGCTCTGCTATAATAAATAATAAAACTTTTTAACAAAAAAAATACCGACTTCAAAAATATTAAAACCACTGAAAAGGAAAAAATCTTTATGAAGTCGGGCGGGGCCAGGTATAAAATATAACTGCTCATTGAACCACGTTTGGGGCATACCTGGTATTTTTTTTTGTTAAAACGTTTTATTTGTTTCTTTTTAGTGTAAATATATGTATGAACTTTTTCAAATGTGGTTCACTATTTAACACTAAAAATAAGAATGACTCAAATCGGATCTCCGATCTGAGAGGAATCGAAACCATTAAGACGTCATCTAGATAAGCGTAGTCAAATTAACCTGTTTATTGAAGCTGGTTAAAAAACTACTCAATTAAATGTAATGAAATTTATATGGGACCATCTTGAAAGCATTCTGCACCAGTTAAAAAAGAATTGCTCAAATCGGTCCACAAATCTATCGAGTAATCAGTGTACATACATAAAAAGAAAATAGCTATCGAATTGAGAGCCTTCTCCTTTTCGAAGTCGATAAAAACAAGCTCTAAAAATAAAAAGAGCATAAAACATATATGCTATGTTAATGCAGAATTTTTTAGTTACTTGTAGATTCTCAGCTACGAGCCGTTACTTTAAAAATGTTACTATTATCCCCGGTCTACCCTACACAAACTCAAACAAACTCACCCGCAAAAAATACAAATATTCTCGAACTCATCTCGACCTCACTTCTTACACGGAAAACCACAATATACAAAAAATATTTTAACTTCAAAGTGAACCTAAAGTCCTTCTTTACTTGGAGACCATTTGACTATTAACACTGCAACTATGTTTCTATGCACTCGTATATTTATTTTAGGTTCATTATCGCGACGCAAATTTACCGTTCAGAGCGCAAATCGCGACTAAATTGACCACAATACTTGAAGAGGCAGGTTTCGATATAACTGCTACTGCGACCGGTTTATCAACGTGCTACGTGCTACGTAGTGTTTATAAGGTCCACACTACTTGAATTTTAATCTAACAACTTTGTGTATTTTGAATGTGACTATAGGTATATATATTCCCTGAAAGAAGGAAAATATTTATGCAGCTGTTATCGTTGGGACGATATTTTAAGAACATCAGGTGTAATAAGGCGTGCCGTGTGGTGCCGGCTCAGAATGCCACCACCCCATCTCCTCCCATGGGTGTCGTAAAAGTCGACTAAGGGATTAGCCGGAGGATGGGCAGCAGCGTCCTTCGAGTACATTAACAACTCAACTGCGATCACCAACCCGTCTGCCAAGCGTGGCGATTATGGCAAAACCCCCCAATGAGCCCACAACACATCCATATCGGTCGTTGTGGACATCTTTGGGGGCATCTTGAGGCCTGTGTCCAGCAGTGGACTTCATTCGGCCGAAATGATGAGGTGTAATAATACGTAATCAAGATGTTATAATAGGTCAAGTATATACCTATTAGAATCTTCACACATTCTTGCCCAATTGATTTTATTACTATTGGATTAGAAAAGTGTGAATTAGTTAAAAAACCAAACTCTAAGTTAATTAGCAATTAAATCTTCATACACGTAGCCAGGTTCAGACACGGATGGGCAAGGCACAAGGAAACTGGTTATCCACCCAAGAAACGTTAACTGCCATGGCAAATAAATTATTATTAGACTGCATGCTTCGGTCTCGATATATGTATATGGTCTAATCTAATCTTTAATCTTTTTGCGCAGCCGACCTCTAAAACTGTCGCCAGAGCCGAGTCCCCAGTGTGCCGAACTCTACAGATGCTCAACGCACTTCTGACTGATAATCCAGAATGCGATGTGTTTGCGGATGATGAATTGAATAAAATTATGTGTGTATGTATGGCGTTCTGGGAGAGAAAGTATGCGAGGGTGTCCAGTGTTCCATGTTAGTTTTTAATTAAATAGTTATATACGATAGGTACTATTTTTTTACATTATGTACATAATATGTTTCTACTTTTATGTTAGTTAATGTAATTGGTGTTATACCGTTTTAATTAACTATAAATAAAAATAAATAAATAAATGTTAACCATAAAGATTCTTGACGCCATTCGGTAACTGAACGCAATTTTCATAGCAAAAACTAAAAGTACCTAACTATTTAGGGGATAATCTGTGTCCTTACGTCAACTGCAATTCCTTTCGTTTGCGCGGCAACTGATACCGCGCTTCTCTGTGTTCACGGACTTAATTTTAACAAATAACCAGCTTATAACTGTGTGTGCCGTCTATAGACCGCCTACCAAGAACAAAACTTCCTTCATCGCAGAATAATCCACTACGATATCTCAAACATGCACCACTAACATAATAATAATGGGTGATATGAATATTGATTTTAAAAAAAATAAAATAATTTTGATGCTGTCAACAATGTTCCAAACTCAATCCGATAAACTAGATAAAATTTCCCAGGAAGTATCGCTGGTAACAGATCAGATCACCCAACTTAGACTTACTACTACTCGACTGGTTACGGAACAGAATAGACTTAACCAAGAACTTGTAAAAATAGAAGAATTTAAAACCACCGTAGAGCAGAAGATTGAAAGCATTGCAAGTGACCTTGGTAACCTCAAAGCAGCCATCGAAAAACCAAATGTTGAGGATCCTATTTTGACATATACTCAGCCATCAAAAACCTTTACGTCATACGAAAATATGATCACAGAAATCCAAGAACGTTCTCGGAGAGACAGAAATGTAGTTATAAGTGGGATAGTAGAAATTAATTCCAAAGATGCTGGGGTGAGACTAGACCATGATAAACAGGAAGTACAAAGATTAATAAAACTCGCCTATCCTGACTGTACTGAGCCTATAAAAGTTATGAGATTAGGAAAATACAGCTATGAGAAATCTCGACCGATAAAAGCTTGTTTTGCCTCAGCTGATACAGCCAAATTAATATTACGTAACAAATTCAATATATCCAGTGTGGAAACCAATATAAAATGCTATTCTGATCAGACACCACTACAGAAAAAGCTTATGGACGAAATGCGAGCTGAGTTGAAGCAGCGCATAGAGGCAGGTGAACAAGGTCTTACTATTAAATATACTCGAGGCGTTCCGAAAATTGTGCAAAGAATCATATCTTAAAACCAACTACATAAATATATTATAGAAGATAAAACATACATACATATCCAACATAATGGCCAGCAGCATAGATTTTTTAAAGATTTGAAATAACAATAAATAATAACTCAAAATTAATACATTATAACCAAGTACAACAAAATAAACCTTACTTAAACAGTATAATTAAACACAAAATAAAACCATAGTAATAATAATGTAGATATACCTACTCGTACTAAAGGCTATTTATTATATATATATATATATGTATATATTGAATTATACCTATTTAAAATGTAATAAAAATATAAATGAAGTTTATCTCTTTCTGATCAATTAGTGATATTACATAATAATTTATATTCCTATGTACCTAATAAATTAAGAATCTTAAATACAATATTATCTAATTAAATAATATTATCTATTACCACATGCGCAACATATTAATACTTATCATCACACATTCTATAACTCCGTAACTATATTATACTTATGGACGATAGTATCTCGAGATGGCAATTGATGTTTTTCGATTTTCAACACGTAATAAGACCATTGCATTAGCGCTGCTTATTACTTTAGTTTAGTGTGCAATGTTTTGTATGTTCTAATGTAATTATTTTAAACTTACCCACATAACTTAACTCTCCATTTAATGTAATTTAAAATTTACCTACTTACAATAATTAATTAAGTTTACTTGTAATTCAATACTGTCGCTCCGACACTTGTACTCATGTAGTTTTTTAAGTTCAATCTTGTGTTTCTCAGACAAATGAATGTTATATTCTTATGAGAAATAAATGTCTTAAACCAGAAAAAAAACTTCTCGTACAAATCTTCATACTTAAATATGCTATCTGAACACGGATTCACATGTGGTATAACAGACTACACACAAATCGTAGACAAAGTAGTTAGGTCATGTATTGATCGCATTTTTATGCGTCTAACCACAATGAGTACCACGGCAGCTGTAGACACGCGTCTGGTAGATCATCGTATCGTAGCGATCGCTTGCGCTGGTATATCATACGCTTCGCAGAAACAGGATGCTCCAACAGTACGAACGATACGTCATGGATATGACAGTAAGATATTGTTTGAGGAGTTGAATAATATTGACCGGTCCTACACAAACACCATGAATTGTCCTGAATAAGCTCATAATTTATGAAGAGAAATTTGATAACGCATATATAAAATCCCTTACTGGGGTGCAATTCCTTAAGCACAAACATCGATACATCTTTGAATACATAATCGAAATAACGGTGTAAAACCGATTTGGTAATCGCTAAGACTGTTCCTCAAGGCTTACCTTCTGCAACATGTCCTTGAATAGCTTCAATCATGTCTTAGCAAATACCGAGTCAGTTTTACACCGTTATTTCGATTCTGTTTCCAACGATGCATGGATGTTTGAGCTTAAGGAATTGCACCCCAGGTCACACCACTACCTAATTTGATCAGCTGCAGACTTCCTTGGATTAATAAGGACATTCTCAATCTAAGCAAGAAAAGAGATGAACTCTTCAAACTGTGGAGAAATGACACTACAAACAATCGTTTAAGGTACACAATCTTGTTAATAAAACTCGAGAATATCAGATAAACAAATATTACATTAATAAAATCAAGAACAATTACACAAATCCTAGGATGTTGTGGCAAATAGTTTATTCAATATGTGGAAAAATACACCCAGACCTGGAACAACTACCTGCAGATCGTAGAAATATTTGTTCCGTGTGGGAATCGAACCACGACCCGGTGCGTAGCAGTCGACTGTATCAGCAATTGCACCAACCCTGCCGTTGAAAACATATAGTTGCTGTTGTTGAATATTATGTTGTTAGAGGATTGGTAACTAGAATTTATGTGAGAGACCTGTCCAGAAGGATGACACGGAGCGGAGGCCAACCTAGCGTATGTCTGGAATTAAGTCTGTTACTCCTTCCTAACTAGCGGAGGCCTTTGGGGCAGTCTCCACTGTCAGCGAACATCAAGCGATTCCAGAGATCACCAAGCGATTCCAGAGATCGTAGCACGTGATAATCGCGTGCTACCGTAGACACTATGAGGTGGCAAGTGTTGGCTTGGCGAACGGTGCATTCTATCCCGATCCCAGAGTCCCTCTGTATGTGCTGAATACGGCAACCATGGTGGTTTTAGCCGGTAAAAATCGACGTAGCCCTCTAACTTCCAAGGATGGAGGGTATTAAGGATTGCCACGCAAACAATTTCACATTCAACATTATTGCATTTATACATCATCACATTTGCCTGATTCTAGCTACTGCTGAGTATAGGTCTCTCTTTGTTTATGTAACTTTCTTCGGTATTGCTAATTGCTTTTGTAAATATAAACTATGTCTTAGTTTTGTTTGTTTTTAAACGTTGCTTTTTTTGTTTGTTTTTTAAAACGTTGCCCCCCACTAGAATTTCTCCTGTGTGGTGGGTGCGTTTACAAACACAAATTCCACACACAATACACCCAGACCCGGAACAACTACCTGCACATCATACAAATATTTGTTCCGTGCGGGAATCGAACCCACGACCCGGTGCGCAGCAGCCGACTGTATCAGCCACTGCACCAACCGTGCCGTCATGATACGACTTGTGACGGATTGCAGGCACGGCGCTGCTGTCGGCTGTCAGACCAAATTGAAAGCCTCTTAAGAATCTACAGGATGAAAGGTTGAGAGATTCGTCACTAAATAAATCCTCGCAGATAAACAGGATTAAGGTCAGGTGACAGTGACTTCGTACAAAATACTATAGAGTGACATTCAGCTGTATCTGCTGAGACTGTTCCATGTACCGTGTACCAGTCAAGAATAACCCACCCTCTCCTTGTTGGGTATCAAGAGAATTGGCAGCAGCATCCTTTCGTATGCCAATAAGGCATACTGCGATCACCAATCCGCGAGCCAAGCGTAATGATTATGGCAATATCCGCTTTGATTCGAGGATCTGCAACCCCAGGTGGCGAAGATTACGTCCACGGGCAGATGTGTGTCAGCTAAGATTGAATCTGCCTTAGGAAGGCAATACCTTTGACGAAGAAGAAAAATAATGTAATGGTTTTATGGGCAGTGCCCTTTAAACTAATGGGATTGCTGGGTATAAGAATATTCTACATAACTGTCTCGAGGTGAGGAGAGTGTGGCGTGTGTGTAGTGCGTAGTCCTGGGTAACATTACAATTGCTATCGGCAGGCCTAACAATTAAAAGAATTTAAAAAATACCTGGCTTGTCTATATATCTATTCGATACCGATACAATAATGTTACAATCACTTAATATTTGTAAAAGTAACTCGTAGTAGATATGAATAAAAAGCATATAATAATTTTATTACAATTATTGTATATTTTATTTAAGTCCCACAAAACGCAAATGGCACTATTCAAGTCTTTCTTCAACTCGGATTATTGCGTGCTGTTATCAGTAACAAATAACATTTAAGACGCGATAAACTTACATATACATAACAGATGTTTATTCTTAAATTTTAATGTACCTAGTTAAGAGTCACTTGCCATATCAATGACCTGTCCGAAGCCATATTTGTTTTTTTACGCGTTATAATATGTGCTCGCACATTCAATGTTTTGCAAACAAGTTAACTGTATAATTTCATGAGATAGAAACACATAAGGGGTTTCTAATTCCTATAAAAATATGCAGTCCTCTGTCAATTTTTTTTTATGATTTCTTTTTAAGATTTTCGATTCTCACATGCATTCATCGCATGGCCTATGGACAACACATGCAGTTCAGCGATCTAATTATACAAGTTTGAAGGCCCCATCAGTGAGTGATGGATCAGCCACACGGCCGGTGAAGAGCAGCTGCCTCGTGGCCTCATCCTGGATGAAGAACAGGAACGGCTTATTAGCCACCACCTCTGCGAAGGCCTCTGTGTCCTCACCGAACTTGTTCACCAGGGATATTTCTGTTGGGAAATGGATGAGATTGAGTAGAATAAGTGGTGGAAATGTGGTACAGGCCGGGTTGGTCTTGGGTAGCTGTACCACAGTTATAGACTGGCGTGACGCTTCAAAATCAAATCTCACCAATAGGCCAAATTAAAAAAAGCATATGCTCTTTGTTATAGCACGTATGAGGATACAACGATCCATCGCCCGGTATTACAGTGGAATATTTTTAGTTTCTTGTTTCACTTGGGAAACTATTCCCTATTTTACAATGATAAATTACCAAGTTGGATACAATTACTTTCAAAACGTATACGTACCGGTAGCGGAGTAGGCAACACTGCCAATTTCGTTGACCTCGATTCCAGATCTCTGCAGCACCTTGGAGACCCGTAATCTCTGGTTAAAATTCTGACCGCGAGAGATACCCGGGAATGAAGCAGTTGCTTCGAAGGCTTGCCTCACGCCAAGCTAACAGAATGAACATGAAGATTAATTCAGCACAACAAAAGGCATGTTTATTTTTAGGGTTCCGAACGTCCGAAGGAACCCTTAAAGGATCACTCGTGTGTCTATCTGTCTGTCCGTCTATCACAGCCAATTTGCTCCGAATCTACTGGACCGATTAAGTTGAAATAATATAAAAACATAACGTGTAACATAAATGAATGAATTTTGAATATAGGGGTCACTATATATAGGGGGCAATATAGAAAATTTAAGATTCAAGTTTTGCGAACTGTACCATGTAACATATGAAATGGAAGGGCTTGTTGTAAGGGTCTCGAATGTATTTATTTTATAACTTTAAAATGTATGGTTTTAAACTTATTTAATAAAATATACGAAAATAAACCATCCCCACCACATTATTTTCCAAAACTACGGAGCCTAAAATTCTGAAAAAATATAGGTAAATAGCTCTTGCTATTTACAGGGAAAAAACTAAAGATTACAGGAAAAAAACTATAAGAAGTCTATGGTCTTAAAATAACATGGTAAATGTTACAATATTGTGCGTACAAACTTACGTTTGCGATTGGAACGAATGGAAAAACATGTTTTGCAACTACAATGTTAAGTTTGTTCTTGGGATAAGTTATTGGTACAAGACCGAATCCAACAATAGACAATATAAATTTTTCAGATTAATCAATCTTTACATATTTATAAAATATTTCTCTTTTTCTGCTTCTCTTAGATTATGGCATATGTAGAGTATTTTCCACAATTTCGCCAATGTCAAGTATAAGGCAACGTTTTACGGTGTTCAGGTTAATCAGTTATTATACTCTTTGAGGTTAATCAATCTCAACACTTAGCGCGCACGGGTGACGGTGTTTACGGCGATATTTCCATACATACCCATAGAGTGACGAAATTGTCACGGTAACTTTTGTCACCCGTGCGCGCTAGCTCTTACATATTCATAAAATATTTCGCATAAAATCGATAATATACGCGATGTATGTAAAAGTGTTGTATTATAATGTGTAATAATCTGTACGTGTGTGGTGGAAAATTGTATCCTTAAAAATGAAGTCTGTTTAAAGATTATTGATTAAAGAAATTGGGTCAAAATTAGGTGTCAGTTTTCGTTACAATGTCACTTATACTTGGTATTTATGTCCGACAAATAAAGATGGTGACTTGTTCAAAGCTATAATTGTTATATTCAATTAAAAAATCATCATCATCAGCATCATAACAGTTAAAGAACGTTCACTGGTGAACAAAGGCGTTGAAAAATACTAAAATTGTATGATGGGTAGAACTACGAAAGGTGCTGCTCGCGTCCAGAATTATGGGTCTTAAGAAACCCAAGAGGAAAGGGAACTTCAGCTTAGTCAAAATGGCGCTTGGCACAAAAATTGCATTCTCAGGAGACGCCCGAGGCTCGCGAAATACATTTATTAGCCATGGCAATCAAATAGATTTATGTTTACATCATGAAACTGCTGAGTAGCGTGAGCACATACTCAGTCACGATCATGACCATTTTGTTTTGAGTTAGCTGAATAGCTTCAAAACAGGCTGACGAGAGCACGACATACAATTCAAAGTATAGCCACTAAACTCCAATCTGCTGACATGCCTTCTACGTAGAAGTTTTTGTACAAAAGCAGCAAATTCCATTGTAAAACTACTTATAATGGGAAAATTACAGGTTATTCTCGCTTCCCGCTACTTCGATGTGTTGACGGTGGCCATCAGGGTAATGATGAAAAACGTGGGTACCACACGATCACCATTGAGAGGTAGGCGTGGGAACGGGGCCACCAACTGGTGCTGTGTGAGGTTGAACAGCGCCCCAAGGCTCCGCCGGTAAAAGTCTGGCAAGGCCCTCCACCCTCCCCGAAGTGGAGAAAGTCCAGAAGGGCCGAACCCCACGTACAAATAAAGATTTATGTGAGTTTAAGCAGAGTAAAAAAGGCTTCGCATTATGCGACTTAGCAGTCTAAAATTATTAAAGAGACCAATAGTTCAACTAATTCCATAGTGTACAATATAGAGACTGAGATTACTGTAAATATCAGTCTTTGACAGACCCTGCTTGTCCACTCAGAAAGTTCCGTTAGTAAAACTTTCGTCTAGCTGAATTAATTTGTAATCAACACAATACGTATCTTAAACCCATATTACATACTTACACATGTAATATTTTAATGATGATAGGTATTTTATAAAATGACAATAATTATGAATTGTGAAAATATCCAAAGTTATACTATTAACAGTATTTACCTCTTTCAAAAGGGGGTCCAACTGCGAAGTGTAATCAAACTTGAACTTAGGCAGAGTGACATCAACCTGGAATTCTCGAAGATTATTCAGTTCCCGACGTAGCTCGCTAACATCGTTCAGGATGCGACCGAGACCCAGCAATGAGTTTGGCACAATTAAGTACATCGCGTATTTGTTGCCCTAGAAATAAAAAAATCGATTATTTTTAGACAGTGTTTATTAATATGTTATGTTATTCCAGTTGTTCCTGATCATCGATTTTTTCCCCTTTATTATTATTTAGCGAGCGATACTGATACAACACTTATGTGAGGATCCATTCGCTTCAAGTCCAGTCATTTTTCAGGAGTACATTTCCAGACATGAGCATGAATTGTCATGCAAGAAATATACTTGGTCTTAATACATCATTTTATTTTTCATATCCATGGACAACATTCCGTCAGATAAACATCTGCTAGGTGTATTTTTATGCTCTGGTGTGATCATACGAGGACCTGGAGCCTCCCTTAGGTGCCGAAGATGACCGCTCCAGTGGTTTTAGCCGGTAGGAGTCCGGCATACCCCTTCGCCCTTCCCCGGGGTGAAGGAAGTTCATGAAGAATTTCCACTGGGCCCCAATAAAAAAAAGGTGTATTTTTATATAAAAGATAATACTGATATGTTGCTCAGTTATACACAAACTTACCAAGTATGGCATCCTCACTATCTTAGCATCGAACTTCGCCGACTCAGTGTAGAAGAATTTGTTATTAACGTTCATGAACAGAATCGTCTTCTGAGTCTTGGGCGACACGTAGAACGATCCTGGCTTGGTTGCGTTTGGCGCGAACTGATGACGCCAACTGCCCTTGAAGTACAGGGTGTTGAGGATGAGAACCACCATATCGGCAACGTCATCTGGAAAGAGAGTAAAACAAGGTGTTTAAGAAACATAATCTTTTTCACTAGATTTCTACTTTAAATTGGCTTGTATTTAAACGCTTACCACAAATATACCTATTGTACTTCCAAACATTTCAAAATTTCTGTCTAAATAGCATTTCATTCTTAACCATTCTCCTTCGTGACTATTTATTATTGTTATGAGATATAAAAATAATTAGACGCCCGCAAAGTTATTTTCAGACCAGGTAATCATAATCGCGGCATTGAATTAACCCAAGGGCCACAGCCGCTGCACCTTTACCTTCTTTGACAATATTTGGGCCAATTTAATTTTATATGCAATTGATATTTTCCAAATGCAATCTGTGGTTTAGTGAAACAATATTTGGTGAACATATAATATTCATTTTGGTTTTTGGGAAATAAAATGAATATTTGTGTAAAACACACAACTATTCCGGTTCACGCATATTTATCTTGGACTAATGCTTGGTTGCTATAGGTTAATGCTTCATGTTTTTGGGACCTTATATAGTATAAATTTAATTTTATCATCATCATATCAGCCAAAGTACGTCCACAGCTGACAAACAACAAAGGTCTCTTTCATAGATTTCCCCACAATTGTGAACTCATTTTGAGGGGAATTGGACAGTACTCACCACGATTGGTAGGCGTATTGGAGAGTGCACAGAATCGCTCGCTAAGTTGTCGTGTACGACTCTCAAATAAAATAGTCAAGTAAAAGTTAACAACAACTTTGGAGTGCAGTGAAAGTAATGCTACTACTAACTTTCTTCTACCAAAGTGGGGATGCGCCCCTGTGTAATGTTAGAGACCCAGTTGTTGATCTCCTTGGCGGCTACAGAGGGTTTATTAAAGTCCACCGTCTTCAGATCAGTCTTATAGAACTCCTGCGCAATAGCCGCAAACCTCTGCCTTGGTTGTGCGTAGTCGTCTAAGTAGATTCTGCTTCCAAGGTTCAGAATGTATTGTGGTGATTCTTTCTGTAGAGAGATAATAGTTATTTAGAATCAGGTGATACGTGGTCAGTCGATCTTGAAGAGTTATATTCAATCAGACCAGAATAATTACATGGATTGGAACAAAACCTAGATTATACAATAATCTTATAAAGTAATCGGTCACGGCCAATACAAGTCTAGTATTTACAGACCATCTGAAGCCAACTCCACGATATTCCACGACGATAAGTATAGTGGCACTCTTAACCTCGCATGACTGATGACGTAATACATAAACCAGTATTGTCGAGAAATAGAGATATAAAAATAAATTTAAATACTCCAGTTTGAATGCAGAAATAAAATGTTACTTGTGGATGCAGATTCACCTCCTCGTGCAATTTAGGAAACAATCGCTAATACAAATATATGTATATGCGATTCCAGTTTTAGTACAAGTAACACCCTCTACCTGACGTCATTGGGTGAAGGCTCATGAACAGTTTTAGTACCAAGTTAAGAACCTTAGTTTTTGCGCGCGACTTCGTCTCTACATACATCATATCTACATGTTGCAACCGTAGCTTTTGTCCTACTACCTTTCCTTTGTCGGGAATGACATTACCTATGTCTTCTTCTTCTTTCATGGGGCTAATGGTCAACCTTGTGTCAGAGTTGTTCAAGCCACCCAAAGGCCCCCGTCTTGGCTTAACAACTGCCGTCTAATGCCAACAACCAGGACCGGGGATTTTGCGTACCCTCCGAAGCACGGATACACTCAGTTCAGTACTACCTACTATGCTATAATCGCTTGGCACAGTCAGTGCCAATTCTGATTAGATTGAGATTTGAGAAATAGTTCTCAAATCTCAATCTAATCAGAATTGGGACTTATAATGCTACAAAAACAATGAATTCAATATGACAGTTTACTACTGAGAAGACACTGACAGTGACGATAGCGACGCTACAGCCACCCTGATAGGCTATGAAACAGCGACCGCAAAGGCAACAAACAGCAACTGTCGCGTGACCGTTTGCGAATCGTTAAAAGAACGGCAAGTAAGGACCGTATTTAGGCCTGGGGGGGGGGCCTTTTATGTTCGTAAGTTACTTTTTATTTTGTTTTTTTTTCCTAGAACCCGCAGACTTCTTGTCATTTATTATTCGTAGTATAGGGGACGGACTGAAAACTAACTTTGACTAGTGCGTGGCTTAATCACTGCGCACTGCCAACATTGCTGAGTCCGTTCCTTTTACCATACTACACAAAAAACGTATCTACTCCTACCTATGTGTGTTTTCTTTGGTAATAAATTTATCTTTATCTTTATTAGCATTTATGAGTACGCCTATGCACATGGAAACCAGCGCTCATAGCAGTCATACAGCAATAGGAAACTACAGAAACAACGAACTTTTTTTTGTGTTTTTCAGACCGTCTGTGATTGGCATAGTTGGGTTGTTATTATTGAACAGCAGTGACCCCAAGATATACGTACGCCCGTCGCAAACCATCTCCAAGATACTGAATGAACGCCCTACGGGCTGATTATGTATGTCCCCGATGGTTTGCGACAGGCGTAAATCACGCAGACGCCACTGTCGAACGGCGTTTTGGTATTGCATATTTGATGATAGCGACTAAACGGGCGAAAATCTTATAAGATCAATGAACTAAAAATTGCATCCTCGCCTTAAATTTTTTGCCGATTGGTCACCGGTTGATCCTTGGATGCGTGTCTGCTGTCGTTGTTTTTAGCTAATCCAGGTGCCGGTCATATAAGTTAGATGGCACCATGAACCCACTTTTTAATTAAAACATATATTTAATTTACCATCAGTGACTTATAATTGCAATAATTTTTATTACAAATACTTTTATTGTTACAAGTTTTGAGCAATGGACAGTTTTACAACACTTTACACATAAGTTATACAGAAAACGCTCAATGAAAACAAACATCTGTTTAGTCAGGATAGCTTAGCATTTAGAAGTCGCGTGCGCTTGTCGTATTGTGGGATAGATACTCCCATAACTCCTACAATACAATAATTGTGCATCGACAGAATCATCTGTACTCTACTCCGTCCTTTAACATAGAAGAAAGTTTACTGACCTGCAAAGAATCTATGATACCGGCGAACTTCTTCCTGACCAGATTTCTGTCAAGATCGAAACCTAGTACCGAAGACAGTTCGACCTGAGTGATGCCTGTGGCCGCCTCTGTGAGGATAGCCAGCGCCAACTTTAATCCCAATGGCGAGAGCAGGAAGTTCTCGTTTGATGACGCTGCTACACGCTGAAAGAATGAGGGCGAAGGGTTAATTATTTATTTATTTACGTCGTTACATACTAGTACATACATGTAATAGTGAAAAATGACTGTGTAGATGTTTTATTTTATACTACTTGGTCGCGAGACAAGCGCATCAGTCACCTGGTGGTGGCTGTCATGCCTGCCCATCGCAATTGTAATGCTTGGTACTCAGGACTTCCCGAGAAGTGCCTGAGGGGCGAGCTTTTTACAGTCATCCCCTCCGTGATGTGCCTAAAGGCGTGCCTAAAAACCACTGGAGCATCATCTTCGGCACCGAGTGGGGGCTCCAGGTTCTCGTAAGATCACACTAGAGCCACCCATTGGTGCCACGCCTTTAAGCACATCTCGGAGGGGATGACTATAAAGCGGTCACCCCGTCTAGCGGAGGAAGGCGATTGTAAAAAGGCCACCTCCCCGCTTGGGGGGGTGCTACCCACCTAGCCGGCCTCTTGCAATAAGAGACCCATCAATCAGTATAAGAAGTAGAGTTGTGACGGCACCATTACTTCTACTACACTCCAAAGTAATTGTTACCATTTACTTGGGTCTTTCTATGTAGTTTATCAATGTTAACTAGATAAAACTCAAGAGAAGACGACTAGAAAATCGAATTTATAAAATATGTCAAGTTTGCACATCTCGTGGTTGGATTTTGGGGCATACCTAAAACCCAAGGGCACTTATCAACGGGGTTCCCCATAGTTAATCTGCAGATACCTACGTAGAAAAAGTCAAAAACATTTTCATCGAAAAAAGTTTTACACACTATGGTTTTCACTTTGTATTGTTTTCAGTCGGCTATGCGGAACTCCTAACAGCATTTGGATAATGTAAAACGAACTGGTTGGCTGACCACAACATATCTTTTATGCTGATTACAAAATAATATGGGAAAACCGTGCTTATCAGTTCAAACTTTGTGTTACTTTATGATAGGTAGGTATTTCCCTAAATAAACGCAACTATGCTACATAGAAAAACCGGACAAGTACGAATTGCATTCGCGTGGAAAGGGTTCCCTTACGATGAATATGTTATCTACCATGTTTTTAATCTAAACCGAATTTGTAGGATGTAACAAAAAAAAATTGTATGGTACCGGATTGTAGAGGAAAATTGCCGAATATATTGCCTACTAGCTGTGGCCCGCGGTTTCACCCGCCATTTAATTTAAAATAAATCGGATTAAAAGAATAATTTAAAGTACTTCGGCATAGACAATTTTCATATAGAGTATATACGAATATTTTTGATTTCATGAGTATTAAGTTTTTTGCGCGGTATCCATATTCTTTTTTATTTAATAAATACAAAGTGTACAAAATTTCGACTTAATTTGTCCAATAGACGTAGCAAATTGGCTGTGACAGACGGACAGATAGACAGACGAAGTGATCCTATAAGGGTTCCACCGTTTTTTCATTAGAACGTACGGAACCATAAAAATGATTGCTCTTACATTCAGCCATTTTCTATCAGCCTTGAGTGAAAATAGAAATATGCACTACAGCGTTTGCATTGTAATCAGTTTCGGTTCCCGAATCTTGGTGCCATACAGAAATATATTGTTATGAGACTCTACAGATTAAAATAAAAGATGGTCATATGCGAAATAATTTTGTACCACTATCGGGAATACGGGTCCCTAACGACCGAAATTAATAATCAATATAATCCAAACTCTCTGGATTTGGGATTAGGGATATGTCTGTTTTTTTCTGTTGTATTTGATCCTAATACAGAAAAGCATGTCACGCAGTTCAAAATCTTAAATCTAAAGATTTTGAATTATATTGATTATTAATTTCGGCCGTTATTGTTAGTTTAGCACACTGTATGCCCGCTAATATAAGTTAATCTCATAGAAATTCTACATTTGAAATTAATGATTCTCGGATTTATTCATTTACCTGTACCAAAAATTTGCCCAATTTTAAGATCGCCTTCCCCGGGGCGAAGGAAGTTCATGAAGAATTTCCACTGGGCACCAATAAAAAAAGGTCACCAGGAAATACCCTACAGATTTCGATGACCAGTCGGTGAATGGTACTATTAGATTTGCTTCCTTCAGCCATTCCAAAATCCTTCTCAATGCATCTAAAAACTCTGGGAAACTGGATGCTTAACACAACACATAAATTATCTATAAAACGTATGACATTTTTGTATTTCAATCCTGCAAGCACTTTGCCCATAGTTCGTTGGAATACAGCGTGACGTCTAAAACGGTTGAACATTAAATTCATATTATCCGGATGGTATAACAAATTCTGTCTTATGTTCGTCCTTTTCGGGAATACAAAGTTGCCAGTAGCCCGAATTTAAGCCTAAATCAGCGAAGCAACGCGCTCCCGACAAATAGATCATTATATCTTCAATAATTGGCAAAGAATAACTATCAGTTAAGATATGTATCAGTCAGATAACTGTACTTTTAGTATGAAAGAACTTTTTCTGGCGTTTAACTAGAAACTTGAATTTTACAGCTGTATGAGGCTGTAGAGCTTTCCATGCAATATTAATATCAAGTTCATTTCAGAAGAGGGCCTTGGCGCATGGACAGAAATATAGACGGATAACAAGGTAATCTTAGAAGGATTCCGTTTTCCCATTATGAGGTAAGTAACCCTACAAACAACTTTCGTACCTTAGTCAACGTCCAATCGAATTTATCGTAATCGGCAGGCGCCGGGCTGAAGCTATCTGGAGCATCCCAGTAGTCCAAGTCGAGTAGCGTTCCATTGTCGGGATCAGGTCTGACCGCGGCAGCTTGGACGTTTGACTCGAGGCCTATGGGCCCGGTCGGACTAGAGTCGTACCCGAACACGTCCTGCAGGATTTGCGAATCGATCGACAAGTTCGATGATGCACATAAGGAGAGGGACGCTGTGGACAAAAATTGTATTACGTGAGTTTACATCAGGTGTTTATACAAGAAAATGCGTATTAATTTATGTTATAAATCGTGGTGGCCAGGAGGTAACGGACTCGCTTCTTACAAAACCTAGGATATACAAATGTGACTTTTTCATTGTCATATGCATTAAACTTTCTTAGTTTAAGACACCATTGAGTTGAACGATGAAGCTTATTTCCGAATATGTTATAATCTATATAATCTATATAAATAAATAAAATGGAAGTGTCTGTTTGTAATGTCAAAATAACAGCTTTCTACTAAATGCATATGAAAGTACGTACGTTACATATAACAAAAACACAATTTTAAATTTTTTTGTCTGTCTGTCCGTCTGTCTGTCTGTCTGTCTGTTTGTTCCGGGTAAACTCCGAAACGGCTGGTCAGATTTTGAAGGGACTTTCACTGGTAGATAGCTGATATTATAAGGAATAACTTGGCTACTTTTATTTGAGAAAAATAATTAGCGTTCTGCGCAAAAATAATAAAACCCTTGAAATCCAATTTATATATTCTATGTCAAGTATCTATGTCGAAGTACTCTAAATTTCTTTTAAATTAAACGCGGGTGAAACTGCAGGCCCCAGCTAGTATAATTTAAAGAATAATTAATAGACATATTCACATACTATGCAATAAATCACATTATTTGAGTTCATGCAATTACACTATATAATAAGTACATACTAATCTATCAAGCACATTAATAATCATATAATTTTACTTAAAGCCTGAAAGCCTTTGTCATATTTATTACTTTTAGTATTTATTTTTAAAATAACTATGTACTTTAATATGTGTATGCATTGTACCCATAGTACAGACCCTATCGTTCTAACAACCATCTCGTACAATAGTCGGACACCCCCGGTAACAATCCATGAATGCGTTTTTAAAATAAATATGTACTACCTCGGAGGCCCCGCTTAGTGTCTCATTGTATTTTAGATTACGTTTCTCCGTACGGCCTCTGCGTGCTGTCTCCGCGGAAACCTATCAAAAGGCCGGGTTCCTCCGTGCAAAGCAAATTAATCCGTGAAGAAAAACAAACAATAGCTTTAATATAATAGTGAACTCAACGCAATTCCAACGATGGAATTCTGACACTGATAAACACTTGAAGCACACAATTATGTACCACTAAATGAAATTTACTAGGATTTTTTTTAATAATCAAGCTTGCCCGCAGCTGTCCCACTTAAGGGCAAAGAACATACAGATTGATGTTATCACCTAGTTTCATAGCACTGACCTCAATCGATACGCTATGAGTGCTATGACTGTTATAGAACATAGAACATAGATAATTTATTTGCTAGAAACATGGTTTCAGAGATGATTCATCAATTGGTATAGTGCAGCACGTCTCACCGTACAATCGGCATGCAAAAATCAAGTGTTATTATTTCTGTACCTAGTAATGAATTTAAACATATGCAACAAAATATAAATTGAATTTGAAGACACCATAGTCAGTAATATTATTTATACAATTATATTGAATTAGTGCAGTATGAATATATAAATGTAAGCGTGTGGACAACATTTACCACGAAACGTACCTATGTCAAATAAAATTATAATATTGCTAAGAGTTAAGTTAGAATGTCATTTCACAAATATAACTGAAAATTACAATATAAAAAATGTCAAATTAAGATTATTATCTATTATTCCAGAATTTCGCAAAAGAGAACATCATTATCATTCACTTTATAGATCCTTACATGTCATAAACTCAGTAATAGTGTAAAAACATTTATCTACAAGCCATTTCTTAAGCGCAGGTTTGAACCGATTAAGTGGTAGTTCCTTCAGACCTTTCGGTATTATATTAAAAACTTGGATAGCCATGCAACTGCTATTTCTTTTAAACAAAGTGGTTGAGATCATAGGAAGTACCAGTTTACTCGGGTCTCTTGATATAAATCTTCGGCTGTCACTTGTTCCTTCAAATAAATCAGAGTGCTTTTTGACAAATACACCGGTTTCAAAAATATAGAGAGACGTTAAGGTAAGCAACTTTAGTTTTATAAAGAGGGGCTTACAAGAATCAATAGGACCGGCACCACATATTGCTCTGACACATTTTTTCTGTGATACAAACACTTTACTTATTTCCGTCGAATTACCCCATAGTAACAGGCCATATCTGAGTACTGACCCCACGTACCCATGATATGCTATTTGGGCAGTCCTCTCGCAAGCTAGCTTCCTAATGTTTCTGAGTGCATATACGAATCTGTTGATACGAGTACAAACGTTTTTCACATGGGCTTTCCAGTTACAGTGGTTATCGAGCACTATGCCTAAAAACTTTGTTTCATTAATTTCTGCTATTTCTTGACCATTATAATTTATTTTTAAGTCACTGATAGTGCTATTGTAATTTCTAAATTGTATGACTTTCGTTTTAGATATGTTAACAGTCAGGTTATGTTCATCTAGCCATTTGGATATGGATTGTATACAGTTTTTTAATGTGTGTTCATAATCAAGATTAACGTTACTCTGAGGGATAACTACGGAGATGTCGTCCGCAAAAAGCGTGCATTTATGATTTATGACCTTTGGGATATCATTTATGTAGAGTAGAAATAGGAGAGGCCCCAGAACGCTCCCCTGAGGAACTCCAAATCTAATCTAATACATGTATAAATAAATCACTAAGTTGAAAATTAAGGATTTTCCGATGGGGAAAACCACTAATTTACCTAAAGGTAAGATGGACGCGCTACATAAAAACAAATGTTGCTATTAACCTATATACATTTTTTTTACCATAAGGCGAACGAATGATGTAATATGAATTAATGAATGGCTGCTCAGTTTTTTTCGTTATAATAATAGTGTCATATGTCATATATATTAGCATATGACAAGAGACACCAACCTTTTTTTGTTCATATTGCTTCATGTACTTCCTTCGCCCCGGGAAAGGGCGAAGTGGCATGCCGGACTCCTACCGGCAAAAACCACCGGAGTGATCATCTTCGGCACCGAAGGGAGGCTCCAGGAACTTGAAAGATCTCCATCTAAAGCCACCCATTGGTGCCACGCCTTTAGGCCCATCTTGGAGGGGATTACTGTAAAGCGGTCATCCCCTCTAGTGGAGGGAAGGCGACTGTAAAGAGCCCCTGCCCTGCCTGTAACCCCCCCCCCCCCCCCAGGCATCTCTCAAGGGGATTGTTAAAGATTCCCCCGAAGCCTCACTATGCGCTGTGCTGCGCAGCGGTACATGACCACATAAGCGCCGCTGTCTTCCCGGGGGTCGTTCGGTATGAGCACGCAGATTTCCCAATAAGTGCGCTCGCGACCCCCAAGCCCCCTGCCATATAAAGACGTCATGGGGCTCAGGCGTATTGGACACGGCTACCGCGGTGGTTGATACCCCGGCTCGGTGTCCTCCTCCTCCTCCGAGCGGGATCGGCCCTCTCCCGATCCCGCTCTGCGACCTCGTTCTGGAGCATTACTTTCTCACAGAAGGAGACCACAGCACTTCAATTTTCATTCTCTGACAGCATAGCCGATACTACTGCTGACAAAGAGAGATCATGCCCGATCCGATCGACCAGGATCCGCCGCCCGGCAGTCCACGCAGGGCACTCTCCGAGCGTGTGCTGTGCGGTATCCTGATCGTCTCTACAGTGGTGGCACTGTGCCGTGACCTCGCATCCTATCCTGTGCAAGTACGCACCGAAACAACCGTGTCCGGTGAATACCTGCGTCAGGCGGAATTTGACGCACTGGCTCCTTTGGAGCCATGCTCCGAAGAGCGGCAAGACAGCCTCGACGACGCGGTTTTGCGCGCACTGTGGCAGCATGAGCCGCTCGTGCCATAGCTCAAGTGCACGCCGCCGAGCCTACCGCCTCAAACTTTCGAGCACCCCTGAAGGCACGCCGCTCTGGCGGAGGGAGCGTGTTTGGGGTTACACCTACGCATCCATCAGCGCGCTTTTCGCCTTTTGATATCCGCCAAGACATCAAAAGGCGGAAAGCGCGCCAACAGAGTTGCCGCCTCAAACTCAAACACCGTTCGGTATCCTCGTGCGATCTGTATAGCCGCTCTACGCTGCAGACTGTGGATCTTGGTTCTGCAGCGCTGAACGCCCGAAAGTCGAGATGACCAAACAGGCACCCCGTAACCACGGAAAGAGACACTAACCTAGGCTAGGCTACATTTCTGATTAATTGTCTTTTTTTTTTATTTTTTTTTTATTGGTGCCCAGTGGAAATTCATCATGAACTTCCTTCGCCCCGGGGAAGGACGAAGGGGTATGCCGGACTCCTACCGGCTAAAACCACTGGAGCGGTCATCTTCGGCACCTAAGGGAGGCTCCAGGTCCTCGTATGATCACACTAGAGCCACCCACTGGTGCCACGCCTATTGGCACATCTCGGAGAGGGTGACTGTAAAGCGGTCACCCCCCCAGGGGGATTGTAAAGGATCCCCCAAAGCGTCCCACGGCAGCGCGTGACCACATGCGTGCTACCGTCTTCTCTTGGGTCGCTTGGTGTGGGCACGCAGATTCCCCAATCTACGCACCCGCGAACCCAGAGGTCCCCCACCTTATAGCAACGGCAGGGGTTTTCAGGCGTATCGGAATTAGGCGCCAGGGCGGTTGTTACCCCGGCGCCGTCTCCTTCTTCTTCGAGCGGGATCGGCCCTCTCCCGATCCCGCTCTGCGGTCTCCTTCTGGAGCATGACGCTCTCACAGAAGGAGACCACTGCATTCCAATTTTCGTGCTCTGCCAACATAGCCGACACTACTGCTGGCAGAGAGAGATCTTGCCCGATCCGATCGACCAGGATCCGCCGCTCGGCGGCCCACGCAGGGCACGCCTCGAGCGTGTGCTGTGCGGTGTCCTGGTCGCTATCACAATGGTGGCATTGTGCCGTGGCCTCGCGTCCTATCCTGTGCAGGTACGCGCCGAAACAACCGTGCCCGGTGAGCACCTGCGTCAGGCGGTAGGTGACGCGCTCGCTCCTTCTGAGCCAGGCTCCAAAGAGCGGCAGGACGGCCTCGACGACGCGCTTGGTTGCAAACTGCATCCGCAGGCGATGACGCCACTTTACAAGTGCGCGCCGCCGAGCTAGCCGCCGCAGCTTGTCCAACGCCCCTGGAGGCGCGCCTTCGCCGCTCTGGCGGAGGGAGTGTGTCTGATCGTAGACCCACGCATCCATCTCCGCCAGGATGTCAAAAGGCGGAAAACGCGCCAGGAGAGTTGCCGCCTCGTAGGACACCGTTCGGTATCCTCGTGCGATCCGGATAGCCACTCTGCGCTGCAGACCGTGAATTTTGGTTCTGCAGCGCTGGGCGCCTGATAGTCGAGCTGACCATACAGGCGCCCCGTATAGGACCACGGACCGCACGACTCCTCCGTAGAGACGGCGAACTTCCTCACATGGTCCCCCGAGATTGGGCAGCAGCCGGTGTAGAGCACCCACTACCCTCTCGACTCGGGGGACGAGGCGCTGGAAGTGCTCTTCGTAGCCCCTGTTTAATTGTCTAAGTCAAAGATTTTTATTCATGTAAGACACTTCGCCACTTACCATTCGCAGACACTTTTATTAGTGTTCAGAATTTAAATAGAAGAGCAGGCAAGAAACCCCGTGGATATTGTTTTTAAAATATATTAAAATATTCAGTGGCCTGCGCTTTCACCCGTTGTTTAATTTAGAAATCAGTATTCATAATACAAATAAGAGTACTTCGCGCCTAGTTTCAGCCGGCTACATCTAATTCTAGTCGTGAGTTAATAGGCTACACCTATGTAAGTCTAACTAACTGCCACCAGCCGCATCTAGTTGTAGCCAGCTAAAACCAGGTGTAGCCACACTTTAGTTTTTATTGTTGTTGTTAGATTGGCACAACTGTTTTCCATTTTGGCGCGGAGTTTGAGTTGCATCTGTTATTTATATTAAATACAGTGCTGTTTTTAGTTATATCATATCAAGTGTGTATAGCGAATTTCATTATGGACAAAAACACCGAACAAAGTGTTTGTCTTAAATTTTGCATCGCCAATGGAATTTCGTGTTCGGAGTCACCGAAAATGTTACAGAAGGCTTACGGTGAATCGACTTTATCAAAAACACGTGCTTATGAGTGGTACAAAGCGTTCAAAAGCGGTCGAGATGTGATGGAAGATTTGCCTCGCTCTGGTTGGCCATCAACGTCTGCAACTGAAGTTAACATCGCAAAAGTGAAGGAAACAGTGACTGAAAATCCTCATTCAACTTTGAGAGAGATAGCCGCCGAACTTTCTGTATCTCACGAGTCGATCCGTACCATTTTAACTAATCATTTGGGTATGAAACATGTTAAAGCTCGGCTAGTCCCAAAAGACCTAAATTTTCTTCAAAAACTCAATCGCATGAGAGTCGCCGAAGACATGCTAGAACGAGTCAATTCCGACCCAATATTCATGAAACGTATTGTTACTGGTGACGAGACGTGGGTTAATGAGTTTGACATGCAAAATAGTCAACAAGCTATGGAGTGGCGCCATCCAACTGAACCGAAACCGAAAAAACCACGCCAAAGTCGATCAAAAGTCAAAGTCATGTTGACTATCGCGGTGTTGTGCACTCGGAATTCTTGCCGGAAGGTCAAACGGTAAATAAAGAATATTATTTGAGCGTTATGCGGCATTTAAGAGAGCAAATTCGAAGAAGAGGGCCAGTTTTGTTGAAAGAAAATTCTTGGATTTTGCACCACAATAATGCGCCTTCACACACGGCCATCATTCTGAACGAATTTTTGACCAAACACTCAACAAATACTATCGAGTAACCACCATATTCACCAGATATGGCTCCAGCCGACTACTTTCTTTTTCGTAAACTCAAATTACCACTTAGTGGCATCCGTTTTCAATCGGTAGAAAGGAGAATTCGCGGCGAGAACTGAACTCAATTCCGGAAACAGCGTTTAAAAAATGTTTTGATGATTGGATTATTCGTTGGCGTAAGTGTATCGTTTCTGAAGGAGCATACTTTGAAGGTGATAATATAAATTTGGATAAATAACAAACATTTTGTGTATTATTGATCTTTTCCCGTTACTTTCTTGACAGAGTAGTAGAACAAGAACCTAATTATTTTTCTTTATATAAAATAAAGATTTCCTAAATTAATTCTTATAACATCAGCTATCTGCCAGTGAAAGTTCCGTCAAAATCGGTCTAGCTGTTTAGGAGATTAGCTGAGACAAACAGACAGACAGACAAGAATGTCAAAAATCGTTTTTGTTGTTGTAAGTGTGATATATACTTTCACATGCATTTAGTCAAAAGCTGTTTTTGACATTAAAACAGACACTTATTTATATAGATTACAGAATTGTAAAAATGGTTATGTCCGGATAATGCATGCCAATATGCGAGATAAATAAAACCATAATTATGTGCAATGATAACTAATTAATAATAAGATATTAAAAAGCAGTAAAAAATAACTATATAAACGAAGCACAATGAAAATATTTTTTACTATTCGTGACTTTTATATTATTCTTGTAATTACACATTGGTTTTCCTTATTTTTGTCTAAGGGACTTGACTCATTCCGTTTAAAATTAATAACTAAGTTTAGGTATGAGTGCACTATCAGCAGTTTGGTTCCACAAATGATAAATTGAACATAGGACGCGGGTGCTAAAATAAACACTCATATTTTATAAGCCTGGGATCTGGCTCACGAGATCCTGTTAGTATCTTCTGCGATTTTGCCAAGGCTTTTGGTTGCGTTGATCACAAGACTCCTCCTTTGTAAATTGAGTCACTATGGAATTAGTAGACGATCTTTCAATCTTGTTTTATCCTACCTTTCCAAAAGACAAAGTAAAAAGTAGGTCTATATCCCATAACATCTTTATCTCTCTAACATCTCAATCCAATTCTGGATCCCCCTGATCTCCCTTATATGATGTCATTATCTGATGTGATCTTATTTGCTGATGACACTTATACTTTACTACACTTACTTATTTTTTTATACACACTTATCAATTGGAAAAACAATGACATTGTACACGTTAATGATAGTTTATCCTCTCAGATTTAATGGTTTACTGCAAATAATCTCGTATTATATCGAAATAAAATGAAAGATTTGAGGTTTTTGTTGCCAAATCTTTTTAATTATTTTGTCAAGTCGGTTATAAATAATTATTGAGTGTAATGAACTCGGCATAGTAAATAATTATTGAAGGTTATAAACTCAACATAGTAAATGAGACCGTATTTCTAGGTTTAATATTAAATTACAAAGCTTGGGTCATTTAAAGGCCCTATCCCATCCCCATCAAAACTTAACCCGCTAGGGGTTAAGTTTTGATGCATATGCAGTCCGGACTAGTTATTTCACGTATTTCTACAGCATGATGTCATATAGAATTCTGTTCAGGGGAACAGCACCTGTAGTAAATTTATATTATAGAAGAGGGCCATCAGCGCAATCTGCGATATGGGGTCCCGCGAATCCCTTAGATATATTTATAAAAACCTTAATATAAAAAACAATACCTTGCCTTTACATTTTCGAAAATATAACATTTTTCCGTAAAAACCTGCTAAATAGAAATGTAAAAAGCAATATCCACTGAATAAATACCAGAAGTTAACATAAAACTATAGTAAGTACTATTTTGCTATGGAAGTGCGTATCAGGGCTGATGAAACTGTATGATAGCAAATTTGCCACAAAAGAAGACTAATAGCATACATTATAAAAAATCTAAAATTATCTTTTGGTGTGTTGTTGATCTTTTGGTTAGATTAGATTTTGAGGTTCGTTTTGACGCAAACAGTACTACACATAACCAAAGTACTACCTGTTATTAATTATTCAGATATCTAAAAATACTACACAAAATACGAATCGACAAGAACTCGTAATGTAGATATAGGTTATAGGTAGGAACTAATTACGGCATTAAATGAAATTATGAAGCAATCACTATTGCTGGAAAAAAGGACACTTTGCTTGATATATAAGATGAGCTCTTGAAATCAATGTCAATACTCTATATGATTGTATGATTCGCAATCGAGTGATTCCGATTATAGACTTTATAAAGTGATTGAATTAGATAACCTAACGATAGTGTTGGCGGGATTCGACAGGCACACGTACAAGACGCTAACTGCTCAAAACATGTTTAAAGTATTTGTAATTATTATTCTATTAATTTTGTTTGTAGATAGGCCCGCATTTAAAATGTAGCTATTTTGAAAATATGGCTCATAGAGTACACCTAGCTTTATTTGTAAACAACTTAGAATGAAATAAAAGCACTTTCTCGTTTTCTTCTCCACCTTGACAAAACCCTCATTGTCGCACTGGTCTCTTTCCGGACCCCGCTGTTGCAGATCTCTATGGCGGGATTCACAGCGCTCTAGCTTTCCCCTATTTTACTGTTTAGCTTGCGATGCAGCGGGTTTTCTGGTGGCGACAGCTTCACAACAGTGACATCGGTGAGAAGCAACACAAGGAGCGCCTAAATTAATTTACATGTGTATTTATATATTATTTATGTTTTAATGTGTATATAAATATTATTGGGAAACATTATTAAATACAAAGTTAACCACTTCATATTAATAGCCTAATATAGAATTGAAGACTATGTCGATGATAGGAACTTAAGGCGTTAGTTCTTTTCTATACATGCTGCATCTGCGTTATTTTTATTATATAGCAGCTAAATATTTTTCTATGTATGTACCTATGTACTATGTTTTATTTAAATAATTTATTAATATCAGCAACAGCTGATATTGATCTGAAAAAATCAGCATCAGCATCCGCTGATACAGTAAAAACCAGCATCAGCAGCAACCCTGGTATGTACCTCTTGCAGTTGCGTCTACTAAGCCGAATTACCTGCTTTATAATCAAGACTTACTCGGGCACAATCGACCTCCATTCAAAGTACTTCAGTACGAACAACGAGAAGACCCGCCTCTACAGTGTGGGGGCAATCTGTGTACCGCGAGACTATGTTTGTAAACGCTTCTCTACATTAATGGGATTTCCATAATCACTACGTAGTTGGATTGGTGATTATAGTATATAATATAATGCTTTTAGAACTTGAAGGGCTAGGAAGAACTGTGAGTACCATAAAAGTGTACTGCTTGGCGTTTTGAGAATCACAAGCGTGTCATAAAACTTGAAGATTATTTATATTTAATGATAAAATAATGAAGAAGATGAGAATACAGAAAACATAAGCAGCAAATCCAATGTGAAGAAACGGTGTTGCTCGTTACGTTTACTAACATATCGTCGGTCGTATCGATTTCACGTGATCCCAACTGACCTGCCGATAACCTGGCACATTAATCATGCTAATATATTTCACCTAAATATAAGTTGATTGTAGATGAAATGCTATTCAAACCATTCATTGTATGTACAAAATGCAACCTGGCCAACCAGAGTGTTGGAAACAGTGACTTCTAATTTATTTGTCCTAGCTAACTTGGTTTATGTTATTTGTTTAGGTTTGATTATGATGAACGCTGCGTAATTAATAAATAAATGACTATTATGTTTATCATAATACTGAAGGTACTATCATCACTATTATACAAGTTAATTCATTTATGTTATGTGATGAAAGTTAATGTCATTACGTATGAGACTCGTTTGAGAGATACGAAATTAGATGGATCCCGTTGATCATGCTCGCCAAATTAGCTTGGCGTATAACTACACCACGAACTCTTTTTCTGACGTGGGGAAATCCTCATGGGCTCCTTGTGTTCTTTCGACCAACCTATCGCTGGGGTGATGAATGAACAAAATGTTAATAATGTCTGTTATGACTTAAGGCACCGAGAATACTGACAGTTCAACGCTTAGTCCAAAAAAATTAAATTGCTCATAAACTATAGCCTCAATTTCTTTGACGTTTAAGGCCCATTCCAAGAACATCCGAAGATAATTTGGGTCACAAAAGCTGGGTTGGCTTTGACTGTCATGCCTCACCTGTTCGTGGCTGCAAATCCGCAGATGTATCGTTGGAGCAAGACGGATAGGTGATATGAAGAAAGCTGCTTGGGTAGACTGTGTGGGAGTGGTAGGGGATTGAGTTGACAGAGCTATGTGAGGCAACTTTGGAGGGTAGTAGAATGTGTGAATTAATTGACTTAAGCGGTCACAAGAGGAACAATAACGAAAATACTGCCCAGGGACGAGACGAGCAAGTCAGTCGCCTGGTGGTAAGCGTCACACTTGTTCATAATAAGTCCTGCGTGGCTCCACACTGCGCTCGTCACCGCGAGACATTAGTTATATTATACCCGGTAACACTAGCTACAATGAGGTTCAAACCGAAACATAGTAATGATTATTTAAGAGAGAACGTAAATAAAACATACATTTTTAATAATGAAATCGTTTATTTCTCCTCACATAATATAACTAGTGTACATACACAATACATATTCCATTTTCAAAACATAAATTATGTGAGGAGCTGGTGTCTGAGTTAGGTATAGCCCTGTATTACAGATCACCAGGTCCTCACCCAAACGGTAAGTTTGCAAGTAGGATACATTAATATTCATTTATTACATACACATTCAGGTTACAAAATGACACTTTATGTTATAATGTGTAATAATCGCGACAACCATTGATCCGGTGGAAATACCTCATGTACTTCCTTCGCCCCGGGAAAGGGCGAAGGGGCATGCCGGACTCCTACCGGCTAAAACCACCGGAGTGATCATCGTCGGCACCGAAGGGAGGCTCCAGGAACTCGAAAGATCTCCATCTAGAGCCACCCATTGGCGCCACGCCTTTAGGCACATCTCGGAGGGGATGACTGTAAAGTGGTCATCCCCTCTAGTGGAGGGAAGGCGACTGTAAAGAGGCCACCCCCCCCCCCCCCCAGGCATCTCTCGAGGGGATTGTAAAAGATTCCCCCGAGGCCTCACTATGCGCTGTGCTGCGCACACAGCGGTACGTGACCACATGCACACCGCTGTCTTCCCGGGGGTCGCTCGGTATGAGCACGCAGATTTCCCAATAAGCGCGCTCGCGACCCCCAAGGCCCCCTATAAAGACAACAGGGGGCTCAGGCGTGTTGGACACGGGCGCAACCTCGCGACAACCTAAGACATTACTAAAATGACACTTATTAAATAAGATGTGATGAGAGATTAACGCAATTTAAGTGTGCTTTCGTGCGTTCGGGTGTGTGTTCGTGCGTGCGAGTGTGTTCGTGTAGGTGCGTGTGTGTGTGTGTGTTTGCGCGTGGATGCGAGGATGTTTATGCGTATAAATCTTCCTCTTTCTTCATTCGTTTGGTTAGTGACCACCAACATAGAGCCAGAGTTGTTCAAGCCGTGCATAGGCCTCCGTCTTGGCTTAACGACTGCTAATAACTACAACAAGGACGGATTGTTACGTGCCCTTAGAACCACGAAGATGCTCAGTTCAAATACCACTATCTTGTCACCCATCCATAGACCGACCGCGCCAAGTGTTTCTTAACCTCGCCGATCGTTTACCAATCAGTGGGTGCATCTGGCTATGAGCACTTCAAAACGTCAATAACATAAATAAGTATACGAATAAGAATATGTAATTAGGATAAGCAAAAACCGCAAGTAGGTTTTTATAGTCTAACTTAATGGATTTGATATTACTGTGCAATTAAGATGTGATTAATTTTTACGTCACAGTAAAAGGAAAATGCGTTTAATTTTATATTAGTAGCATATATGTTATTTATTCCTTTATATAAGGCCCATAAATAAATGACCCGTGAACTACGCTACTAAACATAATATTTGCGTGACTTCCGTTGCAACTGGACACCTTTGCGTAACTTCCCGTATTTCCGTTAAGTCATGAAAACTATCAAGAAGTCTTAATAATGTTTTTAATGTTTTATTTTCTCACCACAATATTACATAGCAGGTACACGTATCAGAATAGGACATAAAAGTTTAATATTGTGGGAGACTGGTGCCTAAACTAAGCTCCAGGCTTGTATTTCAGGACACCAGGTCTCCACTCTTTATGAAAATACATGTAATTTGTTATGTGTGTTACACTGACAAACGTGAATTTAATACTATTAACAATTTCTGTCTGTATACCAATGAAATCGCACCGTATCCATTTTAATCTGCCCAAAGAAAGTATTTATTAATGGTATTTTTATAGTGGTAGCCAGCCAAAACAAAACAAACATTTTTTTTTTCTTTTTAGAACATGTTGCTCCACACTAGGATTTCTCCTGTGTCGTGGGTGCGTTTACAGACAGAAATTCCACACACTATACACCCAGACCCGGAACAACTACCTGCAGATCGTACAAATATTTGTTCCGTGCAGGAATCGAACCCGCGACCCGGAGCGCAGCAGCCGACTGTATCAACCACTGCACCAACCGTGCCGTCAATTGTATTGTTACCCAGGATAAGTCTTGCGTGGAGACACATTGCGCTCGTCATCTCGAGACCTTAGTTATTTAGTCCCTAATGCCCGGTAATTTCACTAGCTACAGCCCTGCAAACCGGAAGACAGTCATGTTTAAAGTTTAAACACTACTGTTTGGCAGCAGAATATCCTGCAATGCGATAGAGCCGGTCTCTTGCAATAAAAACCTACCAGTAAATTGTAATATTAATAATAATTATGTTTCTCAAAGCAATCCTATTTGTTAAAGTAACAAGCACTCTAGGAGAACAAAGTTGAGTTGAAGACTCTACTAAACATGACTTAGGCGGTGCTAATAGTGATATCGTGAACGCTTAAAAGATAATATAGATCATAACCAGCCAAACAAGAATAGAACAGGTTCCAAAATAAAAACCCGCTCTGTACTTGAAGTCCTCCTGAAGTATAAATAAAACGGATTAGTATATTTAGTATTATTAAGTTTTGTACGGTAGATAAAATAACTTTTTAAATCTGTAACGACGCTTCTCACCTTAGTCATACTGCGACCACAAACCCTGCAAAGTGTTCGAAACGTCAGAAAAACACAAATCAAAAATACACGCGATTTAATTCGTTTAAAATTGTTTTATTGTAATGTGTAATAATCGCGAAAACCCAAGACATTACTATATAAATAAAAAAATTGAACCCATTTATTTTAATATTTTTATCGATGCGGATTATTCCGTTTCAAGCCTTTAATCGATCTCGGATCCTAGTGTAAGTGGAATAGATTCTCGTTAACGCTGCTAAGGCGTTTGAGTTTATATATTCGTAAGTAATGTATAGACATGAACGTGGTACGTTAATAACGTACAACTTACAGTAGGACCAGAGCTCAGCGTAGCGCAGTACACTGCCGCAAACAGGCCTGCAAGCCACAACATCCGGACTGGACTTGATTAAGAAGGCGGAGGAGCTGATTTCGTATGATCACTATATTAACGAATATCAGAATATTAACGACTCTGTGGGCCAGCCTGGTACAAAATGCAAGAAAATCGCAATTTTTGATTTTCTGCTCGCAGAGATTTGATCCAGTCAGATTTGCTTATTTTAATTATTGTTTTATAAGTTATTATTTAGATACAGTTTATTGACAAATGTTTAAGGATAAAGTTCACAGGCGTTGGACGATAAGCCAATACACACGCCAACCTGTCATCCGAATGGCGTGGATATGACACACATTTTGTTTATTATTCAACACCGCCTGGTACTTGAACGCCAGGTAGCTGAACTTGTGCCTCCCAATTATCACTACAATGAACGGTCATAGCGGTCAGATTGCCATAATCACTACGCTAGCTGGTAGATTAGTGATCGCAGTATATTGATATTAGCTAACGAATGGATGCTGCTCTTCCGATCCGATCCTCTTGATAACAACCCTTAATTGCCTTTTACGATACCCATGGGTGTATAGGGCCTATACTTTACCGGGAACCACGGTGAACACGGGGCTATCACATAGGTAGCAAGCTTCTTCTGAATTGCTCGATTTCCATACAGACTATTCATCATCAGCGATATAATAGTTTTTAACAAAAGAAACTTAACTTTCGATCCGAGTAAATTTAATATGTCTTATCTTTCTTCTGACATAAATAGGGGAATCTAAGTACAAGAAAAAATAAATCCCAAAGTTATTTATCCCAATCACTTTTTCGGAAATATTTTCAATTTACATAGATGTATGAGAGATAGTTAATCTTAAAAGAATCTCTGGTCTTAAACCTAAATGACGTAGTTACTCTTAGTCTTGTCAATCATGGTAACGAACAAAATGCTCATTGACATCAATTTGCAAAAGACGTAATTGTTATAAGCTGTATGTATGAACGTATAACAATATGATAACCTTTTACAGCTTTAAAGGGTAACGGAAATAACTGACAGCAATGAATTGTAAACAATTAGTGTTCTATTTGAATAGTATTTGAATACTAAGCCATCGTTAGATAATATATAAGTATACATACTCAAACAAACTCACCCGCAAAAAATACAAATATTCTCGAAGTCATCTCGACCTCACTTCGTACAAGGAAAACCACAAAATACAAAAAAAAACCTTAACTTCAAGGTGAATCTAAAATCCGGACTTTACTTTGAGACCATTTGACTATTAACACTATAACTATGTTTCTATGCACTAGTACATTTAATTTAAGTTCATTATCGCGACGCGAGTTCACCGTTCAGAGCGCAAATCGCAACTAAATTGACCACAATACTTGAAGAGGAAGGTTTGTATATAACTTATAACTGCTATTGCGACCGGTTTATACTTTATCAACGTGCTACGTCGCGTTTATAAGGTCCAGACTACACGTATAATAACTTTGTTTGTTTTGAATGTGCGTTTATATATTCCCTGAGCGACGGAAAACAGAATTAGTAACATAATTTATAATTTATGCGATCATTGGGACGATATTTTGAGACCAATAGTTGGAATAATACGTAGTCAAAATGTGGTAAAAGGTTATATACCTATTAGAATCTTACATCCTGGTGATTCATACATTTTTGCCTAACTGATTTTATTACTATTGGTAAAGTGTGAATTGGTTAAACCAAATTTAAGTAAAATAGTAATTTAATCATCGCACAGGGAGCGAGGTTCAAACACGGATGGGCAAGGCACTCTCTAGGAAGCTGGTTATCCACCCAAGAAACATTAACAGACATGGTAAATAAATAATTATTACATTATTTTTGTATGAAGTTCTTTAAATATAATGTTGACCTTTTTACATGTTTGATGAACAGCCTTTTCGTCTCATATTGTGCATGCAACCGGCGAGTGCAAGAGGATAGATAAAAACAATTTTGTTATTTTTTTAAATTGCTTTAGATATACTTGATTTTAAGTAAATTTATATTATATTTATTTAGTTATATTGTATGTATTGTAGTTAATTATTATGAGCGATATTAATGATGATAGTTTTGTTTCATGTTCCTTTTCTTGCACGTCTGATGAGAGCTATGCAAGCGCGTTTAGCACAGATGATTATTTAAACCTTCGAAACCAACTTCTATCTACTTTCTCTTCTTCTCGCAATTTTTTTCAATGTGGTTCATACAAATGCTCAATGCGTTCACACTCATTATCTTGATTTATTGTCATCCTTCGACTCTCTCATGATCTTATTTATGCTGTCCTTGCCAATGAAACATTTCTTAAACCTGCACTCCGTTCTACGCAATATTCTCTTCCTGATTACAAGCTCCTCCGTAATGACAGAACAGGCAAGGGATATGGAGGGGTTGCTATCTTTCTCCGCTGGGATATTACTTATAAAGTAGTTGATCAGTCTCCGAGCGAATATTCAAAATCTGCAGAGTATCTTTTTATTGAAATAGAATTTCTACATACAAAACTTTTGATAGGTGTCTTAGTCCTTCTTGTCATATTAGTTATTTCTCCTCTTTTGAATCTAAATTAGAATATCTTTCCTCCTTTACAATCCTCGGAGACTTCAACACTTGTCTGCTGAAAGACGATTTTCGCAGCCATAAACTTCTATCTCTTGTCTCTACTGTTAATATGCAAATCCTCTCACTCATGGATAGCTAGATAGCTGATCTGCTTCTTTCTCCTATCATGATCATATAAAATTCATGCCCCCAATAGCAAGAGTAAATTTCTCTTTCTTCGGAGTTTTAAGAACATTGTCTTGGAGCTTTTGAGGATGGATGCGAGTAGTATTGGCTGGTCTTCTGTTCTGGTCACAGCTGCGGTGATATTGATGCTAAAGTTCGATATCGTATATTTATATACCTACAAATATTTTAATATGTATGTATATAATGTAATTTGGTTATATTTGTATGAGTTTTATACATTCAATGTTTATTGTATCGCTGCTTCTATAACTAATGTACACTCTACTTTACCTCTAAGCTTTTCGCCATATCTCTCTCACTCAAAGGTTTTCTGGTGAAAACTCAAGTTTTGAGTTAAGTGGCCGTGCACAAAATTTACTCCCTCAAGTTTACGCATAATGATCGCGTAAATAATTTTGATCCTTTGGAACGATAACATGCAGTCTACAATTATTTTATCCATGGAGTTTATCTATTTGTTTATCAGTTTAGTAGAACATTAAGTACAAGAAACATAAGCTAATAAAATAAAATGGTAAATGATGAAAAAAATATACCGATAGAAACAGCGCTATGGATTACAGCTAATTCATGAGAAAAGGCTACGGGACAGTAATGGGCTGATTATATGTATTAAACTGAAATAGACTTCCACGCTTTAGCACTAAGCGTAGCGCCCCAATAAGCACACAACACAAACCCGTACCGGTTGCTATCGCAATTTTTAGGGGAGGCTTCTGTCCAGCAGTGGATGATTTTTAGCTGAACTGATGAGACTTACACACATCGAACTTGTAATGAAACTGTTGATGAAAAGCCTTGCAGTTTCTAAGCTAATCTGTATGAATACAAATACAAAGCACAAAAAGAACAAGTTCATGTTACCATGTCAGACATGGTAAGATGGACTTTTTTTTGAACTATTGAACTTTTTATAACATTTGAGTTTTTTAGAGTGTTATCTAAAATATAATTACAACAGCTCACTCCTTGGTTCTGTAAGTATAAATAGTTCAAGCAAAGTTATGGACATATTGTTATCATCATCACCATCATATCAGCCACAGAACGTCCACTGCTGAACAAAGGCCTCCCCCTTAGATTTCCACAACGAGCGGTTATATGCCGCCCTCGTCCAACGACTCCCAGCGACCTTCACCAGGTCGTCTGTCCACCTCGTTGGAGGTCGTCCCACGCTGCGTTTTCCGACGCGCGATCTCCAATCGAGAACCTTTGTGCCCCAGCGGCCATCAGTTCTACGAGCAATGTGCCTTGCAAGTGGCAATCACTTCAGTTTACTAATCCTTTCGGCTATGTGGACAACTTTAGTTCTTCTACGGATCTCCTAATTTCTGATTCGATCTCATAGAGAAATACCAAGCATAGCTCTCTCCATAGCTCGCTGAGTGACCTTGAGCTTTCTTATGAGGCCCATTGCGAGTCACCACGTCTCTGTTCCATATGTTATCACTGGTAACACGCTCTGGTTGAAGACTTGCGTTTTGAGGCATTGCGGTATTGTTGACGAAAAGACGTTGTGAAGTTTCCCAAACGCTGCCCAGCCGAGTCGGATTCGACGATTGACCTCTTTCTCGAAGTTGGACATACCTAACTGGACAGTTTGTCCCAGGTAGACACACTCATCAACAACTTCGAGAACAGAGCTCCGATCGGATATTGGGATGGGCACGACATGGGCATTTGACATGACTATCGTCTTTCCCATGTTCATTGCCACCTGTTGGGAAACCCTGTTGAGATCATCGAGCATTGTGCTGAGCTCTTGCAGCGATTCTGCCATGACTACGATGTCATCGGCAAATCGAAGGTGAGTGATATACTCGCCATTGATTTTAATGCCGAATCCTTTCCACTCCAGTAGCTTGAATAAATAAATTATTTATTTTAATTAGATGACAGTAATTATATGCCTAGATCAAGTTGATAGACATAGTCAACGTCACCAGTCATCACAATTTATTCAGCTCTTCAATTGTCATCGATTCCCTAACATTGCCAAAACTCGAAAATGGTAATGTAAATACTGCTATATGCACTTTTAGCACTGATCGAGCAACCTTACATGTTCTATATACAAAGCAGTAGAGACTGAGAGTCTGAAAAGTTGTCTCAAAATGTGTCTGGCGTTCTAATCCCATTTTTAATCGATTTGGTTTTTTGACACACTAGTAATGTGTTCCTTTATTTCGACCCATTATCTAGAATAATATAAATACATAATACCAGTAACACAGAAAGCATTTCTAGATAATAAAAAAATATTAATAGTAGGAGCATGAATTTTGACCCAAATCAATTTAGCAGTTCAAGTGTAAGGCTTAGTCTCTCTCAATTCAACTTTTTAAACATTATTATTATAGCTCCCTTGAAGTACGAAGTCGATGTCAATAGTATCACAATTTGCGATGTTATAGAAATTAGCTATCAACAGTATATTTAAAAATATAATCATTGCAGGTATCAAAAATAGGTTTCATATTGTTAATATTTTATCTGACATGGCATCACTTTTCTGTACTTTTCTAAACACGTTACCCCACTCTAAGATTACTCCTGTATCATGGATGCATTTACAGACACAAATTCCACACACACCCCAATCCGGAACAACTACCTGCAGATCATGCAAATATAGGTTCCATTCGGGAATCGAACCCGCAACCCGGAGCGCAGCTGCCGATTGTATCATATTGTACTGTGTGTGGAATTTGTGTTTGTAAACGCACCCACGACATAGGAGAAATCCTAGAGTGGGGCAACGTTTTTTCAAAATAAAAAATAAAAATTACGGGTTAACACAGCATATCCTAAACACGACGTTCTTTTTTCAAATTTGGCGCGAAAACAAGCTTTTTAGAAACAAAAAAGTTAGGCGACTTCTAATTATTCTTTGAAAATGGAGAAAAGCGAGTTTCCAGTGCTAATTAAACGCTATTTTTTACGTGATAAAACTATTGAGCAGACCGAAGACAAATTGAAAAAGTATTATGGTGATTCTGCGCCTTCTCATGGGATGGTACATAAGTGGTTCACTGAATTTCATTGTGGACGTACTACCACTAATGACGCGGAGCGCCCAGGAAGGCCGATTGAGACCGTCGAGTGAAGATACGCGAAATAAGTGATGCTGTGCACATCTCGACTGAACGAGTTTTTTATATTTTGCATGATATTCTGGGCATGAAAAAGCTTTCTGCAAGATGGGTGCCGCGTTTACTAACAGTCGACCAGAAACGAAATCGTGTAACAGTTTCTGAGGAATGCCTAACCATGTATAATCGCAATCCGAGTGAGTTTATGCGTCGGTACATAACAGTTGACGAAACGTGGGTCCATCATTATACACCAGAGACTAAGCAACAGTCGAAGCAATGGACTTCTACCGGGGAACGTGCCCCAAAAAAGGCAAAAACTGTTTGCTCGGCTGGTTAAGTGATGGCCACAGTCTTTTGGGACAGCCAAGGGGTTATTTACATCGATTTTTTGGATAAAGGCAAGACAATAACCGGAGCTTACTATGCTGCATTGTTAGATAGATTCAATAAAAAGTTGATCAAGAAACGACCGCATCTAGCAAAGAAAAAAAATCTATTTCATCAGGATAATGCACCGGCCGACTCGTCTGCAATTGCGACATCAAAAATTGTCGAATTAAGATACGAATTATTGCCACACCCTCCGTATTCGCCAGATTTAGCCCCCTGTGACTTTTCCTCTTCGCAAACATGAAGAAATGGCTTGGCGGGCAAAGATTTTCGTCAAACGAAGAGGTGGTAGCCGAAACTGAGGCCTATTCTTCAGGGTTTGACAAAAAATATTTTTTGATGAGTTGAAGAGGTTGGAACATCGCTGGACTAAGTGCGTAGAATTGAAAGGAGATTATGTAGAAAAATAAAAAAATGTACAAGTAAAAAGAGTGTTTCTTCTTTCCAAAGTCCTGGACCTGGACCGCCCTTGTATTATTTTAAAAGAGTATCCATTGAGTTTCATTTCGACTCTTCTACATGGGATCGATCGGTTCCATAGATTTTCACTGTACATTATACAGTTAATTTAAATTAACATAATATTGGTAATATAGCATTTTATTTTGACTAGCTCTAGTCAAATCGAAAGCTACGCCAATGTTCACCGTGAAAGCAATGTAATCAACCACTGAAACAGTTGCTGGTATACGTCAACTGATTACATATGAAGCTTCTAATAAACGACAATAATGTTCTTGAAACATTACTAAAATCATCAAGAATAAGAACAAGAAAGTTTATTTGCTTGAAATGAGTTACATACAAGTTGTTATCATTAAATAAAAATCCGTCATTTAGCCTAATTGGCATGCAAAATTTAAAGTAAGTCTAATTTCTATCAGTAGTGTCTAGTACTACATAATATTATAATTATCTAGCTAACATGTAGTAATACTTTTGATAATTTAGCTTTTATCTCGTTTTACATTTTTTACATGCTCATTGATATTCTACAATGATATAAATTCTAAAAGTAGCTGATTATTAATTAAATTAAGATGTAATTATATCAGTAAAATTATTATTCAATTAAAAATAATTAAAATTGTAAATAACATAAATACATTGAGTACATTTATATAATTTTTATTATAATTTTTCATTTAAAAACTCTTTTATGGAGTAATAACATGATTCAGCCAATTAGATAGTACATTTCTAAATTTCTTATAAGGTAGTGATGTAAATTTTATTGGAATTTTGTTAAATATTGTGATACACATTTGATAGCAATTATTCATGTAAAGATTCGTTTTACATCGTGGTCTGATAAGTTTTCTAGGGAAACGCGTATTAAAATCACAGACATCACTTATAGTCGTAAAGAAGTCAGGATTTTTTTTGCAAACAGAGCTACTTCTTATATGTACAAACTAGAGCAGGCAGAGTCAATAATTTTAATTTCCTAAATAACGGTTTACAAGAATCAAACATTTTTAATCATCATCAAATTCATTTATTGCTTGTCACATGTGAAAATGGTGCAGATGTTGTTATATAATAAAGTGTCGCTGTAACATACCTCTTAGGTGTATAATATTTGCGTTTAGTATACATTATTTTATTTCTATAGTACTTATTATAATACATACATTTAATTATAGTCACTTGCATACATAAATTATTAGATCAATAGCGTACCATTATCATGCTCATATTATTCATAAGTGACTCATAAAACATATAAATTGTAAATGTCATTAATAATTGGTAATTCATATTAGATACATGTCAAAGTATTGTATAGGTATATTAATAAATAAATTAATGATTCAGTTACGTTCGTTATTTATAATTAATTCTCATTCAAAAAGTCGTTAATAGAATAGTATGTCTTGCTTAACAAAAATTCTTTAAACGTATGCTTAAAAATATTTTTATTTTCGATGTTTTTCATACTATCTGGTAGTTTATTATAGATTTTCAGCCCCATTTTTTTTTTTTTTTTTTTTATAAATAACCTTGCCCCACATTATAAATGCACTTTTACTAAACTGGGCTGTTCTACACTTTTTGATACATAGCGTATTTTTATATCTAGCACGTTACGTAGTTTTTGATGGGCTATTTTATTGGCTCTAGGGGCCCAACACCACAAATTGCTCTCACAGATTTCTTTTGGGCAATGAAAGCTTTGTTTATGACCACTGAATTTCCCCAAATTACGAGGCCATATCTCAATGTTGAGGCAATATACCCATGATAAGCATTTAGTGCAATTTTTAGAGAACCTATTTTTGAAAGTCTTCTAAGAGCAAAGACAAACTTATTAACCTTTGTTGTCACTTTATCGATATGGACTTCCCACGAACAGTTTTTATCTATTAAAATACCCAGGAAATTTGTGTTATCATTTTGTTCGATTTTAGCATTTTCGTAAGTCACTTTGATATTTAAAGGTTTACCTCGTTTACTATGGAATTGCATGAATCTCTCTCGAATATTAACATTTACGTCTCACATCTCATCTCGCTTAACAAACACATTACGCGTAATTGTCTCACAAGAGAATGCCAGGCCTTAGAATAATATACATTATATATGTACTATACATTGTATATATAATATATATATAAATATATAACACCACGAAGGATCTTGTGTCTTGTGTGTGAAATGCGTAACCATAATTATTTAGTTTTATCGTATCTTCATTAGATCAACTAAAACAAAGGCCGCCTCATACATATTCACAATTAGTCCGTTGTTTGGTGGGAATTTACTCACCGCGGTTGTGTACAAACTGCTCATAATTGATCCAAATATGTATGCACTTAGATAAGGATCTTCGTCATACCTCAGAACCTCTTTAAGATTAGTACGATAAAGCCCATTAAATAAAGAGAAAAAAAAAAAAAAAAGATTATTACAATGACTAATGCATACATAAAATAATGCGTTACACCCACGTTCAGGTCTAATCTGACAAGTAATATGTTAAGCTTCTGTAAATACCATGGCATCGACTTCGAATGTGCCAAATCCTAAGCCTTTACTGATTGATGTCAGTAGAGAACATAAAACATAAACACGAGGAATAAATATACTAAATGTGCTAATTCTAAATTCATATAAAAGAAAGGAAAATTACTTATAAGTTTATGATGCTCCCTAAAAATCTGCAAGAATTTAGAAATGACAGAGAATGTAATGAAATAAGGTTGAACCTACGCAACGTACTTGAACGTTGAGGTCCGGCCGGTGTGTCCTACTGGCAGTGGCAGGCGGGCAGTGCTGTACCTACTAATATTAGATAGTGGTCCGATGATCTTGATACAAATGTCGTAAAAAATTATATTTGAAATAAAAAGCTGGAATAATACGCGTGTTATAACTTTGCCTCTCCGAAGTTAGCCGTACCTGCGCGAACGTGACCGATTGATGTCTATTTCTATACTCGGACCCCGCATTCCTCGTAAACCATTTAAACCTTTAATTAGCGGTATTTTTGCATACAAACAAAATATATGGTTGATACTGGACATTAAGGGTGATATCCTGCGTATACAATCAATATCTTGACGGTATAATGTCACTATCCTGTTTGGATGGATGTAGTTATATGAAATAAATGATTTATTTTTTATTATAATAATAAAGGTGTGGTGTCCGGATTAAGAATATAGCACCACTCTATCTCTTCCCGTGGAGGTCGTAAAAATCGACTAAGGATCTCTTAACCAGAGGGATGCGCAGCAGCGTCCCTTTTGCTGAACAGTAGGATTTCTGCGCTCACCAACCCGCTTGCCAAGCATAGTGAGTATCGGCAAATTCCCCCCAAAATGACGACACTTAATGCACCGGCCCCCAGTTCCCGGCTGCCCCGTTATTCCTGGTCATGGTAGCGGCCATTGTAACGACGGAACAGGGGGTGCTAAGAATCTCCGAAAGGGATCCGCCTTTTTTTCCTTTTTTTTTATTGGTGCCCTGTGGAAATTCTTCATGAACTTCCTTTGCCCCCGGGAAGGGCGAAGGGGTATGCCGGACTCCTACCGGCTAAAACCACTGGAGCGGTCATCTTCATCAGCGTAAAGGATCCCCCGAAACGTTCCTGTGCGCTGCTACACACACGGCGGCGCTGACCCTGCGCGCCACCGTCTTCTCGTGGGTCGCTCGGTGTGGGCACGCAGATTCCCCAATCTACGCACCCGCGAACCCAGATGTCCCCGCCTTATAGCAACGGCAGGGGGTTTCAGGCATGGCATGGAGCATGACGCTTACACAGAAGGAGACCACTGCATTCCAGTTTTCATGATCTCCCAACATAGCCGACACTACTCTGCTGGCAGAGAGAGATCTAGCCCGATCCGATCGACCAGGATCCGGCGCTCGGCCGCCCATGCAGGACACGCCTCGAGCATGTGCTGTGCGGTATCCTGGTCACTATCACAATGGTGATATTGTGCCGTGGCCTCGTGTCCTATCCTGTGCAGGAAGCATGGAACAGAGGTGAGGTGGTGCTCTTCTTCAAAGAGGGTGATAACACCCTATTGAAGAATTACAGACCCATCTCACTTCTGAGCCATGTTTATAAGCTGTTTTCAAGGGTCATCACGAATCGTCTCGAGCGCAGGTTTGATGACTTCCAGTCTCCCGAACAAGCCGGTTTCCGAAAAGGTTTCAGTACCATAGACCACATCCATACGCTGCGGCAGGTTATACAGAAGACCGAGGAGTATAATCTGCCACTATGCTTGGCGTTTGTGGACTATGAGAAAGCCTTCGATTCGATCGAAACCTGGGCAGTGCTGCAATCTCTGTAGCGGTGCCACCTTGACTATCGGTACATTGAAGTGTTGAAGTGCTTATACAGAAACGCCACCATGTCGGTCCGAATACATGAACAGAGCACGGCAATTCCTTTGCAGAGAGGTGTGAGACAGGGGGACGTAATTTCCCCGAAACTGTTCACCACTGCAATGGAGGATGCCTTCAAGCTGCTGGAGTGGAAAGGATTCGGCATTAACATCAATGGCGAGTATATCACTCACCTTCGATTTGCCGATGACATCGTAGCTGCAAGAGCTCAGCACAATGCTCGATGATCTCAACAGGGTTTCCCAACAGGTGGGCCTTACAATGAACATGAGCAAGACGATAGTCATGTCAAATGCCCATGTCGTGCCCATCCCAATATCCGATGGAAGCTCTGTTCTCGAAGTTGTTGACGAGTGTGTCTACCTGGGACAAACTGTCCAGTTAGGTAGGTCCAACTTCGAGAAAGAGGTCAATCGTCGAATCCGACTCGGCTGGGCAGCGTTCGGGATACTTCGCAATGTCTTTTCGTCAACAATACCGCAATGCCTCAAGTCGAAAGTCTTTAACCAGTGTGTGTTACCAGTGATGACATATGGAACAGAGACGTGGTCACTCACAATGGGCCTCATAAGAAAGCTCAAGGTCACTCAGCGAGCTATGATTGGTATTTCTCTACGAGATCGAATCAGAAATGAGGAGATCCGTAGAAGAACTAAAGTTATCGACATAGCTGCAAGGATTAGTAAACTGAAGTGGCAATGGGCAGGGCACATTGCTCGTAGAACTGATGGCCGTTGGGGCAAAAAGGTTCTCGAATGGAGACCGTGCACCGGAAAACGCAGCGTGGGACGACCTCCAAAGAGGTGGACAGACGACCTGGTGGTCGCTGGGCGTCGTTGGATGAGAGCGGCATGTGACCGTTCGTTGTGGAAATCTATGGGGGAGGCCTTTGTTCAGCAGTAGACGACCTGTGGCTGATATGATGATGACCCTCTTGAAGAATTATGGACCCATCTCGCTTCTGACCCATTTTAATAAGCTGTTTTCACGGGTCATCACGAATCGTCTCGAGCGCAGGTTTGATGACTTCAGCCTCCCGAACAAGCCGGTTTCCGAAAAGGTTTTAGCACCATAGACCACATCCATGCGCTGTGGCAGGTTATACAGAAGACCGAGGAGTATAGTCTGCCACTATACTCGGCATTTGTGAACTATGAGGAGAAAGCCTTCGATTCGATTGAAACCTGGGCAGTGCTGCAATCTCTGCAGCGGCGCCACATTGACTATCGGTACATGGAAGTGGTGAAGTGCTTATACAGAAACGCCACCATGTCAGTCCAAGTACATGAACAGAGCACGGGGGCAATTCTATTGCAGAGAGGTGTAAGACAGGGGGTGTCATTTCCCCGAAACTGTTCACGGCTGCAATGGAAGATGCATTCAAGCTACTGGAGTGGAAAGGATTCGGCATTAACATCAATGGGGAGGGTATCACTCACCTTCAATTTGCCGACGACATCGTAGTCATGGCAGAATCGCTGCAAGAGCTCAGCACAATGCTCAATCTCAACAGAGTTTCCCAACAGGTGAGCGTTAAAATGAACATGGGCAAGACGAAAGTCATGTCAAATGCCAATGTCGTGCCCATCCCAATATACGTTGGGAGCTCTGTGCTCGAAGTTGTTGACGAGTATGTCTACCTGGGACAAACTGTGCAGTTAGGTAGGTCCAACTTCAAGAAAGAGATTAATCGTCGATTCCGACTCAGCTTGGCAGCATTTATAAAACTTCGCAATGTCTTTTCGTCAACAAAACTGCAATAAAAAACATAAAAAAATGCCTCAAGACGAAAGTCTTTAACCAGTGTGTTTTACCAGTGATGACATATGGAACAGAGACGTGGTCACTCACCATGGGCCTCATAAGAAAGCTCAAGGTCACTCAGCGAGCTATGGAGAGAGCTAAGCTTGGTATTTTAATGAGGACATAAGGGGGAGGCCTTTGTTCGGCAGTAGACGTCCTTTGGCTGATATGATAATAAAGTTGGTAAGCGTACCAGGGAGTTCGTATGGCTCCCTACCTTTACATCTGTTCAGTCTATATCAGTACGCTCTTAGCCTACATTATGGAGAGATTCGTCCTGAAAGTGGTTAAGGAATTATTCTTGACAGTTTCAAACTGTCCTTCAATTTGCACACAACTATTTAATATACTTGAAAAACATTTATTCAAATGAATACAGTTCTGGGTATAGCAAGTCAGTTAATGAGATCTTTCACCGAGAGTAGGCCATATTTTTAAGTAAGTTACCGTAACTTAGCCAAATTCCATCCCTTTTTTTTCTGTAGTTTATTTTTCTATTGCGAAGTTTTCCTAGGATCACTCGTGTGTCTGTCTATCTGTCCGTCTGTCATAGCCAATTTGCTCCGAATCTACTAGACCGATTAAGTTGCGATCCAAACACGTACGTGTAACGTAAATAAATTAATTTTGAATATGATATGTGCATTTTTAATGTTTTTGGGGGGCAATATAGAAAATTAAAGAATCAAGTTTTGCAAACTGTACCGTGTAAACATATGAAATGGAAGAGCTTGTTGTGAGGGTATCAAATTTATATATTTTAAAATATATAATTTTAAAGTTTTTTAAGAAAATAGACGAAATTTTGCCATTCTTTATCTCCGAAGCTCGTGAGCCTAAAATTATATATATATCTATTCTATATATCCCTATAAGAAGCATATGATCTTAAAACAACATGATAAATATTTCAACTTTGTGCGTACGAACTTACGTTTGCGGTACAAAACCGAATCCAACAATAGACAATATATTCAGCAATTTCGGAACCCAGAGTTCAACTCGCACTTGACCGGTTTTTTTAAAGGTAATACCAGTGACGAGACGAACAAGTCATTCGCGTGGTGGTAAGCGTCACGCCTATTGTCCATAACATTTGTAATGCTACCCAGAACTTGCCTGCGTGCCACCACACTGTTTGGGTCACTTCGAGACATTAGTCATTTAAGCCGTAATTTGAGAAGCCACCGTGCCCTTTAAACTCAAATACATTCATCACGTACAGTCATTTTTTTAAACTTCTACTTGGTGGTGAGTCTCTGGTATTGCGTTGGTACCTACTTAGCTGGATACTTGTAATTAGAGACCTACGACCAATGTTTTTATATATTGTACGCTGTGTTTTGCCGGCTATGAATAGCACCAACCCATCTCATCCCTTGGGTGTCGTAAAAGGCGACTATGGGATTAGCTAGAGGATGGGCATCAGCGTCCTTCGAGTACATTAACAACTCAACTGCGATCGCCAACCCGCCTGCCAAGCGTGGCGATTATGGCAAATCCCCCCAATGAGCACACAACACACCCATATTGGTCGTTGTAGTGAACTTTGGGGGAGGTCTGTGTCCAGCAGTGGACTTCGTTCGGCCGAAATGATGATGATGACCAGTGTATTCTTGGTTTTCCATCCTATCCTAGTGCTCTAATTTCCTGAAGTATTCATTCATGTCGTGCCAGCCCATAAGCGTCGACAGAATTACGTGGGCCCACTTATCGATCGATTCAGTAACTAGTAATAAGATTTTCACCATCACCACGCGTGGCAAGCAGAGTGGTGATCGCAGAACGTTGTTAACTATTGGCGCACGTATGAAAGCTGCTGCACATAATTATGTACATCGTACTGACATTATCATTCTCTTAGTTGCCTTTTACAATACCCCAGCAAAAAGATAAGTCGGCCTCGACGTCGCAGAGAACCACGCTGCTAGAAATTCGGCATTAGTCTCTTAACGTCACAAGTTGCTTCGTAGCTATTTGCATCTCCTAAAACTTGACTCAGTCGGGCCATATATCTTTGATACTTAAAAATAAATAAAAAGTGCACTCGCTGTTATAAGTTATATTCAATGTTATTTATCTATATGCCTCAATTTAGATTAGTAGGAGTTCTGAGAAACAAAACATTAACACAGAACGTGATTACAATCTTTCAAGCTTGTTGGAGGAAAACGCTAGGGATTTATGGGTAAGTATTTTTATTGTCTCATTATCCACTGACCAACGGAAACAACATTAAGGAGCTATCTATATTAAAATAAATTATCTATATATATCAAAGGCGAAACTTTTTTTAACGTTGTTTAACAGGGTTAGCCCCACACTAGGATTTCTCCTGTGTCATGGGTGCGTTTACAGACATACATTTCACACACAATACATGCAGACCCGGAACAACTACCTGCAGATCATACAAATATTTGTTCCGTGCGGGAATCGAACCCGCGACCCGGAGCGCAGAAGTCGACTGTATCAGCCACTGCACCAACCGTGTCGTCAAAACTGACTATGACTGACTGACTGACATATCAACACACCGCTTAAACCACTGGGGCTAGAAACTTAAATATATGGCAGTATTAAGAGTACCCTTTTTTACTGATGTCCCAGTGGTAATTCTGCATGGAACTTCCTTCGCCCCGGGGAAGGGCGAAGGGGTAGACTCATACCGGCTAAAACCACTGAAGCGGTCAGCTTCGGCACCGAAGGGGGGCTCCAAGTCCTCGTAAGATCACACTAGAGCCACCTATTAGTGCCACACCTTAAGGCACATCACGGAGGGGATGACTGTAAAGTGGTCACCCCCTATAGCGGAGGGAAGGCGACTGTAAAAAGGTCGCCCCCCCAGGTACTTCTCGGGGAGGATTGTAAGGATCCCCCAAGCCTCGCTTTGATTAAAAGTACCTACTTAGAGGTACAGTAAGCGTTCAAAAGTGCAGTAGCATGCTAAGGATTGTATTGCTGTGAATACATGATAGTCCTACGTCTGTACGTGTAAGTGCTGTTACAACACAGTACTCACACAACACAGTACTCAGACAACATGCCGTGTGGTGCCGGCTCAGAATGCCACCATCCCATCTCCTCCCATGGGTGTCGTAAATGTCGACTAAGGGATTAGCCGGAGGATGGGCAGCAGCGTCCTTCGAGTACATTAACAACTCAACTGCGATCGCCAACCCGCCTGCCAAGCGTGGCGATTATGGCAAAACCCCCCAATGAACCCACAACACATCCATATCTGTGGTTGTGGTGATCTTTTGGGGAGGCCTGTGTCCAGCAGTGGACTTCATTCGGCCAAAATGATGACTCACACAACAGAGTACGCACACTGTCTCTACTCTAAGACACAAATCATACGCATATTCGTGACCGGTTTATACTATAGCTAAAATTGGCCGTAAATAAATGTGTGCCGATAGCGGTAAGCGTCTACCGTTGAATTGCGAGGTTTAGGTTCCGATCTCGTGAAATAATGTTGCATCAATAATATCCTAGGAAGTAATTTTGAAACCTCTTTATATTGTTATTGCAATAAATGGTTGAGAATAAAAAATAAGCGATAACAAAACAAAAATGTTTATTCGTTACAATTACTTACGTATGTAAGTTAACAATAAAGCAACAATTATATGTTAAGGTTAAGTATTCATTTTCTTTACGAAAATATAGGATATAAATATTTTGTGTAATATAAGAATTTATATATACAACAATAATGTTTAATATGGATTTATTTATTATTTCATTTTCAATTAATTTAATTTAAATAAGGATAAATTTTATGATTTGTTTGTTATTATTTAGATTATACATAACATAATATACGAGTACATTCTTTTCGGATTCATGTGCCAAAATGTTATCAATGATGTGTGTAGTCCGCTAACGTGCACTAGGCCAGCGTGGTGGACTAAGGCCTAACCTTTCTCATCGTAAGAAATGGCCCGTGCAGTGGGACAGTAAGGGGCTGATTATGTTTATTATCTAATTAACAATCTATTCGGGTATTCTTAATCTATACTAACCTGTACTAAAATTGTAGAGACAAAAATTTTACATTTAATATTGTTTGCAAAAAGTTCTTCGTGCTCCAGAAACGATACTGATGGCAAAAATGCAATTTTAAGAATTTCTGTCTGTATATTTAATGAGAACGCCAAAACTACAGTATAAAATTCGTTGTAATTTAGCAACAATATCCGTTACAGTCCGGATCTGGTTTTAGACTACAAATTATTACGCTTTTATTTATAAAAGTACAACAATATGTCTACGAAGTTACGTTTTACAGTGAATATTATGAAAAGTTCACATATGTGAACACATTCGATATCAGTACGTAATAAGAATAGTTTAAAAAAATTAACCATCAGGCTATATGTCAAGGGAGTTAACGAGAAATTTAAAAAATAAGAACGCATATTTGGTAGCCTATCGTAATTGATTACGTGGCCTGCTGGCCTGATACAGGGAATATGATTGTTTGTACTCGGGATCAATTCCAAGCCTTAAACTTGCTTTTTTTATACTTTGTCCCACACTAGGATTTCTCCTGTGTCGTGGATGCATTTACAGACACGAATTCCACACACAATATACTCAGACACAACTACCTGCAGATCATACAAATATTTGTTCCATGCGGGAATCCAATCCTCGACCCGGAGCGCAGCAGCAGACTGTATCAGCCACGTGCGTTCCTAAAGAAATGGCGGAACACTAACGTGCGGCCCAGTGAATGGTGTCATATCCATCACCGGTCAAATAGTTACACCGTACATTACGTGTCATTATCTTGGAGCAGAGAACGTCTCAGTTCGTGGATACGCGTTGGAGACGCATGAATCGGGGTGGGCCGGTACATGAAGTACCTAGAGCTCACCCTATACAGTCATTGGGGCTCGTAGAGAACCATCAGCGCCTCGTCCCCCGAGTCGAGAGGGTAGTAGGTGCACTACACTGGCTGCTGTCGAATCTCGGGGGACCATGTGAGGAAGTTCGCCGTCTCTACGATGGGGTCGTGCGGTCTGTGGCCCTCTACGGGGCGCCTGTATGGTCAGCTCGACTTTCAGGTGGCCAGCGCTGCAGAAACCAAACTTTACAGTCTGCAACGTAGAGTGGCTATACGGATCGCACGAGGATACGGAAAATTGTCCTACGAGGTGGCAACTCTCCTGGCGCGTTTTCCGCCTTTTAACATCCGGTGGAGATGGATGCGTCTACGATCAGACACGGTCCCTCCACCAGAGCGGCGAAGGCGCGCCTCCAGGGGCGTTCGATAAGCTGAGGCACGCCTGTGGATGCAGACCAAGCGCGTCGTCGAGGCCATCCTGCCGCTCTTTGGAGCCTGGCTCAGAAGGAGCGAGCGCATCACCTAACGCCTGACGCAGGTGTTCACCGGGCACGGTTGTTTCGATGCGTACCTGCACAGGATAGGGGAGACCAGGTATAGTTGACTATAGAGGTAGGTTGAATAATAAGCAATAACTTCCAAAATATTCGTCATATTACGATATCCATCAGATTGTGAGTTCAAAGTGAGGCGACACTCAGCCACGTTTCGGCGTGTCGGAGACAGACTCATTTTAGGAGTAACGGCAACATTTAAAAAATCAGGAGGTAATGTAAATATTGTTCTCGACATATCTTTTGTTTTTTTTACTGCAGTGTATATCGAAATGTTTTGTAGTTTTCACTATCGCAAAATACGGTTATTAGACTTTATACTAACGCAACATATCTGTTGTAGTAATATTATGAGTCGTGTCCACGGACACCGATTTACAAAATGGCTGAGTGAGTATGGTAGGCCAATACGTGTACGGGGTTGTTTGACTAATGAGTCAATCAAGCCATTTTTTTTTTAATACGTTGCCCCACACTAGTGTTTCTCCTGTCTCGTGGGTGCGTTTACAGACAGAAATTCCACACACTATACACCCATTTAACAAGGTTTATTTCTTTTGTAAGACAATGAGAGCGTATAAACGAAAATCAGATCGAGGTAAAACAACGCAAAGTAGAATGGAAACCGCTTGTAACAAAGTAATTACAGGGAAAACAAGGATACGCTCGATGACTCATCATTTCGGCCGAATGAAGTCCACTGCTGGACACAGGTCTCGCCCAAAGATGTCCACAACGACCGATATGGATGTGTTGTGGACTCATTGGGGAGTTTTGCCATAATCGCCACGCTTGGCAGACGGGTTGGCGATCGCAGTTGAGTTGTTAATGTACTGGAAGGACGCTGCTGCCCATCCTCCGGCTAATCCCTTAGTCGACTTTTACGACACCCATGGGAGGAGATGGGGTGGTGGCATTCTGAGCCGACACCACACGGCATTTACGACACCCATGGGAGGAGATGGGGTGGTGGCATTCTGAGCCGGCACCACACGGCACACTCGATGACTATTGACTATGAAATGCCATTAAAAACATTATACATATGTGAGGTAAAAAACGTCCTTTGCGTTCTAAATCCACTGAAGATCAAGAGCTGCATTTTGAACATTCAGGATACTTCAAAAATCGTCAACGATTATCACATATTGAAGAATTAAACCTTTCTGAATTTAAAAACTGCGCTGACATCTATTATGGTTTGACGCCCTATGAAGTGCGCAAGCTAGCTTACGAATATGGTGTCAAACTGGGTAAAAATACCCTACCTTACGGTATGATGAATAAAAATTGCAGACAGTTTGTTACGTTACCATTGTTATTGTATTATTTAATAACATTTAAAAAACGTTGATTTATGAAGTTTTGTTTTATTTGTCAGTCGATTTTTTGTATGGTCAACCTTCCCCATATTGTGAGTCAACCAACCAACGGCAACATGTCTGGTAAGTCAACCAACGGCTGTCGGGGATGGTTGGTTGAACCTTCGGCAGGAATGGAAGCCTAGCTACTAGCCAAGCCACAAGAGTCACTGCCCTAAACGTGCCGTCAATAAGTCTATGTTTAATGTATGAAATCATCAGTATACCAATTAGTATTAACGGCCAGTTTCCTGTTTTTACCACAGAGATTGTATAAATTTATCACCGTCATATGTCAGGTTACCTACTTCCCTCTTAGATGTCGAGGAAGGTGATGAATATTTGCGCCATGCTTGAGAACGGGTGCTGCTTGTGTGACATGCGACTTGTTGGCTAGTTTCCTGAGAATGATTGAACCTTTATTCATCGGAGCTGATATATTTTACTGACCAGGGGTGGCCAACACGTAAATCGCGATTTACTACTTGATCGTCAGAGACAGAATGATCGATAACGCGAGAATAAAACAAAACAAAAAATTGTGAAAAGGTTTTGATTAGCATTTTCATACTTGAAACATTTGAAAAGTAATTACCGATCGACTTTAAAAGACCATCATACCACAGTCTCTTGGCAATGGACGTTATCTAATTACACTCTTGATTTTGTTATTTTGACTGATGAAATTAAAACACAAAATCTCAAACCTCTTTTTACTATATTCAAATTTCTGTAGTGCCGCCAGTAAGAGTCCGTGGTTAGTGTCACATTCCATATTAGGTTAATTAGCGAAACGGCCTCTGCGTGTTAGACCCCACGTAAGCCTATTGAAAGACCAGAGGTCCAATTCCTTAAGCTCAAACATCCATATATCCTTGAATACAGAATCGAAATAAAATCGGTGTAAAACCAAATCGGTAGTCGCTAAGACATGGTTGAAGCTATTCAAGGACACGTTGCATAAGGAAAGCCATGAGGATCAGTTTTAGCGAATACCAATTTGGGTTATCACTGTTATATTAATTCTGTATTCAAGGATGTATGGATGTTTGAGATTAGAGAATTGCACCCCTGGTACCCCTTTGCAGAGGATTCCCATGAAGAGGGACAGAATAATAAGAAACAATACTAAATAGATCACAGCAGTATCAAGTAGGCCACCCCTGTTATAAATTAGGCGATATTGATGATATTCTTACAGCCGAAATGAATAATCAATCTAATCCAAAATCTTTGGATTTAGGAATGAGGATTTGTCTGTTTTTGTATTTACTGTGATCTAAACAGTCAAGTGCGAGTTGAACTCGCATGGGGAGGGTTCCGAAATTGCTGAATATATTGTCTATTGTTGGATTAGGTCTTGTACCAATAACTTATCCCAAGAACAAACTTAACATCGTAGTTGAAAAACTTGTTTTCCCATACATTCCAACCGCAAACGTGAATTTGTACGCACAATATTGAATATAAGTAGTATACTAGAAATACACGTGGTGTCGCTTTATTATGTTGACATCTCAACGGCATTGTTTTGTGACATCAATTATTAATTAAATAAACAATAATAATTGACATTAATATCATTGATATTTCGTGTAATTGATATTTCTTGACATTTGTGTAATTGATATTTCTTGACATTTGTGTAATTGATATTTCTTTTTTGACATTATTATGAATATTTTCATTCAATAAAATAAATACATGTGAGACTCTCACAATAAGCACTTCTATTCCATATGCTATACCATACACGGTACAGTTTGCAAAACTTAATTCTGAAATTTTCTATATTGCCCCCCCAAAAGGACCCCATATTCAAAATTCATTTATTTACGTTACTCGTACGTGTTTGGGTCCCAGAATTCCAAATGTGTACCAAATTTAAACTTAATCGGTCTAGAAGATTCGGAGCCAATTGGCTGTGACAGACGGACTGACAGACAGACACACGAGTGATCCTATAAGGATTCCGCCGTTTTTTCCTTCGGACGTTCGGAACCCTAAAACAGATCAAGTTTATAGTCTCAAATCTAAAGATTTTTAATTATATTGATAATTCATTTCGGCCATTAAACGATTTCACAAGTAAGCGGGTCCATCACATGTAACGGTAGAATGGAGTTTTCAAATATATCTCGTTCCTTCGTTTTTTTTTTGTTGAATTGCTGTTTTGGCTTACGTGTAGCAAATGCAAATGTGCATAATTATTACTACAATTTGAATATCTTGATAGGAAAGCCTGCGTGTGCTCTGTGAGCTGTGGAGTTTATTGCGCCGTTCCTTTTTACGGGTGGAAAACTTACAATAATCTCTCGGTCCGCTCAAAATGACCTCATCATTATCTTGATATCGGCAAAACGACGTCCACTGCTGAACAAAGGCCCCAAACGATTCCGTGTCCTCATTTTGGTACTCGCCAAGATTGAGAGGAGGGTTGATGAGTGCAGTATAGCTACTGTTCCATAGAAGGGACGCTGTCGTCCATACATCCTCCACGGGAGGACATGGAGTGGTGCAATATTCTTAATATAGACATATATTATAGCCGTGTGGTGCTGGCTCAGAATGCCACCACCCCATCTCCTCCCATGGGTGTCGTAAAAGTCGACTAAGGGATTAGCCGGAGGATGGGCAGCAGCGTCCTTCGAGTACATTAACAACTCAACTGCAATCGCCAACCCGCCTGCCAAGCGTGGCGATTATGGCAAAACCCCCCAATGAGCCCACAACACATCCATATCGGTGGTTGTGGTGATCTTTGGGGGAGGCCTGTGTCCAGCAGTGGACTTCATTCGGCAGAAATGATGATGAAACACCACACGGAAAACCATTTTTTGACTTTGACATTACGTTCTAGCGACACACCTGGACTTCACACACTTGAAAATCATAGCCAGATCCATAAATCTTTATTTCTCCTCGCAAAAATGAGACCTCATGATACAACATGAAACCGTGGTCCGCCTCTATTGTCTTTGACAAGCGACGGACGTTGGTTACTGTCAGATAAGAAAACTAGTCGATTTTACACACTAAGTTCTATTTGATTTAATTATTTCATTTTATTGTTTATTTACTGCGCTGCGTGCGGCACGGCTCCTGCGGAGTCCAAAACAACGATACGTGCTGCGAAGCCGAACACTCCAGTGTATATCTCTCGCCTACACTACACCACTAAGGCGGAGGACATCGTGGAGTACGTGCGGCAAAGGACCAAGTACACGCCGAGAGTGCAGCTGCTGGAGTCACGCCGTCAATTTTAAGGCGTTCGTGGTGCGAGTACCAACATGTTTTCTGCATCTTGTCATGGAAGAAGACTTTTGGCCGCAAGGCGTAGTGCTCCGTCACTTCCGCGGACAAGTGCCCCTAGAACGCACAGAGACGTAGTGGTAGCGTAGCTTCCTAACCCTAAAAGATTTTATGAATAGATTTAGAAGTTTCCAAGATTATTTCCCACTCAAAAACAACTAACAGTCTCTTTACAGCATTATAAGTATGGATCATCATCATAAAGAACGTCATAAAGAACTGTTGCTCAAAAAAGGCCTGCCAAGATTTCCTCATAGATATCCGAGATTTCCTCAACAACCGGTTACATGCCGCATGTCATTACACAGAAGGGACGCTGCTGCCGATCCTCCTGGTTTAGAGTCTCTCAGTCGCCTTTTAGGACATCCACGGAAGGAGATGGAGTGATACTATAATCCTAATCCAGACACCACGCGGTCAATATTCACACATGCATAATACTTAAAATTATTTCTGTTGTACAGTTAATACATGGTAATAACTTCGGAATATTTTACAGGTTCCGTTCGTTTTCGAAAGGAGAACACCTACTCTTCGACTGGTTTTCGAATATTATAACTGTATCAAGTCAGGCACAATTGTCGACCCTCATTAAAACCTTTTTAAACCCAACGTTAAATAAACTGCACTCTGTATGAATGTCTTGGATAACTGTAAAAAACTGATAAAAAATATTATGCACATTTTAATACATTATAATAATAATAGTTCTTTACCTATGAAGTTGCCGTTCTGCAGTACTGGCCATTTCAAAGAAAAATATTTTTCGTTTAGCTATGAATTCTTATTTCAAATTTATTTCATTAGGCTTCCGAACATCCGAAGGAAAAAATGGCGGAACCCTTATAAGATCACTCGTGTGTCTGTCTGTCTATCCGTCTGTCACAGCCAATTTGCTCCGAATCTACTGGACCGATTAACTTAAAATGTGGTACACATATGGATTTTTACGACCCAAACACGTAGGTGTAACGTAAATTAATTAATTTTGAATATGGGGGAATATGGGGGGGTCCTGTGGCTGATATGATGATGATGGTGATGATGATGATGATGATGGGGGTCACTTTTGGGGGGAAATATAGAAAATTAAAGAATAAAATTTTGCAAACTGTACCGTGTAACATATGTAATGGAAGGGCTTGTTGCGAGGGTCACAATGTATTTATTTTATCATTTTAAAGTTATTTAAGAAAGTAGACGAAAATCGATGATTTAAATTTTGAAAAAATATATACGCTATAACTCTTTACCTATAGATGACAGGAAAACCTATAAGAAGTTATGGTTTTAAAACAACATGGTAGATCTTTCAATATTGTGCGTACAAACTTACATTTGCGAGTTGGAATCTATGGGAAAACCTGTTTTTCAACTACGATGTTAAGTTTGTTCTTGGAATAAGTTATTGTTATAAGACCGAATTCAATAATAGACAATATATTCAGAAAATTTTGGAACCTTCTCCACGCGAGTTCAACTCGCACTTGTCCGCGCTTTTTTATAAACATGGTTTTCATTATTAAAAATCAGTCTTTTGTATATTGATTAGTGTTATGTTTTCATCACGTTAGAATATTTTTCGTCATTATAGATGCGTTGAAAACTTTTATTTCTCTTTAAGAAAACGTTGCCCTGCCCTAGGATTTATCCTGTGTCGTGGGTACGTTTACAGATACAAATTACATGTACAATACACCCACCCGCCACAACCACCTGCAGATCATACAAATATTTATTCAGTACGGGAATCGAACCCGCAACCCGGAGCGCAGCAGCTGAGTGTATCAGCCACTGTTGTCCAGTCATCTTAATTAGTTCACCTCGGAATTAGAGATACCCAGCTATAAACTCGTATAAACTTGTATTTTGACATCCTAAAAGTTGTCTCAAAACCTACTAGGGGGATCAAAAAGTAGTGAGAACGACATACTCCTTGGTAAGAAAAAAATAATACTGGCAGGCAGAGCTCAGATACATACATAGGCTGCACTAAAAGTATCGGGAATGGAATATTTCCACTGTTCCTGTCATATTAAAATCTTTTTAATTGAAAACTCCTTGGTTTTACAAATCGAATACCATTTATTTATTTAAAAAAAGATTCACGGTCTTGTCACAAGGTTTTGTCAAACTTGTTTAGTCGTTGAGAAAATGGAATTGACTCGAGAAAATTCAAGAGCGATGATTTATTATGACTTTTGAAGTGGTTTAACACAAAAACAGTGTATTGACCGGATGATTTCTGCATTTGGTGATGAAGCCCCATCCAAAACCACAATTTATCGCTGGTTTGCTGAATTTCAACGTGGACGTGTCAAGCTCAGTGATGATCCTCGTCAAGGTCGTCCAAAAACTGCAGTCACCCAAGAAAACGTTGATGCTGTGCGTAAGCTGATTGAGGAAGATCGACATGTGACATACCGCGAAATTCAGGCAACTTTAGACATTGGCATGAGTCAAATACAAATAATCTTGCATGAACAACTAGGTGTAAAAAAGTTGTTTTCCCGGTGGATACCGCATTTGCTATGTGAAGAGCAAAAAGCGGCTCGCGTTACTTGGTGCGTCAGAACTCTCGAAAGATTCCACGCAGGATCCTCAAATGCTGTATACAACATCGTATCAGGTGACGAATCCTGGATATATGCGTACGAACCCGAAACAAAAAACCAGTCACGAGTTTGGGTGTTCGAAAATGAGTTAAAGCCAACAAAAATTGTTCGTTCACGGAGTGTTGCAAAAAAAATGGTGGCCACGTTTGTCTCCAAAACCGGCCATGTTACGACTATTCCTCTTGAGGGACAAAGAACGGTTAATGCAGAATGGTATGCTAGCATAAGGACCGATAGCCGTTGGAGCAGACGAGTCCTAGAATGGAGACCGCGGCTCGGCAACCGTAAGGTAGGACGCCCGCCCGCCAGGTGGACCGATGACCTGAGAAAGGTCGCTGGAGGGGACTGGATGCGGAAGGCGGAGGACCGGGTGTTGTGGCGTAAATTGGGAGAGGCCTATGTCCAGCAGTGGACTATGATTGGCTGATTGATTGATTGATTGATTGATGCTAGCATTTGTGTGCCACAGGTCGTTTCTGAACTCCGTAGAGAGAACTGCAACCGCCGCATCATCCTCCATGACGACAATGCGAGTTGTCACACCGCGCACAGAACAAAAGAGTTTTTAGAGCAAGAAAACATAGAATTATTAGACCATCCGCCGTACAGCCCCGACCTAAGCCCTAATGATTTCTATACTTTAAAGAAGCTGTGGACGCCTACAAAACGGCCATTTTGGAGACCCCAACTTCCGAATGGAATGGTTGCTTCAATGATTGGTTCCATCGTATGGAAAAATGTATCAAATTTCGCGGAGAATACTTCGAAAAGCAATAAATACATTTTTAAATAGTAATGTTGTGTCACTTCCTTGATTCCCGAAATTTTCAGTGCCGCCCTCGTATTTGTAATAAAGAAAAGTCTTCGATTCTCTTTTGTTTTTTTCTGAATGTAGTCATTTGTTTGCTTCGTGTCGGAACGTGTTCTCGAAAATGGAGAAAAACGAAGTGCGAGCCTTTATTAAATGCCTCTGTTTAAAAAAGTTAACGACGCAAGAGATTCATTGCAATTCCACTGTCGCAAGGTGGGCTTCTCAATTTCGAGTAGGGAGAACGAGCACGGAAATCGAACATCATTGCAGCCGTCCATCGACGTCAGTCACCCAAGAAAATGTTGCGAAAGTCGAGAAAATTGTATTGAGTGATCGAAGAGTTACCATACGATACTTAATTCAAGAAACGGGCATTTCATATGGAAGTATTCAATCCATATTGAAACAATCTTTAAATATGAGAAGTCTCCGCAAGATGAGTGCCGACAATGTTAACCGACAGTCAGAAACAAAATCGACTTGACATTTCGAAGATATTGTTGGACAAGTTTCAAGAAGATTCTGAAAACTTTTTGTCCCGTTTCGTAACAATGGACGAAACATGAGTCCATCATTTTGATACCGACACAAAACAGCAATCTTCGCAATGAAAACGGCCATCATCACCGACCCCGGAGAAGTTTCGTGTCGTGGCATCGGCTGGCAAGGTTATGGCCTCAATATTTTGGGACTCAGAAGGGATATTGTTGATTGATTACCTGGAGCATGGAACCAGTATTACAGGCCAATATTATGCAGCTTTAATTCCCAAGTTAGCTTTAATTCCCAAGTTGAGGAATGCCATCAAAGAGAAAAGGAGAGGGAAACTTGGAAGGGGCGTGCTGTTTCATCACAACAACGCACCCGCGCACAGGTCGGCAGTTGCGATGGCTGCCATTCAGCAAGCTGGCTTCGAATTTGTTGACCCCCCCTTATTCACCAGATCTGGTGGCCTGCGATTTTTATCTGTTCCCCAAATTGAAAAAATACTGAAGGGGAAACAGGTACGAAGACGATAACGAGGTGATGAATGCCGTGGAGAGCTTTTTGCCAAGACAAAACTATTTTTTGTGGAAGGGATTGAAGCCTTGGAAAAGCGCTGGACTCGGTGTGCAGAGAGACTCGGAAACTATGTAGAAAAATAAATTATTACGTTATCAATAGTCTTAATATTCTATCTCATTGTCACTACTTTTGATCTCTCCTCGTACATAAGGTGGGTGTCCGCGACTATTCAAACCTAAGGTCAACCGGGGTTGGAAGCTCTCCGTCATTTTCCCTTACTCACCAGACCTACGCCTACTTTTTCCAGAATTTGGATACTTTTTTGGCGGGAAAAAATTCAATACCCGAGAGGCAGTACAAAATGCCTTTGAAGAGTTTGTCGCCTCCAGTCCATCTGGTTTCTTCAAGAAGGGGATCGATAAACTGCCCGCTGCGTTTGCTAAGATGTGTATAGACTGTTCAAATTCATAGTCCGATGTTGAACATTTGCAGAATGGTGAGGCAACAAGCTTGAAGCTAAATAATTTACTCTCTAAGTTACCATGACCAGTGAGAAATTGAGCCAAGTAATGATCAACTTCCAACCATGCACTTGCCAGCCGCTCACGAACGGATGGAAAGAACTGGTATAGGTTGGCATTGCCATTTGGCTAAGAGTTCTTCCCAAACACCAGTCTGTGGTTTAAACAATTTGCAGATCCTAAAATTGAATACTATCCTACCTACTACAAAATCCTAAGATTGTGTTGTAGTAGGAATTCCGCGTCCATGTTTTGTCTCGTAGAGTAGTACATTGCAGCACGTCGCTGTACTTCAAGATCGACAGGAAAAACACCTGCTAGCACAGGCAGAGCTTCAGTACTTACTGTCCTATATGCCTTACACAAGAATATCAACGCTAAGCGCTGGCTTTGGAGCGTACGCGCCGATAGTAGCCCTATCGGCCCATACCAGTGAACATGTAGTCAGAGTATGCTAACATATACTGTCCAAGTAAGTAGCCCAATAAATAGTTTTTAAGAACAAAATGAAAGACCCCAAGTAACTGCTAATATTTGAAAAGGTTCAGGCATAAAAGTTTACTTTAGCTTTTTCACCTACAGATCTAATGTGTTCAACGTACAGAAATAGGAAATAAGGAAAAGTGGTACGGGGGCGTAACCGCGCCACCGCGACATGCACAATCTGGAGAAAATGGCCGTTTTATAACATCAGTTGAGAATCGATCGCGTAAGTGAAACTTTGTTAAAGTGTCGTGTGGATAATATGCAAAAACCGAAGCGAAAATAATAATTTTATTAAGGAAGGAATCATATACAATATGCAAGTGAAGGAATTTTCTTGTATATGTCTATAAAATGAATAAATAAAAAGTTATCGTTTTCTTTATTATGTTACATTTGGATTGATGGAGCAGAACGATATTATTATTCTTGTACAAAATACAATGCTTTAACTAGCAATCGGTGAATAACAAACGCAGTGAATAGAACAGCGAATGGTACTCCCAATAAACTTACCCGTTGCGTGGTACGGCAGTCGTGTGCGGTCTGTACGCTCGGTATGATTGGCTACCTACAAAGTCGTGGGTGTGTTTTAGTATGAGTAGCCAATTATAATGTTGTGTTTATTCAGTTCATTGGATGAGAACGTGTAACTGTGTGCATTAGTGTGCTTTTATGAAGAATGTTAGGGGAAAAATGGATTTCTAGGCTCGCATACTTTTTGATCTACATGGCATATCTCCTTTCTTCCAATATCTTTGGTTCAACGAATGAAAAATGTATCTCCAATACAAGACCGAGGTAGCACACTGTCTCCTTTCTTTTTACGGTAATATTGTTGAATTTAATGCTTGGTGTTGCCTTAAGTTTGCCTTTTAAAATTAATTGAAAGGTTTTTGTGGTATAAACATTGAACGGTTTCGTTCGCCCACCACCTAGAGATTAAACGTAAACAGGTTTCCGCCAATTTTTCAAGGCCCGCCCTGGTAATTGACTGAATAACCAGAATTCCGTAATGTAGCGTAGGGTATTTGGTTATTCGGTATCGTACTACGAAATTTTTGTAAAAATACAATAATTTGGATGCTTGTCTAAAAATCTTTATTTAGTCATACGTGACATTGACATCCGTGGTGTGTACATAAGGTTCCAGATGAAAACCAGCGTCACCTATTTGGTCTAATCGTGAGGCACATATCATTAGTTACGTACGCAGGTTTACGTTAGTTTTAATTGTATTTGTTATTTTTGTTCATTTTTATATACTGTATATGTGTCCCTGTTTTTATATCGTGTCTCTGTGTTGTGATCAAATAAATATTACTTTCTTTCTATGTTCTTCTTTCTTTCTAAATCTGCGAATAATCGAATGATACTATTCGCAGATGACTGTACAGTTGCCTATAATAATAAAAAGATAATAAATAATATCTGAATTTCAATAATTGAATGGTTAAAAAATAATAATTTGTTAATAACTACGTATAGATAAAACCAAAAAACGTAGTTTAAACAGAAAACGAATCATAAATTAAATACGCTAATACAATATAACGGGAAAGAAGTCGGACTAACAACAGCAACTAAATATCTTGGCGTGCATATAAACAGTAACTTTAAATGGCAAAGCCACATTGAGTTTGTATATAATAAAGTGTCACAATTATCATAATATAATATGCTAGCAAAAAAAGTTAGCCTCGATACGTTACTTGTAGCCATCATGGTTATGTTGCTTCCAGGTTGAGATATGCAATAATTTAAAAAAAAGTGCCACTAATTGGGATAAAGTGTTTAAATATCAAAAGAGATGCATCCGTGCTATGTGTGGTCTAAAAACAATGGATAGCTGTAAATATTTCTTTATAAACTTCTACTTGCCATACCGTCACTATATATATTTGAAGTGGCTCTCTCTATCAGGCATCATCCCTCCTTATTTACGTTGGAGCATAGGTCTCGCAACAGAAGTAAATTATATAACAGCCTTAGCAGGCTATATAAAACTACCCTGTATGGGAATAGCGTGTTTGCTATGCATGTAGTAGTGCATTTTGACATATGGAAGCGTAACTTCATGCTTAGACTCGTTTCTGAATCTCAGCCTTAATCTCACCCTTACGCCCCTAATTTTGACAGATGGAAGCGTGAACTTAGCTTAGACTCGTTTCTGAATCTCACCTACTCTGTGATCTCACCCTAACTCCTTTGGCCAAATGTGAAATTTTATACCGTTGAGTTGCCACTTTATTGTTGTGTATTTAGCCAGTGTTGCAAATTTGTGATTAACTAAATTTAACCTTCATAAATTTTAATTTACCTATGAAATTTAAAACTTTAATGAATGCATTACATACAAACTTGGAAATGTGAATAATAATAAAAAAAATGTTGTAATATCGACACTACGCTAGTGACATCTAGTGGTTAACATGAAATATAAGTATCTAAGTTACCGGGCGCTCGCCACTAGATAGCGTGTTTTTAAAGAAAAAACCTGAGAAACATCTGCTTAAGTTTCACCATTGCTAAGCATTAAGTTGTGGATTCAAAAACTGACATGTAGTCATGTACCGATATTTGATGTGCTTTTGAATTAAACCGTACGACGTTGCCGACATATGTTTTAGATTTTTTTTTTAATTTTTGAGAAATATTTTATGAATATGTAAAGATTTATTCATCTAAATACCGTACGACGTTGCCTTAAACTTGACATTGGCGAAATTGTGGAAGATAACCTACAGAAGTCATAATCTAAGAGAAGAAGAAGAAGAAGATGTGCTTTTTCAGTGTCATATTATGTACCAACTTTTTTATTATTTTAAGACCACACTTGACTCGATATAAAGGGAAACATTGCAAAGAAATTTGGATTTAAGGGTCTGAAATCCCCGTACGTAGTGAGAAGCCAAGTGATCAATGCTCGTTCCGCCCCTGTATGTGAAGAGGGCTTTGCCCGTGCAGTAGGACAGTTATAAGCTCGCACGTAGCCACGTGCCGCCGTGTGCGCAGCACAGCGCACAGCGAGCATTGGTGGGCTTTACAATCCTGCCCAATAAGTGCCGGGAGGCGGCCTTTTTACAGTCGCCTTCTCTACTTCGAGAGGGGGTGACCGCTTTACAGTCATCCACTCTAAGATGTGCTTAAAGGCGTGGCAACAATGGGCGGCTCTAGTGTGATCTTACGAAGATCTGGAGCCCCCCCTTAATGGAGATGACCGCTCCAATGGTTTTAGCCAGTAGGAGTCCGGCATGCCCCTTTGGGGCAAAATAATAAATTGAAATAAATGCATAGCCGTACATTTTGTAATCCGTAATTTCTTTATCGTCGCTGTCATTATCTTTTTCCTGTTCTTCATACCGTCGGGTCACGTTTGGAACGTTTATTTATAAGCTAATGTTTGAACTACATTTTGTTTACATTAGTAGTATTAGTGTCATGAAATTCCCCGAAACCCGTATGGGGAAAACAAACAACTAAAATTCTTCACAGATAGGTAAATACAGAACGAATAACTTTACGATGTTTACTATACTACTCAAAAGAACGCGAGATTCATCGGCAATTCCAGTACAGGCAGAAGGCACTCATAGCTAGTTACACTCACTGACAGGTAAACTATCGGCGAGGTTAAACAAGCAAGCGGCGCGGTCAGTGGGTGACCGCATAGTGATATTTGAACTGAGCGCCTTCGTGCTTCAGAGGGCTCGTAAAATCGTCGGTCCCAGCTGTTTTGTAACAATATGCGCAACCTTAGTAAGCGTAAGTGTGCCGCATAAATGCCAGCAATACTTAAGTTTATTTCTATCGCGCAGCCACTGTATGGGCACTGTAGTTTTCACAATCAAGTTTCATGGCCGCTCTTAACAAACTCCTTGAGAAAGAACAAATCATTTAAATTTCAGAGTAATATTGTTTTATTCAGATGAAGAATAGCTATAGCTTTGCTCCTCTATAGATTTTCATAACGATTTAATGCGAATACCACCCGCACTAATAAATCACAGGTACCTTGGCCTGTTGCAATTAGAGACCCACCACCGGTAATATACTTAATACGTAGGTACACGGTTCCGTGTGGTGTCCGGATTAAGAATATAGCACCACTCCATCTCCTCCCGTGCAGGTCGTAAAAGTCGACTAAGGGACTCTTAACCAGAGGGATGGGCAGCAGCGTCCCTTTTGCTGAGCAGTAGCAACTCTGCGCTCACCAACCCGCTTGCCAAGCGTGGTGAGTATCGGCAAATTCCCCCCAAAATGACAACACAACATAAGCACCGGCCCCCAGTTCCCGGCAGCCCCGCCATTCCTAGTCATGGTAGCGGCCACGGAAACGGCGGGGCAGGGGGTGCTAAGAATCTCCGGATGGGATCCGGCTACCACCCAAAACGAAAACTGGCCCTGGTGACATATAACACACGCACACTGAGGGCAGACGAAAAGATTGTTGAGCTGGAAGAAGAAATAGATAAGTTGCACTGGGATATCATGGGTCTATCAGAAGTCCGAAGAGAGGGGGAGGACACGATAACCCTGAAATCCGGCAACTTATTCTACTACCGGGAAGGCGAAAATCTGTCTCAAGGTGGTGTCGGGTTTCTCGTCCGCAGGTCCCTCATTAACAGTATAGTGGCCATCGAAAGTGTGTCGAGCAGGGTAGCGTACCTTATACTCAGAATATCCAAGAGATATTCGTTGAAGGTCATACAGGTCTACGCACCGACCTCGACACACCCAGATGATGAAGTAGAGAGTATGTATGAGGACGTTAGTAGAGCCATACATACCTCGAAGACACATTTCACTGTTGTGATGGGGGACTTCAACGCAAAACTGGGCACTCGATGCGATGGTGAGTTGAGAGTGGGGCAATTTGGATATGGGCAACGGAACCCCAGGGGACAGAGGCTGGCCGACTTTTTGGAAAATAAAGGGACAGGGGAAAGGGAATAAGGGGATAAAGGGACTCTTTATGATGAACTCCTTTTTCCAAAAGCCGCCTCACAGGAAGTGGACCTGGATGAGTCCCGATGGTTCCACGAGGAATGAGATTGACTTCATCATGACCAATAAAAGACAAATATTCAATGATGTCTCTGTGATCCACAGGGTGAAAACCGGTAGTGATCACCGAATGGTAAGAGGCACATTGAATATTAATCTCAAAGTTGAGAGGTCTCGTCTGATGAGGTCTACGCTCCGGCCCTCTAGTGCTCATATCCAAAACCCCGAGAGCTTTCAACTCGAACTCCAAAACCGCTTCGAGTGCCTGGAACATTGCGTATCTGTGGACGATTTAAATGGTAGGTTTGTAGAAACTGTCCAAACGGTTGGGTCTAAGTTCTTTAAAGCCCACCTTAAAGGTAGACCAAAAAAGTTCTCCGATCACACTCTCGAGCTTATGGCAGAAAGACGCGCCATGACGCTGCAGTCTTCCGATGATGCTGAAGCATACCGACTGCTCAATAGACGGATATGGAAGTCCTTGCGGCACGATATCCGCACCTTTAACACTAACGATGTTAAAGAGGCGATTGAGCGGAATCAAGGCTCCAAAGTGTTCGCAAGAGACAAGTCTATTGGGCAAAGTCGTATTATGAAGCTGAAGACCGACGACGGCAGTGTAGCGTCGACTAAGCCAGAGGTTTTGAGAGAGATTGAGAACTTCTACCGGCAGTTATACACCTCGGTTACTATACCTACCATTGGCTCTGACAAAGACCCGCGAGCCAAACTAACCCGACACTATACCGAGGATATCCCGGACATCAGCCTGTACGAGATTAGGATGGCCTTGAAACAGCTTAAAAATAACAAGGCGCCGGGTGGAGACGGAATTACGACAGAGCTTCTGAAAGCGGGTGGAACACCGGTACTTAAAGTCCTTCAGAAGATATTCAATTCCGTCTTACTCGAGGGCACAACGCCGGAAGCGTGGAACACAGGTGAGGTGGTGCTCTTCTTCAAAAAGGGTGATAACACCCTATTGAAGAATTATAGACCCATCTCACTTCTGAGCCACGTTTATAAGCTGTTTTCAAGGGTCATCACGAATCGTCTCGAGCGCAGGTTTGATGACTTCCAGCCTCCCGAACAAGCCGGTTTCCGAAAAGGTTTCAGTACCATAGACCACATCCATACGCTGCGGCAGGTTATACAGAAGACCGAGGAGTATAATCTGCCACTATGCTTGGCGTTTGTGGACTATGAGAAAGCCTTCGATTCGATCGAAACCTGGGCAGTGCTGCAATCTCTGCAGCGGTGCCAGATTGACTATCGGTACATTGAAGTGTTGAAGTGCTTATACAGAAACGCCACCATGTCGGTCCGAGTACATGAACAGAACACGGGGGCAATTCCATTGCAGAGAGGTGTGAGACAGGGGGACGTCATTTCCCCGAAACTGTTCACCGCTGCAATGGAGGATGCCTTCAAGCTACTGGAGTGGAAAGGATTCGGCATTAACATCAATGGCGAGTATATCACTCACCTTCGATTTGCCGATGACATCGAAGTCATGGCAGAATCGCTGCAAGAGCTCAGCACAATGCTCGATGATCTCAACAGAGTTTCCCAACAGGTGGGCCTTAAAATGAACATGGGCAAGACAAAAGTCATGTCAAATGTCCATGTCGTGCCCACCCCAATATCCGTTGGGAGCTCTGTTCTCGAAGTTGTTGACGAGTATGTCTACCTAGGACAAACTGTCCAGTTAGGTAGGTCCAACTTCGAGAAAGAGGTCAATCGTCGAATCCGACTCGGCTGGGCAGCGTTCGGGAAACTTCGCAACGTCTTTTCGTCAACAATACCGCAATGCCTCAAGACGCAAGTCTTTAACCAGTGTGTGTTACCAGTGATGACATATGGAACAGAGACGTGGTCACTCACAATGGGCCTCATAAGAAAGCTCAAGGTCACTCAGCGAGCTATGGAGAGAGCTATGCTTGGTATTTCTCTACGAGATCGAATCAGAAATGAGGAGATCCGTAGAAGAACTAAAGTTGTCGACATAGCTGAAAGGATTAGTAAACTGAAGTGGCAATGGGCAGGGCACATTGCTCGTAGAACTGATGGCCGTTGGGGCACAAAGGTTCTCGAATGGAGACCGCGCACCGGAAAACGCAGCGTGGGACGACCTCCAACGAGGTGGACAGACGATCTGGTGAAGGTCGCTGGGAGTCGTTGGATGAGAGCGGCATGTGACCGCTCGTTGTGGAAATCTAAGGGGGAGGCCTTTGTTCAGCAGTGGACGTCCTGTGGCTGATATGATGTAGGTACACGAACTTTTAGTGACCCGGTCTACGTGGATGGTGAGTGCTGGCAAATTCCCCCAAAAATGACGACGCTCGGCATATTACCGGTCGTCTTATGGGAGAGGGAGGCTTTTTCGGCTGACATGAAGAAATCGTAACAAATATTGTTTTATACAGACTTATTGTCAAGTAGACGACTGTTATAGCAGTGCTGTAATTACTTTTTTTTTATTAATGAATGGATCCGCTCTTTGTCTCGATCTCGCCTGATGGAATGGACCGATGAGGTCACTGAAACGAGCGCAACCAGAAGATCCTCCAAGGATTTAATGTCTGTAGTTCCTGGCATGGAGCCTTCCAATCAATTTAAAGTCTAAGTAAGCTTATTAGATTAAATGTTCTTTCTTATCAAGTTTGACGAATCACTTTGAATCGTCAACCATTTTAGATGAAGCCGGCATTTCCCACTGAATGCCTCTGTGAAGAAATGACGATACAAACTCAAAGGTTTATATTTGAAAGTCTAGACGTAGGCTACACATCAAGCTAATAAAACCAGTATAAGCTGTTCTCGCATTGTATAGGCTTTCCGTATGATGAGAGATCAGGGTAAACTGGTTTAGTATAGCTTGATGTGTAACCGTGTGTACGTAAGAAAATGTAGATCAACGTCTGGAATAGCCTCTTAATGATCTACATATGTTTTGTGATTACTTGTCCTGACAGACGGGAAGCATATATCAGTCAACTCGACCCTATGTTTTAGGTAGCTCAAGTCTCAACGAACCGTTGCACAATGCCACCAGCATGACATTTGCGTAGGCCACTTCTTCGACGCGGTTCTCCTGAAGAGTTTGTGGTATAATAGGTTGAAAATTTATCATGAAAATGATTTACTCCAACAAGTATAATAAGTAGGTATATTTCCTCTTATATTGTACATGTGATCATCAGTCTCGTGCTTTTATGGGTACTCACAATCCCCTTTTTTCCTTACAGGCATATCATTTTAAAATATGACAAATAAGCACATCAACAAGAAGTATAGTGTATCTAGATAAGTCCTAGGACATCCTGGTTGTGTCCTACTTACGCGCATTCTATTTGCGCTAGGACACTCGCACGGAACGGAAGAGAAGGCCCTTTCGTTAATCGCTCATCATTTAAAAGGCCAATGTGTACGATACTTTTAGGATCGGCGATCGGCGAATTAATCGCTTTTCGGAAGCTCGATGCAGCGATCGATTTCTTTCCTCCGCACATTTTGATTGTTAGTTTCTAAAGTTAGATACCGCTGCATCTCGGCTGTCATAGTCGCTACTGTATGTTTCTCTCAGCACGAAAGCGGATTACAAGCATTATCAACTGTCAACATCAGCGCGTGCGTCTGTTCCTCTATCCTTCGGCTCTACACAGCCAATGTAGCAAGTATAGAATCGCTAAAACGCGCGATTTTGACACCACGCTCAAACGCAGCAAGTCGCAGCTTCGATGCAGCCGCAAAATCGCTGATAATCATACTAGTCAATGGACGTCCACTGCTAAACAAAGACCTACCCCTTAAATTTCCACTACTCATACTCCCCACGCTTGGCAGGTAGATTGGTGACCGCAGAATGGCTCTTGTCCCACAGAAGGGAAGCTTTTACCCTTCCCTTTGGTTTAGAGTCCATAGTCGCCTTTTACGACGTCCACGGGAGATGGGCTGGTTCTTAATCTAGACACCACTCGGATAATCGCTGATCACTGACGCTAAGAATATCGTATTTTATTGGCCCTTATTCTGGCCACATAACCAGATTTTTACCCCTTGTTCAGCACTATACCGCATTTAAAGGCTCTGCCAAAGAGGCAACAGGCAACAGGTCAGCGCGACGCGCAGGTGCGGCGTGCCTGACAAACAGCGAGAGTGAAGGCCGGCGGCGCGAGCAAAAGGTGGCGCGGCAAATATCAAACAGTTCCGAAGATGAGCTCTTGCTGTTATATTTCTTACAAAAATTTGATCTATGGACTTCCTTATCATCCCACACCGAAGCTTTATAACTATAATATTTTATAGTCCTCGCGACCTAAATTACAAGCTCTAATTTTGAATTTTTCAATATTCATCATTTCGGCCGAATGAAGTCCACTGCTGGAAACAGGCCTCCCCCAAAGATCAGCACAACGACCGATATGGGTGTGTTGTAGGCTCAATGGGGGGTTTTGCCATAATCGCCACGCTTATATTCATTATTTACAATTCACAATATTTATTTAAATATTTAAACTTTTATGCACAATAATGGTACACAAAGCGGACTTAATGCCATATGACATTCTCTACCAGTCAACCATTGGGTTAAAAAGAAATGCATCGAAAAGAGGTACAAATAGAGATATATTGCAAAAATTTAATAATAAGATATACATACATAAAAATTTACATACATATACCTACATAGATACGGTCAAATACATAGGTTTAAAATTTACTACATATTATACGTACTATTTATCACTTTAACGATGCCCGTAATTGTCAATTAGGATTCCAGCGAATTCAAAAAGTATTCCCGAACTTTGCATTTGAAAGAAAATTTACTTGGAACTTTCTTTATATCAAGGGGAAATTCGTTCCATATTTTGATTGTTGAGACAGCAAAGGATTTAGAAATAAAACCTGTACGATAGGAAGGAAACTGAAGAATCAAATTCTCCACAGCACGCAGGTTACGGCTATGAGAACTACCGAACACTAGAAAAATATTTTGAGATAATCAGGAGCACAAGGATCGTTAATAATGGAGAACAGAAGATAAAGAGATCTCAGTGATCTTCTCTGACGGATAGGCAGCCATTTAAGCTGGGAACAGTATAAAGAGATGTGGTCATACTTCCGAAGTCCAAAAATGAAGCGAATGCAGTTATTGAGAAGTCGATCCAATTTATTGAGAAGATCTTGGGATAAATCAGAGTAACAAACATCCGCATAATCAATTACAGGAAGTACAAGGGACTGGACCAGGAGGGTTTTAGTGTTAGATATTAGAAAATGCTTAAATCTATAGAGTGACCTTAGAATGACTGTGACATTACGGCTAACCTGATAGACTTGCTTATTCCAATTTAGCCTGACATCAATATGCAAACCCAAATCCTTTAAGTCAGGTGATAACGGAATAACTGTACTGCCAAATATAATCGGCGTAAGGTGATCAGTATTTAGGTTTTTTATGTGGGATGAGCAACCCGTAAGGATGGCTTGACATTTACCGACGTTCACGGCAACTCCAAAATTACGTGACCAATCTGCGATCGTATTCAGGTCAGCATTAAGGCTAGAAATACAATTATTTAAATTGCCGATATCATCTTGAGCGTATAATTGCAAGTCATCAGCATACAGATGGTAAGAGCATTTGAGGATGTAAGTTATGGAAGTGATAAATAATGAAAACAAAAGTGGAGAGAGTATACCTACTTGTGGTACACCAGTTGCCAAGTTGCACCAATCAGATAATTTCTGATCAGCACGTACTGCTTGCTGGCGACCACGAAGATATGATGAGAACCAACCCAGAAATGACGACGAGAATCCAGGAAATAAATAATACAAGAAACTGTATAAAACTCGTAAATAACGTTGTAATAAACTGCAACGCAAAAAGGTCGCGGCTGCATCTGCCTGACTGCCTGCATCATAGAATTCCTTAAGATAGAAATAAGCCACTTCCCTACTAAGATGTTTTAATAAGTGTAGATGCGTTGCCCGCGCTCTGTGATGGTCACATGAAAGCACGGTAATGGCCTGGATTCACTTAGTCGGGCACCGACCAGGGCCGCGGCTGGTCGTAATTAGACGTCATTCTTGCAACATATTGCGGAAAAAATTCATTCCTGTTTTTATATAAGGTATATGCACGAATATAGTACAACTGTAGGAAAAAAACGAACGAATCTATACTGTAAATAAAATTACAGTATTTTGTTTTATTACGCGGTCTAATGACGGCCGGCGCTAGAACGACATCGAACGAGCATGCGCATAGCTGCTACCTGACGTAACTAAAGGTGTATTCATCTCTTTCTAATAACCGGTATGCCACATGGTGGGCTTCCATTTTCTCTCCGTTCCTTCGCGCATGTTTGAGAGCAGTACTGGTAGTAGGTATAGTAAAATTTACGCCGTACTGTAGTGTCACAATGTTCGTGTATGGCGCATCTATTTGTAAAATATCATAGCTCCCCTAGACGTCGCACTGCAGTCGCGCCGCATCGCAGACGAGTTCTTCTTCTTCTCTTAGATTATGGCTTCTGTAGAGTATCTTCTACAGTTTCGCCGATGTCATGTTTAAGGCAACGTTGTACGGTGTTCAAATTAATCAATCTTTGTAAATTCATAAAATATTACTCATAAATTAAAAATATCTACAAAATATGTCGGCAATAAAGAAAGGACTGTTACTGCAGATTAGTAAGTATGTTAGTCATTGTTTACCCGTTATCTTCGAAAATATTCGACTGCAGCGCCCAAGAAGCAGGATCCTCTTCCCACACGACAACGCTCCAGTGCACTCCGCCAGACGGACAGTCGAATATTTGTCTATGGAAAAGCGCGGAATAATGAGTCATCCTCCTTACATTCCCGACCTGGCACATTGCGACTATTATTTATTTATTCCCCAAAATAAAAGATAAACTCAGTGGAATTCACTTTATGAAACCCGAACGTGCCTTGGGTGCTTTGGAAAAAATCTTTAGTTAATTGGTCCATCGCATGCAACGATGCTTAGAAATAAAAAGACTATTTTGAAAAAAAAAAATATTAACAGGTTCCTACATCATTCCGTTTTTAATTTTCTAAAATCTTTTTGTGTGACCCTTATTGGCATGCGTCGCGCTGCGGTCAGCCTTCTTGTCCCTCATAGATTTTGATATATTACAATATATGTAAATACACACGCCGCACTGCGGTCGCGACGACGACGCGTTCACTGTTTGAGAGAGCCTTAACCTAAATAGAATAAAATACAAAATATAGCATATAAACACTTTATTTAGCCCATGTTCCCGTCGGCAAAAACAAAACTATTAATACAAAAATTACCACAAAAAAAAAACAATAGTTTTAATACAGAAATAAAGACAACAGTAAGGTACATTATTATGGCCAATCAGTTTTCATTAAAGCACTGGCGAGATTCGTTATTCTATTTATTTACATAATATGATATACAACAATTTTACATGTTTTCACATCCACTTAGCACCACGAATTAGATACAAATTGCTACGACTCGAATTACGAATCTAAAATATATTTGGATCGTTAAGAGTCACAATAACAAAAATACTCGTTTTCGCATTACTTAAAGTCTTATTTTTATTTATTTAAGGCAAATAATGCATTAGGCAGGTATGCTGCAGCCAACCAGGGGTCCTATGAGCATATCATATAGGATAAGGTAAACCAGAGAAACATGCAGCAAAGAGCAAATGTTTTAAAGTATTTCTGTCCACATTCAGCGCTTGGGGGATTTATATGTGTGCAGAAAGCACATATTATTATAATAGTAATTATATTTTTATTTCTGTCAAAGGAATCCACACTTCACATTACACGTATATAAGAATCAGAAAAAGCAGAAGCCATCAAACGGCGAAAATACAATATCCTCATCGGTAATTATTGATTTGAGCCGTTTGAGGTAGAATCGCTTGGGTCATAGGGTGCGAGTGCACGTCTGCCTATATAAAAATATAGGTAGCTAGATGGTTGGCCATGACACATCGCATGATTAGAGGGTTGGCCTTTTCATTGGCCAAAGGATAAGGATTGCCGTTCAATATGGCAATGCTGGCAGCATCCTATATGGCATCCTAGATGGCAGTCCTCTAGTCTTCTGGGAACTCGATCAGATGACAGCTATGAGGAGTACTTTGAAGTGCAGGTGCCTCATTTTATAGCTCCCTTTTCTATTTTTGTTTTATTATATTTCGTTCATATATAGTGTGTATTTAGTATTAAAACTCAAAAAATTATAATATGGCAACACTATTTTTTTTTTAAAGAAACAAATATTTAAATTTATAGTTACAGTTCTAATAGATAGATCCGATCCCTGATAGGGTCACCCAAGTACTCGGTTCACGTGCAGCTAAGGAAACCTACTCAAGGCCAGGACATCTATAGAAGCAGCATACACCCCCAGCACGCTGCTGGAGGTACCCCACATATTGTGCACCGACGCCATTTTCTTACGCAAGCATGAAAGCATTTGCTATTTGCCTGCTGTATAAATCCGGCTGCAGCAACCTATAGTCTATGTTTAGGTGATCAACTAAATGCAAACATGTTATCCTCATTTCAGACAACTCTTTCGTCTCACTGTCAATCACACAAAATAAAATTACAGTCATATAAAATTGGGTGGGTTACTATGTTTCATTCTGATTAAATACCTAAACAACTGGATATAGCCGCCTATACTGGGACCATTACAAATGCAAAGTTAAAGTCATAAATCATTATGTCAATAAACAAGGATGCACAATGAGCGCCAGTTGTTTGTCGATAATATGAGCATTAGCTAATTATGTAGTAAACTGACGATATGTCATTAGCTAAATGACATTAACTATATGCATATCGGTTACTATCTTAACAGACCAGACGGCTCCCCTGATAATAGATCTACAGGAAGACGACAGCGATACAGATAACTCAGACCTAGAGGAATAGAAGACACCTTGTGTATTTTTCTGTATTAAATAATACATAAATATAAATTTTTAAATATGTAAACTAGTTGTCACCCAGAAGTCAAAATTCGAACGTGACTCATATTTTTGTTAAATTTGATTCAATGTATTTTTAACACAATTTACTCGTAAATTTTTATTTCTCCTGCCCTCGTTCTCCATTCGAACTTTAACTATGCCAAATCTCATACTCTACCGTGCGCGCAATGTGTTTGAAAAGGGGATACAAAGTTTTTTCTTCACTTATTAATATATAGATATTTTGATCTTGTGTATTAATTCTGTAAGTAATCATTAGCTAAATAAAAATAATAAAACTATATTTACTTATTACTGGTTTTCTCGTATCGATAATACACTCACAACAGTTACACACAGCACTAGCACTGCTCTATGAGGGTCGTAAGTGCGAGCGAGAGGCCGATTACAATGATTTAAGACTCTAACTTTGCGTTTGTAACGGCCCTAATAAAGTGTATCTTCTACCTAAATGTATCATTTTATTATTTAGTAACACAAATTAATTATAGGCTGTATTTCGTAACTTAAAGCTGTATAATTTATTGCTTGTCAATGTTTTTAACTGAATCTATATGAGATTAGTAATTTAACTTAACTAGTTTTATGTTGGAATAATACATACTAATGGAATAATATAATACAATTATATTTTGTTATCACTAACGACTTAAAGTTCACGATTTGGAGGGAGAGACGTAATCTTCTGGTGTGCTTGTAAATAACACGGTGAGTACCCAGAAATGTAGGCAGATCTGTGAACAATTAAATAAAAACATAAGATCAAACGTAATGTTTCATGTTTACCGCTACATTGCCCAAATCGCTATACTTAAGTGCATACTTTGTAGAGTTTAATTATTTAAAAGCTTATATATAGTGTCTTAGGACCCGGGAGGTCTACGGAACCGCTTCTTTAACACTAGGATGCGGGTTCGAAACCAAAAAATGTACCAGTGTGATTATTTATACCAAAAAACATAATTTTGATACTTAAGCAATATTATTTATTACAGAGCGGTGACGAAACGCTTGTTTTTTCCTGTAATGTGTATGTAAATGTAACCTTCAGAGGAGAATTAGTGTGTAAACAATAAGTCACTTATCCAAATTAGTTAATGTAGGGGCAAAATGTTGGCTAATAGTACTTACACAGCGTTCTCTTATTTCAAAACAATACAATATAAACAATGGAATTACAAGGGGCGGTGCTGCTATTAGAGTTTCGGTCCCCAGTCGTGTGTGCGACCTAGAGCCAAATAACGAGATCGATAAAATATTGTTGTAGTGTTGTTTCGATCGCGGAACATGTGCGCGAGTGAAATGAAAATAACGAGAACGGTAAAATATTGTGTAGTAGTCTTATGCTTTAATAAATTATGCGCTAGAATAAGCCAAGTACCCTGGGCAGGTTGGCTGGTGGTAGATCTCTTATCGCAAGAGTCCTAATAAGTGGGCACCGCTGCAGTGTCAGATATACTGCTGCGAAACAGTAGTCTTCAGATACCCGGTGTTCCAGTTAGAAAGCCTCTGGGAAATTACTGGGCATAATAGACTAAATAAGTAATGCCTCGAAATGACGAGCAGTGCTGTGCCACGCAAGACTAGTCGTGTGCACTACCATAGCCACGATACTCAAACTGCGGCCCGCCGAGCCTTTATGAGTGACCCAAAAAATAAAGCAACTAGGTATCCTAATTTTTTTGTTACAAAGGCTGAAGTGAAGAAGTGAAGATGATGAAAGATCATATCAGCCACAGGATGTCCACTGTTGAACAAAGGCCTTCCCCTTACATTTCCACAACGAGCGGTCACATGCCGCTCCCATCCAACGACTGAGACGACTGACGGAGGTCGTCACTGCGTTTTCCGGTGCGCGGTCTCCATTCGAGAACCTTTGTGCCCCAACGGCCATCAGTTCTACGAGCAATGTGCCCCGCCCATTGCCACTTCAGTTTACTAATCCTTTCAGCTATGTCGACAACTTTAGTTCTTCTACGGATCTCCTCATTTCTGATTCGATCTCGTAGAGAAATACCAAGCATAGCTCTCTCCATAGCTCGCTGAGTGACCTTGAGCTTTCTTATGAGGCCCATTGTGAGTGACCACGTCTCTGTTCCATATGTCATCACTGGTAACACACACTGGTTAAAGACTTGCGTCTTGAGGCATTGCGGTATTGTTGACGAAAAGACGTTGCGAAGTTTCCCGAACGCTGCCCAGCCGAGTCGGATTCGACGATTGACCTCTTTCTCGAAGTTGGACCTACCTAACTGGACAGTTTGTCCTAGGTAGACATACTCGTCAACAACTTCGAGAACAGAGCTCCCAACGGATATTGGGATGGGCACGACATGGGCATTTGACATGACTTTTGTCTTGCCCATGTTCATCTTAAGGCCCACCTGTTGGGAAACTCTGTTGAGATCATCGAGCATTGTGCTGAGCTCTTGCAGCGATTCTGCCATGACTACGATGTCATCGGCAAATCGAAGGTGAGTGATATACTCGCCATTGATGTTAATGCCGAATCCTTTCCACTCCAGTAGCTTGAAGGCATCCTCCATTGCAGCGGTGAACAGTTTCGGGGAAATGACGTCCCCCTGTCTCACACCTCTCTGCAATGGAATTGCCCCCGTGTTCTGTTCATGTACTCGGACCGACATGGTGGCGTTTCTGTATAAGCACTTCAACACTTCAATGTACCGATAGTCAATCTGGCACCGCTGCAGAGATTGCAGCACTGCCCAGGTTTCGATCGAATCGAAGGCTTTCTCATAGTCCACAAACGCCAAGCATAGTGGCAGATTATACTCCTCGGTCTTCTGTATAACCTGCCGCAGCGTATGGATGTGGTCTATGGTACTGAAACCTTTTCGGAAACCGGCTTGTTCGGGAGGCTGGAAGTCATCAAACCTGCGCTCGAGACGATTCGTGATGACCCTTGAAAACAGCTTATAAACATGGCTCAGAAGTGAGATGGGTCTATAATTCTTCAATAGGGTGTTATCACCCTTTTTGAAGAAGAGCACCACCTCACCTCTGTTCCACGCTTCCGGCGTTGTGCCCTCGAGTAAGACGGGATTGAATAGCTTCTGAAGGACTTTAAGTACCGGTGTTCCACCCGCTTTCAGAAGCTCTGTCGTAATTCCGTCTCCACCCGGCGCCTTGTTATTTTTAAGCTGTTTTAAGGCCATCCTAATCTCGTACAGGCTGATGTCCGGGATATCCTCGGTATAGTGTCGGGTTAGTTTGGCTCGCGGGTCTTTGTCAGAGCCAATGGTAGGTATACTTACCGAGGTGTATAACTGCCGGTAGAACTTCTCAATCTCTCTCAAAACCTCTGGCTTAGTCGACGCTACACTGCCGTCCTCGGTCTTCAGCTTCATAATACGACTTTGCCCAATAGACTTGTCTCTTGCGAACACTTTGGAGCCTTGATTCCGCTCAATTGCCTCTTTAACACCGTTGGTGTTAAAGGTGCGGATATCGTGACGCAAGGACTTCCATATCCGTCTATTGAGCAGTCGGTATGCTTCAGCATCACCGGAAGACTGCAGCGTCATGGCGCGTCTTTCTGCCATGAGGTCGAGAGTGTGATCGGAGAACTTTTTTGGTCTACCTTTACGGTGGGCCTTAAAGAACTTAGACCCAACCGTTTGGACAGTTTCTACAAACCTACCATTTAAATCGTCCACAGATACGCAATGTTCTAGGCACTCGAAGCGGTTTTGGAGTTCGAGTTGAAAGCTCTCGGGGTTTTGGATATGAGCACTAGAGGGCCGGAGCGTAGACCTCATCAGACGAGACCTCTCAACTTTGAGATTAATATTCAATGTGCCTCTTACCATTCGGTGATCACTACCGGTTTTCACCCTGTGGATCACAGAGACATCATTGAATATTTGCCTCCTATTGGTCATGATGAAGTCAATCTCATTCCTCGTGGAACCATCGGGACTCATCCAGGTCCATTTCCTGTGAGGCGGCTTTTGGAAAAAGGAGTTCATCACGAAGAGTCCCTCCTTTTCCAAAAAGTCGGCCAGCCTCTGTCCCCTGGGGTTCCGTTGCCCATATCCAAATTGCCCCACTCTCAACTCACCATCGCATCGAGTGCCCAGCTTCGCGTTGAAGTCCCCCATCACAACAGTGAAGTGTGTCTTCGAGGTATGTATGGCCCTACTTACGTCCTCATACATACTCTCTACTTCATCATCTGGGTGTGTCGAGGTCGGTGCGTAGACCTGTATGACCTTCAACGAATACCTCTTGGATATTCTGAGTATAAGGTACGCTACCCTGCTCGACACACTTTCGATGGCCACTATGCTGTTAATGAGGGACCTGCGGACGAGAAACCCGACACCACCTTGAGACATATGTTCGCCTTCCCGGTAGTAGAATAAGTTGCCAGATTTCAGGGTTATCGTGTCCTCCCCCTCTCTTCGGACTTCTGATAGACCCATGATATCCCAGTGCAACTTATCTATTTCTTCTTCCAGCTCAACAATCTTTTCGTCTGCCCTCAGTGTGCGTGTGTTATACGTTACCAGGGCCAGTTTTCGTTTGGGGTGGTAGCCGGATCCCGTCCGGTGATTCTTAGCACCCCCTGCCCCGCCGTTACCGTGGCCGCTACCATGACCAGGAATAGCGGGGCTGCCGGGAACTGGGGGCCGGTGCATTAGTCGTGTCGTCATTTTGGGGGGAATTTGCCGATACTCACCACGCTTGGCAGGCGTGTTGGTGAGCGCAGTAATGCTTCTGTTCAGCAAAGGGACGCTGCTGCCCATCCCTTTGGTTAAGAGTCCCTTAGTCGACTTTTACGACCTCCACGGGAGGAGACGGAGTGGTGCTATATTCTTAATCCGGACACCACACGGAATGAATGACTGCATAGTGGTATTTGAGCTGAGCGTCTCCGTGCTTCGGAGGGCACGTAAAATCGTCGGTCCCGGTGGTTGTCATTAGACGGCAGTTATCAAGCCAAGGCGGAGGCCATTGGGCGGCTTGAACAACTCAGTTGGCTACTCATCATTTCGGCCGAATGAAGTCCACTGCTGGACACAGGCATCCCCCAAATATCACCACAACGACCGATATGGGTGTGTTGTGGGCTCATTGGGGGGTTTTACCATAATCGCCACGCTAGGCAGACGGGTTGGCAATCGCAGTTGGGTTGTTAATGTACTCGAAGAACGCTGCTGCCTATCCTCCGGCTAATCCCTTAGTCGTCTGTTACGACACCCACAGGAGGAGATGGGGTGGTGGTATTCTAAGCCGGCACCTGGCTGTTGGCTACTAACCACACGAAAAGAAAGTTGTTAGTTTTTGCGGTTATACTCAATTATTTCCAAACAATTGTTTTTACAGCCAAAAACAACTGTGTCATCTTTATGGGGGGAATTTGCCAACATTCACCACCGCCCGTAAACGTGCACTGCTGAACATAAGCCCTCCAATGATCAGAAATCAGACAATCATCATTCAGAAATGATGATGATATGATGATGTATTCACTACGCTTGGCAGGCGGATTGGTGATCGCAGCATTTAATTATTGGCACACGAGATGCTGCTGCCCATCCTCTTGATATCATTCATCCTTTTACGACACCCATACACACACGGTACACGGTTCCCCTGATCAAATATAGATAATTTATTTTGTAAATACGATTATATAAGATTGTTGATTCGCAAACACATTAAAATTTTAATGACTATTTGACCTCAACTCCTTGTATTACTAATCAAACATTGCTTAAATACCTAAGTTTTAATGGCATACAAAAACGAGCCATAGTTGGTTTATTCAGTTAATTTTACACACAGAGATAATTAATATAAATTAAACAGGTAACAGGAGTACCTACAAAGGCAGTTAGTTTATATTCAATTGAAAAATCCTAATAATTTTGTTGTTAACAAAGTGAATCAAAAGGTCGAAATACTATATGCAGGAGAGATACGTTTCTACAAATCTTAGTTTGAGAGAGTAAGGGGGCCAAAACTAACCACGCAGGCAAAGTCGTGGGCAAAAGCTTGTCATCGAGTGGCAAAAAATACGTTTATCTACTCTCATATCGTAAAATTCGAATTATAACTGCAAAACGAGTTTATTTATATTGACATACTTTATAAACACGATACCGAAATTTAAAAATATAATCAAATTATAACACTTTTTCTCTAACAAAATACCTAATGTTATAATAAATTATTTTTCTCCTTTACAATACAAGGCAAACCCAAGAAGTTAATATCACCAAGGAGTTTCCATCCATTTTTTTTCTTAAATAAAATAATAAGAATAAGATAAAAGATAAGATAAGTTAAACGATTTTTATTCATTTAAACCATTATTAGCACTTATGAATAGGCAAGACTTTAGTTACCACGTTCCAGGATGTAGATTTCCTATGGAGAAGAACGGGCAAGAAACTCCATGGTTACTCTTTTAGAATCATGTTACAATATTTATGAGTACGATGTTTTCAAAAATGCACGTTAAGTGCAGACAATGTTTCTACATTAAACAAAGTAAACTCTAAATCTCTTAAAAGTGCCAATATCAAATCACAAACAAGTTGACTATAAAAAAATATTTATACAATAACAAATTCAGATGTAAATAATTGAAAATATGAATGTCAAAAAAACAATATTTTTAATGTAAAAAATTAACCAATTAAATGTCAAAATAAAACAATCATTGAAATGTCAGAAAAGTAAGTCTGAATAAATTTATGTCACAAAACATGCAACAACAGGATGGCATGTCAATAAATCAACAATGATAAGCATAGATTATTTTTTACAAATATTTTAAATTTATTTTGCGATATAAAAGAAGTATGGACTTTAGCTAAACGAAATTTTGGCTGCAATAGTTTAGATTTATATCTTGTATTATAGTTATGCCGATCACATCTTTTTGTAAAAATTAAGTATGTTTTTCCTAACATACATTATATTTTCATAAATATATTGACAAGGCACTGTCATTACGTTAATGTTTTAAACAGTTCTCTCGAGGAATCACGACTACCAAGGTTGTAAATAGCCCTGAGAGCTCTCTTCTGCAATATAAAAAATTGATTCTATATCGGCAGCCTGCCCCAGTAAATTCTTTATTTTCAGGCTACTTTTTTCTAATGGAGTATAATATGCGGAACACGCCATTTTTCCAGCATTTAACAAAAACGTTTTGTTTCCAATTATTACATGTACGAACACCTCTAATGCCAACACGCCTGCCCAGCAATAAACATACAATTTCATAATTGCAACATACACAACTTGAATAATTATTATAAGCATTAAACTATTTCTTACTCTTTTAACTTTGATCTTTTATCTAGTAGGTTCAATCCCAATGTATGAGATTAGATAAAGTTGTGTATGAAACTGCACACACCTCGCATACGGCTCGTTTTTTAAACACACATTCGTGTTTTAATGCCCATTCATTATTCAGCAGTTTCATAAACTACTATTATTTTGCGAATTATCATATTAATTTAAAATATATATACATTACAGTATGAGTTGAAGGCGCATATGACGCAGTGACCGTGGCCGTGTGGCCATGCCACCCACCACCACCACCAACCACCATCTCCTCCCGTGGGTGTCGTAAAAGGCGACTATGGAATATGGGCAGCAGCGTCCTTCGAGTACATTAACAACTCAACTACGATCACCAACCCAACCGCCAAGCCCGGCGATTATGGCAAATCCAATGAGCACACACAATGCAATCTTTGAGGCATGTGTCCAAACTTTATTCGGCTGAAATGATGATGACGCAAAATGAACCCACTCTATATCCTCCCTTGCATGCCGTAAAAGGCGAGTAAGTGACTCTAAACCATACCAGGCGGTGAGCGCAGAACGGTTCTACAGAAGGGACACTGCTGCCCATCCCTCTGGTTAGTCCCTTAGTCGCCTTCACAACATCCATGGGAGGAGATGGAGTGGTGCAATATTTTTTAATCGGGACGCCACACGGACGTTTACATATTTTCGCGCATTTCAATTTCGAAATTCCGAGTATGAAGTTAGCCGTCACAGATGTCTGATGAGAGTAAAATTGGGAGCTGCGCACGCATACCGTAATGAAAATCCGACAGTATGCAGTCAGCCGTCAGAGATAGCTGAAAGTGCATACTCATTTATTTCACCGACTAATAGGCAATGGATTTCAAAAATATTTGATTGGTTTATAAAAATAAACAGTCCTTTAATCAACCCATGATAATTGAATTTAATGTATTTCTTCAATCTTTTCATAATTAAATAAATATGAAAATAAGGAAAGCCGAATGGGCATGCCGGACTCTTAGCGGCTAAAAGCACTGGGGCGGTCATCTTCGGCAGCTAAGAGGGACTCCAGGACCTCGTATGATCACACTAGAGCCGCCTATTGGTGCCACGCCTATAGACACATCTCGGAGAGGGTGACTGTAAAGTGGGCACCCCGGGGAGATTCCCCAAAAGCCTCACTGTGCGCTTTGCTATGTTGCGCACACGGCGGCGCGTGTTCATTTCACCTTCCCAAACTAATTGCGCAGATAGCGTGTTGGTCGAGTTTGTCCACGAGCGTGTTTGTCTTGCCTTCCTGTGTATATTGCACGTTGTGACTGAGATTGTTTGGTCGCGTACCTTATTATTGCTAATGCTACTTACCATTTAGGCCAAGACAAATATCCCGATGACGTGTAGACGTTGTAAATGCGCGGCGGGCGTGTTGGCTGTGTATATCCGCGAGCGTGTTTAAGTGTCGCCTTCTTGTAAAAGGCCACCTAGTGAGTGAGCTTGTTGCTCAATTATTGCTAAAGCTACTTACCATGTAGGCCAAGACAAATATCCTGATGATGGGGTATCGTTTCACCATGACGCCTAATCGTAGTGATAGTGAGGACAGTGAGCTGGGTGAGTTGGTCCGCGAGCGTGCTCTATTGTCGCTTTCTTGTAGATGTAGCACGCTATGCGAGGAGTTTGCGCGGAGTGATGTTATTTCCGATTTGAATTTAGCCTGTGGAAAATCAAAACATTAAATATTCTTCATAGTATATATGTAGTATTTGTCATGTACAACAATGGCGTCAATGCCATAGATTATACAATTGGCACTGGCGTCGAGACGAAATTTCCGGCTTGCCTATATGCTTGCCTTTTTTTTTTTTTTTTTTTTTTTTTTTTTTTTTTTTTTTTTTTTTTTTTATTGATGTCCAGTGGAAATTCTACATGGAACTTCCTTCGCCCCGGGGAAGGGTGAAGGGGTATGCCGGACTCCTACCGGCTAAAACCACTGGAGCGGTCATCTTCGGCACCGAAGGGGGGCTCCAGGTCCTCGTAAGATCACACTAGAGCCGCCCATTGGTACCACGCCTTTAGGCACATCACGGAGGGGATGACTGTAAAGCGGTCACCCCCTCTAGCAGAGGGAAGGCGACTGTAAAAAGGTCGCCCCCCCAGGCACTTCCCGGGGAGGATTGTAAAGGATCCCCCCAAGCCTCGCTTTGCGCTGTGCTGCGCACACGGCGGCACGTGACCACGTGCGCGCCACCGTCTTCCCGGGGGTCGCTCGGTGTGAGCACGCAGACTCCCCAATCTGCGCGCCCGCGACCCCCGAGGCCCCCCACCATATAGTAACGGCAGGGGGCTCAGGCGTGTTGGACTTGGGAGCCGGGACGGTTGTTGCCCCGGCGCCGTCTCGTCCTTCTCCTTGCGGGATCAGCCCTCTCCCGATCCCGCTCTGCAGTCTCCTTCTGGAGCATGACGCTCTCGCAGAAGGAGACCACTGCACTCCAATTTTCATGCTCTGCCAACATAGCCGACACTACTGCCGGCAGAGAGAGATCCTGCCCGATCCGATCGACCAGGATCCGCCGCTCGGCCGCCCACGCAGGGCACTCCTCGAGCGTGTGCTGTGCGGTATCCTGGTCGCTTTCACAATGGTGGCACTGTGCCGTAACCTCGCGTCCTATTCTGTGCAGGTACGCACCGAAACAACCGTGACCGGTGAACACCTGCGTCAGGCGGTAGGTGACGCGCTCGCTCCTTCTGAGCCAGGCTCCGAAGAGCGGCAGAATGGCCTCAACGACGCGTTTGTTCGCGAACTGCAGCCGAAGGCGATTTCGCCACGTCTCGAGTGTGCGCCGTTGAGCCAGCCGCCTTAGCCTGTCGAGCGCCCCTGGCGGCACGCTTTCGCCACTCTGGCGGAGGGAGCGTGTTTGATCATAGACCCACGCATCCGTCTCCGCCATGATGTCGAAAGGCGGAAAGCGTGCCAGGAGAGTTGCCGCCTCGTAGGACACTGTCCTGTATCCCCGTGCGATCCGTATAGCCACTCTGCGCTGCAGACCGTGAAGTTTGGCTCTACAGCGCTGGACACCTGAAAACCGGGATGACCATACAGGTGCCCCGTAGAGGGCCACGGACCGCACGACGCCCCCGTAGAGACGGCGAACTTCCTCGCTCGGTCCCCCGAGATTGGGCAGCACCCGGTGTAATGCACCCACTACCCTCTCGAGCCTATATGCTTGCCTAGGGGGTCACTACGAACAAAACTTTCATTAAGCGAGAAACTTAGTCCAAGTCACCTCAATCGTATCAGCCCATTAACGTCCACATTACAATTAAATACTCACCACGCTTGGAAGGTGAACTGGTCATCGCAGTATGTTTTTTTAACAGAAGGATGCTGCTGGCGGAAATATTGTGGTGGCTAGCTGGATTCTTAACTCACTTCTTAAGCAGTAAGAGAGTAGAGAGTTAGGGTAAGATTCAGAAACGTGAACGTAAGACGGACAAAGAACGCTCTAAGTCACGTCGGTCTTGGCTTGTCTATGGTCATTTTTGATTGGATTTAGACAAATGAAAGCGTAAGTTCATACTTAGGCTCGTTTCTGAATCTCTGAGCTAAGAAAAGAGTCTAAATCCTGGTATATACAATTTAGATGTTTCAATGTCATAATCATGTACTCTCTTAGTTAATCTAAAAACTACCTACTGACTATAGGTGAAGGAAAACATCATGAAGAAACCTGAAACTAGTGGTCCGATGTCAACACCTATTGAAGACTGGAGTCACATTGTGTTTTTTTATACAAACGTCATTCGCCAGGTGCGAAGCGTCATGCCTGCCCATAACAATTGTAATGCTACCCCGGACTAGACCTGCGCGGCACTACACTGCGGTCGTCACCTCGAGACAATCTCTATTTAGTCTCTTATGACCAGTAATTTCACTAGCTACAGTGCCATTCGAAGCGGAATACAGTTTTTTTTTTTAGTTTAAACTCTACTGTTTCGCGATTAATATCTGGCACTGCAGTTATTAAAGTTCGTGACTGTACGTCACGAACTTTAATATAGGGCCCATTTCCTTGATTTGTATTTGTTTGTAAGAACACTCAAATGCAATAAGGTCGAAAGCCTCAACAACAATGTAGTCAAATATTATAACAAAACTATTTTGATTTAAAAAGAGTAACCATGGAGTTTCTTGCCCGTTCTTCTCCATAGGAAACCTACATCTTGGAACGCGGCCACTAAAGTCTGACTATTCATGAGTGCCTGTAATTTGTTTTATATGAATAAAAATGTTTTTATCTTATCTTTATCTTTTAGCCATATTAATCGTATGACGTATCAAAGACGTTTGAATGTCCTATCGAATGAAATTACGCCTTTTTATATAAGGAAGGTTAGCATTTATTTCCAATTTCCTCTTATGATGTACGTTTGCTGTACGATACTCAACCTTAAATGTGTCACAAATTCAAGTTCGTGACTGTACCTACCTAGTTGGACTCCTGCAATAACGGGCTAATAAGAATCCTCTCACCTCTAATTTCTCCAACTGTATCCTAAGCATATTTCTTTCAGCTAGCAAGTGATCTATCTTCGTTTGTCGCTGCACGAGCGTTTGCGTCAGATGTTGTATTTTGTTGTTGTCTATGGTGTCTTGCATTACGATATAGTCGGCGACGTTTAGCGCGCTCGTGTCTGTGGTGCGGACGGTGGAAGACGTTTCGCGGAGTTGGTTCAGCTCATTGTCTTTATCCCTTAAAGCTGTCCGTAAACTGGCTATCGTTTGGCCAGTTTCCATCTGCATTGCCTTCATTTCCTATAAACGGGATTTGTTGAATACACTACGCGTATTAATTAAAGGATAAAAAATAACATACATTTTGTATGAACATTTGATGAACCAATTAACATAATATTCAGAAATCACACGAAATTACAACGATCTTCAATGTGAATGTCATGTCCCGAGCTGCTTCAAAGCAGTTTGGGATGTAAGTCCGACCCATTTTATCTTCCAAGCCCCGGATGATTACTACAGGAAAATATATGTAAATGAAAGCTTGAAACTGGTTATAAGAGCTTACATTCCAGTCGTGTATTACGTTATTAGGTGGTAGGCCAGAAGGTCGCCTCCATGAGTTGCGGCCTGCAGGCGACGAACTAGGGAAGTCCGTCGTTTGAACAGAAACAGGCCCGAAACGGCGGCGTGTTATATTCTAGTTATGGCTGGCCTGTCAGACCAAGTGGTAGACCGATACCTACTAGAGGTGTGATTTATGCTTATTTAGCGAAAACCTCATCCCCAGCCATAGGTAACTAGAAGGAACAATGTGGGGTTTTAGCCGGTAAGAGTCCGCATACCCCTCCGCCGCTCCCAAGGTAGAGGAAGTCGATGAGGATTTCCCAACAACAAAAAACTTGGCAGGCCAGTCCATTTGCGGCGGCTGCTACCTGAGCGGCCTTCCCCTTTGCCCCCCTCCCTGGGTAGGCCCATAAATACGACACCATGGTAAGAGGGTAATACATACCTTGGCAACAGCGATGCTTTGCGCGTCGGCTTTGTTCCGAGCTGAGCGTTCTTCCCGCAAAGCATCGCGCAGCGCGAGCACGGCGCGCTCGGCCGTATTATGCCGCACTTCTACCTGTTGCAGGTACACCTTCATTTCGCCACACTCTGCACGTATCGCTGACACAGCTTCTGACAGCTCGTCGCGCTCCTCCCTGTGGTATGGTATGGTAATAGTAGGTACCATTAGGGCCACGCGAGCATGTGGGTTTCCGTGCCGTGTCCGAATTAAGAATATAAACCGAGAAATAGTACCTCTAAACCAAAGTGTTGGGCAGCAGCATCCTTTCTGTGGGACAGCAGCCATACTGCGCTCACCAACCAGCCCGCCTGGCGTGGTGAGCGTTAAAACTCATTTTTTTAAATTTTATATATATAGGCTCTAATAGGCTCTTAAAAGTCAAGTTAAGTGCACGGTTCGGTAAAGTCGGTCCTATGGAGAAGAGCCGGTAAGAAACTCCATGGATATACTCTTTTCAAAAAAAGGTAATATTACAATTTTGTTATTACAGTGTAATAAGCTAGGTATGTGCGAACAAAGTAGACTAATTAAATGTAAAATACACACAATAACAAAACAGACAATTGCCTCTAACACAATAGGAAACAGATAACAATTAATGTACAGCACTAATAAAGTCGACGAAGTTCGTTGGCGAATTCCTCCCAAAATTACATCCATCATTTTAGAAATATATAAGGGAGGCCTTCGTTCAGCATTGGACGTCCTTCGGCTGATATGATGATGATGATGAACATGTGTACCGTGTTTCAGGCAACGAATATACAACCCCTCTCCACCCATGGGTATCGTAAAAGGCGACTAAGAGTTGACATCATGCGAGTTGGCGGCAGCATACTCTCGTGTGTTAATAACAACATCAGCGATCACCAATCACCATTCTGCCTGTCAAGAGTGGTGAATACGGCAATATGCCCGTTCGTTGGGAGGCCCATGTTCAGCAGTGGACGTTTACGGACTGATTGTTGAGCATGTGTTTGTCATTCGCGTCCAGAGAGGAACAGTCGCAGTGCCGAAACACGCGTGCCTAAACGAACACAAAATCACACATCAGACAGAATGAGGCCATTATTTTTATTCGGTTTCCTAGCACACTGGCTGTGACTAATATTTTATTTTAAGTGGACTTAAAAAAAGTAACTTTTTCCTGTATCGTAAGTATGGTTTAGATACACCAATGTCACATGCACAAACATCCAAGTCCCAAACAACTATCTGTAGATCAAACAAATATTTGTTCCATGCGGGAATCGAATCCGCGACAGCGTAGCGCAGAAAGATAATTGCTTAGCCACTGAGCCAACTGTGCCGTCAACAAGTCGGTAAAATATAAACTACACCAAGATGGCCAACGCTGAGAGTTAGAGATTATCTACGTTAGAATACTCAAAATAATCAAGTTCGCAAGTTTCAAATCGACAATGTAAGTTAGGTTTCGTTGAACAAAGGTACTGCAGAATCAGAACGCACAAGCAGTTGTCTAAAGCGTTAACTGCGTTTTTAGACTACGATATTTAAATTTCGAATACCTATGTAGGTATCGAATTGTATATCGACTAATTAATGAGCATTTGTAACATTAAGCATTTGTAATGAACATTTAAGGACGAATAACAAATTATACCTATTTATACTTAAAAAATAAACATAATAAAATGAACTGCGCCGTTTGGTGCCGGCTAAGAATAGCACCAACCCATCTCATCCCGTGGGTCGACGACTATGGGAATAACCGAAGGGCGGGCAACAGCGTCCTTCGGGTACATTTGCAACTCAACTGCGATCGCTAATCCGCCTGCCAAGCAAAGTGATTATGGCAAACCCCCCCAATGAGCACACAGCATACCCAGACCGGTCGTTGTGGCGATCTTTGGGGAAGGCCTGTGTCCAGCAGTGGACTTTATTTGGCCAAAATGATAATGATGAAAATTCACTGGCAAATAATTTTTTCATGCTAGATATTTTAACAAACCGAAGTAATGGTTTAAATTAAATAAAAAAATGAATGAAGAACGTAAAACCCCTTAAAACGATTTTTTAAACCAAATACAATAATAAAGATACTTAACTATCTTAGAAAAATAACATGTATAATACGAACACGTGACCTAAACACTGTTTAGTTTACGTGTTCGGCGTATTTAACAGTGTTCCTACATGCATTGCCATGTGTTCGTAATCAAGCATAATTTTGATTCCTTTCGCTGTCATACAGACCAGCCATAGATATTATTATTTTTGGACAAACATATACAGAGGCGGACGGCGTAGGCGTTTCGTTATTTGTTAGCTATTTTTAGTCATATTACAAATTGTCATAATTTTTCACAAGCAGCTTTCACTAGGAAATGACTCAAGTTCAAACTGGCCGCCCAGCAAATGGTGACAAATTCTTCACCGTTCAAATGGTTACCCATTGCGTGTGCTGAGTTGCTGACTAACTACCCTTCTACGTGTACATGATTTTTGTTTTTTTTTTTATATTTTTCCAATATTTTGTGCTGTGACTTATATTTTTGTATTGTGTTTGATTAGAATAAAATTATTTCATTCTTTAATTTACACAAAATACTCACTTTAGGTTATCAATCTGTTCTATTAACGCCTTCGTATCTTTAGTAATATTCATGCCGCTTTGTAGTGTCTTTATTTCATTATCCTTAGCTAGTAACATGTTTTTCACTCGCAATTTGTATGATTCCCAGTCTTTTTCCAATCTCCTACATTCCTCTGTTGACTTCTGCAAATTGCTCTGTAGATCACTTATAGTAGACTGCGCGTGTCGCATATCATTTTCTAGTTTTATTTGTACTGCATCCCTTTCTTTTGCTTTATCTAACATTTCTTTGCATCTGGAAAGAAAGGAAAGTGTAGCGTAAGTATTTTAACGACTATAAGAAAAATATTGTATGCACCAAAGCCATACTAAACAGAGCAGTTTGGAAAGAAAATGAGGACGCCTTGCCCAGCAGTGGGATACACAAAATTGTTTATAATATCAGTGCTATATATGAAACCCATTAGAAGAACAAAAGTGTTTGTTTCTCCAAAAACTAACAGAGAATTATGTCCATGCAAGTGTATGCTTTAAGAACCGAGGCTTTGACACCAATTCCAATACTTTCTTTTGCTTTTACTTCAGTTTTCCCCGGACTTTCGGCAAGACATTGTTTCTAGACAATGGTTATGAGTCTACATTAAAAGACAAGCTTAATTTAACAAATACACAGATAATATATAATTTCTAAAATACCTTTGTTCCAACTCATTATTCCTACTCCTCAAAACAAGGACTTCGGATTCAAGGCTTTGGCTTTGTTCTTTGTACTTCGCCACTTCGGCATTGGTGTGCTCTTGTATCTTGAGCTTCAGAAGTTCTAATTGTGACGTCATCGACTGCTTTTCTAAGTTCATACGGTGATTTAATAATTCTGTAGTTTCTAATTTAATACGGGATTTCGTTACTTCTGAAATCAGAAAGAGAAAAGGGACTGTATTTTTTTTTTATAAGTTTATGCATATGCGTATGCATCGTAATACGCAAGCGTCATGCGACTGAAAATGTTCACACCATGCAGTTAGCTGTCAACGATCTTTCTAAAACACGTGCTCTTCTCACGTCCAGCCGGACAACAGGGTAAAGTGAGCTCATGTTTAGAATGATAGGGGGTTAATTTCATTATTTTTTGTGTATTCAGTAATACAACGGTCTTATAGAAGAGCGCCTGTCTCGTGACCGCAGTTTGGAGTAGTATGCCACTCGCCCAGTATCTTTGTCCAATCTCTTTGCTGAAGATTTGATCAAATTCCTCTGAACAGCACTTAACTAATATGTTTGACAAGGTCCATCATCATTTCAGCTGAATAAAGTCCACTGCTGGACACAGGCCTCCCCCAAAGATCACCACAAGGACCGATATGGGTGTGTTGTGTGCTCATTAGGGGGTTCTGCCATAATCACCACGCTTGGCAGGCGGGTTGGCGATCGCAGTTGAGTTGTTAGTGTACTCGAAGGATGCTGCTGCCCATCCTCCGGTTTACCCCATAGTCGCCTTTTACGACATCCACGGGATGAGATGAGTTGGTGCTAGTCGTAGCCGGCACCACACATCACAGGCCATACTTACTGAATAATTTATTTTATTTTTGCAATTTCAGTGTATCAAGTATTTTTTAAAGATTTCTTTTTGCTTTTAACTTATGAAATATTGCTTTTAATAGATTCAATGAAAACAAAACATATACTGTATATATGATATACGTCTTGTTTTCATTAAAAATATTGAACTGTCAAAATCCTTGGGCAATAAATAGTTTTGCTAGTTCATTTATGAAATCATCCAATTTCAGAGGCACAAGGTAAAAGATCCGACGCATGGGATGGGCGACCACATAGCTGAATTGAGTATCTGTGTGCACGTAAAATTGTCGTTCCTGGTTGTTGTCATTAGGCGGCAGTCGTTAAGCCAAGGAAGAGGCCTTAGGGCGGCTTGTATAACTCTGACACAAGGCTGTCCACTAACCGCACGAAAAGAAGAAGACCCAATTTCTTCGCTCAAAAATACAATGGACAAAAATATTGGATGAGTGGCATACTACAGTTAAAGATAATTCAAGCATATGGAAATAGACAACACCCAGACCCAGAACAACTATCTTTAGGTATCTCAAGCCTATAACCCATAGTGCAGAAAGCCAAGTGCTTAGCCACTGCTCCAATCAAACCACTTCACTCCATTACAAAAAGTACCAGTTGTAGTCATATATAAAAATATACAAGAATAATAATAAACAAGATAAATAACCTACCCATTAGCCACATAGGAGCTGCGTCACATGCATGACCTGTTACAAAATATATCTACCTTGACTATCTACATTATTACCATCCTCAGTCTTGCGCAGCCTGTCCAACAGTTCTGCTACCTCCCTGTTCATAACATTGAGTTCATTCTTTAACATTGCATTCTCTACCTCCAAGTTTTGCATCTTATATGTCCAGTCCTCAGTACTCAATAGTTCCAAGTCTGATGGCAGACTGAGCCCTAAAAAATTGTTAAATTCATACATATAAACACTGTTATAATACATGATTAGTAGGAAGTTATTCCTTGATTGTTACCCCATTTGGGCATGTGTATGATTATGTATAATTATACACTGAATTTTGTATAAGATATAAATATGTATTTATTTAAATTATTAATATCAGTTTCATGGAGTACAAAGTTAAACTTACCCATTTTAAGTTTTCAAACTAACATTAACACAGTAAAATGGCTTCAAAATATATGTTATTACTTCTAAAGACAAACCAGTAATAGAAAGGTTGTTAGGAACAGACACACTAATAAACAAATATAACATCTTCTTCTTCTCTTAGATTTTGGCTTCTGCAGAGTATCTTCCACAATTTCGCCAATGTCAAGTATAAGACAAAATATAAAATCAAGATACAAGTGGGATTCCTTTTCATGTGATAAATGACAATGTCAGGTCAGTTTTATATAGATTGTTTATAGACAAGAACTAGAGCTAACTGAATATTATACTCCTTTAACTATGAAAATGTTGTCAATACACAATAATGTTATCTGTAGGTAACCTGTTATAATTTTCTTAATTTTGCATTTTGTTCCTCAATTCATACCCAAATTGAAAGCCAGTAGCTAGTTTAGACAATAAGTTTTAGCAAATAAAATAAAATCAGTACATCAATAATTGTCAATTACAACTGGGGTAATTTTTCAACAAATTTAGGTGGTAAATACATAGCCACTGTCTAATAAAGGATGAATCAGTAGTCTCATTTGTATATTTTTGGTTTAAAAGCAGATATGTAAACCAAAATCATGAGTCCTTTTTTAGAAAATGGTAATGAACTGAAAACAACTTCCAAATTACATATTTCTAATAGGGTAAACAAGAAACATTCAAAATCGCTATCTAACAGGTGCATGAATAATTTTCACTTTGTTTATATAAAAACAAGCATGCGTTTCTAAATCATTCACTAACTGAACTTACATGGGTCAAAATCTAAGATATTCTGAATGAGATATACAAGTAAGAGTAAGCTGATATTATCTTAAAAATAGTTTAGTCTTATACTTACTCCTATGCTTTAAGCCAAAATGATCCACCAATGAGTCATTATCTTTAACATCACCAACTAATGTTTTAGGACAATGGTTCAAATTGTACTGTTGTGATGGTGGACTGATTCTTCTTGATGTAGCCTTTTTAGACTTCACTGAACCATTTTTTGGGGAATCAGAATTATCTTTCATCTGTAAGCGGGGTGGATGATGGGATGTAGGTGAAGATTTGCGACTAGGTGGGCAAATAGATTTCGTATCTGGTATGGGCATAGTCTTTTTCGCACTACGCGTTATCTGTCTCTTCTTCGGAACCCAAGTACTCTCGGGGTTAAGAGTGACACCAAATTCTGTTCCATGGTTTTCTTGTTTTTTTCTCGCAACGTTATGGTTTCGCAAAGCCACGCCAGTTTGTTCATCTAAGTTGTTAAGAAGGTTCTCAGCCCTCCCGGCGAGGTCCGCGAACCATGACATTTATAAAAATTATTTTATTACTGAAATCAAAAAAATCATCTCTTCTTAAATCATAATCACGTACTTTGCTAATTGTCTTGCGACAATATATTTAAGCATGAGTAACACACACACATACCGGGCATTAGGAAATGGGAGACCGAGATTTATAGTAGGTACCTAAGATATAATTATTTCTTCAACTTCAACTCTTGATTTATGGATAATTATTTCTTGTTTAATCAAAACATTGTCATAACAGTATTGACAGTTGACAGTTTGACACGTTAACATCTATCGGTATTTTTTTGTTTCTTTTTTAAATGGGCATTGGACGCATAGATTAATATAAATAAAAAAATAAGACCTAACCCTGAGTTTCTTTCAGCATTTCTTCTCAGAGGTTGTCATGTAGCGAAATGCCCTCCGTTGTTTCAATATGACGTGTAAAAGTGTCTGTTAGGACCTATTTACTGAATAAATTATTCTATTCTATTCTATTATAATAATTGGAGATTGGACGAACTATCAACCCAAACATCCATCGACCATCAATAATAATCGCTTAACGATATACTTAACCAGAATAGAAAACTAAAGGATTGTACAATGTAATAAAATTATCTTTATTTCATTTAAAATAAAATTTTAAATGAAATAAAGATTTATTTATTTATTTATTTATTCCTCAAACTTACTACTATCATTACAGGTTTAAAAAATATACCTAATGCGATAGTGTAGCATTCAATATTTCATCTACTAATAATATATATAATGCTTGTTAATTAATCTTGTAACAAATTTACTTTGCTTCTTAATTAATCTTGTAACAAATAATAAACAGTGCTACCTTTGTGAAATCACTCAGAGTACAATGGAATACGTTAGTCTCACTAGCTATGAGGTTGAGAGTGCGGAGTGCTCGCGTCAGCGGCGCCTCACTTAAGAGGTTGGTTCGGCCACGCGGCTCCACCAGCAGCCGTGGCTGTCGTCGTCGCCACACGTACCCGTCCGGAACACACAAACCTATCTGCCCCAGGATGTCGGCATTATACACCTTCCCTCTAAATATTTTGAACATGTACAAAATGAGTGCGAGATCCCTCCTGACCCTCAGTTCGTTATATCCAACCATGCCCAAAATAAATAAAGTTGGGTATAATAATGGATACAAAGGATAAACACCATACAGCCGCGAGTATACGTATAATTAAATAAATAGTTAAGTAAATAAAGGAAATAATTCACATTAAAACTGTACGACGATTACCGCTTTATAAACGTTATTTTTTGGTTATTCAGTCCCTGAACCTAACTGACACAAATTAATAACATAATAAAAAAAGTCAGGGTCAGGTGACCAAGTACTCCTTCTCGTCGGTGTTAGCTGATGACGTTCGCAGAACACTAACGGCTAAAGGCCGACCAACCGTCTTGCAATTCTTAGTGTCACACACTTATATATATCGTATTGAAACGTTGGATAGCAGTTCACTAGGTATCTACAAAATTTTCAGAGAACCATCCGGCTAGCCGAGTAATCGGTGGAAATTTTGGTGGCCAAAATCCACGCTCTGGGTCTGCCGATAGCGCCTCACAAAAGCGAGGCGATAGGGTTCCACAAACTACCGCGGAGCATAGAACCACCCAGTTCATGTATACGTGTTGGTGACGCAGAAATCAGGGTGGGCCGGTATATGAAATACCTGGAGCTCATCCTAGACAGTCGTTGGGGCTTCGAGGAGCCTCGCCTCCCGAGTCAAGAAGTCAAGTCGGTGCATTACACCGGTTGCTGCCCAATCTTGGGGAACCGAGTGAGGAAATTCATGGTTGTATGGTTATCAGGCCGGCCTACCGCCGGACGCCTACCAGCCGGCTGTTAGGCGTCCGGCGCTGCAGGAACAAACTTCACGGTCTGCAGCGCAGAGTGGCTATACGGATCGCATGGGGATACAGGACGGTGTCCTACGGGGCGGTAACTCTCCTGGCGGGCGTCCCACCTTTCGACATCCCGGCGGAGACGGATGCGTGGGTCTATGATCAGACACACTCCCTCCGCCAGAGCGGCGAAAGCGTGCCTCCAGGGGAGTTCGACAGGCTGAGACGGCTGGCTCGACGGCACGCACTCGCCGTTGCCTACAGTTACAGTTCACGACGAAGCGCGTCGTTGAAGTCATCCTACCGCTCTTTGGAGCCTAGCTCAGAAGGAGCGAGTGCGTCACCTACCACCTGGTGCAGGTGTTCACCGGCCATGGTTGTTTCGATGAGTACCTGCACCGAATAAGACGCGAGATCACGGCACAGAGATTCTGGTTCATCAGATCGGGCAAGATCTATGCTAGGCTATATTGATAGAGATAAAAATTGGAGCGCAGTGGTCTCCTTCTGCGAGAGCGTCATGCTGTAAAAGAAGACTGCAGAGCGGGATCAGGAGAGGACCTATCCCGCACGGAGAAGGACGAGACGGCGCCGGGGTAAAAACCACCCCGGTGCCCAAGTCCATCACGCCTGCGCCCCCTGCCATCGCTTTATGGCCGGGCCTCGGAAGTTGTGGGTGTGTAGATTAGAGAGCCTGCGTGCTCAGCACAGCGCTCGGCGAGGCTTGGGAGAATCCTCCCCGAGAAGTGCCTGGGGGGGCGAACTTTTTACGGTCATCCCATCTCGGAGCGGAGGAACTTCATGTAGAATTTCCACTAGAAACCAATAAAAATGGGACCTACATAATGACCTCTCAAACGCAGAAAAAATACAGGGCCAGGATTGTCTTTATTAGATTATCTTAATAATTCATATCGGCCATTTATACGTCCACTGCTGAACAAAGGCCTCCCCCATAGATTTTCACAACTGTGTCATCATTTTGGGGGATATTTGCCAATACTCACCACGCTTGGCAGGCGGGTTGGTGAGCGCAGTATGGCTACCGTTTCACAGAAGGGACGCTGCTGCCCATCCCTCTGGTTTAGATTCCCTTAGTCGCCTTTTACGACATCCACGGCAGGAGATGGAGTGGTGCTATATTTTTAATCCGGACACCACACTTAATAATTGGCCTCGTGTAAATAATAGTTCCATTACGTTAATGGACCATTTACACATTAAATTGTTTATTTTATCTATACAAATAAATAAAATTGAAGTGTCTGTATGTAATGTCAAAATAACAGCTTTTTACTAAATGCATATGAAAGTATATACGGTACATATAACAAAAAAACAATTTAATTTTTTTTTGTCTGTCTGTCTGTCTCTCTGTTTGTTCCGGGTAAACTCCGAAACGGCTGGACCGATTTCGACGGGACTTTCACTGGCAGATAGCTGATGTTATAAGGAATAACTTAGGCTAATTTA